>CM031599.1:12959031-12981531 GCA_018398815.1 Conus ventricosus | reverse complement strand
AGTTTGTGTCATTGTTTGTCTGGTGATGATCAGTTTGTGCCATTGTCTGGTGATGATCAGTTTGTGCCATTGTCTGGTGATGATCAGTTTGTGCCATTGTTTGTCTGACGATGATAAGTTTGCTGCGCCATTCAGAGAGAGAGAGAGAGAGAGAGAGAGAGAGAGAGAGAGAGAGAGAGAGAGAGAGAGAGAGAGAGAGAGGAGAGAGAGACAGAGAGAGAGAGAGAGCAACCACCAATGGTTTACAACTGGTCGGTTGGGCATCGTAGCGTTATAAACTCTGACTCTTTTCCTCTTTAATCCCCCCCCCCTCCCCTTTTTCTTTCTCTCCTCCCTTTCGTTTTCTTTCTTCATCTTTATCTCCTGCTTTTTATGTTTCTCTTAGCTGATTGCCTTTCTGTATTTCAGTGTCTTTCTTTGTTGTTGTTTCCTTCTCTCCTAATTTTTTTTCTCCCTTTCATTCCTTCCGTTCTTTCGTTCTTCTTTCTCTCTACCATGTCTTTCTTTGTACCATTTGTCTGCTTGCTTCTCTCTGTCTGCCTGTCAGTGCTGTTTATTTCATTCTTCCTTTATTTCTTTCTTTCATTCATTCTTTCTTTCTTTTGACCATTCTCTCTTCTTTCCTTTCCTTTCTTTCCTTTATCCACGTTTCATCTCGTTCTTTTCTGTGTCCACTTATTTTTTTTTCCTTGTTTTAAAGGCAACTCGCCATCTCATTCAGCAGAGCTTCAGTAGAAAGTTTATTCGCCTGTAAACTACAGGAACAAAAGGAGTGTTGAGAGAGAGAGAGAGAGAGAGAGAGAGAGAGAGAGAGAGAGAGCCAATACCGTTGACACCACGCGGATGTGTTTTCTCGTGAAAATTTCGCCGTTGCACCTGATCTTTCCAAACTTACAAGAATGCGATCGACTGTACGTATACATGCATGCATGCATGCATGCGTGTGTGTGTGTGTGTGTGTGTGTGTGTGCGTGCGTGTGTGCGTGCGTGCGTGCGTGCGTGCGTGCGTGCGTGCGTGCGTGTGTGTGTGTGTGTGTGTGTGTGTGTGTGTGTGTGTGTGTGTGTGTGTGTGTGTGTGTGTGTGTGTGTGTGTGTGTGTGTGGTATGTTTCAATGCAAATGGTTGAACACAGAACGAATTTTGTTGTTCTTACCAGCAACCACAAGTTTATGCACAGACGTATGAACTAAAAAAAAGAATATTGAGTTTTTAACATACACACCTCTCTCTCTCTCTCTCTCTCTCTCTCTCTCTCTCTCTCTCTCTCTCTCTCTCTCTCTCTCTCTCTCTCTCTCTCTCTCTCTCTCTCTCTCTTGTTCAAAGTATTCGAGAAAAGAGAAAGACATATGTGATAATTACTGAAAGACTAGCCAGTCAGCATCAAAAATAACGACAGCAGCAGCAGCAGCAGCAGCAGCAGCAGCAACAACGACAACAACAGCAGCAGCAGCAGCAGCGGCAGCAACAACAACGACAACAACAACAACAGCAGCAGCAGCAGCAACAACAACAATAAACTGCCTTTCGTTAAATAAATCATTTGCAAAATTCTCTCTCTCTCTCTCTCTCTCTCTCTCTCTCTCTCTCTCTCTCTCTCTCTCTCTCTCTCTCTCTCTCTCCCACCAGCTCGACCTTTGCCTAACCTCTGTACATATACTTTTTTTAAAACAAAAACTTCAAACTGGTTGTTTGTAATCCGAAGACAATTCAAACTGATTCACCTCAACCAAATACCACGTATGTCAGCAATTGTCGCGTTCTCTCCGAAAGCGTCTAGTTACCAAAGTGGGAAAAAAACCGCAAACGTTTCGACAAGAGTTTGTCCCCTTTGGTGATTTTGACATGGGAATTGATTTATTGTTAGCTGACGAGTGAATGTGTTCGTTGCGCTTCAAATGAGTTTGCGACAGCGAGGCATTCCTCTCTGCTTGGTGAAGGGAGGGGGATGGGGAAGGTTGGGGATGAGGATGGCGGTACAGTGTTTTCTTCTCCTTCAGACCATTTTTGCTTTCAGGTTGGGGGCAACACGATACTTTGCTATTTAAACTTTTGGCGCTAAGACTTGGAAAGATAATCACGTTCTTTGTCTGTCTCCTTCTTTCTCTGTCTGTCTGTCAGTCTGTCTGTCTGTCTGTCTGTCTGTCTCTCTTTCATTGTAATCTCTCTCTCTCTCTCTCTCTCTCTCTCTCTCTCTCTCTCTCTCTCTCTCTCGCTCTCTCTCTCTCTCTCGCTCTTTCATTTCACAGCTTACATCCCACTTAAATTCCTTATTCAGAATGATTATTTTTCTCCATACACGCAAATACAATTTCTCAAGATATTTGAACTATGTGTCTGGAAGTTTAAGTTTTCGTGATGATCATAAGCCAGTAGGTTTCTTGTTCCTAACCGTACATATCTTTGGTCTCTCTCTTCTCTCTCTCTCTCTCTCTCTCTCTCTCTCTCTCTCTCTCTCTCTCTCTCTCTCTCTCTCTCTCTCACTCTCTCTCTCTCTCTCTCTTCTCTCTCTCTCTTTCTTTCTTTCTTTCTCTCTCTCTCTCTCTCTCTCTCTCTCTCTCTCTCTCTCTCTCTCTCTCTCTCTCTCTCTCTCTCTCTCTCTCTTCTTCTTTCTCTCTCTCTCTCTCTGTCTCTCTCTTCTTCTTAGAATTCCTTCTGATCATCTTTAGAAAAGAGGCGAAGATTAGCTGAGGTATTGTTGTGAAGGACTTTCTGGAATCTCACGTTTTCGGATTTTTATAATCAAGTCTTAAACAAAGTCTCTCTTATTTCTGCTCTATGTTCACACACCAAAAAAGAAACGATAAGGATGCCAGTCTGAAAGAGAAAAACGATAGAAAGACAGAATGAAAGAAAATGTACTTGACAAACCCATTACCTTTTTTTCTGTTGCAATTAATTTGCCCATCGACCCAATCATTAAAGTCCTCTTTTTCTCCTCTACCTCCTCCTCCTCCTCCTCCTCCTCCTCCTCCTCCTCCTCCTCCACCTCCTCCTCCTCCTCCTCCTCCTCCTCCTCCTCCTCCTCCTCCTCCTCCTCCTTCTCGTTCTTTTTGTTCTTCTTGTTGTTGCTCTTTCTTCTTCTTCTTCTTCTTCTTCTTCTTCTTCTTCTGCTTTTTGCGACTGTATAATATTTTAATTATTTAAGGCTGGTTCACTTTTTTTTTTTCGTTTGGATTTCTTTCTCTCTCTCTTTTCTTTTTGTTCTTCAAATGTTGGTTTTGTCCTGTTTTCCCGCAGGGAAGGAGGGGTAGGGGGTGGATGGAAGGAGTGAAGGATAAGACGCAAATTTTTTTTTTTTTTTTAATCCGCGGATTTAAGCTATCTCCTCGTAAACAAAGACTTGTCTCGTCTCGACTTGTCTTATTGTTCGTCGTCTGATTCTTTCTGAAAGCTGGGATTCAGAAATTAGGCTCACGCTTCTCACTGAAGACCCAAAGAAAACTTTACTCTGTGCTGACTCACTAATAGAAGTTCACTTTGTACTTGGTGTGAACATTTTCGAAATCCAAACTGAAAGTTGGTGGATAAGTTAAAAAAAAAAAAAAAAAAAAACTTGTTCAGGGCTTCTGTTGGCTCATCAGACTCTCATTTTCTGTTGTCATAGGGTTTTAACTTTGGGGTCAGTTCTATGCTTCTTTCAGTTAGTTTTCTGTGTGGTGAACACGGTTCTTTGGTCAACTGGTTCAAACGTTTGCCTCCGAAGCCGACTGTTGACCGTTCGAATCACACGTGTGGTCGGATTTCTTTTCTCCGCTTGAAAGCCTTTCGGTCGCCCATTAGTAGAGGGGTACTTGATTCAGTTAGGGGAAAATTATAGGCGCGGAAGGGAAAAGGATGGGCTCCGTTGCCTCATGCCGTGTGCAGGCACTGTCACCCTGCCCTTTTCATTAACCCTTGGTCAACGGCTAGGGGAAAATGTAAGCTTTTTTCTGAATAGAACAAGATTTTAAATGTAAATTACAATGCTTGGAAAGTTATGGTTTTGGGGTTCGCTGTACCTCTTATTTTTCCGTTTGTTCAATCGCACAACTTCAACCAACTGCTTAATATTGGGTTAGACGTGTGGTGGGGTGTTGTTGTGTGTTGTGGTGTGGGGGTTTTGTGTTGTGTGTGTGTGTGTGTGGTGTGTGTGGTGCTTGCGTGCGTGCGTGCGTGCGTGCGTGCGTGCGTGCGTGCTGCGTGCGCCGCGCCGCGTTGGGCGTGCTGTGCAGCGTGCGTGCTGCGTGTGTGTGTGTGTGTGTGGTGTTGGGGGTGTGTGTGTGGGTGTGTGGTGTGTGTGTGGGTGTGTTATGCGTGCGCGTGCGCGTGCCGTGGCATGGCAGGAAATAGATACATCGCGTTGAAGTTATTCCCCCAACAGAAAAAGCTATGGGGTTTCATTGAGTGGTCCTGTGTTAACAGCCACGCTGTAAATTCTGTCGTCCTCTGAAGTTGACACCGTGTAATGTAATGCGCGCTCATTGGGGCAAGCCTAAAGCCTAACCCTTATCCACAGTTTTTGCCACAGGGGGTTGTGGGTGCGCATGCCGTAACAAAAGGCGACAAGGGGGAGAAGGTGGTGTGGTCGGTGTTGTTGATGTTTGGGTAATAACTATGTGGGAGATGAGGTGTGTGGTGGTCGGTGTTGTGATTTAGGTAATAACTATAGTGGGGAGATGAAGGTGGTGTGGTCACATCTTTTTGTTGATGTTTAGGTAATAACTATAGTGGGGAGATGAAGGTGGTGTGGTCGGTGTTGTTGATGTTTAGGTTATAACTATAGTGGGGAATGGTGTGTGGGTTCATCTGTTGTTGATGTTCAGGAAATTTAACTATAGGGGGGAATGGTGGTGTGGTCGGTTTTGCTGATGTTTCGGAATTTAACTATAGTGGGAGATGAAGGTGGTGGGTCATCTGTTGTTGTTTGTTTAGGTAATAACTATAGCGGGGAGAAGGTGGTGTGGTCACATCGTTGTTGATGTTTAGGTAATACTACAGTGGGAATGGGTGGTGTGGTCATCTGTTGTTATGTTCGGGTAAAAACCCTATTATGGGGGAGGTGGTGGGGTCATCTGTTGTTGATGTTAGGTAATAATTTATAGCGGGGAGATGAAGGTGGTGTGGTCAATCTGTTGTTGATGTTTAGGGTAATAACATAGTGGGAGATGAAGTGGTGTGGTCGGTTTGTTGATGTTTAGGAAATAACTATAGTGGGGAGATGGTGGTGGTGTGGTCACTGTTGTTGACGTTTAGGTAATAACTATAGTGGGAGATGGGGGTGGTCAAAATCTGTTGTTGATTTAGGTAATAACTATAGTGGGGAGATGGTGGTGTGTCGGGTTGTTGATGTTTAGGTAATAACTATAGTGGGGAGATGAAGTGGTCTGGTCATCTGTTTTGATGTTTGGGTAATAATATAGTGGGGAGAAAAGTGGTGTGGTCAGCTGTTGTTGACGTTTAGGTAATAACTATAGTGGGGAGATGGTGGTGTGTCACATCTGTTGTTGATGTTTAGGTAATAACTATATTGGGGAATGAGGTGGTGTGCATCTGTTTGTTGAGGGTTAGGTAATAACTATAGTGGGGAGGAAGGTGGTGTGGTCACATCTGTTGTTGAGTTTAGGTAATAACTATAGTGGGGAGATAGGTGGTGTGGTCACTTCTGTTGTTGATGTTTAGGTAAAATATAGTGGGAGGAAGTGGTGTGGTCACATCGTTGTTGATGTTTAGGTAATAACTAGTGGGAATAAGGTGGTGGGGTTTCGGGTGTTGTTGAATGTTTAGGTAATAACTATAGTGGGAGATTGGTGGTGGGGTCAGCTGTTGTTGACGTTTAGGTAATAACTATAGTGGGGAGATGGTGGTGTGGTCACATCTGTTGTTGATGTTTAGGTAATAACTATAGTGGGGAGATGGTGGTGTGGCGGGTGTGTTGATGTTTAGGTAATAACTATAGGGGGAGATAAGGGTGGTGGCATCTGTTGTTGATGTTTAGGTAATAACTATAGGGGGGAGATGAAGGTGGTGTGGCACCTGTTGTTGACGTTAGGTAATAACAAAGTGGGAGATGTGGTGTGGTCACATCTGTTGTTGATGTTTAGGTAATAACTATAGTGGGAGATGAAGGTGGTGTGGTCGGGTGTTGTTGATGTTTAGGTAATAACTATAGTGGGGAGATAAGGTGGTGGGGCCCAAAATCTTTTGTTGATGTTTAGGTACTATACTATAGTGGGGAATGAAGGTGGTGTGGCACATCTGTTTGATGTTTAGGTAATAACTATAGTGGGGAGATGAAGGTGGTGTGGTCACATCTGTTGTTGATGTTTAGGTAATAACTATAGGGGGGAATGAAGGTGGTGTGGTCACATCTGTTGTTGATGTTTAGGTAATAACTATAGTGGGGAGATGAAGGTGGGGTGGTCACATCTGTTGTTGATGTTTAGGTAAAAACAAAATGGAGATGAAGGTGGTGTGTCACATCTGTTGTTGAGTTTAGGTAATAACTATAGTGGGAGATAAGGGGGTGTGGTCACATCTGTTGTTGATGTTTAGGTAATAACTATAGTGGGGAGATGAGGTGGTGGGGTCACATCGTTGTTTGATGTTTAGGTAATAACTACAGTGGGGAGATAAGGTGGTTGGTTCACATGTTGTTGATTTTTTAGGAAAATAACTATAGTGGGGAGATGAAGGTGGTGGGGTCATCTGTTGTTATGTTCAGGTAATAACATGGGGGGAGATGAAGTGGTGTGGTCCACTGTTTTTGATGTTTAGGTAATAACTATAGTGGGGAGATGAAGGTGGTGTGGTCATCTGTTGTTGATGTTTGGGTAATAACTATAGGGGGGAATGGTGGTGTGGGTCGGGTTTTTTGTTGATGTTTGGGTAATAACTATAGTGGGAGATGAAGGTGGTGTGGTCGGGTGTTGTTGATTTTTAGGTAATAACTATAGTGGGGAGATGGTGGTGTGGTCGGGTGTTGTGAGGGTTTAGGTAATAACTATAGAGGGGGATAAAAAGGTGGTGGTCATCTGTTGTTTGATGTTTAGGTAATAACTATAGTGGGGAGAAAAGGTGGTGTGGTCGGGTGTTGTTGATGTTTAGGAAAACCCTATAGTGGGGAGATGGGGTGGTGTGGTGGGTTTGTTGATGTTTAGGTAATAATGATAGTGGGAGAGGGTGGTGTGGTCGGGTGTTGTTGATGTTTAGGTAATAACTATAGTGGGGAGGAGAAGGGTGTGTCATCTGTTGTTGAGTTTAGGTAATAACTATAGTGGAGATGGGGGTTTGGGTGGGGTTGTTGAGTTTAGGTAATAACTATAGGGGGGGAGTGAAGGGGTGTGGTCTCTGTTGTTGATGTTTAGGTAATAAATGTAGTGGGAGATGGGGGTGTGGTCGGGTGTTGTTGATGTTTAGGTAATAACTATAGTGGGGAGATGAAGGTGGTGTGTCATCTGTTGTTGATGTTTAGGTAATAACTATAGTGGGGGGATGGTGGTGTGGTCGGGTGTTGTTGATGTTTAGGTAATAACTATAGGGGGGAGATGAAGGTGGTGTGGTCGGGTGTTGTTATGTTTAGGTAATAACTAAGGGGGGAGATGGTGGTGTGGTCGGGTGTTGTTGATGTTTAGATAATAACAAAGTGGGGAGATGAAGGGGTGGTCATCTGTTGTTGATGTTTAGGTAATAACTATAAGTGGGGAATGGTGGGTGGTCGGTGTTGTTGATGTTTAGTAATAGCTATAGTGGGAGATGAAGGTGGTGTGGTCGGTGTTGTTGATGTTTAGGTAAAAACTATAGTGGGGAGATGGGGGGGTGGTCGGGTGTTGTTGATGTTTAGGTAATAACTATATGGGAGATAAAGGTGGTAGTGGTCATCTGTTGTGATGTTTAGGTAATAACTATAGTGGAGATAAAGGGTTTGGTGGGGTCATCTGTTTTGATGTTTAGTAATAACTATGTGGGGAGATGAAGTGGTGTGGTCACTGTTTTGAGTGTTTAGGTAATAACTATAGGGGGGAAAATGAAGGGGTGTGGTCGGTGTTGTTGAGTTTAGGTAATAATATAGTGGGAGATGAAGGTGGTGTGGTCGGGTGTTTGTTGATGTTTAGGTAATAACTATAGTGGGGAGATGAAGGTGGTGTGGTCGGGGGGTGTTGATGTTTAGGTAATAACTATAGGGGGAGATGAAGGTGGTGGGGTTTCGGTGTTGTTGATGTTTAGGTAATAACTATAGTGGGGAGATAAGGTGCGTGGTCATCTGTTGTTGACGTTTAGGTAATAACTATAGTGGGGAGAGGGTGGTGGGGTCACATCTGTTGTTGATGTTTAGGTAATAACTATAGTGGGGAGATGAAGGTGGTGTGGTGGGTGTTGTTGATGTTTAGGTAATAACTATAGTGGGGAGATGAAGGTGGTGTGGTCACATCGTTGTTGATGTTTGGGTAATAACTATAGTGGGGAGATGAAGGTGGTGTGGCCCACATCTGTTGTTGATTTTTTAGGTAATAACTATAGTGGGGAGATGAAGGGGGTGTGGTCACATCTGTTGTTGATGTTTAGGTAAATAACTACTAGTGGGGAGATGAAGGGGTGTGGTCACATCTGTTTTGATGTTAGGTAATAAAAATAGTGGGGAGATGAAGGTGGTGGGTCACATCTGTTGTGAGTTAGTAAAAACTATATGGGGAGATGAAGTGGTGTGGTCACATCTGTTGTTGAGTTTAGGTAATAACTATAGTGGGGAGATGAAGGTGGTGTGGTCACATCTGTTTTTTGATGTTTAGGTAATAACTACATGGGGAGAATGGTGTGTGGCACATCTGTTGTTGTTGTTAGGTAATAACTATAGTGGGGAATAAAGGGTGTGTGGTCATCTGTTGTTGATGTTCAGGTAATAACTATAGTGGGGAGATGAATGTGGTTGTGGTCACATCTGTTTTTGATGTTTAGGTAAAACTATAGTGGGAGATGAAGGTGGTGGTCATCTGTTGTTGATGTTTAGGTAATAACTATAGTGGGAGAGGTGGTGTGTGGTGGGTTGTTGATGTTAGGTAATAACTATAGTGGGGAGATGAAGGTGGTGTGGTCGGGTGTTGTTGATGTTTAGGTAATACTATAGTGGGGAGATGGTGGTGTGGTCGGGTTGTTGTTGTTTAGGTAATACTAAAGTGGGGAAAAAGGTGGTGGGTCATTGTTGTTGATGTTTAGGTAATAACTATAGTGGGGAGATGAAGGGGTGGTTCATCTTTTTGTTGAGTTTGGGTTAATAACTATAGTGGGAGATGAAGGTGGTGTGGTCGGGTGTTGTTATGTTTAGGTAATAACTATAGTGGGGAGATGAAGGGGGTTTGTGGCGGTGTTGTTGATGTTTAGGTAATAACTATATGGGGAGATGGGTGTGTGGGGTGTTGTTGATGTTAGGTAATAACTATAGTGGGGAGATGAAGGTGGTGGGGTCACTGTTGTTTGATGTTTAGGTAATAACAAATAGTGAGAGATGGTGGTGTGGTCGGGTGTTGTTGATGTTTAGGTAATAACTATAGTGGGGAGATGAAGGTGGTGTGGTCCTCTGTTGTTGATGTTTGGGAAATAATGTAGTGGGATGGTGGTGTGGTGGGTTGTTGATGTTTAGTAATAACTATATGGGGAGATGAAGGTGGTGTGGTCATTGTTGTTGAGGTTGGTAATAACTATAGTGGGGAGATGGTGGTGTGGTCGGGTGTTGTTGATGTTTAGGTAATAACTATATGGGGAAATGAAGGGGTGTGGTCGGTGTTGTTGATGTTTAGGAAATAACATAGTGGGAGATGGTGTGTGGTCGGGTGTTGTTATGTTTAGATAAAACCTATAGGGGGGAGATAAAAGGTGGTGTGGTCATCTGTTGTTGATGTTTAGGTAAAACCCTATAGTGGGGAGATGTGGTGGGTGGGTGTTGTTGTTTGTTTAGTAATAGCTATAGGGGGGAGATAAGGTGGTGGGTCGGTGTGTTGTTGATGTTTAGGTAATAACTATAGTGGGGAGATGGTGGTGTGGTCGGGTGTTTGATTTTTAGGTAAAAAACATAGGGGGGAAAAGAAGGGGTGTGGTCATCTGTTGTTGATTTAGGTAAAAAACTATAAGTGGGAGATAAGGGGGTTTGGGCATCGTGTTGTGATGTTTAGGTAATAACTATAGTGGGAGATGAAGGTGGTGGGGTCATCTGTTTTTGGGATGTTTAGGTAATAACTATAGTGGGGAGAGAAGGTGGTGTGGTCGGTGTTGTTGATGTTTGGGTAATAACTATAGTGGGGAGATGGTGGGTGGTCGGGTGTTGTTGATGTTTAGGTAATAACTATAGTGGGGAGATGAAGGTGGGTGGTCGGTGTTGTTGATGTTTAGGTAATAACTATAGTGGGGAATAAAGGGTGGTGGGGTGGGGTGTTGTTGATGTTTAGGTAATAACTATAGTGGGAGATGAAGGTGCTGGTCATCTGTTGTTGATGTTTAGGTAATAACTATAGTGGGGAGATGGTGGTGTGGTCGGGTGTTGTTGAGTTTAGGTAATAACTATAGTGGGGAGATGAAGGGGGTGTGGTCATCGGGTTTTTCGATGTTTAGGTAATAAATATAGTGGGAGATGGGGTGTGGTGGGGTGTTGTGATGTTTAGGTAATAACTATAGTGGGAGATGAAGGTGGTGTGGTTCATTGTGTTGATTTTTTAGGTAAAAACTATAGTGGGCAGATGGTGGGTGGTCGGGTTTTTGTTGATGTTTGGGAAAATAACTTTTAGTGGGAGATGAAGGTGGTGTGGTCGGGTGTTGTTGATGTTTAGGTAATAACTATAGTGGGAGATGGGGGTGGTGGGGTGTTGTTGATGTTAGGTAAAACAATAGTGGGGAGATGGGGTGGTGTGGTCGGGTGTTGTTGATGTTTAGGTAATAACATAGTGGGGAGAGGGTGGTGTGGTCGGGTGTTGTTGATGTTTAGTAATAACTAATAGTGGGGAGACGGTGGTGTGTGTCCGGGTTGTTGATGTTTAGGTAATAAACTATAGTGGGGAGATGAAGGGGGTGTGGTCGGTGTTGTTGATGTTTAGGAATAACTATAGTGGGAGATGGGTGGGCGGTGTTGTTGAGTTTAGGTAAACTTAGTGGGGGATGAAGGTGTGTGGTCGGGGGTTGGATGTTTAGGTAATAACTATAGTGGGGAGAGGGTGGTGTGGTCATCTGTTTTTTGGTGTTTGGGTAATAACCTATAGTGGGGAGATGAAGGTGGTGTGGTCGGTGTTTTTGATGTATAGGTAATAACTATAGGGGGGAGATGGTGGTGGGGTTTCGGGTTTGTTGGTGTTTAGGTAATAACTAATAGTGGGGAGATGGGGTGTGGTGGGGTGTTTTTGATGTTTAGGTAATAACTATAGGGGGGAGGTGAAGGTGGTGTGGTCATTTGTTGTTATGTTTAGGTAAAACTAATAGTGGGAGATGAAGGTGGTGTGGTTTCTGTTTGTTGATGTTTAGGTAATAACTATAGTGGGAGATGGTGGTGTGGTCGGGTGTTTGTTGATGTTTAGGTAATACTATAGGGGGAAATGAAGGTGGTGTGGTCATCTGTTGTTGATGTTTAGGTAATAACTATAGTGGGAGATGAAGGTGTGTGGCCCGGGTGTTGTTGATGTTTAGGTAATAACTATAGTGGGGAGATGAAGGTGGTGTGGTCACTGTTTTTGATGTTTAGGTAATAACTATAGTGGGGGAGATAAAGGGTGGGTGGTCATCGGTTGTTGATTTTAGGTAAAACTATAGTGGGGAGATGAAGGGCTGTGGTCACTGTTGTTGATGTTTAGGTAATAACTATAGGGGGGAGATAAGGTGTGTGGTCATTGTTTTGATGTTTAGGTAATAACTATAGTGGGGTGATGAAGGTGGTTTTGGTCATCTTTTTGTTGATGTTTAGGTAATAACAATAGGGGGGGAAAATTAAGGGTGTGGTCGGGCTGTTGATGTTTAGGTAATAACAAAAGTGGGGAGATGGTGGTGTGGTCGGGTGTTGTTAAATGTTAGATAATAACTATAGTGGGGAGATAAGGTGGTGTGGTCTCTGTTGTTGATGTTTAGGTAATAACTATAGTGGGGAGATGGGGGGTGTGGTCGGTTTTTGGTTGATTTTTAAAGTAATAACTATAGTGGGAGATGAAGGTGGTGTGGTCGGTGTTGTTGATGTTTAGGTAATAACTATAGTGGGGAATGGTGGTGTGGCCCGGGTGTTGTTTGATGTTTAGTAAAACTATAGGGGGGAGATGAAGGTGGTGTGGTCAGTTGTTTTTGATGTTTAGGTAAAAACTATAGTGGGGAGATGAAGGTGGTGTGGTCATCTGTTGTTGGATGTTTAGGTAATAAACTATAGTGGGGAGTAAGGGGGGGTCACTGTTGTTGATTTAGGTAAACATAGTGGGGATAAGGGGTGTGGCGGGTGTTGTTGATGTTAGGTAATAACTAAGTGGGGAGATGAAGGTGGTGTGGTCGGTGTTTGTTGATGTTTAGGAAATAACTATAGTGGGGAGATGGTGGTGTGGTCGGGTGTTTTTGATGTTTAGGAAATTTAACATAGTGGGGAGATAAAGGTGGTGGGGTCATCTGTGTTGATGTTTGGGTAATAACTATGTGGGAGATGGGGTTTGTGGTGGGGTGTTGTTGATGTTTAGGTAATAACTATAGTGGGGAGATGAAGGTGGTGTGGTCATCTGTTTGTTGATTTTTAGGTAATAACTATAGTGGGAGTTTGGTGGGTGGTCGGGGTTTTGTTGATGTTTAGGTAATAACTATAGTGGGGAGATGAAGGTGGTGTGGTCATCTGTTGTTGATGTTTAGGTAATAACTTATAGGGGGAGATGGGGGTGTGGTCGGGTTTTTGTTGATGTTCGGGTAATAACTATAGTGCGGAGATGAGGTGGTGTGGTCGGGTGTTGTTGATGTTTAGGTAATAACTATAGTGGGGAGATGGTGGTGGGGTGGGGTGTTTTTTGATGTTTAGGTAATAACTATAGTGGGAGATGGTGGTGTGTGGGGTGTTTTGATGTTTAGGTAATAACATAGTGGGGAGTAAAGGTGGTGTGGTCGGGTGTTGTTGATGTTAGGAATAACTATAGTAGGGAGATGGTGTGGGCCCGGTGTTGTTTGGGATGTTTGGGTAATACCTATAGTGGGAGATGAAGTGGTGTGGTCGGGTTGTTGTTGATGTTTAGGTAATAACTATAGTGGAAAAGGTGGTGTGGTCAATGTTGTTGGTGTTTAGGTAATAACTATAGTGGGGAGATGAGGTGGTGTGGTCGGGTGTTGTTGATGTTTAGGTAAAACTGTAGTGGGGAGATGGTGGTGTGGTCGGGTGTTGTTGATTTTTTAGGAAAATAACTAATTTGGGGAGATGGTGGTGTGGTCGGGTGTTGTTGATTTTTTAGGTAATAACTATAGTGGGGAGATGGTGGTGTGGTGGTTTGTTGAGTTTAGGTAATAACTATGGTTGGGAGATGGTGGTGTGGCCCGGGTGTTGTTGATGTTTAGGTAATAACAATAGTGGGGAGATGGTGGTGTGGTCGGGTGTTGTTGATGTTTAGGTAATACAATAGTGGGGAGAGGTGGTGTGGTCAGCTTTTTGTTGATGTTTAGGTAATAACTATAGGGGGATGAAGGTGGTGTGGTCGGGGTTGTTGATTTTTAGGTAATAACATAGTGGTGAGATGGTGGTGTGGTCAGCTGTTTTTGATGTTTAGGTAATAACTATAGTGGGGAGATGGGATGTGGTGGGTGGTTTTTTTGATGTTTAGGTAATAACTATAGTGGGGAGATGAAGGTGGTGTGGTATCTGTTGATGTTCGGTAATAACTAGTGGGGAGATGAAGGTGGTGGGGTCGGGTGAGGGTGAGTTTAGGTAATAACTCAGTGGGGAAGGTGGTGTGGTCGGTTTTGTTGATGTTTAGGAAATAACTATAGTGGGAGAGAGGTGGTGGGTCGGTGTGTTGATGTTTAGGTAATAACTATAGTGGGGAGATGAAGGTGGTGTGGGCAATCTGTTGTTGATGTTTAGGTAATAACTATAGTGGAGATGAAGGTGGTGTGGTCACATCTGTTTTGATGTTTAGGTAATAACTATAGTGGGGAGATGAAGGTGGTGTGGTCAATCTGTTGTTGATGTTTGGGTAATAACTAAGTGGGGAGAGAAGGGGGTTGTGGTCATCTTGTTGATGTTTAGGTAATAACAAATAGTGGGGAGATGAAGGTGTGTGGCCCGGTGTTGTTGATGTTTAGGTAATAACTATAGTGGGGAGATGAAGGGGGTGGGTCGGTGTTGTTGATGTTTTAGGTAATAACTATAGTGGGGAGATGAAGGTGCTGTGGTCATCGTTGTTGATGTTTAGGTAATAATATAGTGGGGAGATGGTGGTGTGGTCGGTGTTGTTGATGTTTAGGTAATAACTATAGTGGGGAGATGAAGGGGTGTGGTCATCTGTTGTCGATGTTTAGGTAATAAATATAGGGGGGAAATGGTGGTTTGGGGTCGGTTTGTTGATGTTTGGGTAATAACTATAGTGGGGAGATGAAGGGGGTTTTGGTCACTGTTGTTGATGTTTAGGTAATAACATAGGGCAGATGGTGGTGTGGTCGGGTGTTGTTGAGTTTAGGTAATAACTATAGTGCGGAGAGAAGGGGGGTGTGGTCGGGTGTTGGTGATGTTTAGGTAAATAACTATAGGGGGAGATGGTTGGTCGGGTGTTTGTTGATGTTAAGGTAATAACTATAGTGGGGAGAGAAGGTGGTGTGGTCGGGTGTTGTTGATGTTTGGGTAATAACTATAGTGGGGAGATGGTGGTGTGGTCGGGTGTTGTTGATGTTTAGGTAATAACTATATGGGAGACGGTGGTGTGGTCGGGTGTTGTTGATGTTTAGGTAATAACTTAGTGGGGAGATGAAGGTGGGTGGTCGGTGTTTTGAGTTTGGGTAATAACTAATAGGGAGTGGTGGTGTGGTCGGGTGTTGGATGTTTAGGTAATAACTATAGGGGAGATGAAGGTGGGTTGTGGGGTGTTGTTAAAGTTTAGGTAATAACTATGTGGGGGAATGGTGGTGTGGTCATCTGTTGTTGGTGTTTAGGTAATAACTATAGTGGGGAGATAAAGGGTGGTGTGGTGGGGTGTTGTTGATGTATAGGTAATAACTATAGTGGGGGGAAAAGGTGGTGGGTCGGTGTTTTTTGTGTATTTAGGTAATAACTATAGTGGGGAATGGTGGTGTGGTCGGTGTTGTGATGTTTAGGTATAACTATAGTGGGGAGTGAAGGGGGTGTGGTCATTGTTGTTGATGTTTAGGTAATAACTAAGTGGGAGATGAAGGTGGTGTGGTTATCTGTTGTTGATGTTTAGGTAATAACTATAGTGGGGAGAGGTGGTGTGGTCGGGTTTGTTGATGTTTAGGTAATAACTATAGTGGGAAGATGAAGGTGGTGTGGTCATCTGTTGTTTGATTTTTAGGTAAAACTATAGTGGGGAGATGAAGTGGTGGGGTTCGGGTGTTGTTGATGTTTAGGTAATAACTATAGTGGGGAGATGAAGGTGGTGTGGGTCTCGTTGTTGATGTTTGGGTAATAACTATAGTGGGAGATAAGGTGGTGTGGTCTCTGTTTTTGATGTTTAGGTAATAACTATAGGGGGGAGATAAAGGGTGGTGTGGTCGGGTGTTGTGATGTTTAGGTAATAACTATAGTGGGAGATGAAGGGGGGTGGGGGTCGGTGTTGTTGATGTTTAGGTAATAACTTAGGGGGAGATGAAGGTGTGTGGTCGGGTGTTTTTTTGATGTTTAGGTAATAACTATAGTGGGAATGAAGGTGGTGTGGTCGGGTTTTGTTGATGTTTAGGAAATAACTATAGTGGGAGAGGAAGGTGCTGTGGTCATCTGTTGTTGATGTTTAGGTAATAAATTTAGGGGGGAGAGGGTGGTGGGGTCGGTGTTGTTGATGTTAGGTAATAACTATAGTGGGGAGATAAAGGGGTGGTGTGGTCATCGTTGTCGAGGGTTTAGGTAATAAATATAGTGGGAGATGGTGGTGTGTCGGGTGTTGTTGATTTTTAGGTAATAACTATAGTGGGGAGATGAAGGTGGTGTGTCATTGTTGTTGATGTTTAGGTAATAACTATAGTGGGCAGATGGTGGTGTGGTCGGGTGTTGTTGATGTTTAGGTAATAACTATAGTGCGGAGATGAAGGTGGTGGGGTCGGGTGTTGTTGATTTTGGGTAATAACTATAGTGGGGAAAATGGGTGTGGTCGGGTGTTGTTGATGTTTGGGTAATAACTATAGTGGGAGATGAGGTGGTGGGTCGGGTGTTGTTGATGTTTAGGTAATAACTATAGTGGGGAGGAGGTGGTGTGGTCGGGTGTTGTTGATGTTTAGGAAATTTAACTATAGTGGGGAGACGGTGGTGTGGTCGGGTGTTGTTGATGTTTAGGTAATAACTAAGTGGGAGATGAAGGTGGTGTGGTCGGTGTTGTTGATGTTAGGTAATAACTATAGTAGGGAGATGGTGGTGTGGTCGGTGTTGTTGATGTTTAGGTAATAACTAAAGTGGGAGTAAAGGGTGGTGTTGTCGGGTGTTGTGATGTTAGGTAATAACTAATAGTGGGAATGGTGGTGGGTCATCTGTTGTTGGTGTTTAGGTAATAACTATAGTGGGGAGATGAAGGTGGTGTGGTCGGGTGTTGTTGATGTATAGGTAATAACTATAGTGGGGAGATGGTGGTGTGGTCGGTGTTGTTGGTGTTTAGGTAATAACTATAGGGGGGAGAGGTGGTGTGGTCGGTTTTGATGTTTAGGTAATAACTATAGTGGGGGGGTGAAGGTGGGTGGTCATTGTTGTTGATGTTTAGGTAATAACATAGTGGGAGATGAAGGTGTTGGGGTTTATCTGTTTTGATGTTTAGGTAATAACTATATGGGGAGAGGTGGTGGGGTCGGGTGTTTTTGATGTTTAGGTAATACTATAGTGGGAAATGAAGGGGTGTGGTCATCTGTTGTTGAGTTAGGTAATAACTATAGTGGGAGATGAAGGTGGTGTGGTCGGGTGTTGTTGATGTTTAGGTAATAACTATAGTGGGGAGAGAGGTGGTGGGTCATCTGTTGTTGATGTTTAGTATAACATAGTGGGGAGATGAAGGTGGTGTGGTCATTGTTGTTATTTTTAGTAATAACTTTAGTGGGAGATGAAGGTGCGTGGTCTTCTTTTGTTATTTTGGGTAATAACTATAGGGGGGAAAGAAGGTGGTGTGGTCATCTGTTTTTTGATGTTTAGGTAATAACTATATGGGAATGAAGGTGGTGTGGAAACTGTTGTTGATGTTTAGGAAATAACTATAGTGGGAGATGAAGGTGGTGTGGTCGGGGCGTTGATGTTTAGGTAAAAACTATTAGTGGGGAGATGGGGTGGTCGGTGTTGTTGATGTTTAGTAATAACTATAGGGGGGAGATAAAGGGTGGGTGGTCATCTGTTGTTGATGTTTAGGTAATAACATAGTGGGGAGATGGTGGTGGGTCGGGTGTTGTTTGATGTTTAAGAATAACTATAGTGGGGAGATAAGTGGGGTGGTCGGGTTTTGTGATGTTTAGGTAATAACTAAGTGGGGGATGGTGGGGGTGGTCGGTGTTTGTTGATGTTTAGGTAATAACTATAGTGGGGAGATAAGGTGGTGTGGTCATCTTTGTTGAGTTTAGGTTAATAAACTTAGTGGGGAGATGAATGGTGTGGTCATCTGTTGTTGATGTTTAGGTAATAACTATAGTGGGGATGAAGGTGGTGTGGTCATCTGTTTTTTGATGTTTAGGTAATAACTATAGTGGGAGATGAAGGTGGTGTGGTCGGGTGTTGTTGATTTTTAGGTAATAACTATAGGGGAGATGAAGGTGGTGGTCGGGTGTTGTTGATGTTAGGTAATAACTATAGTGGGGAGAATGGTGGTGGGTCGGGTGTTGTGATGTTTAGGTAATAACTATAGTGGGAATAAAGGTGGTGTGGTCATCTGTTGTTGATGTTTATGGTAATAACTATAGTGGGAGATGGTGGTGGTGGTCGGTTGTTGTTGATGTTTAGGTAATAACTATAGTGGGGAGATGAAGGGGGTGTGTCATCTGTTGTTGATGTTTAGGTAATAACTATAGTGGGGAGTGGTGGTGTGGTCGGGTGTTGTTGATGTTTAGGTAATAACTATAGGGGGGAGATGAAGGGGTGTGGTCATCTGTTGTTGAGTTTAGTAATAACTAAGTGGGAGATGTGGTGTGGTCGGGGTTGTTGATGTTCAGGTAATAACAATAGTGCGGAGATAAAGGGTGGTGGGGGTCGGGTGTTTTTGATGTTTAGGTAATAACAAATAGTGGGGAATGGTGGTGTGGTCGGGTGTTGTTGATGTTTAGGTAAAAACCCTATAGTGGGGAGATGGTGGTGGTCGGGGTGTTGTTGATGTTTGGTAATAACTATAGTGGGGAGATGAAGGTGGGTGGTGGGGTGTTGTTGATGTTTAGGTAATAACTAAGTAGGAGATGGTGGTGTGGTCGGGTTGTTGATGTTTAGGTAATAACTATAGTGGGGAGATGAAGGTGGTGGGGTGGGGTTGTTGATGTTTAGGTAAAACCAATAGTGGGGAGATGGGGTGTGGTCAATGTTTGGTGTTAGGTAATAACTATAGTGGGGAGATGAAGGTGGTGGGGGTGGGGTGTTGTTAAAGTTTAGGTAATAACTGTAGGGGGAGATGTGGTGTGGTCGGTGTTGTTAAAGTTTAGGTAATAACTATAGTGGGGAGATGGTGGTGTGGTCGGGTGTTTTTTTGATGTTTAGGTAATAACTATAGTGGGGAGATGGTGGTGTGGTCGGGTTTTTGTTGATGTTTAGGTAAAAACTATGGTTGGGAGATGGTGGTGTGGTCGGGTGTTTTTGATTTTTAAAGGTAATAACAATAGTGGGGAATGGGGGTGTGGTCGGTGTGTTATGTTTAGGAAATACATATAGTGGGGAGAGGTGGTGTGGTCAGCTGTTGTTGATGTTTAGGTAATAACATAGTGGGGAGATGAAGGTGGTGTGGTCGGGTGTTGTTGTTTTTAGGTAATAACTATAGTGGTGAGATGGTGGTGTGGCCCAGCGTTTTTGATGTTAGGTAATAACTATAGTGGGGAGATGGGGGTGTGGTCGGGTGTTGTTGATGTTTAGGTAATAACTATAGTGGGGAAAAGAAGGGGGTGTGGTCATCTTTGTTGATGTTACAGGTAAATAACAAATAGTGGGGATGAAGGTGGTGTGGTCGGGTGATGTTGATGTTAGGAATAACTATAGGGGGGAGATGGTGGTGTGGTCGGTGTTGTTATGTTTAGGTAATAACAAATAGTGGGAGAGGGTGGGTGGTCGGTGTTGTTGATGTTTAGGTAATAACTAAGTGGGGAGAGAAGGGGGTGTGGTCATCTGTTGTTGATGTTTAGGTAATAACTATAGTGGGGAGATGAAGGTGGTGTGGTCACATCTGTTGTTGATGTTTAGGTAAAAACCCTATAGTGGGGGAGGAGGGAGGTGGTGTGGTCACATCTGTTTTGATGTTTAGGTAATAACTATAGTGGGGAGATGAAGGTGGTGTGGTCACATCTGTTTTTGATGTTTAGGTAATAACTATGGGGAGAGGATTGCGGGCTTTTGATGTTTCCACTTCTTTGTTTTTGTCTTTGAAATTAATCTCTCTCTCTCTCTCTCTCTCTCTCTCTCTCTCTCTCTCTCTCTCCTTCTCTCTCCCTCCTCTCTCTCTCTCTCTCTGTGTGTGTTTCTGTCTTGCTCTGCTCTCCTCTGCAATTCTCTCTCTCTCCAATTCTTAATCTCTCTCTCTTTCTCTCTCTCTGCAATTCTCTCTCTCTCTCTCTCTCTCTCTCTCTCTTCTTTCTCTCCCCTCTCCCTCTCAGTTTATTCTTTTTTTCAAGTTTTACTTTCTTTCTTTCTTTTTTATTTCTCTCTTTTTTTTTCTTTCTTCTTTCTTTCTGTATTTCTGTATTTCTCTCTTCTTCGCATGACTATTTAAATAGCAGCCTCCCTCTCGCTCTCTCTCTCTCTCTTCTCCCCTCTCCTCTCGCTCTTCTCTCTCTCTCCTCTCTCTCTCTCTCTCTCTCTCTCGCTCGCTCGCTCGCTTGTCGCTCGCCGCGTCGTACTTGCGTGTGCAAGATTTAAATTTAAATTCAAAGCTGCCCTCACTTATTTCTTATTCTTTTTCACCCTTTTGTCATGTCAGGTTTGCTCTTCTTCTCCTTCTTTCTGGTTCGACTGGGATAATACTCTATCCACACAAAAAATCCCCGAAAGCTTTAAACCTCTCTGCAAAGAAAGCTTTTCATCTCACCTTATCAGGGTTTGTTTGGGGGGGTCAGATTCATATTCAGTGGGTGGAACAAAATGAGGTACATGCATCTCATTGTGGTTATCATCAAGCCTTGGTCGATGATGTCCACCTCAGGTTATTTCCCCCCTTTAGTTTGCTTGCTTTGTTCTATCAATCCCAATCGGTGTTTGTTTGCATATGCTGAAATAACTCTAACCATTTTCCCCCTCCTTTCTTTCTTCTTCTCGGGTGGGTGGGTGGGTGGATGGGTGGGGGGGTGGGTGGGTGAGATGGGGGGTGGGGTGGGAATGTATTAGGTGGCCCTCCGACATAACTACACGCGTTTATGGCTAGTCACTGGCAGATCCAAGATGTTCCGTACACGGCTTGAAGGTTCTGCACTTTCCACCACCAATACCCACCTGTTAGACACACATGGTCTACACGACTTTCGCACGTGCGCACGCACACACACACACACACACACACACACACACACACACACACACACACACACACAAAACACACACACACACACACACACCACACACACACACACACACACACGCACGCGCCGCCGCCGCGCGCGCGGAGAGGGACAGAGAGGGACAGAGACAAAAGAGACAGAACAGACAGAGAGACAGACAGGCAGACAAACGAGGCCGAGAAAGAGCCAGAGACAGACATAGCACAGAGACAGAGCCGAGGGAGAGAGAGACAGACAGACAGACAGACAGATTTGGTATGGATAAATTTGGTATGGACAGGCGAGGACTAAAAAATGTCTTCAAGAATCGAAAGCTCTAACACCCTAATACTTCAGCTTGGTTTTTTTTTCCAGCGGCATGATGTTCTTAGCGATCGACAGTTCATGGTAGGATATATTATGTAACTGTTTGGGAATTTTGCTTCTTCATACGAAAGGTGTGGGATGCTGGTGGATTGGATCCTGTGTTTACAGCCACGGTATCATTTTGGACGTCATCTCCACAAGGCTTTTACGACGTGAAATTTTCATGTAGGTTCAGTTCTGGAAATGGGTCTTAGCTCTAAAGCGTTTTATCCACAGTTTATAGAGGGGGTTCACGTGGTTCATACGAGGGGGAGCTGAAGGGAAAGGGGATTGTGTGTGTGTGTGTGTGTGTGTGTGTGTGTGTGTGTGTGTGTGTTTTGTGTGTGTGTGTGTGGTGTTTGTTAGTGTGTGTGTGTGTGTGTGTGTGTGTGCGTGTGTGTGCGTGTTTTGTGACCTTTGGTGATGTTGAGAGGAAAATCTGGGGGAATTTGGAATTTAGACTTTAGGTGTTTCCACTTCTTTCTTTTTGTTTTTGGGTGGTTTTCTTTTTCTTCATGTGTGTGTGTGTGTGTGTGTGTGTGTGACTGTGTCTGTGTATGTCTCTTGTCTGTCTGTTTTTTGCATTTGCAACTCACCCGCCTGATTCTCGGCAACGTTCACCAAAAACCTCTTGTCTAAAAGACCGAGGCAATGTAGCGCAACTTCAAACGCCCAGACTTCACTTTCAGGCATGACTCAAATGGACACCACGGCCTGAATACGTGTTGCTCTTAAACTTCGCCCTACACCATTTCATTATGCCACCCACCAACTTCACCGCTGCAACCCACTGTGGATAAGGAGTTCTTGCTGTTATATTTTTTTTTTAAAAACAAATGTTACGAATCGCCAAATAACACGGACAAACGAATCACAAGACAAAGCACGACGGGTTTCGACCTCTTAGGTCTTCTTCAGTTTTGTATCTTGCCTGAAGAAGACCTAAGAGGTCGAAACGCGTCGGGTTGTTGTCCACGTCTTTTTTTTTTTTTCTTTTTTTTTTTTTTTTGCGGTTCGCTAACATTTATTTAAGATTTGTTTAGATTTCCGCCTGCAGTCGTCTCACTTTGCAACTAGATCTGTTTTTATCAAAAGCGAATCCACTGGGAACAAAGAAGAGAAGAAAGGAGAGAACTGGGCATTCTTCATTCCGACTGAGTGACCAACACTACAATGGTCCGTGCTATGGATAAGGAGGTTTAGCCGTAAAATACACCATTCCGGGTAGGGTAAAGGAGAGGCGGGCTGGTGGGGATAGGGGTGGGGGTGGAGGCAGTAGATGGAAGTCAGTTGCGGGGTGGAATGTTTGAATGAAAAAAAATG
>CM031599.1:12936531-12944031 GCA_018398815.1 Conus ventricosus | reverse complement strand
CAGGAGGAGAAGAAGAAGAAGAAGAAGAAGAAGAAGAAGAAGAAGAAGAAGAAGAAGAAGAAGAAGAAGAAGAAGAAGACAAAAATGACTACCATCACAACCACCACCACTACAACAACAACAACATCATCAACAACTAGAACAACGACAACAGCAGCAAAAACAACAAGAACAACAACAAAAAACGAAAACAACATGAAGAATGATTATTAACGAGAAATAAAAACAACATTTAATAACAAGATGGTAGGAAAAAAAACAAAGAAACAAAGAAACAAAGAAACAAACAAGTGAGGCGAATCAGAATGTGGGCGTCTGTCATCGCCTGGTGCTTGCTTTCAATGAATGAAGAATCCACTGAGGTGATGTCTTGTTTGTGCTTGGGTTCTCAGAAAGGTGTCATTCATTTCATGCTTTACTGCCCTTTTCTTCACGATTTGAAAATTAAATTTCATTGAGTTCAAACAGAATCTTTAGAATAAACTATTTGTATGTCTGTCACGAAGGTAGCTTGTAGAATGTTCACTGACAATGCTTCAAGCTTATGCTGGCGCACAATTACAACTTAAAAGAAAGATGTTGCTGTCATCGATATGAATGACTTTACTGGAATGACAACTCTCTCTCTCTCTCTCTCTCTCTCTCTCTCTCTCTCTCTCTCCTCTCTCTCTCTCTCTCTCCTCTCTCCTCTCTCTCTCTCTGGGTTCACTTCCGGCACGCAGAATGTAAACATCAAGAAGTCAGAGCTCTGAAATTAATTTGAATTTGTGTTATCTACAGACATTCTTGTGAAGTGTTACTGTGCGACCGACATCATGCCTGCAGTACCTCTAGCTTTTCGTGCTGTTTGTGGTGGTTTTGTGTCTGTGTTTTTGGCTTTTATGCACCAACGTGTTTTGAAAAAGGCCGCTTTCTTCTTTCGGACATTGAGAATTCATACATTGCAAGGCGGTGTCACCGTAGGTTTGATCCTCTCTCTGTTATTCCACGGACTTTTACTTCTGCGTTGCGGTGACGTTGAGTTGAACCCCGGACCTACTTCTGGCAACAAAGCAGCAGACCTGAGGCAGACCAGACTGAAGAGCGCCAGCGGGGGGTCACCGGCATCCAGTCCTCTCCCTCCCGGATGGATGCAGAACCCAGTCTCCGTGATGTGCTGTCTTCCATACAGGACCTGAACTGTAAGTTCCATGACATGAAAGCTGACATGAGGGACAGTAAGAAATGTATGCCGGACTGCATGATGACGTTCTGTCTCTGAAAGAGGAAATCACTGATCTCAGACGTGCTAATGAAAACATGAAGGCACAGAACGACAGACTGAATGAACAAGTGTTGAAACCTGAATAAAAGACAGATGACTTAGAATGTCGTTCTAAGCGAAACAATGTAATATTTCATGGCATCCCCAGGAGAGAACGGGAAACCATGCAGGACTGTGAGGGCCTTGTGCATGATTTTGCTGGCTGATAAATTAGAACTGGCGAGAGACGTACAATTTGACAGGCTCCACAGATTGAATGCGAAACATGATTCTCCAATCATTGGTTTGCTGTACCTTTTTTAAGGATAAGGAATCAATACTGGTTCCAGACACAAGCTAACGCGGTACAGATGTATTTGTGGGTGAAGATTTCTCCCATCGAGTGAGAGAAATTCGTAAAAACTTGTCCCTCATCTGAAGACGCAAGAAAAGAAAAGAAAAAGTATCAATGATCTTGATTACCTGGTGATTGAAGGAAAAAAATATTACCTTGACCAAGAAACTGTCTACCTAGAGTATGGCCGGCCTGTTAGAAAAATATCAAAGCAATTTAATTCAGCAAATCAGTACCTAAATAAAAACGCGGAGGGTACAGAAACAAGCGTAACACCGTGTACAGGAGAAGTGAAGGATGGCACAGCACGTGCAGTTCGGATTGGATGGGTGACACAGCTGTGTCAACGTCCCGTGTTAGCTGTGAAGTTCACGACAGATACTGTGCGTGCAGTGCGAGGTTCAAACGAACACATTCAGATGTTTTCACGGTGGCCGATAAATGTGTATCTGGCAACACATCGAATTTGGGTCATGCACAAAATGAAAGCGTGGATGAAAGTGTTTTTTCCTTTCATGTTTGATGCTTGTTTGTCTTCTAAAGTTTATGTCTGTAATGAAAGAGTGGCTGAGAACAGAATATCTTCATTGAATAAAATGCTTATCTTGTAGAGTGAATGAACGCGTGAATGAAAATGCTTTGATTTCATCATCGAATGAATGTCACTGCTCCAATGTTTATGTACACAATCAAAACGGAGTAAGAGCAATTCATCTCCAATACGAACGAAAGAGTCCTCTCCGAAGTTGGTGTACATAGTTTAAGAGACGAACGTGTCGATAAAGATGTGCGTGTCTGTGCGGGTTGTGTTTCAGTTGTACAGCCTGTAATGTCAGATGAGGTTTATGATCCACAAATAAACATTAATTCACTAACCACTACGGTCATGCCAACCACTGTAATCACACCATTACAATAAATACGCCCGTTATTAAAAACTATTCTTTCCTCCATTGGAACATAGGCGGTATATTGTCGAAGCTTCTAACATTGATTTATGATTATGTGTCATCGTTTGATTTTGTCTGTCTTGTTGAGTCTTTGTTGATGATTTCCAGTCTACTGTGTTAGTGACCATACTGTTTTGTAAAGCCACTTTACGATTTACTGAGCGAGGAAGGAGATCAGGGGGAGTAATATGTTTAATCAGGAATAGTCTTGTGAAATTTGTGAAACAAGTTTGTTGTTCATTTTGATAATGTGTTGTTATTTGTTCTTGAAAAAACATTTGTTCTGCTTATCAAATGATATCTTATATTTATGTACATATGTTCCCACCCGAGAAATCGCCATACTATTCTGTGTTAAACGTGGATAATGGGATATGTCAAATTGAGGATTGTATTGTAAATAATATAGTTTTCAATGATAAGATGTCAATATTGATGTGTGGTGACTTTAACGTCGAACAGCAGACATATCTCCAGAATGTGATGACAATATTAAAGCGTTTTCCATGGTTTGACAAATTTGATTCGTCTAAAGTTAAGCGACAGTCTCAAGACAAGGTGTTGAATGAATATGGTAAACGTCTGTTAAACATGTGTTTATGCTTTGGGTCTGTACATTCTTAATGGTCTTGTTCGAGTGACTATCAGTGGTCACTTGCTTATGTGTGTGAATCAGGTTGTAGTGTGAATGATTACTTTATAGCAATCATGTGAACTTTTTTTACTTTATAAACTCTTCTTGTAAATTGTGTGTGAAAGAATGATTGGAGTCTGATCATATGCCTTTTGGAACTCAGCGTAAATGTTCTAGGAACAAATGTGGTGTGAATGAAAATGAAAAAAGGAGAGAGTATATTGAAACGTTTGTGTGGGATAAGGATTATGCCTTGAATTTTCATAGACACAATGAACTCACAGGAAATCAAATTCCAGTTATTTCGTGCTATGTATTTAGTAGATGTAAATATAAATGATGCACTTAACTTGTTTAACAGTTCTGTAAAAGGAGCTGCTGACGGTATGAAACGTAAAGTTTGTGTAAACAGAGTGAAGCACACAAAATGATTGGTTTGATGCCGAATGTAAAATTGAAGGACAAAATTTACGACAATTGTTAAAAACATTTTGTAACACATCAGATAAAGATGTCAGACATCGATACTGTGTAGCTCGACGTGAGTATAAAAATTTATTACAAGAAGAAAGAAGAAACAACACAACGATTTACGGTTTGAAAAAGTGATCACAAGTATTTGATAGTCAGCAAGAGTTCTGGAGAAATGTACGTACAGTATTTAAAAAGCGAGTATATAATCAAAACGAAATCACTATAGATGAATGGTATAATCATTTTAAGCATGTGCTGGATAAGGATTCTAGACAGAAACTGAAATTCTAGTAAATGATATGATATACGACAACGGATATATAGAAATTGAAGTTGTTGCTGCAATAAGAAAGCTACAAAATGAAAGGCAGCTGGTCCAGATGGCATGATTTGTGAGTTTTTTTTTTTAAATGTTGGTAATGTTGGAACTGATTTTCTGTTAAATTGTTCAATAATTTGTTTGACAATGGAATTTATCCTGAAGATTGGCACAAATCATTTATTCTCCCTCTCTTTAAAAAAAGGTGATAGAATGACCCTAATAATTACAGAGGAATTTCCTTGTCTGATATTGCAATCAAGTATTTGGTGCTATAATAACAAGAGATTGTCAGAATGATTGAAGTAAACAATATAACAGGTGATCACCAGGCAGGGTTCAAGAAAAACTTTTGTACAATTGATCATATGTTCACCCTGTTTAGCAGCTGTCCAGAAACAATTTTCTAATAACCGTAAGCTATATGTTGCCTTATAAGACTTTGAAAAGGCCTTTGACTCAATTTCAAGAAAACTTTTGTGGCCGATACTTACAAAAAAATGGAATCAAAGGTAAATTATATAATTGTGCAAAATGCATGTACAAAGATGTTAAAGCTACGATAAGATGTGGGGCAAAATTTAGTGACTATATTAGATGTACTCAGGGTGTTAAACAGGGGGATGTCTGCAGCCCAGTATTATTTTCATTATAATATTAATGAATTAGCACTAGAAATTTATTGAGAAGGGAAGACACGGTGTCACTTTTGACTTGAATGAATTATTTATATTGTTATTTGCAGATGATATCGTCTTGCTCTCTGAAACTGTCGTAGATTACAAAACCAATTGAATAATTTGCATGCTGCAGCATCTAGACTGGATTTGAAAGTAAACATGGGTAAATCAAACATTATAGTTTTTCGAATGGGTGGTTTCTTAGCATCGCGTGAAAGGTGGTTGTATGAAAGTTCGCAAATGTCGTGGTAAATGCTTACAAGTACTTGGACATATATTTTTCAACAAAACTTAGCTTTACGTTTTGCCTGTCTTGATCTTGTTAACAATGAAAGCGTGCTGTTGTAGCTATTTTAAGCTTGCTTTATAAATTTGAAAGTGCTTCGGTTAAATTATTTTTAAAATTGTTTGATGCCCAAGTGCAGCCTATTGTACAGTATGGCGCTGAAATTTGGGATTGGATAAAGGTCATGAAATTGGAAAATTACATTTATTTGCTATGAAACGCTTCTTGCATGTGGTTAGACGAACCCCTATGACTTGGTTTATGGTGAGCTTGGCAGATATCCCATTTATGTAAATTCATACGTGAAATGTATTAGTTACTGGCTTAAGCTCATGCTATGGGAGAACACAGATTACCTGCAAAAGCATACAAAGTAATTGCTTGATTTAGATTCTAAGGTAAATCAACTTGGGCAACTTCTGTTCGTAAATGTCTTTGCAGTAATGGGTTTTCGTTTGTTTGGTTAGAACAGAGTGTTGGATGGTTTAAAACATTTTTGGCTGTTTTAAGCAGAGAATAATTGATTATAACTTGCAAGACTGGAATAGTCATGTTAAAAACAGTGAGAGATTTTCTTTGTTTCGATTTCTAAAGTCAAATCAGGCAATGGAAGCGGAACCTTATCTGTCGATGAATATCAATAGTATTTGTCAGATCTGCATTAACGAAGTTTAGATTCGGCGTATCTGATAGTTGCTGTACACAGGCAACGTTACAATGTTCATACAGAATTAGATGTTTTATGTCCATTGTGCAAGTCTGCCCCAGAGAATGAACTTCATTTCTGTTTGTTTGCCATTTGCTTACAGATTTAAGACAAATATATATTCCTTTGAAATATTATCGACGTCCATCATTTTTTTTTTAGGCATGTCTTGCTGTTGTCGTCAATAAAATGAGAATGTTGTTGTGAATCTAGCTTCATATTTGTATAAATCCTTCAAGAGAAGGAGTTATCTGACTTGAATTTGTTTATATGTGCTTGTATATTAATGTGTTGTTACATCAGTTTATGTGTCAACACCCCCTTCAAATGGGGCTGTGGCCTTTCTTGAATAAAATTATCGTTATCGTTATCTCTCTCTCTCTCTCTCTCTCTCTCTCTCTCTCTCTCTCTCTCTCTCTCTTCTCTCTCTCTCTCTCTCCTCTCTCGTTTTTATACGTTTAAATTTCTATCTATCTGTCTATCTATCTGTCTATCTGTCTGTCGTCGGTCGTCTTCATCATTATTATTAGTTGGAGTATATCCCCCCCCCTCTCTCTCTCTCTCTCTCTCTCTCTTGTTTTATACGTTTAAATTTCTATCTATCTGTCTGTCTATCTATCTATCGTCGGTCGTCTTCATCATCATTATTATAGTTGGAGTATATCATATCTCTCTCTCTCTCTCTCTCTCTCTCCTCGCTCTCGCTCTCGCTCTCGCTCTCTCACTCTCTCTCTCTCTCTCTCTCTCTCTCTCCTCCTCTCTCTCTCTCTCACTCTCTCTCTCTCTCTCTCTCTCTCCCTCCCTCCTCTTCGTTTTGTACGTTTAAATTTCTATCTATCTATCTATCTATCTATCTATCTATCTATCTATCTATCTATCTACCTACCTACCTACCTACCTACCTACCTACCTACCTACCTACCTACCTACCTACCTATCCATCCATCCATCCATCCATCCATCCATCCATCCATCCATCCATCCATCCATCCACCCACCCACCCACCCACCCACCCGTCTGTCTGTCTGTCTGTCTGTCTGTCTGTCTGTCTGTCTGTCTGTCTGTCTGTCTGTCTGTCTGTCTGTCTGTCTGTCTATCTATCTATCTGTCTGCCAACCTACCTACCTACCTATCTGTCTTTCTATCTATCTGTCTATCTATCTCTCTCTCTCTCTATCCATCTCATCTATCTATCTACCTATCCATCTATCTACCTACCTATCTACCTATGTATCTATCTATCTATCCATCTATCTATCTATCTGTCTGTCTGTCTATCTATCTCTCTATCAATCTGTCTATCGTCGTTCTCCTCCTCCTCTTCGTCGTCGTCTTCATCATTATTATCAGTTGGAGTATCTCTCTCTGTCTCTCTCTCTCTCTCTCTCTCTCTCTCTCTCTCTCTCTCTCTCTCTCTCTCTCTCTCTCTCTCTCTCTCTCTCTCTCTCTCTCTCTCAAACAAGCATACAGCCAAACAGACGAGAAAGACGGATAGATAGCCCGGCACACCCTCCCATAAATACTTCTCGTTCGGTTTCTAATGGGTTAATCAGGAATTAAACCGGTTCACCCGCCTTTGCTATGGAATCCTTAGCACACACTTCGCTGCTAAACGCAAAACACCTCTTTCAGTTTCCAGTTTCCAGGGCAATAGTTAAGGCAGGCGATCAACCTTAAAATCCAAATTTTAAACTTTTTGGGTTTTTTTTAAAATTATTACTTATAACAGCGGCGCGCCTCTGAATTCTTTGTTTCAATGATCTTTCGATTCATTGGAGAAGTTTTGTTTTTTTTGGGGTTTTTTTTTCTGTTTCCGGTTTGAAACAAGTCGAGTAGAAAGATGAATACTCAA
>CM031599.1:12926531-12931531 GCA_018398815.1 Conus ventricosus | reverse complement strand
CGGTCTGCTATAAAATTTCAACACACACACTTTTTGGGTTGTCTCGATGTGTTTTGGGGGAGGGAGGTTAGCTAACAGGAGGTTCCTATATTCAATGCTGAAGAACATAAAGGGAATATTTGTGGCGTCAATGGTCAAACATCTCCCAACAAAACCTACCCTCCTGATATGAGATACACATTCTGACAGGTCGTTGACACTTTGGTCTTTCCTGGAAAGCTTACAGACAACGATATCAGCGCCGCCAACAATGGAAATGAACTGACAATAACAATAACATTTAAAAAATCACCACAACGAAAAAGGCAAAAACATCACCACTATCACCGCAATAACCTCAGCAAGAACATCACCACTATCACCGCAATAACACCAGCAAAAACATCACCACTATCACCGCAATAACACCAGCAAGAACACCACCACTATCACCGCAATAACACCAGCAAGACATCACCACTATCACCGCAATAACACCAGCAAGAAACATCACCACTATCACCGCAATAACACCAGCAAGAACATCACCACTATCACCGCAATAACACCAGCAAGAACATCACCACTATCACCGCAATAACACCAGCAAGAACAAGTTACTGTGACACAAAGGTCATGACATCCTAAGACTTTTTTGTTCATTGGACCAAAACCTTAAATTTGTTTTCTCTGCAAGATGACTTGGTTAGTGAATTTGCTTTTTCTTTCGACTAGGTCAGTGTGTTTCTTGTTCTTCTCTCCTTTATCTTCGTGGCGAGTCGTCGAGGCATTGGACCAATGAACAGTTCACCAGAGATCCTCCTGCCCTGTCGGTCGTCTACTAGACTGACCACCTGTGGACAAGACACACCAGTTCTGTTTTTTTTTTTTTTTTTTTGGTTTCCTATACCAAAGAAGTTATGTTTTTCATCCACGCCTGTTAGTTTCTGCGCTCGTTCGTCCATCAGCTGGACTGCACCACAGAAAGTGATGAACCAGAATTGTCCAAGGATGTGACACAGGGACGACCCATAAAATAATGATGTGGATCCATTATACGAATCCGGATCAAACGGATGATTCAGACTGCTTCAACAACATAATCATCACAGAAAAAAAGCACATTACGCCAAAACTATTGTGCAAATCAAAGTATTACGCCCAAAACACGGGCCGATTTTAAATGAACATGGTTGAAAGATGGAATGTAGCCAATATACAAACCTTTAAACTTTTGGTACGGATCTGTGGCAGTGATTAAGATTAGACGGCTGAGATGTTTAGCTCACTGTTAAAATTATTACCAACATTCCACTGCACATGAACACAGCAAGGTTATCTTAACAAACTGATATCTGTTTACAAGGTACTGTGTTTTTGTGAAATACTGAGACTTTCCAGTGGTATGAATGTTGATATATCGTGCTTTACATGTTGTGATAAACCAAAGGACACGGGAGCTACTCCTTCAGTCTGCAGTAGTTATTACTTCCCATGGCGGGAAAAATCATGTTGTTTTTTTTCCCCTCATGAACTGTCACATGGGATGGGTCCAAAATTCGTTCGACCTTGGCTGACGTCTGCGTTTCTCTCGAGGACGTTTCTAATTTTTCAAATTAAGATTGATGACCGCTTTTTATAATCATGTGCAGAGTATGTACAGGTAAGGTTAAAACCATGTAGAGTGTACATGTTTCTGCATAGGCAAATTCTAAGCCAAAGAATGATTAAATGTTGATAACTCCTGATGTCATTTTGTTGAACGCCGCGAGGAGGTATCTAGAAACAACTATCCAACACTTTCAATGATTGATTGATTTACTGATTTCGTTAATTAGTTAAGTTCTTTTTACCAACGTTCGGTTGTTTGTTCGTTCACTGGCTTGTTCGTTTTCTCCGCTGTTTGGTTCATTTCCTCGATCAGTTCTTTGTGCTGCTTGCTTGCTTGCTTGCTTGCTTGCTTGCTTGCTTGGCTGGTTAGCTGGTTGGTGGATTGGTTAGTCGATTTGTTGGTTGCTTGCTTGCTTAGTTGGTGGGTGGGTGAGTGGTTCGTAAGTTGGTTGGTTGGTTGGTTGGTTGGTTGGTTGGTTGGTTGGCTGGCTGGCTGGTTGGTTGGTTGGTTGGTTGTTGGTTGGTTGGTTGGTTGGTTGGTTGGTTGGTTGGTTGGTTGGTTGACTGGTTGGCTGGCTGGTTGGTTGCTTAGGATGCTTATTTCCCTCGTGGCACCATTCTCATCGTCCTTTCAGCGACATCCTTCTCACCGCCCATTCGGCATCGGATAGGATTCGAACCCACCCCTCTCAATCCTGTAGTCCGCAACACTGGACACTGCACCCCTACGGCTGGCATATATATCTCTGTGCTGGATCGGCCTTAGACTGTCTGGGGAGGAAAATAAACCCGACTGTTTATGAGCGAGCCGATGGTGATGGTCACTACAGGGCTGTGCATAAAACCTCAGTAACAACTCTGGTCATTCGTACAGCTCCTTCCCCACCTCCACCCCTACCCCCACCCCCCCGCCTCCGCATCCTCCCTCCCTCATGTCTCGGCCTGCTAACACTTAAACCCACTCCCCAAAGTTCGTAGACAACATCAACATTTAGAAAGGAGATCAGCTCATGTGTAAAATAAAAAAGGTGACCTCTTTCGATTTTAAAGCACAAAATTATGACCGACGATGGTAGGGGTAGTGAGAGTGAAGGGTGGGGGTGGGGTGTGCTCATTTTTCTAGGAAAGACGATGACCCGGTGGAGACTTGTTATCTGATTCTTGGAGATTGTCAGTTGGTGCTCGGAGACTACCTTGAACGGGAGAATGTCTGCGGTTTCCCAGGGTTGTCGAGCGAGGAGGGAAAAGTGGCGGAAGAAGAAGTGATGGGTACCTCTTTCAAGGGGGGATAGTTGACTTTACGGCCCTAAGACCGATTCAGCCCTATTGTTGGGGGGAGGTTAGGTCCAACGCATTTGAACACGGTTTAGGTGTCTGTCTAGGACCGTACGCTTGAAGTGGCTGCGAGAATGAAAGCACTCTAACATTAGAAGAGTAGTGTTTTTGGAAAACAACGCGTTTAGCTTAAAAAGGTGATGTCTTTGGGAAAACAAGTTATTTTACTTTAACTTTAAAAGGGTGATGTCCTTGGAAAATAACTGTTTTTTACTTTAGCTCTGAAAAGGTAATATCTTTGGAAAACAAGTTGTTTTACTCTGGTTTTATAAGGGTAATGTCCCTGGAAAACTAGTTATATTACTCTGGCTTTAAAACGGCACTGTCTGCGGAAAACACGTTATTTCAAATTAGTTTTAAAAGGGTAATGACCCTGGAAAACCAGTTATATTACTCTAGCTTTAAAAGGCAATCTGTTTGGGAAAAGAAGTTATTTTACTTCGCTTTAGAAGGATAATGTTTCTGGAAAAACAAGAAATCAATTTACTCTACCTTTAAGAATGTAATGGTTCCGGAGAACAAATTCTTTTTCCTGATTATCACTGAGGAAAGGTTATTTTTCCCGTCAAAACCGCTAATTATTTTGGGAAAACAGTTATTTTCACGGTATAATTGACCGTTTGACCTAGCAAGTAGCCACTGAAAGATAATGAATTCCCAGGATGGTTTTGTTTACGGGTAACTGGCTTCAGCAAATAGTTATATTGGCTGGATATAACGTGGTAACTAGCTACTTGAAAACAGTTATTTTCCTGGCAAACAAGCTGTTTTGACGTGGTATCATCAACCGAAAACAGTTATTTTTCTGGGATCATCATCTGTTTGGACGTGGTAATTAGTTATTGAAACACGTATGTTTGGAGTTGATAAGTTGTATTGACCTGTTGATTAATAACTACTGAGATTGTCTCGTAATAATTAGTTGTTTTGAGATGCTGAACAGCTATTGAAAAAGACATTTTCCCAGATTAATGACCAGTGTTGACGTGACTATAACCCATTGAAAACCGTGGTTTTCCAGGAATAACTAGTTCTTTTCTTGAGGAAATGAATGTCACCCTGGATTCAGTTTGAATGGTGTCAAGGGGGCGGGCATCGGCGCTTGGGGACCAGTCCATCCATATACGCGCCACCACATCTGCTTAGCTGTGGGGCCATAGGGTGCAGGATTTTTTTTTACAGCTAGATGACTGCCTCCGTGAATGATTAACATGAAAAGAAAGACTTGAGAAGCGGGTCCTAGGGACAGGGCTTGGCAGATGTCTGACCTTTGTTGTTGTTGTTGTTGTTGTTGTTGTTGTTGTTGTTGTTGTTGTTGTTGTTGTTGTTGTGTTGTTTATTGGAGCGTGGCAGGGTGTGGACGCTCTGTGAGACAACAATCTGCAATGTCCTGTGACAGTCATGTCACAATGTGTGCAGGGTGCGTCCCCTGGAGGAGTTTCATCTGTCCGGCCTTCTTCGTTCTTTCTGTCTGTCTGTCTGTCTCTCCCTCCCCTCTCTCTCTCTCTCCTCTCTCGCTCTGTCTCTCTCTCTCTCTCTCTCTCTCTCTCTCTCTCTGTCTCTCCATCTCTGTCTCTCTGTCTCTGTCTCTCTCTCTCTCTGACTGTCTCTCTCTCTGTCTGTCTCTCTCTGTCTCTGTCTGTCTCTTGGGTATGTGTGTGCATGTGTGTGTGTGTGGGTGCGAGTGCGTACGTGCCTGCCTGCGTGTGTGCGTACATGCGTGCGTGTGCGTGTGTGTGTGTGTGTGTGTGTGTGTGTGTGTGTGTGTGGGTGGGTGGGTGGGTGCGTGTGTGTGGGTGTGTGTGTGGGTGTGTGTGTGTGTGTGGTGGTGGGTGGGTGGGTGGGTGTGGTGTGGTGTGCCTCTGTCTGTATGCGTGTGTGTCTATCTGTGTGCCTCTGTGTGTGTGTGTGTGTGTGTGTTGTGGTGTGTGTGTGTGTGTGTGTGTGTGTGGTCTGTGTGCGTGCGTCGTGCGTGCGTGCGTGCGTGCGCGCGCGCGCGCGCATGTGTTGGTGGTTTGTGTGTGTGTGTGTGGTGTGTGTGTGTGTGTTGTGTGGACAGAGGAAAACCTCTCCCT
>CM031599.1:12906179-12908959 GCA_018398815.1 Conus ventricosus | reverse complement strand
GAGCGCTTTCTGACAGGAGGACGATCGGTGAACAGTGTTGGAATCGTAAGAAGACGTCGCCGAGTTCGAAAGCCGTTGTAACGGCCGTTTGAAGATTGATTGGAACATCTTCAGCTAGAGGTAAAGACTTTAAACTTGTTCACAGCTCCGATCTTTCTTCTGTCTGGATCCACCTTGAGACCAGATTAGAGGCAGCTCTTGTCACTTCACTTACCTCTTTCAGGGTGGGGGGGGGGGGGGGGGGGTCTAGGTCCACTGAAGTGTCAAAGAATATGGAGTTGGAGTCTTTTGTCGTAAAAGAAGGAAAGAAAGAAGAAAGAAAGAGAAGAAAAAAGAAAGAAACAAACAGACAGAGAAGAAGAAAAGAACAGAAAAAAAAGAAAAGACCCATAGTCCCAAAGAAAGAAGAAATATAAAACTTAAATCACTTGAGAGAAACAGACAGAAAAACATGACCTGCATTCACAGACATCCTCCTCTTTTCTCACATACATGAATTCAAGTGCGCGCGCGCGCACGCACGTGTACACACACACACACACACACACACACACACACACACACACACACACACACACACACACACTCTCTCTCTCTCTCTCTCTCTCTCTCTCTCTCTCTCTCTCTCTCTCTCTCTCGCACGTGCGCAATATATCACACTGAAGAAAAATCGTTGTATTTGTAAATCCCTTTCCTGCGAAACTATCCACACACACACACACGTACACATGCACGCACACACACACACACACACACACACACACACACACACACACACACACACACACACACACACACTCACACACACACACACACACACACACACACACACACACACACACACACACACATGCACATGCACATGCACACACAAGCGCGCACAAGCACGTACGCACGCACGCACGCACAACACACACACACACACGCACGCACACACACACGCGCGCGCGCGCACACACACACACACACACGCACACTAACACTAACACTAACACACACACCATACACACCACACACACACACACACACACACACACACACACACACACACACACGCACGCACGCACGCACACACACACACACAAACACACAAACACTAACACTAACACTAACACACACACACACACACACACACACACACACACACAACACACACACACACACACACACACACACACACATTCTCTCTCTCTCTCTCTCTCTCTCTCTCTCTCTCTCTCTCTCTCCAGCTTAAATTTAATAAGCCTATACTTATATGTTTTCTGTACAGAAATCCAGCTGAACATGTCGACTGGGTTGACCGTTTCATGTTAATGATGGAAAACGCACAATGACGAATCGAAAGACATCATGATATTAGGGGATTTTAATATAGATCTACTAAAATCAAATAAACAGTGGAACTATGTTTTTGAGTCACTTGGTCTTACTCAGCTAATCAACACTCCTACAAGGGTCACTGAGATTTCTGAAACACTGATAGACCATTTATATGTTACAAATCCAGAAACCATTCTTGAGACAAGTGTACTGTTTATGGATGCAGTGATCACTTCCCGATTTGTTGCACTTGGTCAAAAAAAGGGTATCAAAATTCCAAGGTTAAACCATAAAACGATTACCTTTAGAAACTTTTCAAAATTTGATCGTGACAAATTTATCTCTGACCTTTTTAAATTCACCTCTAAATATAGTGTATCAATATACAGAACCCAATCAGGCTCTAGAAGCTTGGTACTCCATCTTCTATAGTATATACAACAAAAATGCCCCACTCCAAACCAAAGGAGTCAAATATCGGATAAAACCTCCTTGGCTAACAAATGAGATACAGAACGCTATTTACCAAAGAGAGTACCTGTTAAAAAATGGCCCTCGTGAAGAATATAAATAACAAAGAAATAAAGTAACTTCTCTCATTAGAGCAGAGAAAAAGAAATATTTTTCAAACTTAATTAGTGAAAAGAAAGACAGCAAGTCCGTATGGAAAGCCATCCATGGATTAACAAATAAACATGTTTCCTCTGCTCCAAATATTATGAATGATATATCTGCCAGTAAACTAAATCACCATTTACAACAGTAGCAGATCGATGATAAATCAAATGATAATGACCTAGAAGAATTACAAAAATACTGCAGGGGAAAAAAATATCCATTCAGATTTAGATATCAGCCATCTAGATGTTCATTCTGTTTTCGTGTCACTTAGGCGATTGAAACAGACAGCCACTCGTGGAATTGACGGTATAGACGGTAAAATTCTAAAGCTCTCCGCACCCGTTATCGCAGAAACGTTAACTTACATTTACAACCTCTGTATAGATAAACAATGCTTTCCAGATACCTTAAAAAAGGCAAAAATCATACCAATATACAAATCAGGAAACACGACTGATCCATCAAATTATAGACCTATTTCGATTCTATCAGTTCTTTCTAAGCCATTAGAACTCCACATCAATAAGTGTCTCCATTCCCATGCAGTAAAATACGATTTAATCCACCCAAATCAATCAGGGTTCAGAGAAAACCATTCATGCCACACAGTGCTAACTAGACTAATAGATAGATGGCTATTAAACATGAACTACAAACAATTTTCAGGAATATCTCTTCTTAGATTTCGCAAAAGCCTTCGACGTTATAAAATCATGAACTTTTACTCAGAAAACTAACTTTGTATAAGCTATCATACAGAACACTGAAACTGATTTCATCTTTTCTGTCCAACCGACAACAAATTGTGTCCGTAAATACATACAAATCTAATTTTCTTC
>CM031599.1:12896179-12901179 GCA_018398815.1 Conus ventricosus | reverse complement strand
ACGATAGTCAATCCCTCGTACTTCTTTCTTTCCAGGAATGTAATCTGGCACTTCTTATTCTTTCCAGGATAATAAATCTGTACTTATTTCTTTCCAGGATATTGCATCTGTAGATTCTTTCTTTCCACGATATACAATCCTGTACTTCTTTCTTTCAGATTTTCTAATCCTATACTTCTTTCTTTCCAGGATGAATCAATCTCAGTACTTCTTTCTTTCCAGAATAATGAATCCTGTACTTCTTTCTTTCCATGGATAATCAATCCGTGTCCTTCTTTCTTTCCTGAATTAAGGAATCCTGTACTTTGTCTTTCCAGGAAATGAATCCTGCACTTCTTTTCTTTCCAGGATATCAATCCTTTGTACTTCTTTCTTTCCAGGATAGTCAATCCTGCTACTTCTTTTTCCAGGATATTCAATTCCTGTGTACTTCTTTCTTTCCAGAATAGTCAATCCTGTACTTCTTTCTTGCCTGAATAGTCAATCTTGTACTTCTTTCTTTCCAGTAGAGTCAAAATCTGTATACTTTCTCTCAGAATAGTCCAATCCTGTAATAATTTCTCCTCCAGGATATTCATAATTCCTGTACTATCTTTCTCTCCTGAATAGTCAAATCCTGTACTACTTTCTCTCCAGAATAGTCATCCTGTTTACATACTTTCTCTCAGAATAGTCAGATCCTGTACTACTTTCTCTCCAGAATAGTCCTAATCCTGTATAACTTTCTCTCCAGGATATTCAATCTGTACTACTTTCTCTACAGAATAGTCAATCCTGTACTACTTTCTCTCCAGGATATTCATCTGTACTACTTTCTCTCAGAATAGTCAATCTGTACTACTTTCTCTCCAGAATAGTCAATCTGTACTACGTTTCTCTCCAGAATAAGTAAATTCCTGTATTACTTTCTCTACAGGTCTTCAATCCTGTAATACTTTCTCTCCAAGAATAGTCAATCCTGTACTACTTTTCTCTCCAGAATAGTCAATCCTGTACTTACTTCTCCTCCAAAATAGTCAATCCTGTATTATCTTCCTCTCCAGAATTGTCAATCCGGTCCTACTTTCTCTCCAGAATAGTCAATCCTGTTACTACTTTCTCTCCTAGGATAGTCAATCCTTGGTACTTCATTCTCTCCTAGGGCTTGGTCAATCCTGTACTCTTTCTTCCAGGATAGTCAATCCTGTACTACTTTCTCTCCAGGTATTGGATCATTTCTTGTTCTTTTATTTTGTTGTCTATACTTTTTTTTTTTTGAGTTTTCATCGTGCGAAGAACGTGGGGTAGTGGGGGTCAGGGGGGTGGAGAGAGGGAGGGTAGGGAGATCAACACTGTTGATGACTTCTACGGTCTTAAAACAAACAACAACAACAACTTGTAATTTTAGATGCTTCTCACCATATGATTCATAGCAAACTGCGACCTCGCCACATCATCCCTACGCCTCCCCCTCCACCCCCCCCCCCCCCCCCCCCCCCCCGCCCCCTTCCTTCCGCTTTATTCTCTATCCTCCAGTAAGAGAGGAAGAGAGAGGTGAGAGAGGGAGAGGAGAGAGTGAGAGAAGATGGAGAGAGAGAGTGAGAGATGAGAGAGAGAGAGAGAGAGTGAGAGTGGAGAGAGAGAGAGAGAGAGGACAGACAGAACAGACAGACAGACACGAGAGAGAGAGAAAGAGTGGGGCAGGGGTTCGGCACGGGTGAGGGAAGCGGGAGGGGAGGAGAAGTACTGTCAAACATAATACACCAAACATCAGTAACGGAAAGAACAACATACTTCAGGAATTTTCAATACCAATTCAGAACAAATAAGAGCTGAACTACGACTTCTTGTGTAGACAGATACAGCTAACGGTGCTAAAAGCCACTCTGCTTGATGATTGCTTCAGATAAAAAAAAAACCCAAAACAAACCCAAAAAGCATTGCAAAATGAAAGAAGGATTGGAGCGCCACGAGTGCAAGCGTACAAAAAACAAACACAACAAACAGGAACAATCACAAACCAAAACAACCAAAACAAACAAAGAAAACAGCCAAGACCACACACAACAACCTAACACACACACCACACACACACACCAACAACACATACACACGCATAGCGCGCGCGCACGCACACACACCACACTCACACACCACACACACACACACACCAAACACACACACACATACACATAACAACATATACACAAACATATTACCCCCCCCCCCCCCCCACACACAACACCACAAACACACCACACACACACACACACACACACAACATACACACACACACACACATACACACACACTCACATTTACACGCATACGCACGCGCACACGCACACACACACACACACACACACACACACACACAACACACACACACACACACACATACACACGCTACGCGCGCGCACGCACACAACACACCACACGCACACACACACACACACACACACACAACACACACACACACACACACACAAACACACAACATGTACACACACATATACCCCCCCCCCCCACTCACACTACCACACACACACGCACACAACAACACACACACAAACAAACACACACACACACCAAACACATACACACACACACACCACCAACACACACACACACAACACACAAACAATGCATACACACACACACACGACCACACAACACACACACACCACACACACACACACACAACATACACACACACACACACTCTCACACACACACACCTCACATACACACACACACACACACACACACACACACACACTCACACACACACACACACACACACACACACGCACACACACTCACTCACTACAAATACGCACACAAAGCAATGAACAAAACCAACACTAAATCTATCTACAATATGAAAGAGACGCGTGAAGCTTTGACGCGTTATGAATATGTCCTCTTCAAGGTTTACAAATAACAGACCTAACCTAAAAATGCCTAAAAGAGTAGCCCTCCCCCCCCCCCCCCCCCCCCCCCCCCCACTCTGCCCTATTCTTCCTGCTGATGGACATTCCTCCTCCCTCCTTCTGTGTGTCCGCAACGCTAACAACCACGCCACGGTGGCCGGTCACATGGACACAGCTGATTTCTTGTGTACGATTGTGACCAGAACGTGTTCATTGATCATCGCACTGGTGTGGCATACAAATTCAAGGTTGTTTTTTTTGTGTTTTTTTTCTGATTTAACCACGATACATGTGCTGAGACCACGATTTTGCAGAGCTAACTTTGTAGTTATGGAAACGATCAACAAATAAGAGAGGGAGGGAGCTTGGGGTGGGTGGGGTGGGGGTGGGGAGAGGAAAGAGTGTGTGTGTGTGTGTGTGTGTGTGTGTGTGTGTGTGTGTGTGTGTGTGTGTGTGTGTGTGTGTGTGCGCGTGCGCATGTGTGTGTGCGCGTACGCGCGTTCGTGCGTGTCTGCGTGTGTCTCTGTGTCGGGGTATGAGCAATAATGGAGTCAGGAAGGGGGGGGGGGGGGAGGGCAGGAGAGGCGTTAAAGCATTGAAATATCCTCCACCCCGCTAATCACTTGTGCAGATCTGATTGTATATGAATATAGTTCTGAATTTGTGCTTTTTTAACTTTGTGTTCAGTGCGGTAGTTATATTCATTAAGGACTAAATTTGTATGTCAATCATGGTACTTAATTAATGATCATGATGGACTTGATTTTTTTTTATATGTCTAATGTGCATCTTGGCACTGTTTTTACAAAGATACCCTACAATGAAACCTAAAACAACCCCCCCCCTCCCCCGCAAAAAAAAAATCCCTTTTATTGCTTTTACAAAGATATCTCAAAACGAAGAGCTTAGTGAACCAAAATAATCCCTTGATACTATTTTGATACACAGATGCCTCAAAACAAAAACCTACATTCCCCTTTGCTTCTCCATGTCGCACGTTTAAGCTGCACATTAGCTGCAGTCTCTGCTGAAAAAACAACAACAAAACAACAACCCCCCCCAAAAAAAAAAAAAAAAAAAAAAAAAAAAACCAAGCAAACAAACAAAAAAAAAACCACCGCCAAACGATAACCTAAATTTCCAGGAGCTCCAAACGGATTTTCTCCGCCCAAGACTCAACGCTGCGTGTCTAGGCAGAATGCATATGAACTCTATCAATATGCTGAACACAGATCTGGTGCTAATTTTTTGCTCGTTTTTCTGTCCTTTGAACATCTCTCTCTCTCTCTCTCTCTCTCTCTCTCTCTCTCTCTCTCTCTCTCTCTCTCTCTCTCTCTCTCTCTCTCTCTCTCTGTGTTTGTCAGTCTTCTGTCTGTCGCTGTCTCTGTCTCTCTGTCTGTCTCTGTCTCTGCCTCTGTGTCTTTGTCTCTGTCTCCCCCCCCCTCTCTCTCTCTCTGTCTGATTATCTGTCTGTCTTCTATCTGTCTGGCTCTGTCTCTCGCTGTCCCGCCCCCCCCCCCCCCCCCCCCCCCCCCCCCCCCCCCCCCCACCCCCCTTTTTCTTTTCTCTTAAAAAATAGTAGAGGCAGTTTCGGCTGTTGTACAAGATGACGTTTTCGTTTTTTTTTTCTTCCGTTCTTCTGGTCCCAGTCTTGTTCCTTTTTTTAAAAAAAAACTTTCATTTAATCAATTTACGAAGAGAAACTGCAGTTTGTTTGGACAGCAGCCTTTAGACATATCAAGAAACTATTGAATTATTCATACTACATTTTCTTTTTCCATTGTCCTTGTGCGTTTTTCACAAAGTACCTCTGGCTTTTAACAGCAGGCGCATTGATTATTTGAGAAACAAAAGAAAGGAAAGAAAGAAAAAAAAGGACCGTGGAAAACGAAATGTGAATTACTTATCAGCCAGAAACATGAACGTGTGTGACACTTTGTGAAGGCTAGTTTATGATCTCCTACTTGAAAAAAAATAGACATTTTCCCAACCTGAGAGTAAAGATCTTAACATGTGTGCAGATATTCAGGTATCTACATCTTTTGGCCAGACACTTATTTGTTGACTTACTTAACGTTGTCAGATTGT
>CM031599.1:12868679-12883679 GCA_018398815.1 Conus ventricosus | reverse complement strand
CATAATATCACAGGAGAATATCAAGCGGGGTTTAAAGGGGATACTCCACATCGATCACATGTACACATTATTAGCTTTAATACAAAAAACAGTTTTGCCTTAACCGTAAACTCTATGTCGCCTTTATTGACTTTGAGAAAGCTTTGACTCTATAGAAAGGAATCTACTGTGGCCTATTCTGGTAAAAAATGGTATCAAAGGAAAACTCTTTCGATTTTATTCATAGCATGTACACTACAGTCCGTGCTAGAATTCGCTCGGGTGCAAAACTGACAGACTACATAAACTGTACCCGGGGGTAAAACAAGGGGATGCTAAAAGCCGGTGCTGTTCTCTTTATTTATAAATGAATTAGCAATAGAAGTGATTAGAAATGGGAGGCATGGTGCAACATTTATGCATGATTATTTTGAACTATTTATATTACTTTTGGCAGATGACATAGTTCTTTTGTCGGAAACAATAGTTGGGTTACAGGACGCAACTAAATAGTCTACATAGGGCAGCAACTGCACTCCATCTGAATGTGAATATGAATAAATGCAATATAGTTGTATTTAGAAAAGGTGGGTACTTAGCAGCTAGGGAACATGGACTTACAATGGAATCCTTATGCCTGTTGTTAATGTTTATAAATATTTAGGCATCTATTTTTCAACACGGTTGAGATTTACTGTTTCTTGTAAAAACCTTGCCTGCAGAGCAAAGCATGCGTTGTTATGTATATTGCAAAAATTACGTAAGTTAAAATGCAATTCTCTTGCTTTATATTTAAAACTATTTGACGCGCAGATACAACCCATTGTTCAGTATGGTGCTGAATTGTGGGGGCTAAGTAATGCTGCACACTTTTGTGAAAAAGTACATCTCTTTGCACTGAAAAAGTTTTTAGGAGTTCAGTTACAAACACCGAATGACCTTGTGTATGGCGAGACAAATAGATACCTGTTTACATAAATTCTGCCGTTAGGTGCATGCACTACTGGTTAAAGTTGACAACAATGGATGAGTCAAGATTACCGCGAAAAGCATATAGAACATTATTTGAGTTAGACTCTCGTGATAAGACAAACTGGGCGTCTGATATTCGCTGTAAGTTATACATGTTTGGTTTTGGTTATGTGTGGTTAAACCAAGGTGTTGAGGGATGGAACAGTTTATCGCTGACTTTAAAGAAAGACTTATACTCTGCAGATGGCAAGAATGGGATTTTCATGTCAAGAATAGTGACAGATTTAGTGTATATAAGACTTTTTGCACAATAGGAATAGATAAAATGCATTTAACGTTAAATCTAGAAGACATATCAAGATTATTACAACAAGATTCAGACTGGGTATTTCAGATATTGCTGTACCATAGATATCGATACAAACAACATACCCCTGTTGATTTGATTTGTCCATTGTGTAAAAAAGAGAAAGAGGATGAAGTGCATTTTGTTCTGTGCTGTCCTTTACAAAACGAATTAAGGGAAACGTTATATACATTTGAATTACTACGATTTCCAAGTCTTTTCAGATTAAGTTTACTTCTAGCTTCCAATAATGAACGAACAACTAGAATCTGTCCATTTACCTATACAAAGCATTTAAGTTACGATCTGTTCTTGTTTCTTAATGTAAAGCATTGAATCAGTTTTTTGAACGTGTAAAATATTGAATGATTTCCAGATGCACCCTTCACGAGGGGCAATGGCCTATTTGTGAATAAAATATCCGTATCGTATCCGTATCAGTATATCTCTCTCTCGTAACGCTTGACCAATAGATCAAGGTAAGATATATGAAGCTCTGTTCCCAAATCGACTAGAGCTATCCATGTTTTTTTTCCTTTTTTTTCTACATACCAAAGGACACGCCATAAAGTATCCATCTTAATCTTAACTGGACATAAAAGGGACATTCAAAAAGGAAATGAATCTCGTTTCGCTTATCCAGATTTGAACATTGGACAGGTCTGATTGGCATTGTTATAACGATTCTTATCACACATCAAGTCGGTAATGTCCAATTAGATCGGCAATTGTAAGGAGAAAGGAGAGAGAGAGAGAGAGAGAGAGGAGAGAGAGAGAGAGAGGGAGAGAGAGAGAGGAGAGGAGAGAGAGAGAGAGGAGAGGGAGAGGTGTATGTATATGTGCACACACACACACACACGCACACACACACAACACACACACACCACACACACCACACACACACACACACACACACAACAGGCGCGCGCGCGCGCACAGAGAGAAGAGAGAGAGAGGAGGAGAGAGAGAGGGGAGAGAGGAGAGAAAATTCATTCTAACAATGTAGCATAAAAGTAATAAACAGAGAGAGAGAGAGAGAGAGAGAGAGAGAGAGGTGAGGGAGAGAGGAGAGAGAGAGGAGAGAGAGACGAGGACAGACGAGGACAGACGGACAGAGGACAGAGGGAGGGGAGGAGGGGGGGGGGGGGGGGGGGGGGGGGGGGGGGGGGCTGGGGGGATGACGGAGCTAAGGTTGCTGACTGGGGAAGGTTTTAAACAATGTATTCAATTTTCGTCAGTCGAGATTTTTTCCCCATTCATTTAATGAAACGTCTCTCTCACTGTCTCTCTGTCTTTCTATCTCTCTCTCTCTCTCTCTTCTCTCTTCTCTCTCTCTCTCTCTCTCTCTCTCTCTTTAGAGAGAAAAAAAAACCTAATAATGTAGGCTGTGATTGTAAATGATGATGATGTAATAAGTGATTATCGTGATGAGAATATTGTTTGATGAATGATCTTTTATCTTCATTTTCTAGTTTTAGTATTGTTCAACTGCTTTCTCTGTGTACGCTTCTTTTTTCGACTCGCGTTTCTATTGTTGGCAGGGTTTGGCACCCTAAGTGGAAATTATGCATGCACTCCTTAGCACAAGGGTTGTTTAATTATTGTCAATAAACCATTGTCATTGTCATTGTCTCTCTCTGTTTTTGCCTCTGTCTGTCTGTCTCTCATAGAGAAAGGGAGAGACAGACAAGCATACTACAGGCGGAACAGAGCTGAAGACAGAACACCTAGACACGAGAAAAAAAACAAACAAATAAAACCGTTCCCACGCACCACGTTCTAACCCTAAGTAAAATCGATAAGAGTTCACACACAAACTGAATACCATACAATCTCCCCAACAAGCAAGAACAACTGTGAAACATCGCCTAGACAAACCCCTGCAGACAGGGGACAACATTGTGAAACACCCAACCGCCCAGACAAAAACCCTGCACACATAGATTAAACACTGGAACAATCAACACGCCCAGACACAAACCCCGCAGACAGTGAAATTAAAAACACAGTGAACAACCGCCTAGAACAAAGACCCTGGCAGACCGGGAATTAACACTGTGGAACACCCACCCAGAAGCTACACAAACACCACCCACAACGCTGCACACATGGGAATGAACACTGTGAACAACACCGCCGAGACAAAAACCCTGCAGACAGGATTTAAACACTGTGAACCAAACCGGCCCAGATCAAAACCCTGAAGACAGGGAATTAACACTGTGAAACCACCGGCCCAGACAACACCCTGCGAGACAGGAAAACACGGTGAACAGCCGCCAGACACACGCTGCACACAGGGAAGAACAACTGTGAACAACCCGACACACCGCCCAGACAAAACCCTGCAGAGCAGGGAATTAACACTGTGTGAACACGCCCAGACAAAACCCTGCAGACAATGGAATTTACACTGTAACACCGCCCAGACCAAAACCCAGCAGACAGGGAATTAACACTGTGAACACCAACCGCCCAGACAAAACCCGCAGACAGGGAATTAACACTGTGAACACCGCCCAGAACAAATTCCTGCAGAACAGGGAATTAAGAACAACTGTGAACATTGCCAACAATTCCTGTAAGGCGAGGGAATAAAGAACACTGTGAACAACACACACCGCCTCGAGACAAAACCAAAACCCTGCAGACAAGGGAATTAAGAACACTGTTGAACATCGCCCAGACAAATTCCTGCAGACCAGGGGATAAGAACACTGTGAACACTCGCCTAGCCAAAACCCTGCAACAGGGAATTAACACTGTGAACACCGCCCCAGACAAAACCCTGCCAGACTGGGAAATAAACACTGTGAACACCGCCCAGCAACAAAACCCTGCAGACAGGAAGTAACAAACTGTCCAAAACCAGCCTAGACAAAACCCGGGCTGACAGAGAATTTACACTGTGAACACCCGCCCAGAGACAAGAAACCTTGCAGACAGGTAATTAACAACACTGTGAACACAACGCTCAGGACAAAACCCAGCAGACAGAGAATTAAAAACACTGTGAACACCCGCCCAGACAAACCAACCCCCTGCAGACAGGGATTAACATACTGTGAACAACCGCCCAGACAACACCCATGCAGACGGAGAATTATTAACCACTTAGTGAACACCGCCCAGACAAAAACACCCTGCAGACAGAGAATTAACAACTGTGAACACCGCCCAGAACATAACCCTGCAGACAGGGAAATTAACAAACACGTGAAACACACAATACGCGCCCTACAAAAACCTGCAGACAGGAATTAACACTGTGAACACCGAACCGCCCTCAGACAAAACCTAGCAGACAGAGAAATTAACCACTGTGAACACCGGCCCAGCTACCACCGCCCAGACACAACTAAAACCCTGCAGAAAGAAGAATTAACAAAAACACTGGTGAATCACCGACCATACAAAATCCTCAACAGGGAATTAACAAACCACAGGGGTGAGTCAACCGGCCCAGACAAAACCTTGCAGACCAGAGAAGTAACAACACTGGAACAAACCGCCTCCCAGAACAAAACCCTGCAGACAGATACTTAACACTGTGGAACACGACACCTGGCCCCAGACAAAACCCTGCAGACAGAGAGATTTAAACCACTGTTAACCACCGCCCAACACAACCTTGCAGACAGAGAATTAACACTGTGACATGAACAACCGCAGACAAAGACCCTGCAGACAGAGAATTAACACTGTCCACACCGCCCAGCAAAAAATAAAAACCCAGCAGACAAGAATTAACGATAGTGAACACCGCCCAGACAAAACCCTGCAGACAAAATAACACTGTGAACACGCGGCCCAGACAAAACGGCTGCAGACAGGAGAATTAACACTGGTGACCAAACCGCCAACCGCCCAGACAAAACCCTGCAGACAAAGAAAAAAAATAACACTGTGCAACAACCCAGACCTGCCGCCCCCCAGTACAAAAACCTTGCAGACTGCAGAGAAATTTAACACCTGGGTGAAACACACCGCCCATACAAAACCCAGCTGTGCCGACAAGGGAATTAACACTGTGAACACCCGCCCAGAACAAAAACCCTGCAGACAGGGAATTTACACTCTGTGAAACACCGACCGCCAGACAAATTCTGGATGCAGATAGGGAAATTCAGAACACATTGAAATCGCCGCTCATCGCCCCAGCACCCATTACTTCAGACAGGGAATTAGGAACACAGTGAAAACATAAACCAGGGGGGCCCAGACCCAACGCTGCACCTTCAGGGATGAAACGTGTGTACACCGCCCAGAATACAAAACCCTGCAGACAGGGAATTTAAAACACCTGTGAACCCCGCCCATAGACAAAAACCCTCAGACAGGGACTTAACCCAACTGAGAACACCGCCCCACAAAAAAACCCTGCCAGACGAGAATTAACACAGTGAACAAACCGCCTAGACAAAACCCCTGCAGATAGAGAATTAAACAACATGAACACCTGCCCAGACAAAACCTTCCGACAGATAATTAACACTGTGAACACCGCCCAGACAAAAACCCCTGCAGACAGGGAATTAACACTGTAACACAGCCCAGACAAAACACCTGCAGAAAGGAGCATTAACACTGTGAACAACCCCGCCCAGACAAAACCCTTGCAACAGAGAATTAACACTGTGAAAACACCACCCAGGATCAAAATCCTTGCAGACAGAGAATTAACACTGTGAACCACCGCCGCGACAAAACCTGCAGGCATAGAATAAATGAACACTTGTGAACACCACCGTAACAAACAAAACCAAAAAAAACGCTGCAGACGGAATTAAAACACAGTGAACACCCCGCCCAGACAAAACTTGCAGCAGAGAATTAACACTGTTGAACACCGCCCAGACAAAACCCTGCAACAAGGAATTACCACTGTGAACACCGCCCAGACCAAAACCTTTTGCAGACAGTGAATTCACACTGTGAACACCGCCCAGACACAACCTTTGCAGACAGAGAAATAAGAACAACACTGTGAACCCCACACCGCCCCAGACAAAACCCTGCCAGACCAGGAATTAACCCTTGTGAACAAACCCGCCACAGTTACAACACAACCCTGCAGACAGGGAATTCATCGATAGTGCTGCAGTTCCAGGAGGAGGTGAGACCAGCTGGAAAGACGGATCACTACTGACACTGACCAACACGCACAGGATGGCCCTCTCGGCCCGCATTCGTCACACTCATTCCGTCTTTAACCCTCGAGAGAGTTCAATCATAACCTCTCATCTGTCTCTTCTGCCCCCACTCCCTCTCCTCTCTACTACACTCTCTCGTCGTCCGCCCCGGTCCTCTCCCCTCATCTCTCCCTCCTCCTCTTCACCTTCTCTCCATCTCCTCTCTCCTCTTCCATCTCCTCTTCTCTCTCTCTCCTCCTTCTCTCCTCCTCTCTCCCCCTCTGTCTCCTCTCGTACCGGACTCCTCTCCTCCCCCCTCTCTCTCTCTTCCTCACCTCTTCAATCTCCCTCTCCTCTCTCCTCTCTGTGTCACTCCTGTGGTCACTGTCTCCGTCTCTGTCCACTCTTGAGAAGAGAGAGAGGGAGAGAGAAAGAAAGGGACAGAGAGAAGGAGAGAGACAAAAGAGAAGAGAGAAATAAGAGAGAGAGTGAGAGAGAGGAGGGGAAAGAGGAGGAGTAGAGAGGGGAGAGAGAGAGAGAGAAAGAAGAGAGAGAGGAGAGAGAAGAGAGGAGTGGAGAGAGAGAGAGAGAATGAAGAGAGAGGAGGAGAAGAGAAAGAAAAAGACAGAGAGAGAGAGAAGAGAGAGAGAAGAGAGGGGGGGGGGGGGGGGTGGGGGACAGTGTGTGTGTGTGTGTGTTTGTGTGTGTGGTGTGTTGTTGAGTGTGTGTGTGGTGAGTGTGTGTGTGTGTGTGTATTTGGGAGGGGAGAGGGGAATAGAAAGTATGTAGGGTATGAAGACACCATCCTCCCCAAACATAAAACCTGTCTGTGAATCGTCATATGGTGACCGATGAAGATGTCTGCCCTCGCATTGTTCCATTGTGGATCGTCGTTGGCGCACCCCGCCAAATAACACGTGCTTCTACACTCCACAGACATAGCTCTTTTCTTAACATAGCGCTTTGGCGTTGTCTGTCGTCCGTCTGTCTTGTCCTGTCCTTTCGCTGCCCTCGTCTGGAGGCTCCTGCTGGGCCGCCGCTTCGATCGCCCCCTCCCCGTCTCGTTTTCACATCTACCTCTGTCTTTGTCCTCTGTCTCTGTCTCTGTCTCTGCTGTCTGTCAGTCTGTCTATCTGTCTGTCTGTCCCTGTCTGACCCCCCGCCCCCCTTCCCCTCTTCCTCCATAATCTGTTTCCGCGTGCCTCTGTCTTCTGTCTTTTCATTTCCACCTCTTGTCTGTCCTTCTCTCCCCCCCCCCCCCTCTCTCCTCTGTCTCTTTGGTCGTCTATCATCTCTGGTCTCTCCTGCTCTCTCTTCAGTCCTCTGTCCCTGTCTCTCTCATGTCTTTATTCTCTGTCTCTCTCCACTCTCTGTCGCACCTCTCACTTTGTCTCTTTCTCTGCTTCGTCTCTTTCCTCTTCGTTCCCTCGTGACGGACACTGGTCTCCCTCCTCCTCCTTCTTTCTCCCGCCCTCCCTCACGCCCTCCTATCCCTGGTGTCTCCTCTCCCTCTCTCTCTCAATTCTGTCTGTCCTGTCTGTCTGTCTGTCTGTCTCTCTCTCCTCTCGTCATCCTCTTCCACCGTCCCTCCTCCCTTTCTCTCTCTCCGCTCCTCTCTCCCTCTCTCTCTTCTTCCCTTCTCTCTCTCTCTCTCTCTCTCTCTCCTCTCTCTCCCTTTTTCCCTCTTTGAGGAGGGGGGGCTCCTCTCTCCTCTTACCTCCCATTTGCCCCTTATGTAAGATAACGAAAAATAACAAATCTTTTTTTTTCAGAACGGACAATATGAACAGAAGTCCCCACTTGGTATGAATGGACAAACTGAGAATGAAAAACGCAACTTCAAGGCCATATAAAGATATTTGACAATTCCTTCCTGACTTTCGTTTTCAATTGTATTGCCAAAGCATGTAAATCTAAACTGACCTCAGCACCTTGGCAATATTTTATTAGAGCGGAATTGGCAGCTACTGTGCTTCAAAGTGCCTACAGAAACTGGACAACATAGAACGAACTGTACCTCACTTTCTTTTCTTTTAGAGACAAAGTGGACATTTTTAATTCACCATCGCTCTGTGCTCAAGGCGATAACGAGTATTTACGACTTCATCAATGGCCAGTCCTAATCTTTCAATTGGTATCGTAAATGCCAGTCTATATAATGATGAATAAACCTGTTTATTAAACATTAGGAACAGTACCAAAAGGTTTTTGTAAACGTTAAACCTATCACCATTACTTTACAGGGAAATACCCATCTTGCCATCTGCCACGAAATCAGCCTTTCCTTACAACTTAACAGAAAGTCGTTAATCCACTTCTACGCCATGAATAGAGCCCATGCAGACCCAAATTTTAAACATGACAAATTTAACTGCGAATATACGAGGCCTAGGTTTTTTCATCCCACGCAAATCCAAATCAAATCAATTGCAACATCAATTTTTTGTGTTATTACTTCACTGCACAAAAAACTGTATATGTATCAGCACTCACTTCTCGTCCCACACAAGTTTGTGTATAACAAAATTTCTCTTTTTGGCGTACAAATATTCAGGTGAACATTCTGGAAAGAACAAAGAGAGAGAGAGAGCAGAGGAGAGAGAGAGTAGAGAGAGAGGAGAGAGAGAGAGAGAGAGATAGAGAGAGAGAGAGAGAGAGACACTTTGACATCTTTGACAATTTTATTGTCATTACCCAAAAAGGTCTTATGCCAAGGGGGATACACTAGGGTAATAACACATTCCGGCTTTCATTACATTCTTTTCATTGCAAACCATGTAACCCAGTTATTGACAATGATCAATCAACTCAAACAACAAAACAGGTAGAAAAAGTCGGAAACAGAGTAAACACGAGAACTCTCCTTTCTCAATACAACACACAACAACAACACTATATACAAAAAAGGGGGAAACATATAATGAAACAGATTAAATAAATACGACCATTCCACTCAGTCACTCCAATGAATCGATATTTACTGAACTCCTCCAACCGGTTTAAAAATTGATATTTTTTCCGGGATTGAGGTACGCTACGTTTTTACAATCCACGAATCCAATGTAAATGCATTTGTCTGATACCTTACAATTGCTGGCTTCCCTGCAGCAAGAATCATAGCCAACTGGGGGATTGTTATAATATTTACACCATCGTCCCCATCAGATGTAACAAGGAAGCAAAACAACTTTTGCCTTACCAAATTTACTCATTCCTCAAAGTGGAAAATGAAACAATTTTACACCCACGCAAATTCATTATCTGCAATATAACCATTGAAAATAAAAAGTGTTTTTCGTGTTCACACCATTGTCAAGTAGTGACGTGTTCCACATAAAGGGGGCAAATGGTAATTAATAATACTGTGTGGATTGAATCCAAAGTGACAACTCGCACCAACTTTATGATTTTTAATTTTTTCTTCCGCAAAGAAGAAACACAACCTAATGTGCGTAACCAAAATCTTCGTACTTAATTCTATGCATTTATCCTGATAACAATGAAGAACCATTTTCTGTATGCGGAATATTATATTCTTGAAATAGAATAAGGCAATAACCCCATCGATACGTTTTCTTTTGGCCTTTGGCATGCTTGGAATGCCAATTTTCCCTGTTTAAAAGAGCAGATTAGTGCCCTTATCCCTTACAATTTGCCGGTAATGAAATTGAGCTGTATCACGGTTGCCCCACTCCTTGGGGTACAATTCCACACTATGCCAAAAAAACCCTTGGGGATGTCTGATTGAACACTATTCTGTTATTGTCTTTTATCAGTTATTCTCTAGACATGTTGTATATTTTCTGCCATCTTTCCAATTGTAATAGCAGCATGTTATAAAGATAGCCTGTCTGGCACCAACGTGACTGTGGAAGCTTCAATATTTTCAACCAATACCTAACACATTTCACAAAATATTTCTGATGTAAAGAAAAGGGTACCTGCCCATCTCTCCATAGCTAAAAAGAGTGTTTGACGAATGGATTGGCACCTGAAGCAAAAAACGCTTTCAATAGCATAACGTGTGTACTATTTCAATCTGTGTTAATTTTTCGCTTCTAAATAACAACCCCAAATTTCAGCTCCATAGTAGGTAAGTAAAGGTTCTAACTGTGCACAAAGATTTTCCAAAAAATACCACAATCAATACATTCAGCTTTTCTTAAGGATCTCCGGAATTTCAATCACACCTTTTTTAACATTACACTTACTTAAAGATTCTTCCCAAGCTAACTGAACGACACTTTTGTTGAAAATATCATTCCTACTAAATACTTTGTATGAGTTGACCTACTATGAACTTTTGTATTTTTCCATAAAACCATCTTTCGTTGAAGATAGATGTCCACACGCCTTTCTGAAGACTACAATGTTATGTCTTATTCTAATTAATTGTTAAACATAAACGATCTGCCTTCTTCATTTAAGACTCTTTTTAATTGGTTTTGTAAACCTACAACTTTTCCAGATAAAAGAATAAACGTCGTCAGCAAAATATCACAACAAATATCTCTACTGACCGGGTATTATCTGACTAACCAATGTCAACCTTTATTAGATCAAATAACTCAATTGCCGTTCAATGATGAAAAAAAAGATAAACAAACTGCGGACTCAACAGACATCCTTGTTATTACTTACTCCCATTCGGACACTCGAAAAAATCTGAATACTCACTCTTCACACGTACACATGCAGGCACGAGCAACACGAGTTGTAGAATACTTCTAATGGCAATGGGTACAGTTACCCAAAGGTACACATCCACTTTTCCGAAGTACAATTCCACATGTCACATTTGCATATACCCGAGAATCAAACGCTATCGCTGAAATCTACAAATGCGACATAAAGCTTCGTATTATCAGAATACTCGTATTTCTGTGCTAGTGAGTTATAGTGGTAAATTATGTCCTGTGTACTGTAACTGGGTTCTAAAAACCTGCTTGGTTCCTCAATAAATTCTTTCCCTCATATTCTGCCCATTTTGGTTAATCTTTTGTTTAGTATGTCGTGTAAAAAACTATACCTTAAAATGGCTGGTAAGTGCTATTCCCACGATAGATTATCCGGATTATTAGCGTTCTCCTTTTTTATATAGATGGAATAATAACGATTTTGCCCATTCTAAAGGAAAAGTACCCATTTTTCACAAATAGTTGTGTAAAATAAAACGAACACGAAAATCATTACAGTTGAGTTGCTGCATTCCATAAATTGCTTTCACATTTCTGGCTATGATTTTGTCTGGTTCCAGACGCTCTTTCCTGATTTTAAACGATTGATATTACCAGCAACGACTTCTTCTCTAGATATAATATGATTGTTAAAGTTTTTCTACATACTAGGAAATATTATGTGGAGAGAGAGAGAGAGAGCGAAAGAGGGAGAGATAAGGAAGGAGAAGAGATAGAGGAGGGAGAGAATGATGGTGGGGAGATGAAAGAGAGAAGTAGAGAGAGAGAGGAGATAAAAAGATAAAAGAGAGAGAGAGGGGAAGAAGGAAAGAGAATAAGGGGGGGTTGTATCTAACAGGATAGGAGGAGATTGAGAGAGGGTGTTCCTTAGAGAGAGAATAAAAAGGAGGACGGGGGAGAGGAAAGAGAGGAGAAGAGGAGAGAGAGAGGAGAAGGAGAGAGAGAGAGAAGAGAAGAGAGAGAAGAGAAGAGAGAGAGAAGAGAGCTGTAAAAATCTAATGAAGAGATAAATTATCACAATACATGCATTTAATCTTACAATCTAACTCTGAATGTTATGTAATTGCAAATATGATAACTAAGGATTAGTAGTAAAAAAAACAAACACGAAGGAGGAGATCATAGGTGATTAGATCTTAACAAATATAACGAAAAGGGAGAAGAGACTATAAGGAGATGGAAGGGCGGGGGAGCGAGAGAGTAGGGGGGAGTGGTAGCGGAAGGGGTGAGGCGCGGGGGGAGGGTTGGCAGGAGTTAAGAGATAATCCAGTGCAGGATGCGCTCGTGGGGGGGGTGGGGGTGGGGGTGGGGGGGGGGGAGGGGGGGGTGGTGTTGCAGGGCGAGGATTTGGAAGCTCTATGAAATGATGGAATTTAGACGATTATGTCAAATTTGCTCTCAGTGCAAGCAATCTGTGATTAAAATAGGACAGAAAATAGGAAAGAGAAACGTCTACCCTCGACCTCCCCTCTCTCCCATCGGTCTCTCCTTGATCTCTCGTCGAGACTTTCACTCCTGTCACTTGTCCGTCCAGTCCGTAAGGAGTTCTCTCTCTTCTCGCATCCTGCATTCTCACACCAATCTCTCTCGTCTCCGTCGCACCTCCTCCTCACTCTCACTCTTTTCACACCTTTTCACGACAGACAGACAGGACAACAGTCAGACACACAGACACACACACACACACACCATACACACACACACACACAACACATCCACACACAGACCACACACACATACAACACTCACACTGTACTTTTTTACGTTGAATTGTTAGAAAAAATCTCTCTCTTCTCTCTCTCTCTATCTCTCTCAGTCTCTCATCTCTCTTGTCACACAGACCGACCGACAGACACACACACACACACCCTAACACAACACACACACACACACACCACCCACACACACACACACACACCACCACCACACAACTTTTTATGTTGAATTTTGTTAGAATGAATCATCTCTCTTCTCTCCTCTCTCTCTCACTCTCAGTCTCCTTCTCGCTCTCTCTCCCGTCGCTCCATGCTCGGTCTCCTCTCCTCTCTCTCTTCCTCTTTCTTCTTGACAATCTTTTTTTTATGTTACATTTAGAAAGAATCTCTTTCTCTCTCTCACACCCTCACTCCTCTCACTCGTCATCGAATCTGTCTCGCTCTCTCTCACACAACACACACACACAGACACACACACGAACACACACACACACACACACACACACACTCCCACACACAGACACACACTACTTTTACGTTGAATTGTTTAGAATAAATCTCGTCTCTCTCGTCTCTCCTCTCTCTCTCTCTTTTCACACAACCGACACAACACACACACACCCACACACAGCGCACACACCACACACACACAACACACACACACTTTTATTGTTGACTTGTTATAGAAATGAATCTCTCTCTTCTCTCCTCTCGGTGCGTTCGATCCGTCTCTCTCCCTCTCTCTCCCTCTACTCTCTCCATCACACACCCACACACAGAACTACAACACAGACACACCCAGACACACACAACATACACACACACACACCAGCACACAGCACAACACACCCACACATATCTTTTCCCAGGTTTTTTGTTTTGTGGGAAAAAATTTAAAAAACTGAAAAGGCAGAGGAGTCAAATTTACCACTTTTTCCCGCGGATCACTGAGGAGAAACCACCAAGTTTCGAAATATGCGTATAGAAGACCAGGAGTTAAATGAGATAGTGCGAGTTTTTTTTTCCCGTCCCTATTTGGAGGATGTCTCCTCTCACCCCCTTGGCGAATATAACTTGTTGAAGGCTCATTTTGGAGAAGCATTTAATTTAATTTTTACCCCAACCACCCACTCAAGCACATACTGTTAGTTAGGCAGAATCATCTGCCACTGCAGGTATGAATGCGTATCTCTCCCCCTATTTCTTCAATCTAAGACATAAGAGCAAGCTTTGTTTATAATTCAATATATATACATATATATATATATAATATATATATATATATATATATATATATATATATATATATATAAATATATATATATATATTAATATGTTAAAATAGGTTTTTTAAAACAGAATCTACAAATTTGTTTCGAGCGCGTTGCGCTGTCATCAGGATGGTTTTTGGTTTGCCCACCGCCGATGTTATATAGCGTGTGGGCTCCCGTTTGCGGTTGTTTGCACGTGCGGTTGGCTGCACGTGTTTTTTGGGGCTTTCAGGTTTTTGTTTTGGGTGTGTTCACTAACAATATATATATGTGTGTGTGTGTGTGTGTGTGTGTGTGTGTGGTGTGTGTGTGTGTGTGTGGTGTGCGGTGCGCGCGCGCTTTCCTCGTTTAGACAGACAGAGAGAGAGAGAGAGAGAGAGAGAGAGAGAGAGAGAGAGAGAGAGAGAGAGAGAGAAGAGAGAGAGAGACAGACAGACAGACAGACAGACAGAGAAAGGCAGACTGGCAGACAGGACTAATTATGGAGATGTAGACATGATGGATACGTTCACCCACTCCTAAGAACACTCAGAACAGTATTAGCCGAGCTGTGCAGACAGTGGTGTGATCAGTGGACAATGTTCAAGCACGTGATATCAGCTGGAAGATGATTCACCTGACAATGAGAAGACAAATAAGACGAATCCCACTCGTTTCCCTTCCCACTTACTCATTTCGTTTTTTTCATCTACATTGAGAGCCTTCAAGTTCTCTGTCTCCATAGCCCCCTCCCTCCCTCCCCCTGTCCCTCTCTCTCTTCTTCTCTCTCCTCCTCTCCTCTCCATCTCTCTCTCTCTCATCTCTCTCATCTCTCTCTTCCTTCTCTCCTTCTCTCTCTCTCTCTTCTTGTTCGACACTCCCCACTTTTTCTTCCTATCCTATTTTATT
>CM031599.1:12863659-12868579 GCA_018398815.1 Conus ventricosus | reverse complement strand
CCATTAAGCGTACCTGTTGGTATCTACGCCTTTCAATGAACGTTCTGGGTATTCTGTCGCGTATCCACCAGTGTCAACACATACCTGTGCCACCTTTTGGACTGGGCGCGATTGGGCAATAGTGTCAACAGCACCCTCCTGAAGGATGTGTTCAATTAAAGGGGATGTTTAAGAGGCGCTCCTTCCTCTTCACCCCTCTTGTGGCTGACCTTTGACACAACGTCACCTGACATGCAGAAAAACGGCTTGATGTCTTGCATTGCTCCTGGCCAAGTGAAAGTCATCAAAGATTCGGTCAGCTGTTTGTGCTGGTGCCGAGATGACGCCATGAGCGACTCGGACCCACAGACATGACAGTGTCACGATAACAACGCTGGTTACCTCTAATGAGTGGTCACCTTACATGTACTTCCCCTTGCGTGAACACTCGGTCAACAGCCTCGCCTTTCACAAGAAATTTGTTCTCACCTCCTCTAAACCTCCTGTTTCTCTCCACCTCTTGCCAACTTCCCAGACTTCTACGAGCGAAGGTGTCTTTGTTCCTGCGCGCCCTAATCATCAGGCGTCTCTTCTATGCCTGAATTCCTTCCTGGAAACAACTAGGGTTAACAACCTTTTCCTTCCTGCTTGCTCCGGTCTTGAACGCTGACCCTGTAGCAGTCAACAACTCTGGATCCCTGGATCCATTGCCCTGGAATATTTCAATGATCAAATCATGAAGGGGTTTCTCCATCACCACGCAGGTAACTCGCCCGAGAAGTTAGGGGTACGTACTTCTATCTTAGCAATGGAAACTCTCACAGTGCATCGAATTGAGTACGGGTTCTGGATTTGCCCTGTCAAATCCCCTTTATCGACCAGCGTTTTTGGACTACACGCATGACAACAGTGTCTGTACACTTTCACCTCTGCTGGCCAAATCCTCTTCTTCCCACTGGTAACCGAACTTCAGCCTAGTGCCCTCCATCCTGACACGGGACTGCTGTCGTGCTAGCAAAGGAGCATCTCCACCCTCTTCAGATGAATCCCTTTTGGTTCCACTGCAGGTCGTTTCCTTGACGACCATTTTCCACCTATTGCAAGGGCTGCTGCCTTCTTGAAACTCATGCGACAATCCCTCGCCAATGTCCCTTCTTGTGACAATATGAAACACCTAATGTCCCTTTGCCCTTCCTTTGCCCCACCAATGGGTTTGCAGACTTTGCAGAAAAACTCCCTAGTCTCCTTGCATCTTCTCACCTGTGCCTAGCACTGTTTTCCTGACCTTAGTGCCCAAACGTGCCTCTCTCAGGGGTGATAGTACAAAGAGTTCCGAAACCTGAACCAACAAAATTCCTGAACCCAAAACTGTAACCAATCTATTATATAAGTTTCAATGCATGTAATCCTGAAAATTAACAACATCTCGATTCATTACTAACTCCTTGTCACAAACACTATGAATACTTACGTTGCTGAGATTATGGTATCAGATTGTAGTTAAGGCACATGAAGTGTTGAATAATGAATTTCCCGTCTTTTTGCTTTTGATCAAAGCATACTTACTTCACCCTTTTTGCCTTCATTGTTTTACAATTGTCCAAATCAAGGCACGAAACAAACTTGAGAACAGTCGACTTTCTTTCTGATAGATTGCCAGACACTGTTTGAAGATTTTTTTGCTGTTGACAACATTTATTCTCTGACCATATGTGTTCTGCTACAACTTTTCCAGTGCCACATCATAATACTGAACATGCCACGGTCACAATCTTGTCATTATTGCTATTTTAGCCTCGTCAATAATTTAAAGAAAAGTGTTCTGTCTGCAGCTTTTGCACTCAGTTCCTTCTTAAGAGCATGTGACTACTCCATGTACTGTGGGGTAAGCTTGTGCTTACCTCGAGAAAGAGAGAAGAGAGAACCAAGGGCTGTGTCATCACTAGCTAACCTCTTAGCAAGCTCTACAAGATCTCCCCAAAGAAACGGGGCAGGACAATGTTCGGCAATAAAATGCACTAACAATGCTTTCAGTTCTGCTTTCCTGTCTCCCATACGGTCTTGACGTACGGTAGTTTGTTGTGGAAGCTCCATCAAGCTTGTAGACTGGGCGGACAGACTTCAAATTGCGGCCGATTGATCCACATCATTCTGCATGAGAAGCAAGGGCTTTTTCCCACTTGAGCATTAGAGTTATGTTTTGTTGATGGAACGCAAAAACAAACTCCCCGGCGAACTCGACATTTTCACACCAATCGCCATGACTACCCCTTCGCTGTTCCGATCTTGCAAACAAGCCCCACCCTTCCCACTTGTTTTTCACACCTTCTCACTGTAAGAAATATCTTGCCCCGGGCGGTAACACCTTCATGGTGTTTGGTTTTGTTATCTTGTTTTTGAAAGACACAAAGCACACCAAACTAGCTGTAAAAGTTGCTTGTGACATGTTTGTCAGTTGCACAAGAGGCTGCATGCGTACACGAAGTGAATAACCTCGTTTTTAAACCAAGGGAGTCGCTGTCGGAGGTCAAAACAGGACTTGGTTACCCCTCAGAATTCTATGTGTAGGTTTTGGGTCAAAAATGTGTACAATTGTGTGTAAAATGTGGAAGCTTTTGCAGAGCAAAGTAGCTGCGTAGGAAACACTACTGAATGGATTCCAGACATTAGAAAAACACTGATAATTTATTACTAATAAAGATGTATTTTCATGAATGCATTAAATTTGGCTTCTTTAACCATATCAATGTATTGTCAAACTAATCCATGGTCCTGGCCGTATCCTTGATGGGCAAAAACTTTGCTAGGAATTTAACACGAAAACTTAACTGATGTTGATTTGTCATTTATAACACTTAAAATAACTCTTCTTCACGTTTTACTGTACTGATGGACATAACTGGCAAAAAAAAATCTTGAAGTAATCTATTTTTATATGCTACGATTGGGCATTTTTCACTGTTGATAAGACTAACAGTCTTCTGAAGTGCATTAATCAATTTATGATGTGAACTTTATTTCAGACTTTGGTTGATTCAGCTACTTCAGGGTTACATGGTGGATGGGGCATGAGGCCAAAAAATGACCCTTTAATATCAGTTAAAAGGACCTTTGCCTACATGGAGGAAAGGGGGGGGGGGGGGGGTAGACAAGGCGGGGAAAAGGAATCTATCTACTCAAGAAACTCAGCATATAGCTGTTACCCAAGCTGCTTGTTATGTTCGCATTGTTCGAAATCCGTCATGTTATGTACCTATATTTTTTTGGGGTAATTATATTTTCATCATTATTGCCCACTCTTCAAAATGAATTTATAAAGGGAACATTTTAACATAGATAGCATGAGCGAAAATGTTTAAAGTCAGGACATGCGCGAACATTTGCACCGCGTTTGCACTGTGGAACCGCGTGACGTCAAAAAAGCTGGATTGTGCAACCGACCAGCAGAAGGACACATGCCACTTGTACGCTTTTGCGTCGTCTGCTAGATAAGCTTACTAATCTGAAAGCCCACTGATAGGACCTTGCGTTTTAGTGCTGCCTTACCGCGTTTCAGTTGATGTTGTGGCATCTGTCAACTCTTTTGCACTAGATGCATAAAGATTCATACCGGACTCATTAAAAGATCCGATGCTCATGTCCTAAGACGGGCGCGGAGTTCACGCTACACGAAATACACATTGATGCAACCTGTGTGCCATAATAGTCTACTTCAAGACTGCTCGACACGGGGCAGGTTAAACAATACATCTGGGAAGAAGAAGAAGAAAGTTGGTTTGGGGTCTGGAAGATGTAATCGGTTCCGTTTTCAAGCCTCCTTAGGGGCCGGGGGTGGGGTGGGGGTGGGGGGAGTGGGGGATTTTGGTGCGTTTTTGTCCTCTCGCGAGTAGTCTGATGTTCCAGTCTCTCATCAGAAGTGCTGCAGAACTCGACTTCACAAAAAAAATAGCTTTGTATGTTCATTGCCTACCGTTTTCAAGAATCACTGTTTCCTTTGTGGCTTTTGCTACGCCGTTGTGCGCTGGCATGTAAAGCGACCTCTGTAGCAATCGCGATTTGACAAGTGGGCTGTGTGCGAAGTATCGCCCTTCTTTGACGCAGTAATGAACTTGAATATAGTTTGATACGCTGGTTTGTATATGTTCATATTTCTTTTTCTTTTGGATAAACAGCTTCTACCACTGATCTGATTTTCGTTGTCTGTTTCATGCCGCGCGAGTTGAAAGCGAGTGAGAAGCAATGTTGATTCAGTCATAGTGGCAGGATGTACGCATTGCGCCTTCGGAACTTTGTCATATGTTGGACAGACTTCTTGGACTCGGCCCGGCCGGATTTACGTGTTTCACGGCATTTTCGTAAGCTCGTATCATCAAAATTTCTACAATTTTGGTTTGAAACGTTCAATCGATTATAGCTGTATTAAATTTGTGAGATTATAAGCAAAAATCGTTAAAGATGCTAGGTTTGGGCAAATAATCTCCCTTTGCAACGATCTATCTTATCGTTGCTATTAATATCTCTTTGTCCCTGCTTTTTCCAGTCCGGAAATGACTTTCCAAAACAAACTCAAAAACGGAGATTAATTTTTTCTGCAGTCCGTTAAAACCGGATTTCAGGAACATTCCGAAAATTGCACCCTGCAGTCTCTATACACCTTCTGCGATACTTCAAACAAACTCCCCTGTGTCTCTGGCTGTCTCTCTGTCAAATGTATGGTTTAATCTCCGGGGCCGCAACCTGACAAAATCTGTTGTTTCATGACTAGCTCTTTCAATTCAGCGAACTCCTTCTTCGTACCACTCAGCTCTAACCATTTGTCAAAATAGTGATCTAGACGTGCACCAAACTGAGTGTACGTCTCACCTGCTTGTAATTTAGCCGAACGAAATTTCTTCCTGAACCCCTCCTCTGTGAGGTCAAATCCTTTCATCAATGATTCCT
>CM031599.1:12846159-12851159 GCA_018398815.1 Conus ventricosus | reverse complement strand
GACAATAATTGCTTAGTCGCGGAGCCGGCGCGAGTGAGCTCTCCCTCCGGAGGGCGCCACCACGTCTGTCCAACGACAACCCCCATGGACTCGCCGATACCGGCGACCCCGACGGAACCAAACCAAGACCACAGACGTGGAGAGGACATCGAAATTGAGGTCGCCATGAGAGCAGGGCATGAAGGCCCACAGAATTTGAGACATTTTTTTTAATGCTGCTCGATGAGAATGAGCATGATTAAGATGATGCTACGGATTTCATTTCGGTCTGAGACTACATGACAGGGCTGTACTCTACCCTTCCTTTCATAATATATCCCGGCGTCAACCAGGCCCGAGAGATACAAGCACCTGTAGTGTTGGTCAGGAAATTTGAGCAACACTCTCAGAAACGCATCCATTAAGTGGATGAAACTCGACTGTGTGGTCCCAGTCTTCCCAGCTGAGCCTGCAGCAAACTCAACTCTGGGTAGGAGCCGGTCGGGGCAGAAAAACCCACATGACTCTGAAGGGATTCGAACCCACGACCTCCCAGCCGGGTGTCCGCCACGCTAACCACTTCGCCACGGCGGCTGGTCATTTTGTTTTGCTTTGGTCGCTGTCTTAAGCATTGCAAAATAAAGTTATTTCTGTAGACACTTTCGGCAATGTTTCGATGTTTTCTCGATCTAAAAACACTTTGTTTTTCTTTTTTTTTTCCCCCCGAAAGATGTGAGCTCATCGATGGCTACGAAAGGTTTACCATGGATCCGGATGACAAGCGGTTGGAATAAGTGAAATAGCATTCATATGGGGAAAGGAGTGGAGGTGTGGGGAGGGGGGGGAGTAACGAGGTGGGGAGAGGGTCGGAGGGAGAGGGGCAGGGAGGGAGGAGGGGGAAGAACTGTTCGATCTTTGCGTGGCTTTATGCTCTGTGTGTTGCGTTCTGGTTTTTAATATTTCTCTTTCTTTCTTTCTTTCTTTCTTTCTTTCTTTCTTTCTTTCTTTCTTCCTTTCCGTCTTTCTTTTTTCTTTTTTTCTTAACTTCATTCATTGTTTCTTTCATTCTTCCTTTTTTTTAAACCTATTTTCCTTCTTTCTTTCTTCCATTCTTTCTTTCTTCCTTCCGTTCATTCTTTCTTTCTTTCTTTCTTTCTTTCTTTCTTTCTTTCTTTCCTTTCTTCCTTTTATTTCTAATATACCGATATTGCAACTTTATCAAAATTGACTTCGTCAGTGGACCCCCACCCCGACCCCCTTCCTAAAAATTGAACGCTCTTTCCTGATTTTTTCTCTTTTTTCGGGGGGGGGGGGGGGGGGGGGGGGGGGGGGGGGTCCGTGAGTCGGCACTACGTATTTGATTCTCCGCCTATAGAAGCTCTGCCATCATTCAAAAAAAAAAAAAAAAAAAAAAAGAAAAATCCGATCTCATCGTTCCACCTCATTATTCTCGCTGCTCTTCGGGAATGGCCTCTCAGCAACATCCAGAATCAGACTATGACAGAAAGAGAACAGTATCAGCCATCTTCATCTGGATGTCTGTCGTGAAGTGTGGAGATCTCGCCAACCTTGACAGCCCCTGTGTCACACAGGGCGAGTCCCTCGCTCAAGGGCAGGAAGAAAATGAAACAAGATGCAAGGCATATACAAACGTACTCCCAGTTTATCTTGAATACGCGTGAGATATTCCATAAAGAAGAAAAACCGTTTTAGGGCCGTTATAGCCCTTAGTAACGGTTATTCTGGTGAAAATAAAACATCGGCTATCATTTGTCACCCAAAAATTGATGAACATACCTACAAATTTTCAGAAAGATCGGCCAAGTACATTTTGAGATATTCCATAAAGAAGAGAAAAAGTTTGGGGCCGTTGTAGCCGTTAGTAGGGGAAGAAAACCCGTTTGGGCTGTTATAGCCCTTAGTAACGGTTATTCTGGTGAAAATAAAACATCGGACATCATTCGTGACCCATAATAAACACACCACAAATTTTCAGAAAGATCCACAAAATACTTTTAAGATATTCCATAAAGAAGAAAATACCGTTAGGGGCCGTTATAGTAACGGCTATAACGGTAAAATAAAACATCGGGCATCATCCGTGACCCATAACAAACATACCTACAAATTTTCAGAAAGATCGGCCCAGAAGTTTTGTCTGGAGCGAGTGGAACACAATTTGCCCACGGACGGACATACAGACAGACAGACACACACACACACACACATACACATACAGCATTTCTTCGTTCCCATTGTAAAGTACTCCCTGTTCTGTAAGAACTAGGAGTACAAAAGCGTTCGTGGGCTCGCTCTTCCCCTCGCCTCACCATGCTGGGATCGCGCCAGGCGTGTCTGAAGGACAGAACCAGGCAGTGTGAAGGACAGAACCAGGCAGTGTGAAGGACAGAACCAGGCAGTGTGAAGGACAGAACCAGGCAGTGTGAAGGACAGAACCAGGCAGTGTGAAGGACAGAACCAGACAGTGTGAAGGACAGAACCAGGCAGTCTGAAGGACAGAACCAGGCAGATCGGCTGGTCGCGGAACACGGACGCTGAATTCATTCTTCGCCTCAGCGGTTGGTTGCCTTCATGATTTTCATCCCCTCAGTACACAGTCTAGGCATTCTAACTGTGTTATTCCGGTGAAGCGAATGCACGATATATCGGGCAGAATCCTAAAAGCGAAGCCCCAGTCTCGATCTTGGCGTTGAAGAGCAAGAACACCAACTGAAGAAAACAAAATATCGTGGTCAGAGGAAAATAGTGAGCTGCTGAGCATACTACTTTAACCTTTGCTCTGATTGGCTGATCACCTTCCTTGTTCCAGAGTCTGGCCTGAAAAAATGGAACATGTTTAGCGGTTCAGACTGGGCGAGCATTCGTTCTCGCGCTCGCTCACCAACGAGGTCCACACTTGTCGAATGTTGAAAGGGGAGAGCACTGGAGCGAGGGTTTCGCTTCTGAAGTCCGCAGAGATAAGTTGCGGAACTCGACAGGCTGAGGAACTGTTTCAAGCACCGGACGGCCTGTCCTCTATATTGCCAGCAGACTGCTGCCAGATTGGAACAGTGGTCTACTGGTGTTATCTTCCCCTTTCAATACTGCTCGCAAGTGTCACATCAGAATCGCTTTCCCACATTAGGAGTAGATTACACTTCCGAGGCTTCGTTCCCTTTGGAAATGGCGATTGTTTCTGCTGATGCTGATTTACTTTTTGAATTCCATCACACCGTGTTTAATGGTTCAAACATACAGAGAAATAAAACACTGCATTGCACGTGTAAAGCAAAAACGCACGCGACTACCAAAATCAGCTAAGTAACGTGACAAAATCGGTTTTGTCAGCGGAAGCCAGTGTGAGACGACTTTCGAGTAAGCTTCTCCGTACAGCGGCGATTGATAACAATACACGCATACGCATGTTAGTTGGAATGAATACAAAAGTTTATGGGCAGGTGTCTGCATTGATATTAGAGTATTCTTAGCTTACTGCATACGTCTGACAGCTATCGAAGCTTTAGTCTGAACTGGTCCGAAAGCGACTTCAGTTTCTTCAAATTCTGAAAGGAATCTCAAGGAACTCTGCCTGTTAACATGGGCAAACAAATTACAAGACAAAACACGAGTGTGTCGACCTCTTAGGTCTTCTTCAGACAAGATAAACAACAACTCGGGATAAGGAAAATGAAGAATGAGCAATCACTGATCTTGTCAAACTCGGCACAAGATGGACGTTGTCCTTAATTTGTTTTTCCCATGTTAATTAGCAATATTATTTCCATGTTAATTAGCAATATTATTTCCCATGTTAATTAGCAATATTATTTCCCATGTTAATTAGCAATATTATTTCCCATGTTAATTAGCAATATTATTTCCCATGTTAATTAGCAATATTATTTCACATTCTTTTCCTAATGTGTTTCAGTTCCAGCCTGCAGTCGCCTTCCTTTGCCTTGGGTCAATGTCTTCACCTCACTTTGCCTTGGGTCAATGTCTTCACCTCACTTTGCCTTGGGTCAATGTCTTCACCTCACTTTGCCTTGGGTCAATGTCTTCACCTCACTTTGCCTTGGGTCAATGTCTTCACCTCACTTTGCCTTGGTTCAATGTCTTCACCTCACTTTGCCTTGGGTCAATGTCTTCACCTCACTTTGCCTTGGGTCAATGTCTTCACCTCACTTTGCCTTGGGTCAATGTCTTCACCTCACTTTGCCTTGGGTCAATGTCTTCACCTCACTTTGCCTTGGTTCAATGTCTTCACCTCACTTTGCCTTGGGTCAATGTCTTCGTTTGTCACCTCACTTTGCCTTGGTTCAATGTCTTCGTTTCAACAGCATTTTGTGCAGAACGTGCGCGCAATAAAGGAAGGTGAAAGGTCAGGTATGCAAATGACCTAACAATGTGTCTTGCGTGTGGCTGGTTATGTCTGCGGTGTGTAGGGTCTGAATACAGTCTCAACGTGGTGAGTATCTCCTACATGTGCGGACAGCCGTAGAAGGACGTGCGCTTATCACAGGCTACACGCCACAAGTAACATTTTGCACTAAAACACGATATCATCCATGCAAGCGTTTGGAGGCCTACCATAAGTTTGAGTCAGCATTTAATGTTCAAGAGATAGTGGATCAAAAGAACAACTCTCCACGAATTATTTCCCTTGTTTTCGTGGGTCTTCACGATGAAATCTTCAACAATCGTCAAATATATGACGCCCCCCCCCCCCCCCCCCCCCCCCCCCGCCCCCCCCCCCCCCCCCCTTAGTTGACACACATTTCAGGCCTTTGCACTCACCTGTCACCCTGTCTTTTTTGCCAGCCCAAGAGCCCCAAATATTCCCCTTCCTTTGATTTCATTCAATCTGTCTGCTAGGAACCACCTGGCTTGTAGTAATGGCCATAGGAGAGAAAATGAGGACAATCCACCTTTAGACACAACACAACATTTCAAAACAATCCGATTGCGCCAGTCTACAAATACTCGACTTCTTAAGCAAGGCCTTGGGGCATTAATTGTTG
>CM031599.1:12803659-12816159 GCA_018398815.1 Conus ventricosus | reverse complement strand
TCTTATTTGATTTTTGAAACGACTAATGCTTTGTTCCTTTCGACATTAACGTCTTATATAAGGATAAACCATCACTAGATCAAGCAAACTGTTCCCAGTTTCCTCTTAAAGTTCCGATATGGAATGATGGCAGGTGGGGTAAGGGGTGGGGGTAGTAAGGGATGGGGTGATCTGTTCGTCTTACAACTGCGGTCTGTGTCCTTGGTTTGACAAATCACGTCTTAGCCTTCCAGAGACCATTGAAAAAGGTAGCAACACCCCCACCCCTACCCCACCACTTTGACAAATCACGTCTTAGCCTTCCAGAGACCATTGAAAAAGGTAGCAACACCCCCACCCCTAGCCACCACTTTGACAAATCACGTATTAGCCTTCCAGAGACCATTGAAAAAGGTAGCAACACCCCCACCCCTAGCCACCACTTTGACAAATCACATATTGGCCTTCCAGAGACCATTGAAAAAGGTAGCAACACCCCCACCCCTAGCCACCACTTTGACAAATCACATATTGGCCTTCCAGAGAGTATTGCGGGCTATCTGATGGTCCAGAGAGTATTGCGGGCTATCTGATGGTCCAGAGAGTATTGCGGGCTATCTGATGGTGTCCTAGGTTCCTGAAACCTGCGTACCCAAATCACTGTACTTCAGTAGAGGTTTGTTCTGTTGTACTGCCACTGTTCTTCGCTCCTGGCTCTGGCTGTCAATGTTCTCATTGATGATGACGTTTTCTTCTGTCGCCAGTAGAATACCTTCCAGGTTCAAGGAGCAGGCATTACGAGATGGGAGTGCTCTATTAGGCCTATTGGGGAGAGAGAATACAGAAAAGCAAAGAGGATGTAACTCATTGGTGAGACGTATAACATTTCAGACTGACCTTTACAGATTTTGGGGGGTATGCTTTTCAGGCTCTGACCATAAGCCAGTGACCTTTCTTAAAGCATGGAAATTACATTTTCTTGCTAAAGCATGAGCACAAGTCCATTTTGTAAGGTCAGGACAGGTTTTAAGTGAGAAAAGGATGGACGGTTCAGTATCATTAACAAATACTCACAACTCAATGTCTTTTTACTTCTGAGATATGGGTTATTAGAAGACCTTAAAGTAACATGACTGTGACAATGCACCATTGTTTAATGCTATGCTAATACATATGCTACAAAGCACTTGTGGGATGATGCAATTTTTTCTGTAACCATTGATGGGAGCAAATATCAGTATTTTATGCTGCAGTCTGCGGGAGCAAATATGCGGTATTTGATATTTTTCTGTTCTCTAAGAAAAGAAAACTACTCATTCTTTACATGCAATGACTTTTTTTCAGAAAGACAAGATTCCTTCCTTATAAAAGCTTTATATCGTTTAAGTCAGCCACTTTTTTTTATCTGTCTGTTCCATAAGAAAAAGTGAACTGTTTTCTAAAAGCAAATCACTTTTTGTGTTTGTTTAAATGATGAAAATTGCTTTGGTATATAGGACTTTGATTTTTGAAGCATACGAAATTCTTTCCTTGAGGAAAAGTATCACACAGACCTTCAAATACCTACAATGTGCCCCTCACTCAAACCCCGCCCCCTCCTAAAATCGTCGTCGCCCCATTCTCTCGCCTTTACCGTTTCTGGGAGGCTTTAAATCCCACGCAATGGCCAATCGATTGCCGAGGAAATCGATAGTGGTGAACTCGGATGATGGGAACACAGGGACACTGGGAGCGTCTCTCAATCTGCCGTCAACAGGCCACTTTGCCACTTTGCGGCCTCGCACACCCTCCTCCTCCTCCGTTGTCGCTGTTCGCATGTCATGAACTTCTCGCGCTCGTTCCCGGCGGTAAACCAATTCGGATGGTTGGCTTTTCCAATTGTGTGGGCAGGACGGGAGGAAGGAAGCCCGTGTTGGTTGGTTGACCCCGGATCGGCCTGGGGCCCATCTCATTACCATCAGCTTATAAGGTCCGACCTGCTGTGGGATGGAGCATGGCCGTGGGTTTTTCAATTTTCGTGTTTGTCTGTCTGTATGTCAGTTTCTCTGTCTGTCTGTCTGTCTGTCTGTCTGTCTGTCTGTGTGTCTGTCAATTCGATGACTGGGAATCTGCAAGGGCAGATTTCTATGCAATTTTACCGGGTGGTTTGTAAGGCCAGTGTTCACCAGGGGTGACAAACTGAAGTCTTTACGTGCTAATTGATGAAATATCCTCCCCCCACCCACCACCCCTTCCCCCATGCTCCTCTCCCTCCTTTATCCTTCCCTCTTGCTTCCTGTCCTCCCCTCCTCTTTGTGGAAAGGGACACAATGTTCGCCTGAGACACGATCTTCGTCTGTGCAGGGGACAGAACTAGTGCCCAGGGTAACGTCTCCTAATTTCGTAGTGTCTTTTTTGATGGATGAATTCATTGATTTATTCCTGATAAAACAGACCCTTGGGTGCTTTGATGGGTCTACTCGATAATTCAGAACCCGGTTCCCAATTAAAAGACAAAAAAGAACTGACAAACAATAGATGACACGGAATTTCACTGCTCTTGCAAGGAACATATCAGCTGTGTGAGGAAAGTGTGCGTTGGAAAGTAGAACTAAACCTACTTTCATCGGAAATACACAAGTGCTTATTCCTCTTGTTTTTAATCCTACTTTAGTCATGGTTTAGTGAAATCCATGAATGAAAAATATGAGAGATTTTTGCAAGCGACGTATTTGAGAAACTCTCTCTCTCTCTCTCTCTCTCTCTCTCTCTTCTCTCTCTCTCTCTCTCTCTCTCTCTCTCTCTCTCTCTCTCTCTCTCTCTCTCTCTCTCTCTCTTCGTGTGTGTGTGTGTGTGTGTGTGTGTGTGGTGTTTCCCTCTCTCTCTCTCTCTCTCTTCTCTCTCCCTGTCTCGCTCTCCCTCTCTCTCTTTCCCTCTCTCTCTCTCCCTCTCTCTCTCCTCTCCTTCCTCTCTCTCTCTCTCTCTCTCTCTCTCTCTCTCTCTCTCTCCCTCTCTCTCTCTCTCTCTCTGTGTGAAGATAATTCAGCCATGATCTGTCGAGTGACGCCTTGTAATCTAGCTGACGCTGATGCATCTCACTATGAGCAGATAGCAGTGGGTCTCCCGGCCAGTCCTCAGCAGCTGTAACAAGGGGGTGAACTCCGTAATGTGCTGTCTGGGAACCTGCTCGCCCCCCCCCCCCCTCCCCCATCTGTCTGTCTTTCTATCTGTGTGTGTGTGTGTGTGTGTGTGTGTGTGTGTGTGTGCGTAAATGTGTGTGTGAGAGAGAGAGAGAGAGAGAGAGAGAGAGAGAGAGAGAGAGAGAGAGAGAGCGTGTGCGCTCGCGCTCGCCCGCATTTGTGTGGGCCTGCGCGCACGTGCATGTGTGGAATAGGAGCATGGATGAGCGGATATGTGCTAGAAGGTGGGTGAGGGTGAAAGCATGGTGTTTATGTGATATAGAAATGAACGGAGGAAGAGTATCACAGTTTATGTTATGTGAGCAAAATCTGCACAATCACACTACAATGTCATAAGCTTAACTCTGGGACTGTTAGTAAAAGAGATTCTCTTTTCTTTTGGTTTTTTTGTTCATTTCTTGTTTCCCCAGTAGGGTTTTCCTATGTTTTGTTTTCAGAATCACTGTATCTATAGACACTAATATCTGACTCTTTGTCTGTGTTGTCTTGTCCCTGTGTCTTGTCTGCCTGCCTGTCTCTCTCTGTCTCTCTCACTGTCTCTCTGTCTGTCTCTCTGTCTGTCTGTATTTTTCTCTGTCTGTCTGTCTGTCTCTGCTCTCTCTCTCTCTCTCTCTCTCTCTCTCTCTCTCACACACACACACACACACACACACACACACACACACACACACACACTGCGACTAATAATAAACTGTCCTGAACTCCTTGAACCAAATTAATGAAGCAACAGCACAACCACTCTGTTTATTCAGCAAATTCTTTGAAATTCAATCTTTCGATTCCATTTCATAATCAGATAAATTGTCATGAATATCACATTAAAACTCCTCTTTATAAAACGGTGTAGTCTCTATATTTTGGGATTAGAAAAAACCCAGATTGTGTGTGTGTGTGTGTGTGTGTGTGTGTGTGTGTGTGTGTGTGTGTGTGTGTGTGTGTGTGTGTGTGTGAAAAGAAACAAAACAACACCAGCTGAAGATTTGCATGTTAATACCAGTATAATGCAATCCCTAGTCCACCTGTCTAAATATTCATGCCGTCAAAGGAAGGGAGAGAATCGTCATGCACTCACCATTCGAATTTTACAGTTAAATTCGGAACAGGAATATCTCAAGAAGAGGCGATCAATTTTGTTTTCCATAAAGGGACTCTTTGGAGCGTTTCTTCAGAGAGTGACCTGGAGGCTGAAAAGTGATACTTTCACAGCATAAGGTCCTTGTATTTTAAGAACACGACAAAATGCTAAATCTGAAGAACTCAACAGAATGCTACATCTGAAAATCACGACGGACTGCTACATCTGAAAATCACGACGGAATGCTACATCTGAAAATCACGACGGAATGCTACATCTGAAAATCACGACGGAATGCCACATCTGAAAATCACGACGGAATGCTACATCTTAAGATCACAACTAAATTCTACATCTGTTTCTGATCTTTAAATGATGGTTTTAACGGGAGTTGACTTCAGGTGGAAATCGACACAAACCTAAAAGAAGATTTTACTTACTGTTCAGCCCAGCGAAACAAACAAATTACGAGTTAAAACGCGACGCGTTTCGACCTCTTTGGTCTTCTTCAGGCAACACAAACAACATTCAAGACAATGAAAGCAATGAACGAACAATCACTTGTTTCCTGAAATTTTAGTCATATCCATTTTGCGCCCAATTTAAGGAAACAAGTGATCGTTCGTTCTTTATTTTCACTGTCTTGAATGTTTTTTGTCTTGACTGAAGAAGACGAAAGAGGTCGAAACGCGTCGTGTTTTGTCTTGAAATTTGTGTCTTTCGTTCGGCGGAACAGTACGTAAGTCTTCTTTTAAGTTTGGTCTTCCAACGGCTAATGCTTCGTTCCTTTGGGCGTCAACATCTTTTGCTCGTCTTATACAAGGACGAACCATCACTAAATCAAGCAAACTGTTCCCAGTCTCTTCTGAAAGTTTGACTTGGATGGGAGTGGGCAGAGCGGGGGAAGGAGGGGGGCATAATCTGTTCATCTTACAACTGCCTTGGTTTGACAAATCACGTATTAGCCTTCCAGTGACCATTTTTTTTTAAAAAGTAACATCCGCCCACCCCTACCCCACCCCCTCGCTCTCTCCTTTCCCTCGCATCCTCCCCACACCGCCATTTAAAAAGGTAGCAACACCCCCCCCCCCTACCTCCCCCCTCCCCCCCCCTGCTCCCTCCTTCCCTATCCACATCCCGCTCCGCACCGCCACACCTTCCCACCTCCCTCTTTTTCTTTGTTCACATTTCACAAAGCAGCATAAACAAAGATCAGCCTGTCGCCTGGAGTCTTAGGAGGTATCAGATGGTGTCTTAGAATCGTGAATCCTGCGCACTCATCACTGCTGCTCAGTGGAGGTTCTTTCTTTTTGACTACCACTGTTTGCCGCTCGTGGCTGGGGCTGTTAATGTTCTCATTGCTCAAGACCTTTCTTTTTTAATCTCACAGGTGAAATATCGTCCAGTGTCAAGGAGAAGGCATCAGGAGATGGACGCGCTCTATTGGGCCTACATGGAAGAAAGAAGACTGAAAAGCAAAGAGAGTATAACCCATTGGCGAGATGTATATGATTTCAAACTGACCTTTACATGGTTTTTTTTATACTCTTCAGGATTCAGACGTAAGTCAGTGATCTTTCTTAAAGAGGAAAGCTGCCTTTTCTTGCTGAAACATGGGCACAATCCCATTTTTTAAAGGTCAGGATAGGTTTTAAGCTGGAGTAGGATGGATGGTCCAGTATCATTAAATATACTCACAACTTGATTCTCTTTTTTTACGTCCGCAGTATAGATTATCAAAAGACCCTAAAGTAAACATGACTGTGGCAACTTGAACATCACTTAATGCTATGCTAAGACCTACGCTGCAAAGCACGCGTAGGATGATGCAGTTTTTCTTTCACCATCGGTGGGAGCAAATATCAGTATTTTATGCTGCTGCACTTCTCGACCAATTTATTGCATGCTGCTTCGCTCTTTCAAATGCTGCAAATGTGTGATTGCTGAACGTGGACGAGTTATGTGTGTAGTGGTCTTGGAATACGAACTATGGAAGACCATTCGTGTGAAAAGATTTTCATTCTGATTTTCCTCTGTGAAAAGTGTGATTATTCGACATAAATGAAACTTTCTCGTCATACTGATTTCTTTTCCTTAAAAATGCAGTGAATTTAATCTCAATTTTTCACTGTTTTGAACACGACCAACTAAACAAAGAAACGAAGCTACGATGATGAACCCCATTTCTAATGACAAGTAATTTACTGTGGGTTTTATGTTCATCTCTGCTGGCTCATACCTTGGCTTGAGAGTGCTGTGGACACAGCAAGGAAGACTAGAACCACACTGTCCAGTCTCATCAACTTAATGGATCGCCTCTGAGAGCCAAGATTTCTTGACCAACAACCGCATGTGTGTGTATCTCTCAGGCTTGGTTGACTGCAGGATACATTATGATAAGAGAAAGCACAGAATACGGTCCTGTCGTGTAGTCTGTGGCCTTAATGGACTTCCAAAAGCATCAGCTTCATGATACTCATCCTTATTAATAAGCATTTAAAAAAAAAATCAAATTGTATGGCCGTTCATGCCATGTTCGGTGTGACCCCAGTTCGAATTTCATTCCGTGTTCACAATCAGGATGAGTTCAAGTCGAGGTCGTCAGTGACAGCAATTCTTGGATGACTGTCGTTGGATGGAGGTCGTCAGTGACAGCAACTCTTCGATGACTGTCGTTGGAGGGAGGTCGTCAGTGACAGCAACTCTTCGATGACTGTCATTGGACGGATGTGGTGACGGCCTTCAGAAGGGGATGGTCACTTACAGTGGATCTGTGACCAAGCGATCATTGCCATTACCAGGCGCCATAGGTGGTGTCCTGGGTATTTTGGATTAGAGCAGGCACGACTGAACACCACTGAAGGAATCAGAGCAGGCACCACTGAACACCACTAAAAGGACTCAACAGCCATGCAGTGTCTCCTCTGGTGGGTTGCCTCATGACGGCATGACACTGACTGCTTCCTGTGGACGGCCAGTGCTGGGGCTGTGACAGGGGCAAGATGGGTGTGGCTGTGTACAAAGGGCAGGAATGAGCGGCGTGAGAATAATGCCCCCTGGAGGACGTGGAAACTGATTTAGTGACCACACCCAGAAACAAAACGTCAAGAGAATCCACTGACTCCATCGTTTTATTGAACACTGTGTGAAAAGAGACAAAACCAGTACCATGAATTTACATGGGTCGTCCAGTTTTTACATTGGGTCAGAAGAAATGAAGTACGTCAACAAACAAATAACTTGCAAAGCAAAAAGAAAAAAGAAAAAAAAAAAAGAAAAAAAAAAAGAAAGAAAAAAGAAAAGGAAAAGAAAAACAAACAAACAGAATAAGCTAACCTAAACTGAAAAGAAACAGAAGAATTATAATCAGGAACTTCTTTTGCACACAAAGACTTCTGCAGTAAAGGGACCGGAAGTGAACAGTGATGAGAGTTCTCTCCCTCCAGCAGGCAGATGTCTACACTGCAGGGGAACAATGACAGCAGTCTTCTTCCCCCAGAAAGACAGCTGCTGGAATGAGTGGTGTAGCAGAGATGCCCCTTGGGGGAGATGGCAAATGAACCAACAAATGCAACACCACCACCAAGAATCTCTCTCTCTCTCTCTCTCTCTCTCTCTCTCTCTCTCTCTCTCCACACACACACACACACACACACACACACATATATATATATATATATATATATATATATATATATATATATATATATATATCTTTGTTAAAAATATTTTTTAAAATGAAGTGTGAAAATCTACAAGCTTGTTTTAAGCCTTGCTATCTTCAGGATATTTTTAACAGATGCTCCCCAAGGGGTTGAGCAACTTCAGATTTTTTAAGGACACTTTTATATTGTTCATATATATATATATATATATATATATATATATATATATATATATATATATATATATATATACACCTGGAGTAAAATAACAAACACAGAAGTAAACAGTTTCATTTTAAATTGTATAATCTCCAATAAATTTTCGCTTAAAAGCTTCTTCAGTACTGGCAACTGTTTAAAGAAACACACACACACTATATATATATATATATATATATATATATATATATATATATATATATATATATATACAAACTAATAAATTCCAAGGATAAGTACCGAGCACCGTTCCAGCAACTTACAGAGCAGCTTGGTGTTGCAATGACTGCAAGAAATATTGAATTATAAACAAAGCTTGCCCTTATGTCTTAGATTGAAGAAATAGGGGGAGATAAGCATTCATATCTGCAGTGGTAGATGATTCTGCCTAACTAACAGTATGTGCTTGAGTGGGTGAATGAGGAAAAAAAAAAATAAATAAATAAATGCTTCTCACAATGAACCTTCAGCAAGCTTATAGTCTCCAAGGGGGAGACCCCTCCAATAGGGAGGGAAACTCACTAACATATAACTCCTGGTCATATACCGATATTTCGAAACTTGGTGGTTTCTCCTCAGTGACCGTGGAAAGTGGTAATTTGATTCCTCTGCCTTTTCAGTTTTAAGAAGAATGCAATCCCAGAAAAGGCTGGTGTGCAATACCGTAGTATGTTTGTTGAGTTTTCAAAAAACCAACCAAAGGTGCCACCTAAGAAGCAAAAGAAAATGATGAAAGAGCAAAACAAGCTACATATTCTTGTGAAAAGTAGAAAATATAAAAAGATAGCCTCTTAAGACACAAATATATATATATATATAATATATTGAATTATAAACAAAGCTTGCTCTTATGTCTTAGATTGAAGATATAGGGGAGATACGCATTCATATCTGCAGTGGTAGATGATTCTGCCTAACTAACAGTATGTGCTTGATGGGTGAATGGGGAAAAATAAAATAAATGTTTCTCAAAATGAGCCTTCAGCAAGCTTATATTCTCCAAGTTGGAGACATCCTCCAATAGGGAGGGAAACTCACTAACGTATAACTCCTGGTCATATACCGATATTTCGAAACTTGGTGGTTTCTCCTCAGTGACCGCGGAAAGTGGTAATTTGACTCCTCTGCCTTTTCAGTTTTAAGAAGAATGCAATCCCAGAAAAGGTAGGTGTGCAATACCGTAGTATGTTTGTTGCGTTTTCAAAAAACCAACCAAAGGTGCCATCTAAGAAGCAAAAGAAAATCATAAAAGAGCAAAACAAGCTACATTTTCTTGTGAAAAGTAAAAAATATAAAAAGATATCCTCTAAGACACAAGTGCTGAGGGTCAGTTCTTGGAATGAATCCGCAAGGGACTAAAATACAACAAACTAATAAATTCCAAGGATAAGTACCGCACCGTTCCAGCAACTTAGAGAGCAGCTTGGTGTTGCAATGACTGCAAGAAATATTGAATTATAAACAAAGCTTGCTCTTATGTCTTAGATTGAAGATATAGGGGAGATATGCATTCATATCTGCAGTGGTAGATGATTCTGCCTAACTAACAGTATGTGCTTGAGTGGGTGAATGGGGAAAAATAAAATAAATGTTTCTCAAAATGAGCCTTCAGCAAGCTTATATTCTCCAAGTTGGAGACATCCTCCAATAGGGAGGGAAACTCACTAACATAAAACTCCTGGTCATATACCGATATTTCGAAACTTGGTGTTTCTCCTCAGTGACCGCGGAAAGTGGTAATTTGACTCCTCTGCCTCCTCAAGCACATACTGTTAGTTAGGCAGAATCATCTACCACTGCAGATATGAATGCGTATCTCCCCCTATATCTTCAATCTAAGACATAAGAGCAAGCTTTGTTTATAATTCAATATTTCTTGCAGTCATTGCAACACCAAGCTGCTCTCTAAGTTGCTGGAACGGTGCGGTACTTATCCTTGGAATTTATTAGTTTGTTGTATTTTAGTCCCTTGCGGATTCATTCCAAGAACTGACCCTCAGCACTTGTGTCTTAGAGGATATCTTTTTATATTTTTTACTTTTCACAAGAAAATGTAGCTTGTTTTGCTCTTTTATGATTTTCTTTTGCTTCTTAGATGGCACCTTTGGTTGGTTTTTTGAAAACGCAACAAACATACTACGGTATTGCACACCTACCTTTTCTGGATTGCATTCTTCTTAAAACTGAAAAGGCAGAGGAGTCAAATTACCACTTTCCGCGGTCACTGAGGAGAAACCACCAAGTTTCGAAATATCGGTATATGACCAGGAGTTATATGTTAGTGAGTTTCCCTCCCTATTGGAGGATGTCTCCAACTTGGAGAATATAAGCTTGCTGAAGGCTCATTTTGAGAAACATTTATTTTATTTTTCCCCATTCACCCACTCAAGCACATACTGTTAGTTAGGCAGAATCATCTACCACTGCAGATATGAATGCGTATCTCCCCCTCTATATCTTCAATCTAAGACATAAGAGCAAGCTTAGTTTATAAATTCAATATTTCTTGCAGTCATTGCAACACCAAGCTGCTCTCTAAGTTGCTGGAACGGTGCGGTACTTATCCTTGGAATTTATTAGTTTGTTGTATTTTAGTCCCTTGCGGATTCATTCCAAGAACTGACCCTCAGCACTTGTGTCTTAGAGGATATCTTTTTATATTTTTTACTTTTCACAAGAAAATGTAGCTTGTTTTGCTCTTTTATGATTTTCTTTTGCTTCTTAGATGGCACCTTTGGTTGGTTTTTTGAAAACGCAACAAACATACTACGGTATTGCACACCTACCTTTTCTGGGATTGCATTCTTCTGAAAAGGCAGAGGAGTCAAATTACCACTTTCCGCGGTCACTGAGGAGAAACCACCAAGTTTCGAAATATCGGTATATGACCAGGAGTTATATGTTAGTGAGTTTCCCTCCCTATTGGAGGATGTCTCCAACTTGGAGAATATAAGCTTGCTGAAGGCTCATTTTGAGAAACATTTATTTATTTTTCCCCATTCACCCACTCAAGCACATACTGTTAGTTAGGCAGAATCATCTACCACTGCAGATATGAATGCGTATCTCCCCCTATATCTTCAATCTAAGACATAAGAGCAAGCTTTGTTTATAATTCAATATTTCTTGCAGTCATTGCAACACCAAGCTGCTCTCTAAGTTGCTGGAACGGTGCGGTACTTATCCTTGGAATTTATTAGTTTGTTATATATATATATATATATATATATATATATATATAATATATATATATATTAAACGAGAAAACAGTTCAAGAAAAGCTTTTGCTATACAAATCAAACAAACCCTTTTTCTCGTGCATTCATGTATCCACGTTCACACTCACTCTCTTGCCCACATGTATCAGGATTTCCGTTCATCTTCATCTTCCACCTCGCGTAAACACCAGCGTATACCTTCTCTCACTCCCACTCACCACCCTCCACACTCTCTCTCTTGCTCCCCCCCAACCCCACCATCTCCGCCAATGCATCAACTGAGGAGAAACAATCAGGTTTCGAAATATCGGTATCTGACCAGGAGTTATATGTTAGTGAGTTTTTCTCCCCATTGGAGATTGTCTCCCCAATGGAGACTATAAGCTTGCTGAAGGCTCATTTTGAGAAGCATTTATTATTCCCCATTCACCCTCTCAAGCACATACTGATGGTTAGGCAGAATTATCTACTACTGCAGATATGACTGCTTATCTCCCCCTATTTCTTCAATCTAAGACATAAGAGCAAGCTTTGTTCATAATTGAATATTTCTTGCAGTCATTGCAACACCAAGCTGCTCTGTAAGTTGCTGGAATGGTGCTCGCTACTTATACTTGGAATTTATTAGTTTATTATATATTATCTATCTATCTATCTATCTATCTATCTATCTATCTATCTATCTATCTATCTATATATATACAGAGAGAGAGAGAGAGAGAGAGAGAGAGAGAGAGAGAAGAGAGAGAGAGAAAGAGAGAGAGAGGAATCTTTTGACGCAATTGATCTGTTTGAATTCTAAGTCCAAAGTAACGAAACTGTGGTTATGAATTTTTGGAGCAACTAGTCTGTTGTGCATTGTGTCAAAAGAAAAAAAATCAGAATTCAATACAATAGTTATTAGATGGAGCATAATTATGATGCAAGAGGGTATAAAAATGAAATGAAATAGATTATTTCCAAACTTGTTCTTTGTGGTACAAAGCCATCACCAAAAAGTGAATAACGATGGCAGTTATCCCCCTCCTGTACAAAGATACCTATACTGAAGTGAACAGCAATGGTAGTCTTCTTAAATCAGAAAAGCATCTGCAGTGAAGTCAATATTTGGAGTGATTCTTTGCTTTTTAACGATGAGCATTTACAATACTTTGTTCATGTGCTT
>CM031599.1:12783659-12786159 GCA_018398815.1 Conus ventricosus | reverse complement strand
CAAGACGTCAACTAGGTTGAAGGCTTGCGGTGTCTAACATCGCTGTTCTCTCTCAAGACGTCAACTAGGTTGAAGGCTTGCGGTGTCTAACATCGCTGTTTACACTCAAGACGTCAACTAGGTTGAAGGCTTGCGGTGTCTAACATCGCTGTTTACACTCAAGACGTCAACTAGGTTGAAGGCTTGCGGTGTCTAACATCGCTGTTTACACTCAAGACGTCAACTAGGTTGAAGGCTTGCGGTGTCTAACATCGCTGTTTACACTCAAGACGTCAACTAGGTTGAAGGCTTGCGGTGTCTAACATCGCTGTTTACACTCAAGACGTCAACTAGGTTGAAGGCTTGCGGTGTCTAACATCGCTGTTTACACTCAAGACGTCAACTAGGTTGAAGGCTTGCGGTGTCTAACATCGCTGTTTACACTCAAGACGTCAACTAGGTTGCAGGCTTGCGGTGTCTAACATCACTGCTTACACTCAAGACGTCAACTAGGTTGAAGGCTTGCGGTGTCTAACATCGCTGTTTACACTCAAGACGTCAACTAGGTTGAAGGCTTGCGGTGTCTAACATCGCTGTTTACACTCAAGACGTCAACTAGGTTGAAGGCTTGCGGTGTCTAACATCGCTGTTTAAACTCAAGACGTCAACTAGGTTGAAGGCTTGCGGTGTCTAACATCGCTGTGTGCACTCAAGACGTACACGAAGAGATTAGAATGAAGTTGTACGGCATGTGACAACTGTAGCCAAGCAACAACAACAGAGGATGAGAGCACGTTCTGTTGTTGTTGTTGTTATTATTATTGTTGTTGTTGTTTGCCTTTTTTTCTTTCTCCTCAGCGCTAAACGAGTGGGAAAATGTTGTCGCAATTTTGTTTAGAATAGTTATAAGACAGCAAAAGAAAGAAAGACAGACTTTGCCGGGTTCATTTTTTTTGTTTGTTTGTTTTTGTTGTTGCACGCATCATTTCAATGATTGGGAGCTACTTTCCCAAACGTGTGTGCGATTAAGAACATGTTTTGCGTAATTCATATGGTTACAGCGAGTGTAATAAAATACTGTTGGTTTTTATCTCATAACGTACACTTTGTGAACTTGCCTCCCTTCAGAATGAGCTAAGGCCTTTATGAATAAACTATCATTGTTTCTTTTTCTTTCTTAGCTAGCTGTGTGTCTTTGTTCGTCTCTCTGTCTCTTTCCCTCTATCCCACTACACACGAATGCCCCGATAGAGAAGGGTTAAGACAAAACAGAAAAAAAGACAAAAAATAGAAAAAAACGATAAGAACGATAACTTCGTCAATTCCTTAGAGAGGGAAACTACAATATCTGCCCTAATGTTGCATAAAATTGTATGAAAAACGCCCTCACAAGACATCCGTTTTATATGCATATAAAGATATTGCATAAAACATAAACATATTTAAATTCACATGCCTCGAAGTCATTCAGTTTGATACATGCCTTTTATTAAAATGAGAAATGTATTTGAATTCAAACTTTACACACGAAACAAAAACAAACAAACAAAAACCAGAAGAACTAACGCTGTTTCTTTAAGCTGATTCAATAGAGCTTCCTCAGCATGATCCATTAGAAAGGGTAGTTTAGTTTATATTTCATCTAGACCTGTGTCGATGTTATACAGCCAGTTATTCGGCAAAAGGTTAGACATACGAAGAAGAACTACGGCCCAATAATGATAAAGACACGGATTAACCGAATGTCGATTTATCCGGCAAAATGTTAGTCATGAAAAGAAGGACAATGGCCGGGAAACGAGAAAAACGTTGACTTAACCGAGCGTCGACTTGCCCAACAGCAAAGTTTTGGTCAATCAGGTCTTTGTGTTTGGCAGATCATTGGTCATTCAGGTCTTTGTGTTGGGCAGATCATTGGTCATTCAGGTCTTTGTAATTGGCAGATCATTGGTCATTCAGGTCTTTGTGTTGGCAGATCATTGGTTATTCAGGTCTTTGTGTTTGGCAGATCATTGGTCATTCAGGTCTTTGTGTTTGGCAGATCATTGGTCATTCAGGTCTGTGTGTTGGGCAGATCATTGGTCATTCAGGTCTGTGTGTTGGGCAGATCATAGGGCTGGCCGTTCTCCAGAGATCCCCACTGGTCTAACAGAAGACCAGTGCATTGCCCTGTTCTGGACAATGTATCTCCTCGCCCAAGGACATGACTCCATGGACAGAATATCATGAAATATGTAGACGAGTCAACTCGCGGCTACTACAACCTTTCACAAAACCATCACCAGTGGATGCAGAAGAAAAGTGGAGGCCTTCTATGTCAACCAACATCAGGAATTTCAGTATGCACTCGGCTCGCAATGGCTAGGGACTAGAGGAGACGAGGAAGAGTGGAAATAGGGTTGGACGTAGGAGCATTTGATCGTATCATGCGTTGTATTAGTTGCTGTCGGTTCTTGCATATTTGATAGGGAGTTTAATGGGTGTAGTGTTAGTTATAAATGTCGAAATCATTTCATTGATT
>CM031599.1:12766159-12773659 GCA_018398815.1 Conus ventricosus | reverse complement strand
AGCTCCAAAAATATTTCTGTAATAAGGTATGACGAAGACAGAGGTCACTGCGCTCTAGCTCTGCAAAAAACACAACATGATTTTTTTATACGTTAACAGCTTTATTATTTTATTAATGCATGCAATTTAAAAACGGTGTAGTCATTGATCACACAGGCTAGGGGTTAAGTCTCTGTGCCCATTCCTGAACTGCTCAAGAGTTCTGGTCAAGCGCTTCTCATTCACTCTGTGGTTTGTTTAGTGCAATTGACAGTGATGGAAACTGAATCCATGTATGACCAAATGTCCCTGTCCCATTCCTGAACTGCTCAAGAGTTCTGGTCAAGCGCTCCTCCTTCAGTCTTGTGATTCTCTTTCTAGAAGGAGGAGCGTTCCAGCTTCCAGCGACCGGACAGTGAGCTCTGTCTCAGACTGCCTCTGCTTTAGTGCAGTCACGAAAATGTAAATGTTTGGATGTGGGGAACTGAACCGTCGTCTGAATGCGGAATGGAACGATTCCAAATGATTGTTCGTTCTTATCCCGTCATCCTGAAAGTTTTCGAAATGATTCCACACATCTCGCGTGAAGACAGGCCGAACGTCATCCAGCCAGGTTGACACCATGTAATCACAGAGCTGGTCAATCCCTGGGACTTCGACAGGAGGTGTGTTCCATGTAGGTCCATCCAGATATTGTCAATCTCAGCCATGGGGACCAGAGGCAGCACTGCAAGGCGTCGTACAAACTTCTTCACCTCTGGAGAGTCTGTGTACGGTACCGCAAGTCCCAGCGTCTGGACCTATTAAAATGAATACTCAGCGCGCTCTAAGGAAGTTGCCAATTAAAATTTTAGGGAGAATAGAAGCTATAGAAGAGAAGAGATAGGAGAGAGAGAGAGAGAGAGAGAGAGAGAGAGAGAGAGAGAGAGAGAGAGAGAGACAGACAGACAGACAGACAGACAGACAGATAGATAGATAGATATTTTTATGTAACTTAATTACCTTCCTCCACAAGCTTTGACAATAATGAAAGAAGCATCCTCTGGTACGAGCTCCCATGAATGACATCCTGACGGCTTGCATTGCAGCTATCTCAAAGTCTGTCTGAACGCATTCAGGAGAAAACTGGAAATTTCTTTCACGGCACAATCGGGATACAATGTCAAACAGTCGACTGTACGTGTCACGTTTCTTGTCAGGCAAAAGAGCGTACACCACAGGAATCATCTGTCCAAGGAATCGAATGTGCATTGTGTACATTTGCGCAAACAGGACTGGGGGCGACAGAAAATGTCCGTCCATGAACACTATTTGACTTTGGCATAACTTGGCAAGGTTGTCGTCTGTAGTGAACACCAAGATCTTGTTCATCCTCTCCCTCGTTTGCCAATAGAAACGGATTTCCACTCACAGTTTCTGTCCAAGAACCTTCCAACCTGACACTGGCTCGAGAATTTGGCAACGGTGGAACCATCTTTCGACGTTCTTTATAAAGTCTGGATTTCACTGCTGCAAAACTTGGTGTGGCACTCGCCAGTTCCTCGTCACTTTCATCTTGAAAAGCCTCAGTGTACAAACGTTTCACTGGTTGATGAACCCTGTTCTTCACCTGCTCCTTGAGATCTGGAATTTTGCGGTCAGAGTTAATTTTTGCAGCATGATTTTCATGGTTGTGAACGGCGTTGTCTCGTTTTGAAATGTCAGCAGTATCTTTCACTGTCACGACTGTTGCAGCACTGTTTTCTTGTTGATACATCTCCAGAATGTATGCGTATCACTCTTTCTATTTACAGTATACTGATAATTCTCAAGCACAAGAGAAACGTCCCGGCGAGGTGTAGGTACAAACTCTGCCATGAATGCGCAATGACTTTGACAACACAAATGACAACAGGATTGCCAGCTGTAGGCCTAAGTGAACGTTTTAGATTAGAATCAAACATAAAAATTTGATGTCACATGAGCTCTAAGTTGTAGTCATACGTCAATGGTCTGGCAGTGCGGGCCAGGCGGTGCATAAGTGATGTGAGTACGATTCAAGTAAAAGCAACCCCACAACAAGTAGGCCAATAAGCAAGACAACCTTTGCCTCATACTCTAAAATTTGATGTCACATGAGCTTAGTGTCGGCCTAAGTTGTAGTCATTGGCAGTGTCAAGAGCGTTAGTACAATTCGGTTTTAAGTTCTCGCTCACTAGGTGACAAACCGAAATTTACCCAAATAAACGTAGTAGATTAAACGGTCCGATTTTTACTGTACCTCAAAGTCTACTAGTAGACTTCAGAGGAATAGCCTTAAAAGCACCGTAGACGTAAGGGGAATAGTCTTAAAGGGAATTTCATTTGCGGAACGATCAATGAGTAGATCAACTGGGAATAGACCTATAGGTACCTCCCCTTCACTGAGTGCCATGCCCATTGGATTGGTCCATTCGCTCATTCATTGTTGCTCACTCGTTCATCCAGTGGCTCGCTTTACCTGCTCGCTGACTGACTCGCCACATTCAGTTCTTCACCTCTCCGCTGACGTGCCCAGACACTCCTTCATCCAGTGACAGACTGACCGAAAGACTGGCCCATCCTTCATCCACTGACAGACTGGCGCATTCTTCATCCAGTGACAGACTGACCCATCCTTCATCCACTGACAGACTGACCAATTTTTCATCCACTGACAGACTGACCCATTCTTCATCCACTGACAGACTGGCCCATTCTTAATCCACTGACAGACTGACCCATTCTTCATCCACTGGCCCATTCTTAATCCACTGACAGACTGGCCCATTCTTCATCCACTGACAGACTGACCCATCCATCCACTGACAGACTGACCCATTCTTCATCCACCAACAGACTGACCCATCCATCCACCAACAGACTGGCCCATTCTTCATCCACTGACAGACTGACCCATCCATCCACTGACAGACTGACCCATTCTTCATCCACTGACAGACTGGCCCATTCTTCATCCACTGACAGACTGACCCATCCATCCACCAACAGAATGGCCCATTCTTCATCCACTGACAGACTGGCCCAATCTTCATCCACTGACAGACTGGCCCATTTTTCATCCATTGACAGACTGGCCCATTCTTCATCCACTGGCCCATTCTTCATCCAGCGACAGACTGACCCATTCTTCATCCACTGACAGACTGGCCCATTCTTCATCCACCAACACACTGGCCCATTCTTCATCCACTGGCCCATTCTTCATCCACCGACAGACTGGCCCATTCTTCATCCACCAACAGACTGGCCCATTCTTCATCCATTGACAGACTGACCCATTCTTCATCCACTGACAGACTGGCCCATTCTTCATCCATTGACAGACTGACCCATTCTTCATCCACTGACAGACTGGCCCATTCTTCATCCACTGACAGACTGGCCCATCCTTCATCCACTGACAGACTGAGTGAACAGTTGGCTTGGTCATCCAGGTACCTGCATCACCCATTTACCTACCCGTTGACCACCCCTTTGGCTTGGTCATCCAGGTACCTGCATCACCCATTTACCTACCCGTTGACCACCCCTTTGGCTTGGTCATCCAGGTACCTGCATCACCCATTTACCTACCCGTTGACCACCCCTTTGGCTTGGTCATCCAGGTACCTGCATCACCCATTTACCTACCCGTTGACCACCCCTTTGGCTTGGTCATCCAGGTACCTGCATCACCCATTTACCTACCCGTTGACCACCCCTTTGGCTTGGTTATCCAGGTACCTGCATCACCCATTTACCCATCCCTTTGGCATGGTCTCCTACCCGCTGTCTCAGTCCTTTACCTATCGGCTGAGCTCCCCAGTTCGTTCAGTCACTTGCTTGCTGTCTCACCCACCCATTCACCTTCCGCTTACTCAGTCCCATTACCCACAGTCCCACCCACTCACTTACCCATTGTCATCCATTCACCCCCCCCCCTCCCCCCACCGTCTCACCCGTTTACCTACTCGCAGTCTCACTCATTCACCTGCCCACCGTCGCACTCATTTATGAAACCACTGTCTCTCCCGTTCACCCACCCACTTCCTCGTTCACCCAGTCACCTGCCCACTATCTCACCCATTCACGTATCCACTGTCTCACCTAGTCATGAACCCACTGTCTCTCCTATTCACCTACTCATTGTCTCACCCATTCGCCTACTCATTGTCTCCCTCTTTCACCTACTCATTGTCTCACCCATTCACATACTCATTGTCTCACCCATTCACCTGCTTGCTGTCTCCCCCATTCGCCTACTCATTGTCTCCCCCATTCACCTACTCATGGTCTCACCCATTCACCTACTCATGGTCTCACCCAATCACCTACTCACGGTCTCACCCATTCACCTACTCATGGTCTCATCCATTCACCTACTCATGGTCTCACCCATTCACCTACTCATGGTCTCACCCATTCACCTACCCACCATCTCACCCGTTCACCTACCCACAGTCTCACCCATTCACTCACCCCACACCCTCAGCCTCTCACTCACTCACTCACTCACTCACTCAGACAACCAACCTTGGTCCACTCAGACTGTGCCCCATCATTATGATCTCCGGTCATCCGAGATGATTGCCTGAAGGGGGATGAAAAAAAGGAAGAAGAAAGAAAGAAAAATCGACAGAAACCGGAGGGGGCGGGGAGGACGGGAGGCGGGAGGGAGAGGGGTGGGAAGGGGGGGGGGTAGGGTGAAGGTAACGTCAGCAGCCAGCATAGGCATCAGCATCAGTGTATTGTCCGCTGCAGCAGCCATCAGCCAGACCACTTCCTGCCTTGCTCCTTGATTAGCACAGGCAGCGTGAAGCACAATCAGCGTTAGGGCCCTGCCAGGAAGTCTGGGGGGAAGCGTCTATGGCAAGTCCTGGTTGTTTTTTTTTTTTTTTTTTTTTTGAGGGGGTGGGGGGTGGGGGGTTGTTTATTCTTGGAACTACTGCTGTTCGACAGAGAAACCATTACGACTACCACCACCTCAATATTATGAACAGCAAAACGATCAATAATGATGATGATGATGATGATGATGATGATGATGATGATGATGATGATGTTATTATTAATTTTTTTTAATCATCATTCTTTCCTTATCATGGTACTCTCTTCATGTGTCCCTATTGTGCCCTTCGGTGGCAGCTTTGTTGGGCTGTAGGATTTTGATGATTGTCTTCTCTTGCTGGTGAGAGGACCACAGAGTTATGGGTGCTTGAGCTCCATCACAGACCAAGATGATTCAGCACAATCATCTGAGTTCCACTGATGACTCTTGAGTCAGAAGCTGAAAACTGGGTCTGGACCAGTGGTACAAATGGTTCTGATTTGGAGGTGGTCTAGTCTCCACTCGCTGCTATTGATTTGGTGCCATATTTTCGCTTCTGCGTCTTTTTTGTATGCCCCACCATCCCTCCCCTCCCTCCGCCCCCCCCCCCCCTCCTGCTACTTTCTTTTCCTCTCTTTTTGTTTTTTTGTAAATCTGTATCACCCACCCACTCTCTACCTCTGCCACGCTTTTTTGTATTGGTTCTTTGTAAATCTGTATCACTTTTCTGTTCGTAGTTCTTTGTAAATCTGTTGCACACACACACCACACACACACACACACACACACACACACACACACACACACACACACACACCTCCCCCACCCTCTCCCTCTGCCACGCTTTTCCTGGTCTTATTCCTTGTAAATCTGTATCTCTCACACGCACGCCCACACACACACACACACACACACACACACACACACACACACACACACACACACAACACACACCTCCCCCACCTCTTCCTCTGCCACGCTTTTCTGGTCTTATTTCCTTGTAAATCTGTATCTCTCTCTCTCTCTCTCTCTCTCTCTCTCTCTCTCTCTCTCTCTCACACACACACACACACACACACACACACACACACACACACACACACACACACACACACACACCACACACACTCCCCCACCCTCTCCTCTGCCACGCTTTTCTGGTCTTTTTTCCTTGTAATTCTGTATTACACACACACACACACACACACACACACACACACACACACACACACACACACACACACGCACACACACACACACACACACACACACACACACATACATACATACACACACACACGCGCGCGCGCACACACACACAGACACTCAAACACACGCACGCACACACACACACACACACACACACACACACACACACACACTCTCTCTCTCTCTCTCTCTCTCTCTCTCTCTCTGCAACACTTTTCTGTTCGTAGTCCTTTGTCAATCTGTCTAGATGAATTGTGTTAATGACGAAGGGTTTGGTCAGCTGTGGGTCCGCCCACTGCTTCATATGCCATCTGTTCACACAGAGAGCACAACAGCTGTCGTGTGGTGATCTCCGGCCCCATACTCATCTCCACTGTGGTGGAACAGTGAAGCAAACGTGGCACGGTCTCTCAGAAAGCACTTAGTACTTCTCATGTTCCCTTTCCCTTGAACGCCAGCCTGTCTTTTTTGGAGATAAAGTGTGACACAACTGACACAGATTTGATCGCTTACTCAACTCCAATCTGGATATGGAAAGCATGTGGACTCGTTTGTTTGTTTTTCTGTTGTTGTTGTTTTTGTTTTTTGTTTTTAATTATCATGTATGGTTGTTTTTTTTTTCTCTCTTTACGTCTTGTGTCAACCTGTGACCTCGTTCAAGAATGGGTCCCAGAGATACGCGCAAAACTATATAATAGTAACATTACTATACCCAGACAGGAGGTACCTCTGGTACCCAGAGAGTTTTTTTTTTATTCTCTGAAAACGGTTATAATCCTTGTGGAATTTTTTTTTCTCATCCTAGTCTGTGCCCCCATCCTCCCCCCTATCACCCCCCCCCCTCTCTTAGGCTGTGACGTTTACATTTCTGCCTTCAGTTAGCCACTGCTGATGCAGCTGTCGAGTCAGTCACCTGCCTGTTGCTGTGTCTCAATCATTCACTCATTCACCGATCAACCGCTCTCCCGTCCGCTCAGTTTACCTTGCTACCTGCTGTTTCACTCAGTAACCCACCCGCTGACTGAGCTGTCTGTTCATCTGGTCACCTTCAAGGCTGTTTCACCTATCGGCCCGCCTGCTGACTCTCTTGTTCCTCAGCTGGCTTATAAGCTGTACTGTATCTCCCGTTCACCTTCTTGCTGAGTGCTATTTCTCACTCAGCCACCTATCTGTTATCTCCTCTGTTCACTCAGTCACCTATTCATGATCTCCTCTGTTCACTCAGTCACCTATTCATAATCTCCTCTGTTCACTCAGTCACCTATTCATAATCTCCTCTGTTCACTCAGTCACCTATCTGCTATCTTCTTTGTTTACTCAGTCACCTATCTATAATTCCTCTGTTACTCAGTCACCTAGAGAAGTATAAACACCGATTCAGACTCACTTGTACTCCACACGTTTTTGGGCGAAGTGGCCTAAAACCGCCTATTCCTGTTCTTGACAGTAACCAAAAAAGACCCTACAAACAAAAATACCTTTTT
>CM031599.1:12740416-12755416 GCA_018398815.1 Conus ventricosus | reverse complement strand
TCTCTCTCTCTCTCTCTCTCTCTCTCTCTCTCTCTCTCTCTCTCTCTCTCTCTCTCTCTCTCTCTCTCTCTTCTCTCTCTCACACAATGATTGGATTTGCGAGGGAAGAAAAACTGGGCCTCAAATATTCGCAGTAAATTGTACATGTTTGGGTATGGATTTGTATGGCTAAATCAAGGCGTGGAAGGAATTAACGAGTTTTTGATAAGTTTTAAGGAAAGGTTGATTTTGTGCAGGTGGCAAGACTGGAATTTTCATATTAATAATAGTGATAGGTTTAATGTTTACAGGACCTTTTGCACTGTCCCTGACGTTAAAACACATTTATTGATCAATTTAGACAGGCATTTAAGATGCATGCTGACAAGATTTAGACTTGGCATTTCTGAAATCGCGGTACATCGTATTCGCTATAGAGCACATAGTGACAATGAATTAATATGTCCACTTTGTCAAAAAGAGAAGGAAAGTGAGGTACACTTCATTTTATGTTGTCCAGTTCTGTATGACCTAAGAGCACAGTACATTCCGTTGAAATATTACAAAGTGCCAAGTCAGTTTAGATTTACATTGCTTATGGCGAGTACGCACGAAAAAACAGTCAGGAATCTGTCAATCTATGTTTATAAAGCCTTTAAGCTGCGTTCCATTCTTACTTCTTAAACTTATTACCAAGTGCGTTTTGAATGATTTCACTGTTCACAATTGTCAGTTCTGAGAAATGTTTGTATATATGTATCCCATCATGAGGGCAATGGCCTAAACATGATTAAACTTTCCGTATCCGTATCTCTCTCTCTCTCTCTCTCTCTCTCTTCTCTCTCTCTCTCTCTCTCTCTCTCTCTCTCTCTCTCTCTCTCTCTTTCTCATTACTGGGAGACTTCAACATTGATCTTTGAAGCCAAACAAGTCCTGGATACAAATGGCGGAAACTTTTCACCTTTCGCAATTAATCGACAAAGCTACAAGAATAACTGCCTCTTCAAAAACACTTATCGACCACATATATACATCTGAAGCATGCAATATAGCGGAAATTTGTTCACCGAATTATGCTTGTAGTGACCATCTTCCCATATGCATAACATGGATGAAAAAAGGCGTTAAAGTTCCAAAAAATTGTCACACTTTAATTGAATACAGAAGTTTTTCCTGTTTTGATTCCAATAAATTTTTATCTCAGTTAAAGAATTCACACATACACAACGTATATCAGTTTACTGATCCTGACGAAGCATTCGAAGTTTGGTATCACAATTTTTTAAATGTTTACGACAAACATGCACCTTTGAAAACAAGACGTGTTAGAAGTAACCCTAAAGTGCCCTGGCTCACAGATAATGTGAAACACGCCATGGACTTACGAGATTTACTATTTCAAACGGGACCAAAAGAAGAATTTAATAAACAAAGGAATCTTGTTACATATTTAAAGTGGGCAAAAATGAATACTTTCAAATTTGTGTGGGCAAAACTGACAGTAAGTCGTTTTGGAAAGCCATAATTTAAATTTAAACCCAAATAAAAAGTCATCCCTCTAAAACTAATTAGTCGGCAATTGTCCCCAAGACTAGTCAAAAATTTTTTTGTGGAATGGTGTGAAACTGAAAAGAAGATAAATCTGCCTTACGATTGAGACTGTCCGTGAATTCTGTAACTAAAAAGAATTTCTTGTTTTAAACTTTTCCTTTTGGCAGTGCGAAGATAAATGCCTCACTCACATAGACAAATTTTCTTACAATTTCCTCCGTTTTTGGTGTCGGAAGACTTTCGTAAGGGTGGGGGAGTGGAAAGGAGGAAAAAAATTCCCGAAGAAAATTCGGACGTGTGGGGGAGCCCCTTAGAGTTTGAAATTTTCCAAAACAGTCGTAAGAAGCTTCCGCACGTCGAATTTTTTCCCGACTAAAAATTAGTCGGAAGCATTCGGCTGTGGTCGGCTGTTGGTTGAAGGCCTTTTTTTTTGGTCGTAAGGGCATTCTGAACGTTCGTAAGCTTTTAAACAGTCGAAAGAGGTTCGGCCGTGTGGAAGGAATTGGAAAAGGTGTTTTTTCCCAATTCCCCGACAGCTTTCGACTGTTCAGAAAACCCCTTAGAATTTTCAGACTCCCCTACGAACGTTTAGAGTCCTTACGACAGAAGGGGACCAGCCTTCGACAAGGCGAATGGGTAATAATACCCCCCCTCTAGCTCCTTTTAATTTTTTTCCCAGGCACTGCTGAGGTCGGAGTCTCTTTCTCTTTGCCTGCATTTTTTTCCATCATGCCACCCCCTTGAAAAAAGCCCAAAAAGGAGATCTGTGGGGGAGTGCCCCAACTATCCACCTGTGGTCAAATTTTGTGATGAGTCAAAACCCGACGTTAGCGGCGGTGATTTTTTCCCTGACCCAAAAAAAGATGAGGGCAATCCTCATCCAAGAAGGTGAAGAAATTTGGGTTTTTGTACGCCGTGAAGACGCCCTTGTGGAGGGGATCCGCGACAATGAGGAGATCTATGACAAGCATAAAAGGGGTACAAAGATCCCGACAAATGAAAAAAATTGTGGCGATAAAAGCAGCATCTAGGGTTTTTCCTTGCACCCTGATGGCGTGGTACGAGAACTGCGTACACGTACCCCAAAATTTGTCAAGCCCAAGAGGGTGATGGCAAAAAAATCCCACACTAGAGAGGATTGGATCTCAAGAAGTTCAGCTTCCTGTCGTCTCAATCCGCGCCGTGCTGGAAAAGGGGGTTTCCCAGCTTCAAGTCGAAATCCAAAGAACTGTTTTCCTCCGAGGTCCGTTCCACATCCTTCCCCCGGAAAGAAGAGGTTGAAGAAGAGGACGACATTGCCCCGTTTGCTGCCAGCACACCCCCCAATCCATTTCATGCCCTGCATCAGGACCCTGGAAGAAGCCCTTGTTGTCACCGCATGTAACTGAGGCCCGTGAACATGTCCGCCCTACCGCCGACTTATGGTGAGATCACGTCTGATCCAAGTGGGGATGCCCGCCCAAAAATGAAAAGGTTTCCTGGGGCCAGTGGATGGCGGCGTGGCCCCCAAAATTCACGACGACTGTGGCCAGCTTTAGGAATGGTTTTTCGCTGGGCTAAAACCACTTGGGGGAAAGAAACCCTGCGTCCCCAGGAAAGCAGAAGCCTCGTCTTAGCCCCTGCCACCTGACGTCAGAGGGTTCAGCGGTCTGTTCTTCTGATGGCCCAACGCAGTCTTTTTCGGAAAACGCAGTTTTTTCGGCCCAGCAGTCTTTTTGACCAACGCTATCAGACTGCCACCGGGTCTTCGGCAGCAGCGGTCATCTGACCTCATATGGCCCCTTTCGCACGCGCCCATGAAACGCGCCCAGCACCCCCAGCAGCAGCAGCATTATCAGCAGGGGAGCAGTTTCTTGGGGGAACCCAGTGCTCTTTGGTCGCAGTTATAACCTCGCCTCCAAGAGAACCCCGCACCCCTGGTCCCAGCCCCCCGCTACGAGCTTCAGCAGGGGGACATGCCCCTGGGTCCCAGACAAGACAGATCTGGGCAAGAAGATGTTGGCCACGTAGATGTGCCAAGATGTTCCTATTGTTAAAGTTTTAAGCCCTATTTTCCTTGTGTATTTTTTGCCAAATTTTAAATTTTAAGTAAATGCTCTTTTTAAAACTTACTTCGTTATAGCGTTTGCTTTTTTAAACTTTTTTACAAGTACTTAGTGGTATTTGTCGTCCAATTTCCTTTTTTTTGGTAAAAATTTGAGAGGTTCGCTTGAGATGTGCCAGTGTCCTTTAGTGTTCAGCAAAGGTTTCATTGTACAAAAACTTTCCCTTTTAATTTCTTTTTCATCAAGTTCGTATTTTAAAATTTTTTGTCTTGTCTAAATACTTCTTTTATTTTTTTTTTACTAGTAGGTTTAATTACCCTTTTTTGTTTTAAAAAAATTGAAAAAAATTTAAATTTAAAAAACCAAAAAAAAAAAAAATTAAACCCCAAAAAAAAAAGTTTTACTTACATAATTGGCAGAAACAAATCCATTTTGGGAAAGAACCCTTCCTGGTTGAAAATGTAAGAGAACTGTGTATTCTTGAATATCATTTCTTTATGTTGTTGTAGTTGTTTTTTTAAAAAAATGGAGAAAGAGAGAAAAAAAAGTTTTTAAAAATAAAGGAATTGTACATTTTTAAAGAGTCAGCGATAAGTAGTGCCAAAAAATACTGTGTCGCTTAAAAAGGTCTTTACCATATATTAAAGGGAAAAATACCCACTTCGAATTTAAAGGATTTTTTTTGTGTTATAAAATATACTCAGTGAAAAAAAGTGTGTATTTATTTCCGTAAATAACTGCTCATTCAAAATTTTAAAAATCGATTTTTTTTCAAGTGTTTGGAAATGAAGGGTATTTTTTTGTGAAAAGAATTACAAAAAAGATATATCTTTTAATTCTGAACAAAAAATAGTTTTTTCCCCTGAAAAAAAAAAAAAAAAAACCCCACACACAATTTAAAAACAAAAAAGGGAAAAATGAACCCAAAAAAAAATTCGGGCCCAAAAAAAGTCAAAAAGAAAAAATTTTTGACGAGAGAAAAAAGGAATTTAAAATTTGACGGTTTTCCCTTTTTAAATTTTTTTTTTTTTTTTTACATTTTTTTTTTTTTTTTCTTTTTTAGAACATTTTTTGTAATTTTTTTTTCCATTTTCTTGTTTTTTGTGTTGTTTGTTTTGTTTTTTTGGGTTTTTTTTTGTTTTTTTTTTTTAATTTCTTTTTCTTTTATTTGATTTTTCCATGGGGAAACTAGATATGTCCCTGCACGGAAAACTGCCCTATGGGAGTTGGTAATGCTTCGGGAAATTCTTGTTTCTTGGCTCCCCGGGTTTTGGCGTTCCCAGTGACGTTCTGAGATCTCCTTGCAGCTCCATTCTATCCCCGGCCCAAAAGTGGGGGTCAGTTTTCCTGGTCAGGTCTGCAAGGGGGGGTTCCTGATTGAAAAGAGGTTGTGGAGACAAACACAGGAAGGGATGATCTTCAAGGCGTTCCGGCTGTTGTCTCATGGTGGTAAGCAGGACTTGGAATGGTTGGAAAGAATCCCAAAGGATTCTAACCACAGTTCCCTTTGACAGGCGGAAATTAAAGATCATTTCCCTATCGTGGGTCCTCCAGGAGACGGTTCATAACCCAGGTAGCGGGGGAAAAGTTTTGTCCCCCGCGATAAAGAACGGCATGTTTTCTCATTCCGACGAGAGGTTTGCTTCGGGAAAAACCGATGTACCTCCCGACAGCTCCCTTCGGGTAGACGGTTGAATATTGACAGTCACTAGCGGACCCTTTGGCCCCCCGTCGACCCAGGTGAACGTGTAGTCCGCTAAACCCAAAGGCGGAGATCAGAGAGAAGAAACCCTTGTAGTTAAAGTAGGTTGCCCCAGAGTTTTTTGGGCACTTGTCCCCAATTTTTTGCCACCCAAAGCCCAAGACAGTAGGAAGTTTCCCATCTTTCTTTAAATTGCTGGGCTGTTTTCCCCAAAACATTTGGGTGTGGGGGCAGGCATCCCCTCGCCTCCGTATCTCAATGATGCTTTCACATACATAGGCCCCCTTTTCACGTGGAGGTTTTTTAAACCTGAAGTGAAATGAGGCTCTTGTAACTGTCTCCTGTTGCGAAATGGCGCGAACCCAGCCAATTCAGGCCTTCGTCCCGGGCGCCCAGTACGTCGGTTTCTTTGCAATCCCGGGCCTCCAATCAAGAGTTCTCTTAGGTTTTGGGTCAATCCGGAAGTTGACAAATGATTGGATGTCCTCATTTTTAAGCTCCCCCCATCGTTGGTCATATTTGGCGGAGAGGGGTTTGGGGGATCCAAGGACGCACCCCCCCACTTTTCCTCTTTCGTCTTCTTTCACCGGAACACAGTTCATCTATCATCTTGAATGGTGTTTAACGCCGAAAATCATCGATAGCCCCGTTCAAAAATTTCAGCGTAGGGGAGCCCTCACAAGTTTAAATCGTTGATTTTTGTCGTCCCCATCATGATTTGGAGGTGTGCACTGTTGGACAACTTGCAGAAAAATGATTATGTCTGAAAAGTCGGCTCCATATTAAAAGCCAGAAAAAAAATTTGGATAGTTGTAAAGGCCTTTTGTAGTGTCGTAAACGCATTCGTTGATTTGTAAGGGGAGTCGTATTGTGTAAGAGCATTCGGTAACAGTTGGATTTGTCTTTAAAAGGGGGGTCGTAAAGAATTTGGGTTTGTCGGGGGGAAATTTTGCTTTCTAATTCGTTCATGTCGAAAGGGGTTGGAAAAGTCGTTTGGTTTGTAAAATCTGAACGGGGTCTAAAAGCCAAATTTTAGTCGGTGTTGATGGCTGTTGTCGGCTGTTGATCGTAAGCGTGGTCGGTAGAGTCGGAAGGGAAAAGGTTTTGGCCCGAATTTGCTTCCCAATTTTTTTCCCCACACAGCCGGCTTTTATCCTTTGAACTTTCCCAAAAAATTTGGAAAGTGAAAAACCGGTAAAGCAAACATGTTCCGAGGACTGGAGGTTTTTTATAGTAAAATTCTTAAAAACCAGTACCGTTATTTCTGAAACCCTTACGTACATCTTCATTGTGATTCCAAAAAATAAATTCAAAGGCATTTAAAGTTGCAAAAATTTTTCCTTATATAAATCAGGGCATTCGGCCTTCTAATTACAGGCCCCATTTCTTATTCTGTTTGTTAAACCCTTTGAAAATCACATTAAAAATTTATTTTCCCATCATTTAATTTTTACAATCTTTTTCCCTCCCAAAACCAAACAGGGTTTTAGAGCAAATTCCATGCCATACTGCACTGACATTTAGTAGACAAAAGGTTGATAATTCAAAAATGAAAAATCACTGGTGTTCTTGTTGATTCACTAAAGCCTTTGTGTATTGACCCTGCACTCTTCTAAAAAAAATTAAGTTATCGTTTGTTTTCATTCATTAAACTCTGTCATCTTTCCTATCTGGTAGAAAACAATCAGTAACGTTTAGTGGAAAAAATCTTCTGCATTTCCCGTTTTTTACGGGGTTCCCCGAGGTTCTGTCCTAGGGCCTTTTTATTTTTTAATCTACATTAAAGACTTACCTTTAGTTTTTACTGCGAATGCGGATTTGCTGACGACACAACCTTCACATCAGTGCCCAAAGTCGTTTGAGGTTCAAAAGCTCTTCGGGGGAAAATTTCCATTAGCCCAGGTTGAACTAAATCCCGTGCCAAATCCACAGAAAAAGAAATTTATGCTTATAAAACGCCCAAAAATCAAAATTTCCCGTAATTTTTTGTTCTTTACTTAAAAAGACAAAAGATTGAAGAAACAATAGCATAAAAATTCTTGGGGTTTTTCTTGATAATAATTTGTCATGGTCGATTATTAAAGGTATGTAAAATTATTTCTAAAAAGATCTATCAAACCCCTTAAAAATGAAAAAATTTTTGAATTACCAGTCGAAAAATGTTCTTCTGTGCTTACATGAATCTTTCATAAAAATGTTTTAATGTTTGGGGTTCCCCAAGCAATAATATATGAAACCCCTTTGTAAATCTACAAGGCGGGTTGAAATTGGTTCTTTTAAAACCGTCGACGCTGTTGGTTGATTATAAGGTATTTATTTTGCCATTAAAAATGAAATTAGAGTATAACAAACTGTCTTTATGTTAAATTCTGTCCGGGAAAGGGACCCCACTCCTTACTAAAAATTGTTTTAACAAAAGAGTAATAACCATTCGTCAGGATAGTCCCCCGGTCCCCGAATTGATCTTTTTTAAATGTTGTTTACTGGGAAATTGTTTGTGGAATGCCCTTATTAAAAAATCGACGTTAATTCAGCCTAACAGTTCAAAGAAGGTATCACTCGTTATTATTATGAACTAGAAAACAAAAAATCATGATCGGGTTTGTTACCCCTGTTGATCTCCCTTTTTTTTTCTCTTTTTGTTTTGATGTTGGGGGGGGGGGGGGGGGGGGGGGGGGGGGGGGGGGGGTTTTCTGTGATGGGTATTTCTGGTGTTTTAGTCTTCTCCTTTTTTTGCATGATTGATTTTGATACTACCCTTTTTCATTGTTTTTGTCATTTTTGAGTGGCAAAAATTTGGTTGTCTCTCTCTCTCTTCTTCCTCTCTCTCTCTCTCTCTCTTCTTCTCCCCTCTCTCCTCTTTTCTGTCGATCTGGCGTCTTGTCTTTCCCCCTCTTCTCTCTCCCCTCTTTCTCTCTCTCTCTCTCTTTCTCTCTCTTCTCTCCTCTCTCTCTAATTTTGTTCCTATGTTGATCTCCCTTTTCCCCTTTGTCGTTTTTGATTGGGGGGGGGGGGGGGGGGGGGGGGTGTATGGAATTGTTGCTTGCTGCCCGGTTGGGGAGTTGGTGTCTTTCAGCTTTTTTTTTCCCCTTCTTCATGACTTGATGTTTTACCCCTTTTCATTGTTTTGGTTTTGCCCAATTTTTTTATGCTTCTCTCCCCTCCTCCTCCCTCCCCTCCTCCTCCTCCTCCTCCTCTTCTCCTTAGTCTTCTTTTATCTTCTTCTTTTCTTCTTTTTTCTTTTTTTTTCTTCTTTTTTCTTCCTTTTTTGTCTCCTTGTTCAGAGACTCCCTATCTTTATTCCCTTTCCCAGTCCCACTCTCTCTCTTTTGAGTCGCTTTTCCTCCCTCCCCCTCTCCCACATTCTTCCCTAGTTATATTGTGCATTCTTTATTCTAAATTTTCCATGTTTATTGTTTTTTTTGAGTTTATAATGAGTTCGATGAAAGTTTTTTTACCTGTTTTATTTTTGGGGGTGGGGGAAAAAAGCCATGATGGTGTTATTTTTTCCCCCATTAAACAACATTTCGTTCGTTCGTTGTTTGTTCCTTTTTCTCCTTTTCTCTCTCCTCTCTCTTCTTTTTTTTCTCTCTCTTCCTTTTCTCTCTCAATCTCTTTCTATTCTCTTCCCTCTTCTCTCTTCCCCCTCTTCCTTTTCTCTCTCTCTCTTCTTTTCTCTCCTCTCCTTTCTCTCTCTTTCTTCATTATCAGATAGTACGCCCCAAAATTTCGTGTCGTATTATGCAAGTAGGCGCACGCACGCACGGGGGCACAGCCCCAAGAAGACCAAAAAAAACAACACCCACACCACCACCACCACACCACACAAAACACACACCAAAACGCCGCCGCCCGCACGCACGCAGCACGCACGACGCACACATACCCCGGGGCCCCGTTTTGGGGGGGAAAAAATTTTATTCGTTATTTTTAATTTCGGTTTCGACTTGTTTTCAAAAAGGGAAAAGTTTTGACGGTTGCCCCTAACGACTGTAGTAGTTTTCTACTTTCATACAAAAGTTTGACGATTTCAGGGGTATGGAAATGCAATCGAAAAAACGAGCGTTCGAAAAGTAGAACACTGCATCGGTGTAGGAGCCCGATGCTAGGGTTTGCCCCGCGTCTCTGTTTCACGGGAAGCAAAACCCGTCATTGTGGTGGCCATACAGGAGGGAAGCTTTAGTGAGTTTCATGAGGACTATGTTTTTCACTGTCCGTATCAGGCTTCAGAGCCAGCCCGGAAGAAAGAGGAACCCGGGTGCTTCGTTTTTACCCCGGACCCTCCGTGAGAAAATGATTCAGGATGGCCACGAAGCAAGCAGAGTGAAAAAAGAATCAAAGGTAAAAAAACATCGATGGATTTAGTCGCCTTTGCTTTATAAGTGTAGTACTGTGACAGATCTTTTTTTTTTTTTAACAAAAATAAAATTTTTTTAATAAACAGAAGTCACCTTTTATTTTAACCCGAGGGAGAAATTTTTTCGTTTGTTTTTAGCTTTCGCGTGAAATGAAAAAAGATTTATTTAAGATGTTATGTTCCCGTTGTGAAATTGTTTTATTCGCCTGTTCAGCCTTTATCGGTTTGGTTCTGTGCCCTTTTGTTTCGAAATTGTCGGAGAAAACACCAACGTGAGTAAATAATAAGTGTTCCCTTCCCCAAAAAGTCGGAATGGGGCCCCGGGGGGGGGGGTCCCCTTAAAAAAAAGGGAAATTTTGGGGACCGGGTTTTTTTTAATTTTTTCAAAGCTACATTTTAAAAAGAAAGGTATCACTCGTTATTATTATGAACTAAAAAACAAAAGTCCATGAGTCGGGTTTGTTATCCCATGTTGATCTCCTTCTTCTTTTCTCTTATTGTTTTGATTTTGGGGGGGGGGGGGGGGGGGGGGGGGGGGGGGTGTTTGCTGTGATGGGTATTTCTGGTGTTTTCAGCTCATTCTCCTTTATTGCATGACTTGATTTGATACTACCCTTTTTCATTGTATTTTGTCATTTGTGATGTGGAAAATTTTTGGTGTCTCTTCTCCTTCTCTCTTTCTCTTCTCTCTTTTCTCTCTCTCCCCTCCCCTCTCTCTCTCCCTCTCTCTGTCGATCTGGCTGTCTCTGTCTCCCTCTCTCTCTCTCTCTCTCTTTTTTCTCTCTCTTTTTCTCTTCTCTCTCTCTCTCTCTCTCTTCTCTCATATTTTGTCATCTATGTTGATCTCCTTCTTCCTTCTCTTGTCGTTCTTGAAGTTGGGGGGGGGGGGGGGGGGGGGGCGTGTATGGAATTGTTGCTTGCTGCCGAGTTGGGCATGTCTGGTGTCTTTCAGCTTTTTTTTTTCCCCTTCATTCCATGACTTGATGTTTTACCCTCTTCTTCATTGTTTTTTGGTCATGTGCCAATTTTTTATATGTTCTCCTCCTCCTCTTCACCTCCTCCCTCTCCTCCTCCTCCTCCTCCTCCTCTTCTCCTTAGTCTTCTTTTTCATCTTCTTCTTTTCTTCTTCTTCTTCTTTTTCTTCTTCTTCTTCTTCTTCCTTTTCTTCTGTCTCTCTTGTGTCAGAGACTCCGTATCTTTATTCCGTGTCTCCAAGTCCCACCTCTCTCTCTCTTTGAGTCGCTTTCCATCCCTCCTCCTCTCACACTCTCTTCCTTAGTTATTTGTGCATTTCTTATTCTAAATTGCCATGTATTCATTGTTGTTTATGAGTTTATATATGCAGTTCGATGCAATGATTTTACCATTATTTATTGTTTGGGGGCTGGATGGAAAAAGCCACGGGATGGGGGCTTATTTTTTCCCTCTTTAAAAACAACATTTCGTTCGTTCGTTCGTTCTTTTCTCTCTGTCTCTTCTCTCTCTCTCCCCTCTCTCTCTCTCATTTTTTTCTCTTCTCTCTCTCTCTCTCTCTCAATCTCTTTCTCAATCCCCTTTCCTCCCTCTCTCTCTCCCCCTCTCTCTCTCTCTCTCTCTCTCTCTCTCTCTCTCCCCTCTCTCTCTCTCTCTCTCTCTCTCTTCATATATCAGATACGTACGCACACATATGCGTGTACGTATTGATGCAAGTACGGAGCACGCACGCACGGACACAGGACACACACACAGACGACCCCACACACACACACACCCCACACACACACACACACCACACCACACACACACACACACACACGCACGCACGCACGCACGCACGCACGCACGCACGCACGCACCATCCCGGGACCACGCATTTTGGGGGAAATAATTCTATTCGCTTATTAGTAATTTCGGTTTCGACTTTGTATTCAAAAGGACAATGTCTTCTGACAGAGTTGCCCACTAAACGACTGTTTGTAGTTTTCTAGCTTTACATACAAAGTTTGACGATTGCGGGTATGGAAATGCAATCGAAAAAACGAGCGTTACGAAAAAGTAGAACCTGCATCAGGTTTTAGGAGCTGATGCTAGGGTTTGCCCAGCGTCTCTGTTTCACAGGGAAGCAAAGCTGTCATTGTGGTGGCCCTACGGAGGCAAAGCTTTAGTGATGTTTTTCATGAGGACTTGTTATTCACTGTCCCGTATCAGGCTTCCAGAGCCAGTCCAGTGAAAGAACAGAGGAACCGGGCCCGCTTCGTTTTGAACCCCTGGACCTTCCCGTGAGATTAACATGGGTTCAGCGACTTGGCTCACGAAGCAAGCTGAGTGAACAAAGAATCAAAGGTAAGAAACATCGATGGATTTAGTCTGCCTTTGCTTTATAAGTGTAGCTACATGTGACAGCATCTTTTTTTTTTTTAACAAGAACATAACATTTGTTTTTAATAAACAGAAAGTCACCTTTTCATTTGAACCTGAGGCAGAAATTTCTTTCGTTATGTTTTTAGACCTTACGCAGTGAAATGAAAATGATTTATCTTAAGATGTTAATGTTCCTGTCTGTGAAGTCTGTTGTATTCAGCCATCGTTCATGCCTTTATCGGTTTGGATTCTGTGCCTTCTGTTTCGAAATTTGATCAGGAGACATACACCAACGTGATGTAAATAATAAGTGTTCCTTCCTACAAAATGTCGGAATGGCGAGTCCCCAAACAGGATTGAGATTTTTTTTTTTTTTTTTTTTTTGGGGGGGTGCCATAAAACGTGTGGACATATCCTACAACTCATCAAAGACAGATAGAAATCTTGGTGAGAGCATCCCTACTGCCAAACTTTCTTTTTCCTTTAAAAAAAAAGTTGCTTTATTTCCATTTACTGAAATGAAACATGAACATCAAAAGCAGGAAAAAAAGGTTCTGTACATCTGTTAACAAGGTGGCAATTATTATTAGAACACCAGAGAGAGAGAGAGAGAGAGAGAGAGAGAGAGAGAGAGAGAGAGAGAGAGAGAGAAAGTTTATGTGTCTTTTACGCGACGAAAATATTAGTACTTCATCCGTCCTCTCTCTCTCTCTCTCTCTCTCTCTCTCTCTCTCTCTCTCTCTCTCTCTCTCTCTCTCTCTCTCTCTCTCTCACACACACACACACCACACACACACACACACACACACACACACAATATATATATATACATACACATGATCATTTGAATGTGTTAGCTACTTCAATTTTTTGTGCATTTTCTTCATAATGCGTTCATACATGATTTTGCTTGTTTGAGTGTTCTTTATGATTATGATTAATTTATGTAAGGGCAGGATGAAAAAAAACACCGGTAAAGCTCATTCTTTAACCCTCAACAAAGATAATTTTGACTTGACTTCACACACACACACACACACACACACACACACACACACACACAACACAACACAACACACGCACGCAGGCACGCATGCGCGCGCACACACACACACACACACACACACACACACACACACACACACACACACACACACACACACACATACAAACGAAGAAGAAGAAGAAGAAAAAGAAGAAAAAGAAGAAGAAAAAGAAGAAGGAGAAGAAGAAGAAGAAGAAGAAGAAGAAAAAGAAGAAGAAGTAGAAGTAGTAGAAGAAGAAGACACAGAATGGAGAAGGAGCGAATCCTCTGTGAAGGAAAGAAAGAAACTCCAGCGGCCTTTTTTTTCAAACTAAAGCGAAGTAATTAAAAGAAGGCGTGCACAGGCAAGCTGACGGGCTTCAGCAGTTCATCACACCAGTCGTCTCCCTTGAATCGGGGTCAATTCGCCCCCAACTTTTGTCGGAATTGAGACTGAACGAGGGGGTACCTTCTTCACCCTTTACTTCCTCTACCTACCCCCCCCCCCCCTCCCCTCACCCCCCCCCTCCCCCCTCCCCCCATCTGTCTTCCGTCGCTGCTCCCACTCTTCTTCCACCACCCCCTCCCCCTCCCACTTCTTTCAATGTCTTCACATACCTTGTGTCGCTACTTCGACAAAACTTAAACCCTCACCTTCCCTCATACCCTCGCTCTCTAATCCCCCCAACCCCCTCCGGCCCCCCTCTTGCACAATAGCTCATAACATTTTTGCGAGTTTGTCACAAATTCTGAGGCCGCGATATTCTGCGATGTACCAACATACAACATAACAATCAGTTTCGCCCATAGGCTGCGATATTCTGCGATGTAACAACATACAACGCAACAATCAGTTTCGCCCATAGGCTGCGATATTCTGCGATGTAACAACATACAACGCAACAATCAGTTTCGCCCCAAAGCCGCGATATTCTGCGATGTAACAACATACAACGTAACAATCAGTTTCGCCCAAAAGCTGCGATATTCTGCGATGTAACAACATACAACGTAACGATCAGTTTCGCCCATAGGCTGCGATATTCTGCGATGTAACAACATACAACGTAACAATCAGTTTCGCCATAGACTGCGATATTCTGCGATGTAACAACATACAACGCAACAATCAGTTTCGCCCAAAAGCTGCAATATTCTGCGATGTAACAACACACAACGTAACAATCAGTTTCGCCAAAAGCTGCGATATTCTGCGATGTAACAACATACAACGTAACAATCAGTTTCGCCCAAAAGCTGCGATATTCTGCGATGTAACAACATACAACGCAACAATCAGTTTCGCCCAAAAGCTGCGATATTCTGCGATGTAACAACACACAACGTAACAATCAGTTTCGCCCATCTATCGCTCAAAATATACTACGGATATAATCTCGCAGCTTTACAACAACAACAAAAAAAGTAGTGGAAATACATCTGGCCAATGCCAGTTTTATCACGAAAGAAGGTCATGATGCGCGTGTCTGTGTTGGTAGGTTCAGGGTTTTTTTCAACAGAAGTAGTATGTTGTGCGACAAGTATTTGTGTGTAAGTGCTTGACTTCACCGGGTTTTTTTTTCTATTGTTGTCGCTATTGTTGTTGCAATTTTTCTTTTACTGTAGCGGAGTGTTTCTCGTAGCTTTACATTCTTAGGTTCTCATAGCCACCTGCATTCTCACCACTTTTCCCTATAACCCCAAAGACATCAAGGCGAGAGGAAAAGCTTTGAACAACATCAGTTAAGAGATGGTGTGACAGGTAACGGATGCTCAGAGCACTCACGCATTCTTATCGCACACGTTACTTCTTGTTTTAGCACACTGATTTCTTTTCTTTTTTTTCTTTTTTGGCACACCTTTCAAAGTTACACTTTTGATTGTTTGGAGTTAGGGCTGACCTCCACGAATATGGCTGAATTGAAACCAAAATGACTGATTACTGTATTCATTACAACTTGCCTCTTTTTGTCGCGTTAAGTCGGTAAGGCTTTTGCCTTGG
>CM031599.1:12725416-12732916 GCA_018398815.1 Conus ventricosus | reverse complement strand
AACGACATGATTGGATTAAAAGTTACAGTACAAGAAGTTCCCCAGTCTATCAATAAGTTTGTGTGTGGAGTCAGTACTGCTCAGTTTGAGAGATACTTGTTGTCTCGTGGTCTGCTGGGTACCAGCTGTGACTTTGCATTACAACCAAATCAGTCTGATGTATCCAGGCCGTCACTTCAGTTTTTCTACTCACTCAAGTTTTCGTAATCTCCTTTTTTCAGCACTGCAACCTTTTTCACATCAGACCAACAGTATCACAAGTACATTTGGTTAAAGAAATAATGACACCCTCTCAACGATCAGACTCACAGTGTCAGAGTTTACGATCTGTCCACAAAGCATCCTATTAAAAACTAGACCAACAATGATTGATCTATAGCCTATTTAAGAAGACACTTTCACAATCAGACCAACAATGCCATATCTATAGTCTGTTAAAGAAGAAACCTTCACAATCAGACCAACAATGCCATATCTATTGTCTGTTAAAGAAGAAACCTTCACAATCAGACCAACAATGCCATATCTATAGTCTGTTAAAGAAGATATCTTCACAATCAGACCAACAATGCCACATCTATTGTCTGTTAAATTAAAGAAGAAACCTTCACAATCAGACCAACAATGCCACATCTATTGTCTGTTAAAGAAGAAACCTTCACATTCAGACCATCAATGCCATATCTATTGTCTGTTAAAGAAGAAACCTTCACAATCAGACCATCAATGCCATATCTATTGTCTGTTAAACAAGGTACCTTCACAATCAGACCAACAATGCCACATCTATTGTCTGTTAAACAAGGTACCTTCACATTCAGACCATCAATGCCATATCTATTGTCTGTTAAACAAGGTACCTTCACAATCAGACCAACAATGCCAGAGGTAGTCCGTTAAAGAAGACACCTCTGTACTCTGAACAACAGTATCAGCGCGATGGTCTATTGACAAAGACACCTTCTCTGCAAGAAGACCAACAGTATCGGCGCTATGGTCTGTTGACAAGACACCTCTGCAAGAAGACCAACAGTATCGGCGCTATGGTCTGTTGACAAAGACACCTTTTCTGCAAGAAGACCAACAGTATCGGCGCTATGGTCTGTTGACAAATACACCTTCTCTACAAGAAGACCAACAGTATCGGCGCTATGGTCTATTGACAAAGGCACCTTCTCTACAAGAAGACCAACAGTATCGGCGCTATGGTCTATTGACAAAGCCACCTTCTCTACAAGAAGACCAACAGTATCGGCGCTATAGTCTATTGACAAAGACACCTTCTCTACAAGAAGACCAACAGTATCGGCGCTATAGTCTATTGACAAAGACACCTTCTCTACAAGAAGACCAACAGTATCGGCGCTATAGTCTATTGACAAAGGCACCTTCTCTACAAGAAGAACAAGAGTATCGGCTCTATGGTCTATTGACAAAGACATCTTCTCTACAAGAAGACCTAAAGTGCCAGACCAACAGTTTGTTACAGGAAGCATCTTCTCCTAAGTCAGATCAACACTTTCAGAGCTACATGTTGTTGTTGTTTTTGTTGTTGTTGTTGTTGTTGTTGTTGTTGTTGTTGTTGTTGTTGTTGTTGTTGTTGTTGTTTTATACAATCCCAGCAACAATAGAGCTACAGTCTGTTAAGAAAAACACACACCCTCTCTACGATCGGACAACGTGCTATAGTTACAGCCTGGCATGAATGAAGGTAGTCTTTCCACAGAGAGTCACAAACTGCCAGAACAATAACAGTAGTCTGTGACAAATGACACCCTCTCCACAATCAAAACCAATGCTGCCAAAGCTATGGACCGTGAAAGAAGATACATTTTCTACAATCGGACCACCAGTGCCAGAGCTACTAACTGCTAAGGTGAATTTCCTCTCCACTATCAGATGAACAGCACACGAGGTCTAGTTTGTTAAAACAAAAAAGACACCTTCTCCAAATCTGGGATACGCACGCAGCGCCGGTCGTTCTGCCTTTCGACAAACGAAACGCGGTGCCAGACTACAGACAGATCAGAACAAAAACTGTGTTAATCTTTGTAAGATGGCTTGAAAGGGTATGTCCACGGAAGACATGTTGTGAATCTGTTGGATGTGAGTCTTCTTATTAAACAATCACAACGAAGACTTGGCTGAAGAAATCAAAATCCTCCCCAAATCCCAGATTTCATCTTTTTTTTTTTAACCATTTGATGAATTGTTGCTTCTCCTGTCATAGGCTCAACGATTTCTTTTCTATTGATTTTTCTATACTTATCGCTTATTTTTATTTTTCACCTGTCTATCTATTTACGTTTATCTGCTTATTGTACTTTCTTCCCATTTTCCGCTCTGTCCTTCGCTGTCTGCCTCGGAACTGGAGGCGACTGAATTGTGATGGTCTCCCCCCCCCCCCCAAGGTGAGCCCCTCCCCCCCTCCTCCCCCGCCCGCTCCGACCCCCCCCCCCCCCCCCCCCCCCCCCCCCCCCCCAATCTTCATTCATTGGTGGTATGCGTCTGTTAGGAACCACACGTGCACTAAACACACTCAGCTCGGATATGATTGACGAGACTTCCTCAGGAGACAAGGGCGGAGACAAGACAGGCGTACCGAATGGCATTGTTTGTACTACAGACTTCCACTTGGTCCAGTGGTCTGATGGTGAAGGCTTTCAATATTTGCACTCTGACGTCCTCTGCTTTGACTCTCTGTTCATCTCATCCCATCCCATACCCCGAAATGAAATAGTCGACGAGTCATTTTTTTTTTTTTTTATGACTGGAGAAATATTTGCTTGCACTTTCTATCTCCCTTGAGTGTACGTCACATCGACAGGCTGGCTTTGTTTTGTATTGCTTTTTTTCTTTTTTTTTTGCCTACGTCTTTTTTCTTTGTTTGTCTGTTCACAGGATAATGTCAAATTTACGAAACCAACTGAGGCAAAACTGTGTTAAACGATGGAATGCAGCATAGGAACGAACCGTATATATATATATATATTTTTTTTTTTTTGCGGATTCGTCGTGTGGATCCGGATCAAATGGTTGATTGTGGGCCTTGCAGCGAGATCAGAAAATATGCACACGGGGAGTCACTTCTTCAGTCCCTATCAACTATGACCAGCAACTCCTTCCCCTCATAAATGTTTTTGTGTCGTAAAGGTCTGCACTTTCCGGCAAGTCCAATGAAATGTTAGCTGGCATGAAAATAATATGGCAGACAGGGGGACAGCGCACTGATCCTGTCTCCCCGACAACAATCGGCTACATACATTTGGATCAGAGGAAATGTAGCAGGACCCAAACAAGAGTGGTTGATTTTTTCCTTTCTTACTGGACAGGTTGATTTGGTAACTATCCGAGCTGATTGGCGTTACACAACATTGCCCGCTGCGAGGTGGCACAACGCGCGCACACACACACACACACACACACACACACACACACACACACACACACCACACACACACACACACACACACACAAAGAGAGAGAGAGAGAGAGGAGAGAGAGAGAGAGAGAGGAGAGAGAGAGAGAGAGAGGAGAGAGAGAGAGAGTGGCAGATCTGTCTTGAAGGGCGTCGAGGTGAAATATTGACGTAGGGCGGCGCGGCATGCTTTAAGGGTGACGACCTGTCTAACCTGTTGTGCTGAAGGTCGGCTCCTGGAGATGTGAAGGTGGGTCGATGATGCAGCGCTGTGGGAATGCAATCGCACAGGCCTGATAAAACCGTGTGTGGATCGGCGTGGTAGTCCTCTTCCGACTTGGATCGGCACGATAAGCATCTTCTGACACATAGCAGTTCGGATGAAACATTGTCTTCCTTGACGTAGCCACTGAGGATCACAGGAAGACAACGTGCAGCTCTCCAGCCTCATCCATCTCCGCTTCCCCTTCCCTCTAGAGTCGGCGTCACTCGGCACAGAACCATCACCACCCGAGCGAGAAGAAGGCAGCCCTGTACCCCTGAAGACAGAGGGTGAAAGAGAGGGTGAAACGGGCGATGACTATCTGCGTTCGCCCCGTCAGTTCATCGGCTCCACAGTGTGAGCACCTGTCCTCATGGAGCCAGAACCGTGATTGACTTCACAGCCTGAACACCTGTCCACGTCGAACCAGAACCATGATTGACTCTACAGCCTGAACACCTGTCCCCATGGAACCAGAACCATGATTGACTCCACAGCCTGAACACCTGTCCCCATGGAACCAGAACCATGATTGACTCCACAGCCTGAACACCTGTCCCCATGGAACCAGAACCATGATTGACTCTACAGTGTGAACACCTGTTTACATGGAACCAGAACCATGATTGACTATACAGCCTGAACACCTGTCCACGTATAACCAGAACCATGATTGACTTCACAGCGTGAACACCTGTCCACGTATAACCAGAACCATGATTGACTCTACGGTGTGAACACCTGTCCTCATGGAACCAGAACCATGATTGACTCTACAGCCTGAACACCTGTCATGGAACCAGAACCATGATTGACTCCACAACCTGAACACTGTCCATGCGGAACCAGAACCATGATTGACTCTACAGCCTAAACACCTGTCCCCATGGAACCAGAACCATGATTGACTCTGCAGCCTGAACACCTGTCCCCATGGAACCAGAACCATGATTGACTCTACAGCCTGAACACTGTCCATGCGGAACCAGAACCATGATTGATTGACCCAGAATCACTATTTCACTGGTGTAAACAGAAATGTTCTTCAAGAAACCGCTGATAATCACCATTTTGAGGGAAAACAGTAGTTGTTAATGATTTTGCTCTCATTTACTCGTTTTCATTGTTTTTCGATCTGAGACTGTGGTCGAACGTCATCATCATCAAAATAGTAATTACGAATCAGACAGCTGTCATTCATGAAAACAGTCAATTATGGCTCATATGTGTGTGTGTGTGTGTGTGTGTGTGTGTGTGTGTGTGCGTGTGCGTGTGTGTGTGTGTGTGTGTGCGTGTGCGTGTGTGTGTGTGTGTGTGTGTGTGTGTGTGTGTGTGCGTGTGTGTGTGTGTGTGTGTGTGTGTGTTGGTATTGTTAATGTCATTGCCCGGACAGATAGTCTTTGAAAGACTGTTGGACGAAGAAGCAGACAACGGGAGCTGCATCCAGTGCTCATGAGTCGCTTGGGTCATGAAGGTTTAACTGCAATAGCATACTTCACTGTATTGAGTGCTCATGAGCTGCTTGGGTCATGAAGGTTTCTTTCTGTTGATTCAATGCACGACGTCTTGAAATCAATGACAAAATTGATTGTATGTGAAAAATCACTGTTATCTTTTATTATTTTTGTAGGGATTGATCATGCAGAGTAGTGATAATGATAGTTTTCTTGACACTGATTAGCTAGTCTCTGATGCTAGTTAGCTTCATTAGACATTTGTTTTCTGAGTCGGTTCCCCCCCCCCCCCCCCCCTTTTTACACATACGACATCACTGTGGTTGATTTTCGTGGAAGTCGTGCACTTCCTTGTCATGCATGTTATACCGCATTCCACGGCGTGGGATCTTCATTCCCACCCCATCCTCTCTTCCCTGTCGTTCACCGGTCATCACCCTCTCCCCCCCCCCCCCCCCCCAACATTCCTCCTCCACCTCTCCCTGCTTTTCCCGAATATTGTCCGCGAAGCGCTCTGTGAAAATATTCCCCCCCACTCGAGGAATACCCCGGACCGTTCAAGGCTGTTGAGTGGCCACCACCACCATGGTAACAGTGGGAACGACCGGGGAATGCTGGCGCTCAGAGTAATGGCAAACTGCTTCCATCAGACGATTTCTTTTCTTATACAATATGTGTGAACTTTAATAATAATTTGTTTAAGGTTAGATTCAAATGGTTTCATGTAACCAAGTGTCCTTCAGGGTTCATGAAGAGAAAGGCAAGTGGCTCAACAACGTGTTTGGACGAAGCTTTCGCTGATTACATTCCCTGTGACCAAAGTCCACATTATCCGGAAATCTCGGGTTTCTTATAAAGCCAGAAGGCGGCTTCGAGTCTCTCAATTTGGCGTGAAAAGATAGTTGCAAAGTGAAATGACTGCAGGCGGAAATCTAAACAAATCTTAAATACATGTGATTCAGCGCCTAGCTTGCGCTGAAGTGACTGAAGATAAGTGATTGCTCGTTCATTTTTGTTGTAATAATTGTTTTGTATCTTGCCTGAAGAAGACCTAAAAGGTCGAAACGCGTCGTGTTTTGTCTTGTGATTCGCTTGTCCACGTTTTTGGGAGCGCTTAATTTGAAACGATAGTTTAAAAAAACAAAACAAAAAAACTCCATGCTGTCATCATGTGGTCATGTGACGTTAGAAGACTGTTTGAAGTCCGCTCTCCGCTGTGCGTGAGTCTTGGCCCAGGTCTACGGGTGAGGAGAACAGTCTGCGAGTCACTGTGACGTCCAGCCTGCTCCGTGGATGCCAGAACAGGTCACTGTCAACAGATTCCGTGCGAAACATCCAGATCTTGGAAAGTCAATGTTTATGATGGATTTTGTTGCATCTCAGACTTGGAACAAAAGTCAGGTGGCAGGTCATCATCATCACGCTGGCGGGACAAGAATTGCTGTTAGCATTAATCATAAGGCATTGGTTGTGTCGGCACTGACATGCATGTCACTGCGACTTCCTGTTCAAGACATTTTACTGGATACAATGGAGGAGGAAAATGTACTTGCCTTGATTCCCTGTCCAAGGCCATTCTACACGGCACTGATTGAAGCTTTATCTCACCATGAGCGCCCTTTCGAGACCATAGTACAGGACACAGTGGGGGGTGACATGTAATTTGCCATGTCTCTCTGCTCAAGACATAGTACAGGGCACAGTGGAGGGTTGACATGTAATTTGCCACGTCTCTCTGCTCAAGACCATAGACAGGACACAGTGGAGGGTTGACATGTAATTTGCCATGTCTCTCTGCTCAAGACATAGTACAGGGCACAGTGGAGGGTTGACATGTAATTTGCCATGTCTCTCTGCTCAAGACCATAGTACAGGGCACAGTGGAGGGTTGACATGTAATTTGCCACGACTCCCTGCTCAAGACCGTCCTGCAGGGTGCATTAGAAGATGGCCATCTATCTTAACATGACCATCTGCTGAAGACAATCCCGCAGGGAACAGCTCCATCTGCTGAAGACAATCCCGCAGTGAACAGCTCCTGCCCAGTTCCTGCTGAAGGTGCGAGTAAGGATGGACATGTATATCACCATGACTTTTTACTGCTGACAATTCTACGTGGCACAGTTGAAGGTAGACATGCACCTCGCTATGAATGTTATCATGACTCCACGTCTAAGACCGAGTTCCAGGGTAGAGAGATTGACAAAGATCAAGATCAGTCAAAAGGGTACAGTGGAGGGTGGACATGTATCTCATTGCTACTTCCTGTTGAAGACCGTTCTACAGGGTACAGTGGAGGGTGGACATGTATCTTGTGATGACTCCCTGTCTAAGACCGTTCTACAGGGTACAGTGGAGGATGGACA
>CM031599.1:12710416-12720416 GCA_018398815.1 Conus ventricosus | reverse complement strand
CCTGATACCCCCTTTCCTGTAACAATCAACCTGATACCCCCTTTCCTATAACAATGAACCTGATACCCCCTTTTCCTGTAACAATCAACCTGATACCCCCTTTCCTGTAACAATCAACCTGATACCCCCTTTCCTGTAACAATCAACCTGATATCAACCTGATACCCCCTTTCCTGTAACAATCAACCTGATACCCCCTTTCCTGTAACAATCAACCTGATACCCCCTTTCCTGTAACAATCAACCTGATACCCCCTTTCCTGTAACAATCAACCTGATACCCCCTTTCCTGTAACAATCAACCTGATACCCCCTTTCCTGTAACAATCAACCTGATACCCCCTTTCCTGTAGCAATCAACCTGATACCCCCTTTCCTGTAACAATCAACCTGATACCCCCCTTTCCTGTATCAACCTGATACACCCCGTTCCGATAACAATCAACCTGATGCAGTCCCCTTTCCTGTAACAATCAAACTGACCTCCCCTCTTTTCCTGTAACAATCAACCTGACTCCCGCTTTCCTGTAACAATCATCCTGACTCCCCCTTTCCTGTAACAATCATTCGGACTCCTGCAACAGTCAAACTGACTCCTCTTTCCTGTATCGGTCAAACTGACACTGTTCCCAGAAGGGACAACCTATCTCACGTTTCGTTCACCAGACACTATTTGTTCACTGTCACGTTATCCGTGCCACCTCAGTGGCTGTACTCTCATGCCGCTCATCGGGGTTACCTGTCTGCACCCCCAGCCCTGACACCATCAATCAACAAGGAGCAGTCAACGTCAAGTTGTCATGAGGCAACCCACCAGAGCAGACACTGCACCACTGCCAAACCACTTTGGTGGCGTTTAGTAGTACCTGTCCCCATCCAGCATACACAGGACACAACCTCAGCCCCTTACTGACAACAATTTCTCAGTCGTTGAGCCAGCATGAATGAGCTCTGCCTCAAGAGCGCACTCACCATCTCTGTCATACGACAGTCCCCAGGTGACACTCGGAGAAACTCATCCAAGGGCATAGACATGGGGTGAAAATCAAAACTGTGGTCACCATGACAGCTTGGGCAGGTACTGCTACAGAATGTGTGTGACGTTTTCTTGCTGATCGATAAGAATGAAGATAGCGAAGACGATGCCACTGATTTCCCTTCTGAACTGAGACTGCGTGACATGGCTGTACTTTACGCAGATTTTCAAACTATATTTTGGCGTCAGCCAGGCCGGAGTGGAGAGTTTGACAGGTAACTTGAATAACGTTCTCCGAGACGCATCCATTATGAGGATGAAAGTCGACTGTGTGGTCCCAGTCTTCCCATAGCAAACTAACCTCTGGGTAGGAGCTGGTCAGGGCAGCAAAATCACACAAATAAATGGCTTTGATGGGATTCGAACCCATGTATGATTATCATAAACAATATAGAAAGGTATCAGAATCAGGGCATCATAGTTCCGTGTGTACAAATTATTTCTATACGCAAGAGTGTCGGTTTTCCGTGTATCTAGGTCATATACTAACACTATATTCTTACACACATTGCACAGTAGTTTTAAAACGCACTGTATGTGTGTTATATGCTGTCACATCATATATATTGCCCAGTGGTTTCATGGTTGACGTCTTTTTACCAATAGACGTTCCGAGACGTCAGGACATGTACATGTCTCAGGCAGTCCTTCCTACGGCCTAGGGCGTCAGCAAAGAAAACAAAACTATATGAAAATAAGCACACACCGAATAGGTAAAACAAGCATGCAAGTTTAATAAACAAGAGTTTTTCAATGGGTACACACACACACACACACACACACACACACACACACACACACACACACACACACACACACACACACACGCACGCACGCACGCACACACACGCACACACACACACTTACCCCTTTGTCTCATCGTTCCCCCCTCCCAATGCCCCCTATGCATACCTATAAAACTCTTTTCGTGTATTTTGTACACTGCAAAGAAGTTGAAAATTGAGAAGCAAAGTTTCCGTCTATGAAAATTCACATTTGCTCACCCTTTCTGGCGGCGGGAGTAGGTGTTTTCACGATGGCAGGTGCGTCCTGAGTGGTGGATGTGTCCTGGGTGGTGGATGTCTTCTGGTTGGTGGATACGTCCTGAGTGGGGGATGTGTCCTGGGTGGTGGATGTCTCCTGGCTGGTGGATGTGTCCTGGGTGGTGGATGTCTTCTGGGTAGGAGCTGGACAGGGCAGCAAAGTCAAACAAATAAATGACTTCAATGGAATTCGAACCCACATCCCAGCTGGGAATCCACAACGTTAACCACTTTGTCATGGCAGCTAGTTTACAACAGACAGCATGGATCGCCTTTCTAACAGCAGACAGCCTGGCTCATCTTTTCGACAACAGACAACTTAGCTCATCTTTTCGACAACAGACAACCTGGCTCATCTTTTTGACAACAGACAACCTGGCTCATCTTTTCAACAACAGGAAACCTGGGTAATCTTTTCAACAACAGGAAACCTGGCTCATCTTTTCGACAACAGGAAACCTGGCTCATCTTTCATACAACAGACACTTGGCTCATCTTTCGTACAACAGACAACCTAGCTTCTCCTTTTATACACAACCTGGCTTATCGTTTTATACAACATACAGTCTGGCTTATCTTTTATGCAACAGACAGCCTGGCTCATCTTTTTATATAACAGACAACCTGGTTTACCTTTCACACATAGACAACGTGGTTTATCTTTCACACAGCAGACAACCTGGCTTATCTTTTTATACAACAGACAACCTGGCTCACCTTTTTATTTAACAACCTGGCTTTTTGGATTATCTTTCATACAACAGACAACTTGGTTTTCCTTCCCACAGCAGACAGCATGTCACGTCTTTTCCTGTGACAGGGTGACCCACCTTTCCCACAACAGACATTATCTGATTCACTTGTTTTTCTCTGACAGCATAACATTTCCTCACAACAGATCATCTGTCCTGCCTTTTCCCACAACAGACATTCGCCTCACCTGTCCTATAGCAGGCAGCTCCAGCGTACTGGCTACAAGTCCAGAAGATGGGCCGTGGCCATATGTGGCGGGTACAGTCACTGAAGTCGTCTTCAAGGCCTGTACAGTGAAACAAGATGTCCCACACACGACCGTGGTGAGGCGCTACCCCCTCGGGTACGACCTCTACAGAGCCTCCATCGAAATGGAGGGATCTGCAGAGGACATCTGCTGCACTGGCAGTCCATGTGTGGCTGCAGAGAGTGCCCCATTCATCGTTCAGCTTGACCTCCACCCGGCCGACATCAACGCTTCTCCCTTGTTCTTGGCTGCCATCGCCCCGAAGTCGGAAGCTGATGCCTGCATGTGTCACGTGCACTTGTTAGATTGCCATTAGATGTGAGGAACAGAAAGAATCTTGTGCAACACAAAGCAGGATCCCACCTGTATCATCAGGTAACAGAAACCATTCTAGACCCTTTCTGTTTTAATCAAAAGACGGAAAACAATCTAGCTGTTATAAGCAGCTAATAGAAACCATCCCATCCCTACCTGTTTCTTCAGGGTCTTAAAACCATCCTGTCTATACCCGTTTCCTCAGGTGGCCAAACCATCTTAACCCTACCCGTCTTTATCAGGTAACTCTGATCAGGAAATAACATTCTAACCATACTTGTTTCAATGGGTGATGGAATCCTTCCTGACCCCCTGCCCATTTCCTCAGGTAATTAACCATCCTTACCCCATTTACGTCCTCAGGTAACAGAAATCATCCTTGATGCTTTATTATCCTATGCATGATTATCATAAACAATGTAGAAAGGTATCAGAATTCAGGGTATCATAGTTCCATGTGTCCAAAGTATTTCTATACGCAAGAAAAGTGGTGTCAGTTTTCAGTGTACTTAGTTCATATGCTAACTCTATATTACTACGAACTTTGCACAATAGTTCCAGAATTGAGTGTATGAGTGTTATATGCTGACACTGTATAATCATTTACATTGCCCACTGGTTTCAGAATTCAGTGCTGCATGGTTAAATCTTAAGTCTATTTACAGTCAAAACAAGTCAAACTTATTCAGCCACATTGAAGTCTTTTCACCAATAGACGTTCCTAGACGTCAGGACATGTACATGTCTCAGGCAGTCCTTCCTACGGCCTAGGACGTCAGCAAAAAAAAAAACCAAAAAAACCCACACACATTCACACACCTAAAAGGTAAAAGAAGCATGTAAGTTTGATAAACGAGTTATTCGATAGGTAATATCACACACACACACACACACACACACACACACACACACACACACACACACACACACACACACACGCACGCACACACACACACACGCACACACACACACACACACACACACACAACACACACGCGCGCACACACACACACACACACACACACGCACACGCACACACACACACATTTACCCCTTTGCCGCCCCCCCCACGTTCTCTCCCTCCCCTTCCCAATGCTCCTTATGCACACATATAAAAGTTCCTTTCGTATGCTTTATACACAGGAAAAGTTGAAAAATGAGAAGCAAAGGAAAAAAGGATCAAATTCTATCCATGAAAATTCACATTCGCTCACTCTTTCTTGTAGTGGTAGGCTCCTGGGTGGTGGATGGCTCCTGGGTGGTGGATGGCTCCTGGGTGGTGGATGGCTCCTGGGTGGTGGATGGCTTCAGGGTGGTGGATGGCTCCTGGGTGGTGGTTGGCTTCAGGGTGGTGGATGGCTTCAGGGTGGTGGATGGCTTCAGGGTGGTGGATGGCTTCAGGGTGGTGGATGCCACGGAGGTGGTGGATGCCTCCAGGGTAGGAGTAGTGCCTGGACAAGAAGATATTGATGATAAGCAGAAGACCATTAATACTAGCAAGAAGAAGACGATTAGAAGAAAAGGGAATAGAAAAACAAAGTAGTAAAGCAGCAGCAGCAACAACTATCCCTGACATCTCTCAACGGAACGAAACGAATTCTTTTTTCTGCCCCACAGTACCGTCCATAGCCACTTTGCATGCACTCATCCACAAAGGCAATGGTAGAAAACACCTTATTTCAAATAGTGTATGCCATACACTAGGCAATGGTAGAAAACACCTTATTTCAAATAGTGTGTGCCATACACTAGGCAATGGTAGAAAACACCTTATTTCAAATAGTGTGTGCCATACACTAGGCAATGGTAGAAAATACCTTATTTCAAATAATGTATGCCATACACTAGGCAAACAGGGAAACACAGGGCTGATACCACCTGTTTTCTAAAGTACTTCATGTAACGGAAAGCACTGCAGCCTATCATACAATGAAGCGCACACCATCCTGACCCTCTCTGTTTCCTCATGTATCCTGACGCTGTTTCATCATGTAGTATAAAGCATCCTGACCCCATCTGTTTCATCATGTAGTATAAAGCATCCTGACCCCATCTGTTTCATCAAGTAATACAACACATAGTAACCCTACCTGCTTTTCCAGGTGACACACATCCTGGCCCAGCTTGACCTTCCAGCGACAGAAAGCACCAGACAGCACCAGACACCCTGAATCCTCAGGTAACCGTGCTAACCCTACCTGTATCCTCAGTAACAGAAACCATTCTGATTCTACCTGTATCCTCAGGTAATAGAAACCATTCTCAGTCTACATGTATCCTCAGGTAACAGAAACCATTCTGATTCTACCTGCATCCTCAGTAACAGAAACCATTCTGATTCTACCTGAATCCTCAGGTAACAGAAACCATTCTGATTCTACCTGTATCCTCAGGTAATAGAAACCATTCTGATTCTACCTGTATCCTCAGTAACAGAAACCATTCTGATTCTACCTGTATCCTCAGGTAACAGAAACCATTCTGATTCTACCTGTATCCTCAGGTAACAGAAACCATTCGGATTCTACCTGTATCCTCAGGTAACAGAAACCATTCTGATTCTACCTGTATCCTCAGGTAACAGAAACCATTCTGATTCTACCTGTATCCTCAGGTAATAGAAACCATTCTGATTCTACCTGCATCCTCAGGTAACAGAAACCATTCGGATTCTACCTGCATCCTCAGGTAATAGAAACCATTCTGATTCTACCTGTATCTTCAGGTAATAGAAACCATTCTGATGCTACCTGTATCCTCAGGTAACAGAAACCATTCTGATGCTACCTGTATCCTCAGGTAACAGAAACCATTCTGATTCTACCTGTATCTTCAGGTAACAGAAACCATTCTGATTCTCCCTGTATCCTCAGGTAACAGAAAACATTCTGATTCTACCTGTATCCTCAGGTAACAGAAACCATTCTGATTCTACCTGCATCCTCAGGTAACAGAAACCATTCTGATTCTACCTGCATCCTCAGGTAACAGAAACCATTCTGATTCTACCTGCATCCTCAGGTAACAGAAACCATTCTGATTCTACCTGCATCCTCAGGTAACAGAAACCATTCTGATTCTACCTGCATCCTCAGGTAACAGAAACCATTCTGATTCTACCTGTATCCTCAGGTAACAGAAACCATTCTGATTCTGCCTGTATCCTCAGGTAATAGAAACCATTCTGATTCTACCTGTATCCTCAGTAAAGAAACCATTCTGATTCACCTGTATCCTCAGGTAAAGAAACCATTCTCTATCTACATGTATCCCAGGTAATAGAAACCATTCTCACTCTACATGTATCCCAGGTGACAGAAACCATTCTGATCTACCTGTATCCTCAGGTAACAGAATCCATTCTGATCCATACCTGTATCCTCAGGCAATAGAACACTCACTCTATCATTATCCCCAGGTAATAGAAACATTCTGACTCTCCTGTATTCCTAAGGTGAGAAACATTCTGACCCTACTGTATCTTCAGTTGTGGAAACACCATCACCCACCTTGCATCCTAAGTAATGAAAATCTACCTATTACTTCCTCATACAAAGAAACATCTGACCTGCCTGTGATTCTAAGGTATGAAAGCATTCTGCCTGTCTGTTTCTCTCAAGGAACACAACCATCCCCACTTGGTTCCTCAGCAATACAAAAGATCTATTCTCCTGTATCCGCATAACAGAATCCATCCTCGACCTTCCTAGTCGAATTCAGTGGATTAGAAACAACCTTTAGCACGCTTTTCTTCAAACAAACAACCATCCTAGATCCACCGTTTCCTAGGTAAATACAAACCCATCCTAATCTACCTGTTTCCTCAGGTAACAGAAACCATCCTAACTCCTTTCTCAGAGCAGGAATCATCGGAACTACTTCATTTCCCGAGTTGAACAGAACAATTTTAACAACGCTTTTTTCAGGTCAAAAACATCCTAATCCCAACCGTTTCCTTGAGGTACTTAACATCTAACCTACCAGTTTCTCAGTAATAGAAACCATCCAACCTCCCCTTTTCTTCAGGTAGCAGGAAGCATCCAGAACCTATTCATTTCCCCAGTTAGATACAGGACAATTTCACCTTACCTATTTTTCAGGTAGGAATTCCTACAATACCAGTTCCTGATTGTTTAACCACAACCTACTATTTCCTTCATTAATTAAGCCAACCTAGCAGCTTACCCATTCTTCATGTAATAAGCATCTAGCCTTACCATTTCTCATGTAATATAAGCATCCCACGATACATATTTCCTTCAGGTCTCCTAATGCTGGTCTCTGTTTTCACTCTTAGGGTCACGGCATGATTAATTGCTAACCAGACTGGCCAGTTCACACAGTCCATTTGAAAAGGATGCACGTTTAAGTTGGGGCGAGAAATACGTTGCCGCACACCAGATTAATATTGCCCCTCTTCCAAATTTCTGTATCGTCTTGAATGTTTATACCTGTTAAATGGTCATATATTTGGGATAGTATGCCAAGTGACTATAAATTCTTGTCCAATAGTTCGTGGATAGTAGTGTAAATCCTCCAAACGTACGTTCTAGATAAATCATTGTATGCACAAGGGGTACAACATTAACATGTCCTCACCATGGCGATACAGTGGACAGCAGCAAACCCCGCACAATTATGCAAAATTATGTCTAGTGCCCACTGTGATGTGGACATCTTTTGGTGTCGTTTCATTCCCAGTGCACACAAAGTACGGATTCCACGCAGAGGGGTTGCGTGGATAAGGGTAGCCGAGGTGACCGGGGACTAAATATCCTCCAGGGAAGTTGTTCACCCTGCAGATAACCCTGGCTGCCTCGTCGTTCACAGAGTGCTTACAGACGCCATGCCACACGCCATGGACCCTCACAGTCACATAGCCCACGTGCCTCTCTGGTCCCTCCAGTCGATACACAATACCTGGTGGAAGATGACATGTAAAGAATTATGTCTTGTGTTCCACTGTGTGGAGCTCCAGTTTCACTGGACTCGCTCTGATTATAACAATATGAGAACGTAAAATAATACTAAGCATGGCATTGTGGCTAACCATCTTCATTAGTCAGTGTGGGGAAATAGAACTTAAAGCACCATCAATGAGGTGACTATTTCTGGTTTGTCCATTAAGAGAGACCCGACACAATCTTTGTGGAACATAGGACAAACCATTTTTTCAAGTAAGTGTCACAGAAATGTAGTTGGCTCTTGCTGTTTTTTTTTTCAAAACACATTTAACCATTGATATTCAACATTTGAACATCATGATTTTCCTTAAACAACAACGACGACGACAAAAGCAATGCATTAATGAGTGGAAATGGAAGACAGAAGATACGACATAGAGAAACTAAAAGGCAGACACATGGAGAGGGACAGAAAAGGATTTACCATAGCATAATTACCGGGTACCGTTCACGTTCGAAAGAATGATCCAATTCCCAATGGTCCATGAGAATCACGAACAGTTTAAACGAGCCAGTAGACAAGGTACAATGAATTCTCCACACATTTCTTTTGTCCGTTACCTCTCCTCTCTGATTTCAAACATAATATTATGGGAGATAATGGGTTGTCCTATTGAATGGCTTCCCCTCCTTTTTCGAGAAGATTGGCCAAAATATATGATAACACAAAGCTTTGCAGCTAGACATTACACAGAACTTTTATAATATATGCCCTGACACAGAAGGTCGACAACATCTACTATGTCACATAGATTTGGCAAAATATGCAATGACAAAAATATCTTGAAATATATGTAATGACACAGAAGTTTGCCAATATTTGTCATGACACACAACGTATGCTCACATGAGTACTGCTGACAGGAGAAAGACTCATAGTACAAATACAAATGTCTTAAGACTGATGCGCATGCGTAATAAGCAGCCCATTGCGTTTACTTAGAATCTGCTTAATTGTTAATATAAGCAAATTCAAAGGGCAAAGGGTCCCAAAAGAAATCTTTCAGAATGGTGCTCAGCCACTATTTTGTTCCCATTCACCCAAAATGTAGCTATATATTGTATGGTTACACTGAAACAGCAATATTCTCACCGTCTTTCTCCATCTGTGTTTTGCTGAGTATGCACATGACTACCCACACTTTGAGAATTTAATAAATAAAAAAGTGTCTGAGCAAGAGCATGAGAAAGTTGTGAGCATTGATGCGTTCTTTCCATGTTGGCTGTGAGCATTTCCCATGTCACGTGAGCAATTATGTAAACATTTGTCTAGTAAACATATTAAGGAATGGAATCATAAAAGAGAATTCAGTATACTTGCTTACCGTCATCATTGAAACACAACACTCCGGCAGCATGGCCAGACTTGCACACTGAGGTAATATTGAATCGGCAGTCACTCAGCTTTGTCTCAGTACCCCTGCAAAGCCACAGCAATTTGGGATTATTCACCTCATCAATGTATCGTCTTTTCAGTATTTTGTTGAATACAGGTGTTTTTTAAAGTTTAAGAGTCTTGCTGTGACATTATTTTAACAGGTATGCTGAGCAGCATGCAATGTTACAACACAATTTCTTGGTAAGTAAGAAGAAACGTTGGGGAGATCTGGACAGCAGAGTGTTTTCAGAGAAGAAACCTCTC
>CM031599.1:12702916-12705416 GCA_018398815.1 Conus ventricosus | reverse complement strand
AAACGATCAACAACGAAAAGTAACCTATATATAAATTTGAATACATCAATGGGATAAATATTCGCACAATGTAATTCAAATGATTTGTAGCCAGGTGGTTAAAATGTGCACATATCTCTTGGTGACCCTCAGCAGATGAAGCCAATGGCTTCACTTCTATAACAAATATAAATGAAAAGTTTAAACATTATTATCCAGCATTACTTCAAGAGAGTATTCTTAATCGAAATTCTGTCAAAAGCACATGTCAATGGCCAAGCAAAGAGGAAAGCCAGTAGTGTTTGGAATCAATTTTCAAAGACAAGGTTCTTCGCTCAGACACAGTCTTGGATGATTAAGTTTATATGTGTGGAAAGAGTGAAATGCCTGCTACTCATCTATCATATAATCGTTTCATGCTGTTTGGTACTTACTATCGTAATAAAGAAAAATATGACAGAAATGCGTTAAAATTGGGTTCATCTCTGACTTTAAACATCAATACTTTGATACAGAAACAAAATGATCGAACATAACATACTTCATCTTATTCCTTGGGTTCTGAGGTTTTCACCGAAATCCCTCACCACACCACCTGCCTCTTAGTACGCACATAAATACAAAGCACTTAAAACTTGTGAACACTGATTATCCTACAAGTCACTCAGTACACACATATGTACAAATTACACAGAACAACCACAAACAACTGGCGACCTTATCCATCCATGTCACCAGATGAGTCATCTATTAATTCTTACATCTATAAATGAACATAGAAGTTGCCAAGAAACCCTTCCGAACAAAGATCGTAAGTCGTACAGGTCAGGTACAGCTCACTGAACGGTAAGTGTAGTAACTGATTAGAAACTAACTGGGTAAAAAGATGTAGACAGTGGCGAATATCAGAGCTCACTTAAATGGCAAACATAATAAAAGCTGATACTGAAAGAACTACGTGTGCAGTAAAACTTTCCTGATTTAACTACACATGTACTAAAGCGTGATGCTGATCGAGCTACACAAAACGTGATGCTGATTATACTACACATGTAGCAAAATGATCATGCTGATTGACTACACATGTAGTAAACAATAATGCCGATTAATCTACACAGGTAGTGAAAGTTTTATAAACGTAACGCTGATTGAACTACACATGTAGAAAAATGTGATGCTGACAAAATTACACGTGGTACAACGCGATGCTGACTGAACAACACGTCAGCAGTAAAACGCGATTGTGACTGAAAGACATGTACAGTGTTCGTTGATGCCAACTGAATGGCACATATGGACCTCAAAGCAGTAAAGAAGATTGACAGAAAGTCGAAAATCTCACATGATAATTTGAAAGTTCAAATCTTTGCCAAGTCATTACTATAACGACTGAAGAATTGTTAACCTGCACTTGTTTTCCCCCACTACTTAATTGTTCAGCATTATATTGTTTGGTCAATCAGTGGGAGATTGCATCTCTTAGAGATCCAAGTAAAGGTTGTTTTGTACAATTCTTAGCCACTCACAATGCTTGGGTTATTGAACAGCAGAGCTGACCACTCACACTGTTCCATATCTTTTGACCTCCCTTGCATCCTTGAATGGATCCTCAAGCATAGGCTCAAAGATTGTCCCCTACATTTTATACTGTTTGAATAATGCTTTTAGTTTTTCAGCAACTTTTTTCCTCTCCACACTTTTGTTTTGTTCCATTTACTACCCTTCGCTTGCTGCTTTGGGGTGCTGTTGGATTCTTTTCTGAACCCTTGGTGGTGAGAACACCACAGAATTATGGACTGTCGTGTGTCTCTATTTGACACCAAGAGCACAGACACAGTCAGCCATGTCTCCCTGATGAGTCCGAACCAGCGGACGAAAGGCCTAGGAGCAGGCGATACAAATAAATGTGTCTTCAAGAGGGATTATGATGGTTCCCTCAGGCAGCTAGTGAAGGGCTTCTCATATTTATAATGTATTTCCCCCAATTTTCTTCATCTTCAATTTTTTTTTTCCTCTCTAAAGTTCAAATCTTTGCCAAGTCATTACTATAACGACTGAAGAATTGTTAGCCTGCACTTGTTTTCCCCCACTACTTAATTGTTCAGCATTGATAATTTGAACAATAACTTGACATAAGATACATACACTGTTCCATCATCAAGTAATCTAAACACCGACATCCCAAGTTCCATCCAAAAAGAAGTCTGCGACGAGCTAGTCATGAAATTCTAAGGCCCAAGCATGAAAAATAGTATAGAAAAGGACGTGGAAGAGACTGAGAAGGTGGAGATGAGGTTGAGAACTAGAGGAGGAGGAGGAGAAGATGAAAGAAGAAGAATGCAGCAAATGAGAAAGAGAGAGGAGGAAAGTAAAACGCAGCAAATGGAAAACAAGCAACTGTAAACGTAAGGCAGAGCGCACATTGAACAGTCCTAAAGTCCGAGTCTGCAGATAAAAAGACCAGAGCTTCCACTTACCTTCTGTGCGCTCTGCTGACAATGTGAACAGTGAGTTCTCTCTG
>CM031599.1:12685416-12687916 GCA_018398815.1 Conus ventricosus | reverse complement strand
AAATGTGTTTTTCCGACACGGGCTACCTATTCGCACACATTCCGGCAGGCTGCCCCCTTTGCCAAATGTGTTGTGCCTCGTACACGGGCTCCCTTTTAAACGCACACTTCCGTGCGGGCTGTCCCTCCTTTGCCAATATGTTTGTCCTGTACACGGCTACCTATTAACGCACACTTTCCCGTGCAGGCTGTCCCCCCTTTCCCAATATGGTTGTCCTCGTACACGGCTACCTATTAACGCACACTTCCTGCAGGCTGCCCCTCCTTTGCCAAATATGTGTTTGCCTCGACACTGCTGCCATTAACGCACACTTCCGTCAGGCTTCCCCCCTTTTCCCAATAGGGTTTTGTGCCCGTAACGGGCTACTATTAACGCACACTTTCCGTGCACTGCCCCCCTTTGCCAATATGTGTTTGCCTCGACACTGCTACCTAAACGCACACATTCCCGGCTGTCCCCCTTTGCCAATATGTGTTGTGCCTCGAAAACATGGCTACCTTTTAAACGCACACATTCCTGCGGGCGCCCCTCCTTTCCCAAATATTTTTTTGTCCCTCGACCTGGCTCCATTAACGCACACTTCCGGCAGCTTCCCCTCCTTTGCCAAATGTGTTGTGCCTCTACACGGGCCCCTAAAAACGCACACTTTTCCGTGCGGGCGTCCCTCCTTTCCCCAATAGTGCTGGCCTCGTAACGGCTACCATTAACGCACACATTCCGTGCAGGCTGTCCCCCTTTGCCAATATGTTTTGTGCCTCGTACACTGGCTCCTTTTAACCCCCACACTTTTTCCTCAGGCTTCCCCCTTTCCCAAATTGCTGTGCCTCGTACACTGGCTCCTATTAACGCACACTTCCGTGCGGCTGTCCCCCCTTTTCCCAAATTTTTCGTCCCTCGTACACTGCTACCTTTTAACGCAAAATTTCCTCAGGCTTCCCCCTCCTTTGCCAATATGTCTGTGCCTCGTACACTGGCTACCATTAACCACACATTCCGGCAGGCTGTCCCTCCTTTCCCAAATATGTGTTGTCCTCGTAACGGGCTACCTATAACGCACACTTTCCGTGCAGGCTGTCCCCCCTTTCCAATATGTTTGTCCCTCGTACACTGGCTACCTAAAAAACGCACACATTCCGTGCAGCTGTCCCTCCTTTGCCAATAGTGCTGTCCCCTCGTCACTGCTACCTATTAACGCACACATTCCGTGCAGGCTGCCCCCCTTTGCCAATATGTGCGTCCCTCGCCCTTGGCTCCTATTAACGCACACATCCGTGCAGGCTGTCCCTTCTTTCCCAATATTTTGTGCCCGTAACGGCTACCTTTTAAAAGCAAAAATTCCGTGCAGGCGTCCCTCCTTTGCCAAAAAGTGTTGTGCCTCTACACTGGCTCCTATTAACGCACACATTCCGTGCAGCTGTCCCTCCTTTGCCAATAGGGTTTTTTGGTGCCCGTACCTGGCTACCTTTTAAACGCACACATTCCGTGCGGGCTGTCCCCCTTTTGCCATATTTTGTCCCCTCGTACACTGGCTACCTATTAACGCACACATTCCGGCGGGCTGTCCCTCCTTTGCCAATAGTGTTGTGCCTCGTACACGGTACCTTTAACGCACACATTCCGTGCAGGCTGTCCCTCCTTTGCCAATATGTGCGTGCCTCGTACACTGGCTCCCTATTAACCACACATTCCGTGCAGGCTGTCCCTCCTTTCCCAATAGTTTTGGCCCGACACGGGCTCCCTTTTAAACGCCCCCATTCCGTCAGCTGTCCCTCCTTTCCAAATATGTTTGTCCTCGTACACGGCTACCTATTAACGACCATTTCCGGCACTGCCCTCCTTTGCCAAATGTGTTGTGCCTCTACCTGCTACCTTTTAAACGAACACATTCCGTGCAGGCTGCCCTCCTTTCCCAAAACCTCTTCCTTTTTTCTGCCTTACATGCAAGTCTCTGTCGGGCCTTTCCACCACCTTACCTTTCTTTTCCCTTTCACAGATCCCCCCCCTTTTGTGCATCCCAAAAACCCCACAAAGCGTTTCGGGAATTGCCTTTTCCAATCACTGCCCCCAAACCCAAACCTTACTAGCACATCAATAAAACTTGTTTTTCAAACGCTTTTAACTTTTCAAAATAACCAAACCACAACCCAGCTTCATGTCTTTCATTACATTCTGAAAATGTGTACAAAGGGAATTTCTTGTTTATAGTCATATTCCACAGTACAGTCTTTTTTGGTTTCACCAATATGGTTGCGCTTTAGGTCGTCTGTTTTTTGGTAGGACTTTTGAACGGTTTTTAATATGATATACATCTTCTTTCAGCTGAGCCTGTTTAAAGATGTTGTACGTAATAGTGTCTATACTTAAAAATTTTTTGGATTTTTTTGTTCTTTTTTAATGACTAAAAGGGTGATTTATTTTCTTTTCCACAGTTTAGGCATACGTTTGGGGGGCCCCCAATGTACAAAGTGATCCATTTTTTTCAGTTTTAACTTTGACACTT
>CM031599.1:12677916-12680416 GCA_018398815.1 Conus ventricosus | reverse complement strand
TTTTAATGTCTATTGTATCGCCACTGGCGAAAATCAGCAAATTTCGTCACCCCTATGTGCATTACAATGGTTTATGCTAAAACGTCGGTAAAATGAAAATATGTGGCCCATAGTATCAAGCAAATTTTTTTACATACTTTACATCGATCTCATTTGAAAGATTCAACCGACTCTGTGGATACTCTTGGCCTCACATAGAGACACACCACAATCCATAATTCCGGGGTGTTTTCACCACCAAGGGTTCAAAAAAGAATCCAACAGCTCCCCCAAACAAGCCAGCGAAGGGTGGTAAATGAAGCGAAACGAAAGTGTGGAGAGGAAAAAAAGTTGCTGAAAAAATAAAAACATTATGCAAACAGTATGAAATATAGCGGACAATCTTTAAGCCTACGCTTGAGGATCCATTTAAGGATGCAAGGGAGATCAAAAGATACGGAACAGTCTGAGTGGTCAGCTCTGCTGTTCAACAATCCAAGCGTTGTCAGAGGCTAAGAATTGCGCAGAACAACCTTTACTTGGATCTCCTAAGAGATGCAATCTACCACTGATTGACCAAACAATATAATGCTGAACAATTAAGTGGTGGGGGAAACAAGTGCAGGCTAACAATTCTTCCGTCATTATAGTAATGACTTGGCGAATATTTGAACTTTTAATAAATAAAAAAAGAGTTGAAGATGAAGACACTCTGGCTTGTCCTGTCGAAAATCCGACACTCGCATTCCATAGGGAGTGGCCAACAGAAGAGACACCGCATTACTGCTGAGTCTCATTGCTCATTGGTTACTGCTTCGATCCGGCACAGCTAGGACACCACCTGAGTCTCATTGCTCAGTGTTTACTGCTTTGATCCAACACAGCTAGGACAACACCTGAGTCTCATTGCTCATTGGTTACTGCTTTGATCCGGCACAGCTAGGACACCACCTGGGTCTCATTGCTCAGTGTTTACTGCTTTGATCCAACACAGCTAGGACACCACCTGAGTCTCATTGCTCATTGGTTACTGCTTTGATCCGGCACAGCTAGGACACCACCTGAGTCTCATTGCTCAGTGTTTACTGCTTTGATCCAACACAGCTAGGACAACACCTAAGTCTCATTGCTCATTGGTTACTGCTTTGATCCGGCACAGCTAGGACACCACCTGAGTCTCATTGCTCATTGGTTACTGCTTTGATCTAACACAGCTAGGATACCACCTGAGTCCCATTGCTCAGTGTTTACTGCTTTGATCCAACACAGCTAGAACAACACCTAAGACCCCAACTGAAGACAATTGATAACTCAGTCGCAAAAACAGCGTAACTGAGCCTCGCTTTCCGGAGAACGCCACCACGTCTGTTCAGTGAAAGTCCCCAGAAACTCACAGATACTGGTGATGTCAACATGAACTCACAGATACTGGTGATGTCAACATGAACTCACAGATACTGGTGATATCAACATGAACTCACAGATACTGGTGATATCAACATGAACTCACAAATACTGGTGATGTCAACATGAACTCACAGATACTGGTGATGTCAACATGAACTCACAGATACTGGTGATGTCAACATGAACTCACAGATACTGGTGATGTCAACATGAACTAACAGATACTGGTGATGTCAACATGAACTCACAGATACTGGTGATATTAACATGAACTTATCAGGGCAGAGATATGGAGACAATATTAAATCTGAGGTCACCACGAGAGCAGGGCATTATAAGGCCGTAACGTTTAAGACCTTTTGAGGCTGATTGATGAGGATGGGGAGGATGAAGATGATCATATACTGTTCTATTTTGGTTTGAGACTACACGACAGGAATGTACACTGTGCTTACTTTCATAATAACTCCCAATATCAACCAGGTCCTAGAGATACAGACACAACACGCTGAGACGCATCCATTCAAGTGCCTGAAATTTGACTGTGGTTCCTGTCTTGCATTTGAGCCCCCAACGAACCCCCCCCCCCCACCCCCCCGCTTCATATCTACTATTTTTTCTTTCAACCAGATAATGATAAATCAGAACGTTTGTTGATGGTTTTATTACTTATTGTAATTATATTATTATGACAAATAAGTGTTGTGGTCACTGACTTTATTGGTGCATTGTCACTTATTAATTACTGTCCTAGTGCTATTGATTTCTTGCAGCACTGTCACTACACAATGATGAATATGTGTCCAGATTGCTGTTGATTTTATTGATGTATTGTTGCTGATTATAAAAAAATACTTAGCAATATTTAGCATATAATATTTTAGAAAAGGAAATCTCTCTCTCTCTCTCTCTCTCTCTCTCCTCTCTCTCTCTCTCTCTCTCTCTCCTCTCTCTCTCTCCTCTCTCTCTCTCTCTCTCTCCTCCCTCCTTCGTATTTACGGCTGCTTATTGATGTAGCGGGTCTTGATTAGTAATTCAAGTCTTGGGTAGTCTGGTAGGCCTGTATGAATAGTTGAAAAGGAAGGGGAGAGGATTATGATGGCATCTCTGTCTC
>CM031599.1:12655416-12662916 GCA_018398815.1 Conus ventricosus | reverse complement strand
ACATGCATGTGCAAACACCACACACACACACGCACACACACACACACAATACACACACACACACACGCACACACACGCGCGCGCGCGCGCGCTCACACACACAAAAGCACGGATGTACGCGCACACCACACACGACGAAGACCTGCTGTCCACAGTGAAAAGAAGGCAAATGAGATGGTATGGTCAAGTATGAAGATCAAGAGGACTTGCCAAAACCATTCTACAACGACAGTGTGGAGAGGCAGAAGGAGACGATGACAGGGAAAGAGATGGGAGGACAACATCAGTGCATGGACTGGCCTCACATTACCCAAGAGCGTCTAAGAACCGGGAGGAGTGGCGTAAGCTGGTTGCAGTCTTCTGTTGTGCCCCAGTGGTATTTGAGACTCTGGGATAGGTGATATGTGATGCGTCCACCCTTACAAATTGTAAATACAATGATTCGGGTTGTTCATGATCGTTACAGCCGGGTTTTACATCAGAGGGGCAATGGTCTACTGTACCGAGTAATTCACGATATGACGGGCCCGAAGGTTCACGATTATGCTCACAGGTTAGGGGGGCAGACAGCTGCGCTTGTGTTTAAGCCCCGCACTACACTAAAGCCTCGGCCAAATCGCAACATTCAATCGGCGCAGGTCCACTCGGCGAAAAGGTCGACGCCCTTGCACAGCGTCATGATTTGTAGCAGACTTCTTCTGTGTGTGGCGTTCAGTGGCAGGAGGTTCAGTGTTCATTGCCACAGGGCCTGTGTTCATTGCCACATCATCACAGCACACCAGGTAAGCAAGGACAGCATAACAACACACATTGCAGTCTGCACCACAGGACAATACAACTACACATCTTGCAGTCTGCACCACAGGACAATACAACAACACATCTTGGAGTCTGCACCACAGGTCAATAACACACATTGCAGTCTGCAACACAGGACAATACAACAACACATCTTGCAGTCTGCACCACAGGTCAATAACACACATTGCAGTCTGCACCACAGGACAATACAATAACACATCTTGCAGTTTCTCTTGAGGGCACATAAGACCGTATGGCGAAAGCTTGGCTGTGTCTGGAGTGGCACTGTCTTCATCTGTCCGTGGGCAGGGGTGGTTGGGTCTGTGGGGTGTGCTCGGCAGCTGGAGGGTGGTGTTTTTCGCCGGTGGGCTCTGCAGTCATGAAATACGGGCTGGTACACCCATGGGGATGCTACTTTAAGGCTGTTATGAGCTGCATCCTGTAGTCTAATTTACCTCTGTTCAGGAGCAGTTATGTCCCTTGATATCTTAATGGAGTGTCCTGTGCGTGCCTGTACCCATCGTCAACACAGCGCAGGCCTCCAAAGGTGGTACAGGACTGCTCTAAAGGCGGGTGAAGACAGTGCTTCTCTGGGTCCTCCTCAGCACTTCGGGTGTTTCTTTTTCTTCTTTTTCTTTTCATTGCAGTCTGCACCACACGACAATACAACAACACATCTTGCAGTCTGCACCACAGGACAATACAACAACACATCTTGCAGTCTGCACCACAGGACAATACAACAACACATCTTGCAGTCTGCACCACAGGACAATACAACAACACATCTTGCAGTCTGCACCACAGGTCAATAACACACATTGCAGTCTGCACCACAGGACAATAACACACATTGCAGTCTGCACCACAGGTCAATAACACACATTGCAGTCTGCACCACAGGACAATAACACACATTGCAGTCTGCACCACAGGTCAATAACACACATTGCAGTCTGCACCACAGGACAATCCAACAACACACATTGCAGTCTGCACCACAGGACAATACAACAACCATCTTGCAGTTGTACCACAGGACAATACAACAACACACATTGCAGTCTGCACCACAGGCCAACAACACACCTTGCAGTCTGCACACAGGACAACACACCTTGCAGTCTGCACCACAGGACAACAACACACATTGCAGTCTGCACCACTGGACAACAATACACCTTGCAGTCTGCACCACAGGACAACAACACACCTTGCAGTCTGCACCACAGGACAACACACCTTGCCGTCTGCACCACAGGACAACAATACACCTTGCAGTCTGCACCACAGGACAACAGCAAAACAACGCACCTTGCAGTCTGCACCACAGGACAACAACACACCTTGCGGTCTGCACCACAGGACAACAACACAACAACACACCTTGCAGTCTGCACCACAGGACAACAACACACCTTGCAGTCTGCACCACAGGACAACAACGCACCTTGCAGTCTGCACCACAGGACAACAACACAACAACACACCTTGCAGTCTGCACCACAGGACAACAACACAACAACACACCTTGCAGTCTGCACCACAGGACAACAACACATCTTGCAGTCTGCACCACAGGACAACAACACACATTGCAGTCTGCACCACATGACAACAACACAACAACACACCTTGCAGTCTGCACCACAAAACAACAACACACCTTGCAGTCTGCACCACAGGACACCACGATAACAACACACCTTGCAGTCTGCACCACAGGACAACAAACACCTTGCAGTCTGCACCACAGGACAACAACACAACAAAACACTTTGCAGTCTGCACACAGGACAACAACACAACAACACACCTTGCAGTCTGCACCACAGGACAACACCACACCTTGCAGTCTGCACCACAGGACAACAACACACATTACAGTCTGCACCACAGGACAACAACACAACAACACACATTGCAGTCTGCACCACAGGCCAACAACACACCTTGCAATCTGCACCACAGGACAACACACCTTGCAGTCTGCACCACTGGACAACAAGACACCTCACCTTGCAGTCTGCACCACAGGACAACAACACAGCTTGCAGTCTGCACCACAGGACACCACGTTAACAACACACCCTGCAGTCTGCACCACAGGACACCAAGATAACAACACACCTTGCAGTCTGCACCACAGGACAACAACACACCTTGCAGTCTGCACCACAGGACAACAACACACCTTGCAGTCTGCACCACAGGACAACAACACAACAACACACCTTGCAGTCTACACCACAGGACAATAACACAACAACAAACCTTGCAGTCTGCACCATAGGACAATAACACACCTTGCAGTCTGCGCCACAGGACAACAACACACCTTTCAGTCTGCACCACAGGACAACAACACACCTTTCAGTCTGCACCACAGGTCAATAACACACATTGCAGTCTGCACCACAGGACAATACAACAACACATCTTGCAGTCTGCACCACAGGTCAATAACACACATTGCAGTCTGCACCACAGGACAATACAACAACACATCTTGCAGTCTGCACCACAGGTCAATAACACACATTGCAGTCTGCACCAGAGGATAATAACACACATTGCAGTCTGCACCACAGGTCAATAACACACATTGCCGTCTGCACCACAGGACAATAACACATATTGCAGTCTGCACCACAGGTCAATAACACACATTGCAGTCTGCACCACAGGACAATACAACAACACATCTTGCAGTCTGCACCACAGGACAATACAACAACACATCTTGCAGTTTGTACCACAGGACAATACAACAACACACATTGCAGTCTGCACCACAGGACAACAACACACCTTGCAGTCTGCACCACAGGACAACACACCTTGCAGTCTGCACCACAGGACAACAACACACATTGCAGTCTGCACCACTGGACAACAATACACCTTGCAGTCTGCACCACAGGACAACAACACACCTTGCAGTCTGCACCACAGGACAACACACCTTGCAGTCTGCACCACAGGACAACAACTACACATTGCAGTCTGCACCACTGGACAACAATACACCTTGCAGTCTGCACCACAGGACAACAACACACCTTGCAGTCTGCACCACAGGACAAACACTGCAGTCTGCACCACAGACAACAACCACCTTGCAGTCTGCACCACAGGACAACAACACAACAACGCAACTTGCAGTCTGCACCACAGGACACAACACACATTGCGTCTGCACCACAGACAACAACACACAACACACCTTGCAGTCTGTACCACAGGACAACAACACAACAACACACCTTGCAGTCTGCACCACAGAACAACAACACACCTTGCAGTCTGCACACAGACAACAACACACATTGCAGTCTGCACCACAGGACAACAACACAACAACACACCTTGCAGTCTGCACCACAGGACAACAACACACCTTGCAGTCTGCACCACAGGACACCACGATAACAACACACCTTGCAGTCTGCATCACAGGACACAAACACACCTTGCAGTCTGCACCACAGGACAACAACACAACAGCACACATTGCAGTCTGCACCACAGGACAACAACACAACAACACACCTTGCAGTCTGCACCATAGCACAACAACAATAGCACACATTGCAGTCTGCACCACAGACAACAACACACAGCACACATGCAGTCTGCACCACAGGACAACAACACACAACACACCTTGCACTCTGCACCACAGGACAAAAACACACCTTGCAGTCTGCACCACAGGACAACAATACACCTTGCAGTCTGCACCACAGACAACAACACAACAACGCACCTTGCAGTCTGCACCACAGGACAACAAACACACCTTGCAGTCTGCACCACAGGACAACAACGCAACAACACACCTTGCAGTCTGCACCACAGGACAACAACACACCTTGCAGTCTGCACCACAGGACAACAACACACCTTGCAGTCTGCACCACAGGACAACAACACAACAACACACCTTGCAGTCTGCACCACAGGACAACAACACACAACACACCTTGCAGTCTGCACCACAGTACAACAACACACCTTGCAGTCTGCACCACAGGACAACAACACACATTGCAGTCTGCACCACAGGACAACAACACAAGGAACACACCTTGCAGTCTGCACCACAGGACAACAACACACCTTGCAGTCTGCACCACAGGACACCACGATAACAACACACCTTGCAGTCTGCATCACAGGACAACAACACACCTTGCAGTCTGCACCACAGGACAACAGACAACAGCACACATTGCAGTCAGCACCACAGGACAACAACACAACAACACACTTGCAGTCTGCATCACAGGACAACACCACACCTTGCAGTCTGCACCACAGGACAAAAACACAACAGCACACATTGCAGTCTGCACCACAGGAACAACACAACAACACACCTTGCAGTCTGCACCACAGGACAACAACACAACAACACACCTTGCAGTCTGCACCACAGGACAACACCACACCTGCAGTCTGCATCACAGGACAACAACACACATTGCAGTCTGCACCCCAGGACCAACAACACACCTTGCAGTCTGCACCACAGGACAACAACACAACAACACCATTGCAGTCTGCACCACAGGACAACAACACACCTTGCATCTGCACCAGGACAACAACACACCTTGCAGTCTGCACCACTGGACAACAACACACCTGCAGTCTGCACCACAGGACAACAACACACCTTGCAGTCTGCACCACAGGACACACGATAACAACACACTTGCAGTCTGCACCACAGGACAACAACAACCTTGCAGTCTGCACCCCAGGACACCAAGATAACAACACACCTTGCAGTCTGCACACAGGACAACAACACACCTTGCAGTCTGCACCACAGGACAACAACACACCTTGCAGTCTGCACCACAGGACAACAACACAACAACACACCTTGCAGTCTACACCACAGGACAATAACACAACAACACACCTTGCAGTCTGCACCACAGGACAATAACACACCTTGCAGTCTGCGCCACAGGACAACAACACAACTTTTAGTCTGCGCCACAGGACAACAACACACCTTTCAGTCTGCGCCACAGGACAACAACACACCTTTTAGTCTGCGCCACAGGGCTGCCACTTTCTTCTTCATTTTCTGCAACTTTGTTTTTGTGGTCATTCCAGTTCAAAAACATGTCAGGAAACGGGCAAACAGTGGCACCAAAACGAGCACTGTCCAATCACATGGTCACCAGATCCGTACGATGGTCCTCGATAGTTTAGAGACTCTAGCTGACTGCCTGGTCTGATACCTCCAACAGGCGCTGGTTAAGGCGCTGCTTAGTAATAATTAAAAAAAAAAACTATCTAATTCTCTAGAGACCCCCTCGCTCTCTCCTGTCCTTGTCATAGCAGATGGTGTCATTCTGGCGGTAGTAGTGCGGTGTGGAGAAGTAAATCGTTTCGCTTGACTACTGTTTCAGTTTCAACGATTCAGATCGTCGCCAATAGCTATTCATAACGGGCAAACGATGTCCGTTACAGCGGACATAGGAGGACAGCGAGTCCGGTGGACAGAAACACAGTTTTCGGGGGTATTGTTTGTTTGTTTGGGTGGGTGGAAAGACCCCTTTAGGCGTTCCTGAAAAGTTTCAGACGTCCCAGTCCCTGGCAGTCCCAGAAAAGGAGAATGTGTTGAGGATACTGTTTCTTTTTCCTGAATCGGCACGTTGTACCTTGAACAATCAATCTTTTTTGGTTTGTTAAAAAAAGCAATATCGACATGAAATTTAGATTACATTTTGTTTAACATAAAAGTTAGCAACAACAACAACAACAACAAGGGTAATGTTGCTTAACTAAGAAATACAGCAAGGGTGATTTGTGTTTCATAAGAAGTTGAATGCGATCAGATCCGTCTTTGTCAGTTGAATTCAACATGTTTTATGTGAAATGAAAAGTTAACGGAGAATTGATAGCGGCGCGCGCGCGTGTGTGTATATGTGTGTATATATATGGGTGTGGGTGTGTGGGTGTGTGTGCACATTTGGTATCAAGTGGAATTATATCAGAGTCTACAACACTTCAAAGCGCCCAGCAAAGGGAAGCAAGTAAAGCTAAAAGAAAGTGTGGTAAGGAAATAAGTTGATGGAAAAACTAAAAGCATCATATAAACAGTATACATGTAGAGGATCATCTTTGAGCCTATGCTTGAGGATCCATTTAAGGATGCAAGGGAGGCCACAAAGTGTCAACAGTCAGAGTGGTCAGCCCTGCCGTTGAATAACCCAAGCATTGTCAGTGACGTAAGTGCTGACGGCAGCTAAGAACTGTGCAGAACAGCCTTTACTTGGATCTCCAAAGAGATGCAGCCTCCCACTGACTGACCAAACAACACTATGTGGAACAATTTAGTTGTAGTGGGGAAAAACAAGTGAAAAGAAATGAAGGGGAGGAGACAGGGGAAGAAACATTAAGATGGGAGGGAAAGGGGGGGGGGGGGGGGAGGGAAGAAAAATGAGGGAAATATATTTCAAACACAAAAGGTTTCACTAGCACCATATGGGGACCATTGTAACCCATCTTGAAGACAGATACATACATACATACATACAACATACATACATACATACATACATACATACATACATACATATACTGACTTCCATAAAAAACGCGAAAACAAAACAAGCTGAAGGTTGGGGGTGAATTTTATTGGTCACAATTGTACAGAGTGGAAGCGAGAATTCA
>CM031599.1:12587916-12650416 GCA_018398815.1 Conus ventricosus | reverse complement strand
GAGGTAGACATGACGTTCAGAACTGGTGGGGCTGAACAGTCTCCTTGAGGGACGCCGTTAGTCGTTAGGCATGTTTCTTGACAGTGTGCCAACAACCCCTATACAAGAAAAGAGGATCTGTTGTTGGGGCCCAAAATAATTTTATTCCTTCTTATCATTTTCTTAAAATTTACCTTTTGCATTCTTCTTTCCTTTTTGCTTCTGGTTTTAGTTCTGTATTCTTTTCGTCCTTTCTTCATATGTCCTTACTTCTTTATGCGTTTTCTTCCTTTATTCATGTTTCCTTTGTTTTTGTTTTCCTTGTGTGTGTGTGTGTGTGTGTGTGTGTGTGTGTGTGTGTGTGTGTGTGTGTGTGTTGTGTGTGTGTGTGTGTGTGTGTGTGTGTGTGTGTGTGTGTTTGCGTGCGTTCGTGCGTGCGTGCGTGCGTGCGTGCGTGCGTGCGTGCGTGCGAGTGTGTGTGTGTGTGTGTGTGTGTGTGTGTGTGTGTGTGTGTGTGTGTGTGTGTGTGTGTGTGTATGTTTAATTTCTTCTCTTGTTTCCTTCTTTTTGCATTTCTCTTCTGTGGGTTTCTTTTGATTTTCTTTTGTATTTGTCTCTTTCATTCCTAATGCAAACATGCAGGCGTGCACACACACACACACACACACACACACACACACACACACACACACACACACACACACACACACACACACACACACTTACGTTTATATTTTTTGTATTGATAAAAGCCACTTTCCCTCAAAATTTGAACAAGCGAAAGTTATTCCTTTATATAAAAAGTGATCCCACCAATCTCTCAAACTAAAGACCTACCTCAATATTATCCCTATTGTCTAAACAACTCGAAAAACATATTCAAGCACGCCCATTTTCTCATCTTAAATATTACGATCTGATTCATAAAAATCAATCAGGTTTTCGAGAAAGTCACTGTTGTCACACTGCTCTTGTGCAACTAATCGATAGATGTCTTACAAATATAAACAATAATGACCCTACTGGAATTTTTTTAATTTTTTTTTTTTGGTAATTTTTTGCAAAAGCGTTTGACGTTATAAACCAGTCCCTTCTGATAGAAAAAACTTATGTTACAAAATACCAAACACATCTATAAAATTCTTTGCATCATTTTTCACTGACCGTCAATAGTTTGTTGAAATTAACCACCCCACAAGGTCAAAGTTACTCCCTTTAAAATGTAATGTCCCTCAGGGGTCAGTACTGGGGCCCCTACTCTTTTCTATTTATATAAATAACTTATCATTGTTTATAGAATGTTGATGTGAAATGTTTGCTGATGTTACCCCATTAGTCTCCTAGCAGTAATACTGAACTGGTAAGTAACCTGCAGAATAACATCAACAAGCTGATTACATGGACAGAAATGAATCATATGTCCCTCAATGCTAGTAAAATCAAATGCATGTACGTCACAACACGTCAAAAAAAGACAGAAAATGAAATGGTCATTCGCGCCATTACATGCCCGAGGACAAAAGACTGAAGAGGTTACATTGCATACAATTTTAGGTGTTATAGTTGACAACGATTTATCTTGGCCGTAACACATTGCGGATCTTGGAAAACGTATTTCTAAGAGAATATATCCACTTCAAAAATTAACAATTTTCTAAATCTTCATTCCAGAAAGATATTCTTTCATGCGCACATCCTTCCTTTTATCAATTACGCATCCATGTTTTGGGATAATGCCAGTGAATCTAATCTGAAACTAGTAGGTCGTCTGCATAAAAGGGCCATTAAATTAATTCAGCTGAAATCCAAAAGCTTTAGAAATTGTGATTACAAAACTTTAAATATTCTTCCATTTAAAGACAGGTTCTACTTCAACAAATGCTTGTGCATGTGCAATGTAATGAATGGATCATCCCTGAAGAACATCATTGAAAGCTTTGTCTTCAATAGTTACAGACATACACATAAACTGTCTCTTCCCAGACCTCGAAGTAATCTTTATAGATCAAGTTTTCTGTATTCTGGATGGGACCACATGGAATAATTTGCCTTCCTCCATACAATCATTGTCCCTCAAACCAGACATTTAAAGAAGCACTAAAACTGAATCTGATAGAAACTCTGCGCATCAACTGAAGTCATTTCCATCAATACGATCCCCTTATCTCCATCTCTCTCTCTCCTCTTCTCTCTCTCTCTCTCTCTCTCTCTCGCTCTCTCTCTCTCTCTCTCTCTCTCTCTCTCTTCTCTCTCCAAAAATGATTTCATTATTGTTTCTGATTTCATGTAAGAGTTATGTATTTGCATGATAGAAATTGTGCGCTTTAATTTTTTTTAAGCTTGTGGTTATAGCTTGTATTAGTTTCTTTCTTGTTTATGAGGGCAGGATGTAACATAGCTGGAACGCTTATTCTTTAACCCTCAATAAAGATAATTTTGACTTGACTTGACTTGACTTGACTTGACTTGACTTGACAAACACACACACACACACACACACACACACACACACACACACACACACACACACACACACACACATTTATGCACATACATATGCGCACGGCATACATGGTAAATACACATTGGCCTCCATACCCACGGCGCGCGCGCACACACACACACACACACACACACACACACACACACCACACACACACCACACACACACACACGCATACATGAATATATAATATTCATGTATGTGTTGTGTGTGTGGTGGAGGGGTGACAAAATGTAATAGTGTATGGTGTGTGTATACATGTGTGTGTGTGGTGGAGGGTTGACAAAATGGGTGGAAGGAGGATTGCAGTGAGGGGACGGGGGAGGGGAAAAGGGCTGGACGGGACGAGCTGGGAGGTGGGGGATCGTGGAAGGGGGTGGGTGGGTGGATGGGGTGTAGGAGAAAATCCCCCCCTCCGGAGAGAATTCCCCCAGGGGATAATCCCCCGGAGAAAATTCCCAGGAGAAAATCCCCCCCTCTGTAATAGAGATGCGGAGAAAATCCCCCACCCCACCCACTCACTCACTTTAAACTTGTTGAAACCAAGTCCCCCACCTGAGCACAAACCTCGCATCGATTATCTCCACATCTGTATTACACAGGGGGGATTATCTCCGGGGGGGGGGGGGGGGGGGGATTATCTCCGGGGGGATTATCTCCGGGGGATTTCCTCCGGGGGGGATTTTGTCCGTACCCCGGGTCGATGACAATGGGAATTTAAGGGGGAGGGGAGGGGGGAGTATGCGTGGAACTTGTGCTTGTACTATCGGTGAATGCGATTGTTATCCCCCTTGCGTAAAGGGCTTAATTGCCAGATCTCCTCTCTCTCTCTCTCTCTCTCTCTCTCTCTCTTCTCTCTCGTTCACTCACTTTGATATGGGCCTGTGGCCTGTCAAGTAAAACATTCTCTTAGTTCTCTCAGTTCTCTGAGTTCCGAATTTCTGAGTTCTGAGTTCTGAGTTCTCTCTCTCTCTCTCTCTCTCTCTTCTCTCTCTCTCTCTCTCTCTCTCTCTCCTCTCTCTCTGTCTGTCTGTCTGTCTGTCTGTCTTCTCCTCTCTCTCTCTCTCTCTCTCTCTCTCTCTGTCTGTCTGTCTATCTGTCTCTCTCTCTCTCTCTCTCTCTCTCTCTCCTCTCTCTCTCTCTGTATGTGTGTAGGTCCGAGCACGAGTGCATGCAAGCAGTCGTTTGAACGCGAGGATGAACACACGTTCACACATGCATGTGTGTGTTAGTTCTTTAGTTTAACGTCTGTTCCACCCTCAAGTGATATTAGACGGGGGGATGGGAGGGGTGGGGGAGTACAGGGGTAGGAGAGAAGGCTGGGAGATAGAGGAGAGGTGGAGAAAGGCAGGGAAGAGAAGATAAATGAAGAATGGAGAGGATGGATATGAAAGTAGTGATGATTGTGCATGTGAAATGCTTCAATTATTTTGTTTAAAAAAAAAAAAAAATCCGTGTGTCGTACGAGTGTGTGTGTGTGTGTGTGTGTGTGTGTGTGTGTGTGTGTGTGTGTGTGTGTGTGTGTGTGTGTAGGCATGAATCCCTGTCTGTGTCTCTCTCTCTCTCTCTCTAACAATTCTTCCGTCATTATAGTAATGCCGTGGCAAAGATTTGAACTATAAAAAAATGGGGCGGGGGGTTGAAGGTGAAAAAAATGGGAACATAAAATTAAGAAATATGTTTAAATATGAAAACCCTTCACTAGCTGCATGAGGGAACCATCGCAATCCTTCCTGAAGTCAGATATATTTGCATTGCCTGTTCCTTGGCCTTTGGCCGCTAGACTGGACTCATCAGGGAAACACGGCTGATTGTGTCTGTGCTCTTGGTGTCAGATAGAGACACACCAAAGTCCATAACTCTGTGGTGTTCTCACATATACATACATAGATGATAGACAGATAGATCGTATTGTGTATCAGTGTATACATATGTTGTATGAGAGAAGAGAGAGAGAGAGAGAGAGAGAGGAGAGAGAGAGAGAGAGAGAGAGGAGAGAGGAGAGAGTGAGAGAGGAGAGAGAGAGAGAGACGGACAGAGAGACAGGCTGACAGACAGAGACAGAGAGATAGAGACAGAGAGACAGAGAGAGACAGAGACAGAGAGACAGTGAGAGACAAAGAGAGAGACAGAGAGACTGGGGAGAGACAGAGAGACGGAGAGAGACAGACAGAGGAGAGGAGAGAGAGAGAGAGAGAGAGGAGAGAGAGAGAGTGAGAGAGAGACAGAGACAGAGAGAAGAGAGAGAGAAGAGAGAGACAGAGAGAGAGAGAGAGGAGAGGAGAGAGAGAGAGAGGAGAGAGAGAGATGGAGAGACTTCACCTCCATTGCCGCAAACATCCCACCCTTCCCCCACGTTCCTACCCCCTCCACCCTACCTCCCTGTGCTTACCTTGCATTCTCAGTCAGCTGTCCAGCCCGGTGGGGGGGGGGGGGGGGGGGGGGGGAGGTAAAACTGGGTCACCTTTTGTGTCGAACTCACACCTGTTATCCCATCGTATACAGTGGGGCGAGCTCTGTGGGCCTCCTCACCCCCCCCCACCCCACCCACCAGTCCACTCTTTTTTCTCTTAGGCTGTTGGTTTTGGTGTTACATTCAATTGTGAAAAGAAAATATACTGAACAACATTAAAAACGCACCGCTTGCCAAAAGACCCCGACAACGTTGGTAGTACAGAATTATTTAATGAAAGTAAGCATATTTGATTATGCATCCATTTTTCAATTAAACAAAATGTTGTTTTGACAATGAATGGCCGAATTCATCTGAATTAGCTGGTGATTCACTAGGGTCCCTGTCAAAAAGTACACACGACGGCATGTCCGTCCGCGAGCTCTAATACCGAGTGTGTCCGCATTTGCCCCGATGCACGCTTGGCAGCGCCTCCTCATGGAGTAGACAAGGTTGTGCAAGAACGCCTGTGGCAGTCCATCCACACCTCGGTCAGTGCGCGCCTCAAATGATCGAGAGTCTGTGGACGTATTCCACGGGCCACAAGACGCCCAGCTCATCCCAGACGTGTTCAATGGGAGCCATGTCAGGGGACAGGAGATGGCCAGGGCAACACGGCAATGTTGGTTCGCCTGGAGAAACGCAGCGGTGGCTCTTGCGGTGTGGGGTCGTGCATTATCATGCTGGAAGAACTGCAGCTCCGGGTGTGGCCAACAGTGGGACGACGTGGTTCTGCAGCACCTGCTGGTACGTGTTGGCATTCACATGGTTGTCAAAAAAGTACAGAGGTGTCCGGTAGTCATGACTGAATGCCCCCCAAACCATCAGACTGCCCCTCCCCCATCTATCGGCTTCAAACACGCAGCAGTTGGCGTAGCGTTCCCCGACACGCCTCCAGACTCTCATTCTCCCGTCAGCATGAGATCACGCGAAGCGACTTTCGTCAGAGAACAGCACAGCTCTCCACTGACGTCGTGTCCATGGCAGATGCTGGTTGGCCCACTGCAGGCGTTGCTGACGGTGTCTACGGGTGAGGACTGGGCCAACATGAGGGCGTCTTGCATTGAGCCCGATTCTTGCAATCGACGTCGAACAGTTTGTCCAGACACTGGACCCGTCGACCAACCACCTGGCGACATGTTTCTGCTGCTGTAAGGAATCGATTACGAAGATGAAGCTGTCGAATGTATCGATCTTGCGCTGGTGTGGTAACACGAGGTTGGCCCGTTGGGCGCCGATCAGTGGTGAAACCAGTTGCTGCCAAACGTTGTGATAGCCTTACAATTGTAGAGTGACTGCAGTTCAGTTGTCTGGCTGTCTCTCTCGATGACATACCGACTATAAACATTCCAATGGCTCGCTCGCGTTCTTGCATAGACAGTCGCGGCATTGTTTTCGGACCACTTCGCCTGGTCGAATGACAACTGATACCGTTTTCCAGTCGGCATGACTTCAAACTCACCATTTGAGACAAAGAAACAGATGAGCTACGTTCAGTCTCGGCCCCAGTGGCAAAAAGTGTTTTGGGCGAGTTGCACGTGTGTCAGGCGACTATCTTCTGAAACGTTACTAGTACTACTATCTTCTGAAACACTACTATAATTTTCATAAGATAGTAGTATACTACTAACTTATGAAAATTATAGTAGTGATTTCAGAAGATAGTAGTAATAGTAACGTTTCAGAAGTTAGTAGCTTCGCGTTGCGACTATCTAGTGAATGATCCTGTGTGAAATTATGTCCTCTTTCTTAGTATAAAGTGGAGGAGTTAAGATTTATGATCTTGCGTTTTTTAGTAGAAATATTTCCTCTTGCAGAATGATACTATGAACCATGCTGATTATGTCTGGAGAGGGAAACACGATCACAGCCCCCTGTGTTAGGAGCAGCGATTGATGAAAGTTTTCAATTTCTGATTTTTTGAGACAGTTAGAACACCATAGCACCAGCCCCAAAGGATCCCACAGCCGAAGGTCGGGGAGCAGACTCGCGCCTGCGCCAGATCTGTCATCGCTGCCAGCGGTGTATAGTCAGCGGAGTTAACCACGTGAAAAGCAACACGTTTCACTTGGTGTTCTGTTAAGTTTCTTCCGTTTAAAGAACGGTTGAGACATGTGAATATCAAATTAAATTGAGAACAGAAATGTCTATGTACACTACTTGTAATCAGGGAAAAATACATATAAGACTGATGTGGTTGCAAATATTCCTATGAGGGTGCAAAAAAAATGTATCACCGGTCGTGGCCATCACGTGTGCGAATGGCCGTGCTAGAGGGTGGTTTGTTTTTTGTTTTGTTTTTCCCTGATGGCTTGTGTTTCATTCTTGATGTACTGATTTTGACGTCTTTTTGTAAAATCAAGTTTCAGCGCATTTGAAGCGGCTTTCTGCATAATGCAGCTATTTGACTGTGACTAAACAACCTTTTCACAGCTGGGGAGTTTATATACATTATTTTTTTTATCCAGTTTTATATCCAGTGTAAGTTTTAATGATTAAAAATCGGTTTTTAAATATTAGAAATATTCAAGTTGTTCTTCTTACGATAAAGACTGCATTCAGCCAGAATTCCAAAGCGATTCTTGTATTTTTATAACATTACTGCCAGTGTCTGTTTGCCCACAAATGCCACAGTTCTTTTTACAAGAACAATATCAATTATAAGCTCGCATCACAGATCACGTCCTACCCACTATTTTTCAAAAACTTATAAACACATATTCTTTTGTTATTAGACCTTATCCCTCTCACATTCAACAAAAACATTAAGAGAAGATAAAGCCATTTTGGGGAGGTAATCAAAGGAAAGTCCATGAGATGCGCCGAAAACCGTTCAAACATTCATCACCCATGCCCATCCCTTGTCACTGTCTGTCTGTGACTGAACGAGCATGGAAAGCTTGGCAGTTTTTTCACGTTTGTCAGAGTGACTGGGGGAATCCCTCTCTGTTGAACGCGGTCGTTTCGGAGTTTGCGATCGAGAACGTGTTGCAAAATCCAGTTTAAACTGACGTGTCAAAACCGGATCTTTTCCCTTATCCACATCTTTTCCCTCTTGGATGGTCTACCACTCCTCTTCTTTCTTCTCTGTTCCCCATGACGGCCAGAATTGAAGTCTGACTGACAGTCCTCTACCACATCAGTCTTTCCTTCTTTCTCACTCTTTTTCTGACCTGTCTCTTTCTCGTTGTCAGTCGCATCACAGTCAGTGTCATCGTCAGAAAGGGGTGAGTCAGTGTCAGATGTGTGTCCAAACCTTGTGACCGGTGGCAGAGGGTCTCAAACGGACATCACTGTCGGTTCCTCACTCGCTTTCTGAATCTCACAGACGGCATCCCCTTGCCGATGACCGGTAGGCGACAGGCTCTGCAGGTAACCACAGTTTCCTGACACTCCGTGGCCCAGTGACCCAGTTTCAGGCAACGATTGCACTTTGTTACCCTAGTATCTCTTTTGGGCTGTTCCTTGTGATACAGGCTAGCCGTAAATCCTGCAACCTTCACAGATCTATCAAGTGGTTTGTCTGGGATATCTATGAAAATAAATCGCCTTCCAGTGAGAATCGCGTCAATTTTCCGTCTCTACTCCTCATTTTCTCCAGAATCAAGGGAGAGCGTAAGACAGCTCCAGCCTGACAAGAGCTGACTCGATGTCTGCCCGGTCGCAAGAGAGAGGGATATTAGAAATCCACACCTTTGTAGCGGAATGTTCAGTGTCGTCCTGTCCTCTGAGTGCAAACGAAGCACAACAGCACCAAGTGACAAACCCTCAAACCCTCAATTAGCAACTTGCTGCGTGCAGCCCTCGTCGATGGTAAAGTCTCCACAGTCCCCAAATTTCTTGAGCCCCACCATACTTTCTCTACCACAAATGTCGAGCCCTTGAAAAGATCGCTCGTGTTCATTTTCAAAAGAGAGTGGTAAGTCTCTCTTCAACAAGAACACGGGTTCAACGTGAGAGTCCGCCATTTTGAAAATACAAGATTCAATGTTGAAAAAGAAAATAAATAAAAATACTACAAATATAGCGAAAATCCGTCCAGCCAAGACACACAGAAATTCAACAAACCTTTATCACCTAAAACTATCCCACAGAAACACATCCAATAGAAGCAGCGCAGAAAAGAAGCGGAACGGTAGCACACGAAGAAAAAAGCGGCTGTCGACTTCGAAGTCTCGCTCTCGAATCACTCGTATTACTCTAATTAGCAGTCAGTCAAATTGGGCCAAAAGACCACTTGTCAATGACACTGACCACTGTCAACCACATCGTAAATTGTTAACATGAACTCGTACACTAAATAAGTCAAACAGTGACATTGGGTAATGACCACTGGTCAATGACACTGACCACTGGTCAGCAACATCCAATTATGTTCACATGAAGTCGTTCTACACTAATTAGCAGCCAAACTGTGAAATAAGGCCAAAATGACCATTGGTCAAGGACACTAACCACTGGTCAGCAACGTCATAAATTTGTTCACATGAACTCGTTCTTCACTAACTGGCAGTCAAACAGTGAAATTAGGCAAAAATTACCACTGGTCAAGGACACTGACCATTGGTCAGCAACGTCATAAATTGTTCACATAAACTCGTTCTACACTAAGAGGCCAAATGACCATCGATCAGTGACCCTGGATAGTAATAATACTAAGAAAGAGGACATAATTTCACACAGGGATCATTTCACTAGATAGTCGCAACGCGAAGCTACTATCTTCTGAAACGTTACTGTTACTACTATCTTCTGAAATCACTACTATAATTTTCATAAGTTAGTAGTATTACTACTATCTTATGAAAATTATAGTAGTGTTTTCAGAAGATAGTAGTAACAGTAACGTTTCAGAAGATACTCGCCTGACATGTGCGTCACACGAACGTTGGCAAGCGCGGAGAAACCGAGGCAGTGTGAATCTGTGTCCCTTAAAAATTGTGTTAATATACCAAATCCAAATACACATTTTTTCCAAATGGGAAATCGGCAAATCAAAACGGTGCGTTTTTAATGTTGTTCAGTATAGAAGGGAAGATGCCAAGACGAAACATGCAAAGGCCAGTTTTCTGGGATGGAAGGAAGGGGGTGCAGGGTGGGTGATTGGGTGAAGAAGGACGAAGGGTGGGTGGGATATGGTGGGCAGGCAAGCAATCTTCTATATGTATGTTATTTCCAAAGCTCTCTCTCTCTCTCTCTCTCCTCTCTCTCTCTCCTCTCTCTCTCTCTCTCTCTCTCTCTCTCACACACCACACACACACACACACATACACACACACACACACACACACACACACACACACACACGCATGCACGCACGCACGCACGCACGCACGCACGCACGCACGCACGCACACACACACACACACACACACACACACACACACACACACACACACACACACTGACGTGGGTTAAAGCTCGCACACACGGAAACAAAGACACAGACAGACAGACACACACACACACACACACACACACACACACACACACACACACACACACACACACACACACACACACACATGTATGCACACTCATGCGAGCACACTTTTGACAGCACATAACCTCAGCAATGACTTCTCGACGTAACTGATATCACGGTAGTTCAGCTGACGAGTGTAGGCAAAAAGGGCACCGGAAAAAAACGGCACCGGAAAAAATGGCACCGGAAAAAATGGCACCCGGAAATAACGGCACCCAAAAATAATAGAAATATGAGAAAGTGGAAAAAATGGCACCGTTAAATTCTGATTTGTGATGTATTATATCCTATATGGGTTTATTTTGAGTAATTTGTAAAGGATGTTTATTTTACTTTCTACGTTTAAAAGTGCAAGTTTCTTGGTTAGCATTATAACACGTGTAAGTCATAAAACAAGTAAGTAAAAAACGTGTAAGTAAAACAAATGTGACAAAAACAAACATATCACATTTCAGTGAATGTCATTTCCCGGCCCCGGCTTCCATCGAATGTTGTGTCCTGCTCCTCGGAGAAATTCTTCCACAGACTTGGATCCATCCTGTCGATCACAACAGAGTTGCCGGAGACGCGCCTGTAGTCGACAGTAGACGCGTTTGATGCGTCTGCGTGGAGGATCTCCGCGTGAATTGCTGAGGATGTGGGTGCTGGAAAGTGCTGCATCTCGCTTCAGCCACCAGATCAGCTTCCATATAGATGGGTGCTGCACACCGCATAACTGTTAAATCCTGTGATTCCACGCCTCACATAGGTTGTTTGTCCGCTGTTCACCCTCTAGTGTGACTTGTGTGTGTTTGTGTGTGCGTGTGTGTCACACCATTAGGCCCTATTACCGGGTGCCATTTATTCCGGGTGCCATTTATTCCAGGTGCCTTATTTTCCAGGTGCCATTTTTTCCGGTGCCATTTTTTCCGGTGCCGTTTTTTCCGGTGCCGTTTATTCCCGACCCCCAGCTAACTTGTAATGTTGATTGCATTTCCCATGTGTGAGACCAAATCTCTAATCATGTTTTGATTTACACACAACAAGACTTTCACGATACTGGTCTGGCTAAGAATATTAGAAGACGACCATGGTGGAATGCGTTTGTTAAGCTGTCCTTCAAGGCTCTGGAAAGGAAACAAAATGAAGTTAATTCTTGTTTTTTTCCCACGTGCCTGACATAAAACATCAACTTGAATGTGCTCCATTCATGAACCACTGTTTCAGTCCTTAAATGTTTGTACTCATTTGAAGTCTTATTGAGCCATGCGTTTAAGATAGGAACAAAAGTTGACAGCGAAATATTTTTTCAAGTGTAAGCGGACATATACTTGTCGTTATTTTCTAGTTTTTGTGTGAGTGAATGAGTCTGTTTTGAGTCTGCAAGATTGCTTCGGCATCGAATGCCTTGTGTGTGCCGTATTCTTGAAAGCACACAATGCCAAATAGACGTTTACATAACATGTTCTTCACGTTAAATATTTTCAAACTTCATTTCAATTAAATCGAGGTTATTTGTGTTTGTTTCTGTCCGTCTTTGTGTTTGTCTTTTGATCTCCCTTGCATCCTTGGGTGGATCCTCAGGCGTAGGCTTAAAGATTGTCCCCTACATTTTCCACTGTTTGCAAAATGTCTTTAGTTTTTCAGCAACTTTTTTTCTCCTCCCCACACTCTTGTTTTGTTTCATTTACTACCCTTCACTGGCTGCTTTGGGGGTGCTGTTGGATACTATTTTTTAACCCTCGGTGGTAAGAACACTACAGTATTAGGGACTGTGGTGTGTCTCTATTTGACCCCAGGAGCACAGACACAATCAGCCGTGTCTCCTTGATGAGTCCGACTCAGCGGACGAAAGGCCTAGGAGCAGGTAATACAAGTAGATCTGCCTTCAAGAGGGATTATGATGGGTTTCTACTGCAGCCAGTGAAGAGTTTTTCATATTTATAATATATTTCATAATTTTATGTTCCCATTTTTTTCATCTTCACCCCCACTCCCATCCCCACCCCCACCCCCACCCCACCTTAAAGTTCAAATCTTTGCCAAGTCATTACTGTGATGATGGAGGGGTGTTGGCCTGCGCTTGTGTTTCCCCCCACAAATTTGATTGTTCATCTTTATATTTGTCTGACTTTATTCAAGTTTAAAAGGATGTGCCAGTCTTGAATAAAAGTTGCTCTGTGTTAGGTTTTCTTATGGGAGCAAGAGTTGCCCTACTTGGTTGTTGAATAAATTGTTTATAGACTGGACAGATGTTGAATTGAAACAACCAAACAATACAAAGGAAAAACGTCTCTCATTCTTTCCAGCAAAATGGTGACCTCAGTAATAAGAGGACCTTCAGTACCCAATATATATATATGAGAGAGAGAGAGAGAGAGAGAGAGAGAGAGAGAGAGAGACAGAGAGAGACAGAGACAGAGACAGAGAGACAGAAACAGAAACAGAGACACACAGAGAGAGAGAGGAGAGAGAGAGAGAGAGAGAGAGAGAAGAGAGAGAGAGAGAGAGAGAGAGAGAGAGAGAGAGAGAATAAAAAAAGAGTTGACAAGAATCAAAAGGAATTTTTAAAGCATTGACATTATGTATCATTCTGATCAGCTGGTAAATCTTGTGTGAAGGGTACAAAATGTAATAAAAACACCGACACCTTCAAATCATCTTCCCTGCTTTGTAAACTAAATGAGCAGGTTTACAGGGAACATGTCGATACGTCCCAGTACCATTACGTCCCAGTACCATTGCGTTCCAGTACCATTGCGTCCCAATACCATTAGGTCCCAATACAATTTTCGTGCCATTGCGTCCCCGTACCATTAGGTCCCAATACTAGTGAACACCGGATAGGCTGTCCTACAATCTCACTGTCCGTGGGACAGTTATTTCTAGAAATGAATGTCCATCCGACGCTGGCTCCTAGGAAAAAGTGTCAAGAGACACTATCTCCTACAAATAAATGTCCTACATCTACAGGAATAACTGTCCGGGTGGACACTTATTTCTAGGAACGACTGTCTGATATTGCTGAGGTTATTCTTTGTGGTGTGTTGTACTTTTGCAGTGGTTGAATATTTATGGTCCCTAATTCGGTTCTTCGCAGTCCTCTGGTCCTTATAGGCACTGATTAGCAAAGTAGGGTTTATTTTATTTATTTTACATGTAATTTGTTTTTTGGTTATTGTTTTTTTTTAAAATTCATTTACGGCACGTTCACCATGACCTGGTCACACCACACATAGACGCACTCGGTTGGTTGGTTGGTTATTGGGTTTTAACGTTCCTTTGTTGATATCAGGACGGCTGGTCACATTATACTAACACCAGCGAACCAGTATTAAAAAGAAAATTAAAAGGTTTGTTTGTGCATGCATATAATTCATTCACCTATTTGTGTTTCCCCTTGGTAATCAGGTGTGGATTGGATAAATAATAATAATAATAATAATAATAATAATAATAATAATAATAATAATAATAATAATAATAATAATAATAATAATAATGATAATAATAATAATAATAATAATAATAATAATAATAATAATAATAATAATATAAATACCCCCCCCCCACACACACACACACACACTGCCCACTGCAGCGTTCAAGCATTGCTCAAGTAATAATCGTGTTGGGACCTAATAGTACGGGGACGTAATGGGATTCCTTTATGGGACGCATCGAGATGCAATTTTCTTGGGACCTATCAACACGCAATTTTGTTGGACGCAATGGTACGGGACCAATGGCACTGGACCCAATGGTATTGGGACCCAATTTTACAGACCACTATATGATCACTGAATACAGTTTGATGTAACCTTTTGACAGACGTTTGTACTAAGCAAACAAAAAAGACGCTTTGTAGGAAACAATAGTTTTTATTGTGGATCACTGAGACAGCAAGCTCAATTCCTATTCATTTGAGTCAAATTCACAAACTGACTTCATTCTAATTATGTTGAACATGTTTTAATACTTTTTCGTGTTCGTTTACAGTGAGAGAGGCTCACAGATCACACCACACACACACACACACACACACACACACACACACACACACACACACACACACACACACACACCAGAGAGACAGACAGACAGACAGGCCGAGATGTAGGTTGGGTACAGAGACAGAATTTGAATTTGTAGGAACGGAGCTGGCTTGGACTATCACAAGGGTGGAGGTTGTGGTCATTGTACTTCAGGGATCCTCCACCAGGAATGTGTTGACTCACTGGGCCACCTGGCACTTGACACAGCTGGGTGAAGCTGTGAAGGAGAAGCAAACAGGGACAATCACACCCCCACCCCCCACCCCCCACCCCCCAGCGTCCTCCTTCCCTCACACCCCAAGAGCATTAATGACTAACTTTTTCAGAAGTTCAGATGGAGGGAAGGTAAATGGTGTAACTGCTTTCCTTCCCTTTTCTCCTCTTCCTCCCTCCCTCATTTTCTTCCTCCGTCTTTCTCTCCTCCTCCCCTCCTCTTCGTTCCTCCTCCCCTCTCCTCCTCCCTCCCCCCCCCCCCCCATCCTGTCCTACAGGTCCGTTCTTCAGAACTACAAAAAGTGGGTGAGGTGTGTGAGGAAGTGTTATAATGACTCCTACCCGTCTCTTGTAACAGGGTGGGGTGGTGGGGTGGGTGGATGGTAGAGGTGGAGGTGGAAGAGGGGGGGACAAAGAGGTTTGGATATCCCCTGGGGCACCCGTCATCACACTGCTTTTCATGTCTACTAGTCTGGACTTGTTGGCATTCCACAGTCGTCAGCCCATTGTTGGAACCACCTGGCAGACTCACCCCTCTCCACCCCTCTCTCTTTCCACTGTCATTGCAGTGGGCTAGTGCCCCCCCCACCCACCCCTCCCCCCCCCCCCCCCCACCCCCCCCCCCCCCCCGCCCCACCCCCTCTCCACCCCCCCAATCCCTGAGCCGTGTTGTCTGTGCCAGGTGTTGATGTTTCAATTATCAACTGCAAAATATTGACAAGAGGTGAGAATGGCTCAGATATACTGGTGTACACACACACACACACACAACACACACACGCACAGCACGCACACACGCCCCCCCCCCCCCCCCAACGCACACACGCACACACACACAGACACACACACACACACACACACACACACACACACACAAAGACGCACATACACGTATTCAGAGAGAGAGAGAGAGAGAAAGAGAGAGAGAGAGAGAGGAGAGAGAGAGTGAGAGAGAGAGAGAGAGGAGGGAGAGAGAGAGAGAGAGAGAGAGAGAAGAGAGAGAGAGAGAGAGATTTACACACACACACAGGCAGACAAACAGACAGACTGACAGACAAACAGACGGAAAGACAGACAGCAATCCTCCACACTACGCCCCTGCCCCCTTCTGTTTGTGAGGCACCTATTGTCACACTGATTGGGGTGGAGAGCACTTGGGGAAGTTGAGAAATTCCTTGGGGGCTCAGATGGCGCTGCTGACATCACAGAGAACTACTACACGAGGTTTTGATTGGTTGTCATACTTTGCTGCCCAGTCACGTGAATCACATGACACCCCAAGAATAACCTCGAAGAATGACTTTGACTGATTGTGTCCAATCAAGCGTGAAACCCTTAGTCAATGTAGGTTGTGATTGGTTGCCAGTAAGACTGCTGGGACAGTCCACCCCTATAAAAGGGCAAGCTCAGCTACCATCAGCCCCTTTGGTCTACAGAGTCGCACCTCACTGTTCACATTGTCAGCAGAGCGCACAGAAGGTAAGTGGAAGCTCTGGTCTTTTATCTGCAGACTCAGACTTTAGGACTGTTCAATGTGCGCTCTGCCTTACGTTTACAGTTGCTTGTTTTCCATTTGCTGTGTTTTACTTTCCTCTTCTCTCTTTCTCATTTGCTGTATTCTTCATCTTCTTCTTATTCTCCTCCTCCTATTTTATTTCTCAACCTCATATCCACCTCCTCAGTCTCCACGTCCTTTCCTCTTCTATTCTATTTTCATGCTTGTAATGACAATGTAGAACACAATTCTTGAAAAAGCAAAGAGGAAGTGCACCCCAGAATGTGTGTCTGATTAGGCCTCAGTATTTTATGACTAGCTTGTCACAGACTTCTCTATGGATGGAACTTGGATGTCAGTGTTTAGATTACTTGAAATGGAACGGTGTATGTAATCTTATGTCAGTTTTTGTTCAAATTATCATGTGAGATTTTCGACTCTCTGGCTATCTTTACTGCTTTGAGGTCCATATGTGCCATTCAGTTTGCATCAACGAACACTGTACATGTCTTTCAGTCACAATAGTGTTTACTGCTGATGTGTAGTTCAGTCAGCATCACGTTGTACCACATGTGTAATTATGTTAGCATCACATTTTTCTACATGTGTAGTTCAATCAGTGTTGCGTTTATAAAGCTTTCGCTACATGCGTAAATTAATCGCATTATGGTTTACTACATGTGTAGTCAATCAGCGTGAACATTTTGCCACATGGTAGTATAAATCAGCATGATCATTTTGCTACATGTGTAGTATAATCAGCATGATCATTTTGCTACATGTGTAGTCAATCAGCATGATCATTTTGCTACATGTGTAGTATAATCAGCATGATCATTTTGCTACATGTGTAGTTCAATCAGTGTTACGTTTATCAAGCTTTCACTACATGCATAAATTATCGGCATTATGGTTTACTACATGTGTAGTCAATCAGCATGATCATTTTGCTACATGTGTAATCACGTGATCATTTTGCTACATGTGTAGTATAATCAGCATGATCATTTTGCTACATGTTAGTCAATCAGCATGATCATTTTGCTACATGTGTAGTTCAATCAGTGTTACGTTTATCAAGCTTTCACTACATGCGTAAATTAATCGGCATTATGGTTTACTACATGTGTAGTCAATCAGCATGATCATTTTGCTACATGTGTAGTCAATCAGCGTGATCATTTTGCTACATGTGTATTATAATCAGCATGATCATTTTGCTACATGTGTAGTCAATCAGCAGATCATTTTGCTACATGTGTAGTATAATCAGCATGATAATTTTGCTACATGTGTAGTTCAATCAGTGTACGTTTATCAAGCTTTCACTACATGCGTAAATTAATCGGCATTTATGGTTTACTACATGTGTAGTCAATCAGCATGATCATTTTGCTACATGTGTAGTCAATCAGCGTGATCATTTTGCTACAGTGTAGTATAATCAGCATGATCATTTTGCTACATGTGTAGTTCAGCGTTACGTTTATCAAGCTTTCACTACATGCGTAAATTAATCGGCATTATGGTTTACTACATGTGTAGTCAATCAGCATGATCATTTTGCTACATGTGTAGTGTAATCACATGATCATTTTGCTACCTGTGTAGTCAATCAGCATGATCATTTTGCTACATGTGTAGTCAATCACATGATCATTTTGCTACCTGTGTAGTCAATCAGCATGATCATTTTTCTACATGTGTAGTCAATCAGCATGATCATTTTGCTACCTGTGTAGTCAATCAGCATGATCATTTTGCTACCTGTGTAGTCAATCAGCATGATCATTTTGCTACATGTGTAGTCAATCAGCATGATCATTTTCTACATGTGTAGTATAATCAGCATGATCATTTTGCTACATGTGTAGTATAAACAGCATGATCATTTTTTCTACATGTGTAGTCAATCAGCATGATCATTTTGCTACATGTGTGTATAATGAGCATGATCATTTTGTTACATGTTAGTCAATCAGCATGATCATTTTGCTACATGTGTAGTATAATCAGCATGATCATTTTGTTACATGTGTAGTCAATCAGCATGATCATTTTGCTACGTGTGTAGTTATAATCAGCATGATCATTTTGCTACATGTGTAGTATAATCACCATGATCATTTTGCTACATGTGTAGTATAATCAGCATCACGTTTTGTGTTGCTCGATCAGCATCACGTTTTACTACATGTGTAGTGAAGCCAGGAAAGTTTTACTGCACACGTAGTTCTTTCAGTATCAGCTTTTATTATGTTTGCCATTTAAGTGAGCTCTGATATTCGCCACTGTCTACATCTTTTACCCAGTTAGTTTCTAATCAGTTACTACACATACTGTTCAGTGAGCTGTACCTGACCTGTTCGACTTATGGTCTTTGTTCTGAAGGGTTTTCCTGGCAACTTCTATGTTCATTTATTGATGTGAGAATTAATAGATGACTCATCTGGTGTCATTGATGAGTAAGGTCGCCAGTTGCTTGTGGTTGTTCTATATAATTTGTACATATATGTGTACTGGGTGACTTGTAGGATAATCGGTGTTTACAAGTTCTAAGTGCTTTGTATTTATGTGCGTACTAAGAGACAGTGTGGTGAGAGATTTCGGTGAAAACCTCAGAACAAAAGGAATAAGATGAAGTATGTTACATTCTATAACTTTGTTTCTGTATGAACGTATTGATGTTTACAGTCAGGGATGAACCCACTTTTAACGCATTTCTGTCATATTTTTCTTATTACGATAGTAAGTATCAAACAGCATGAAATGATATGATAGATGAATAGCAGGCATTTTCCTCTTTTTACACATATAAACTTAATCATCCAAGACTGTGTCTGAGCAGAGAACTGTGTCTTTGAAAATTGATTCCAAACACTACTGGCGTTCCTCTTTTCTTGGCCAATGACATGTGCTTTCGACAGGATTTTCGATTAAGAATAGTCTCTTGAAGTATTGCTGGATAATAATTTTTAAACCTTTTCATTTATATTTGTTATAGAAGTGAAGTCATTGGCAAAATTCCAAACGGGGAGTCAAATTTGTAGAATTTTGTAGAATGACAATTTAGATCAAAACTCTGATCATGACAAAGAGAGGAACAAAGAAGACGGATGTTTGAGAGGGTCAGCACCATCAGTCACTTCATATAGTCACAAGCTTGTGTGGAGAATATCCAAGGCATGCGATATACATGCTTATGGACTTTGCTTTAATGCACATTTTTGAATTCTATAGTCTTTCTCAAGTTTCAAAACGGAGTGATTAAGGGCGGAAAATAAAGCGAAATTTATAAAGAGAGGGGGTTAGTTACTGCCAAGGACACGACAAACATAGCACAGGACATGACACTACAGTTTTCCTGCCCTGTGCTATGTTTGTCTGTATCCTTGTCCTGTGCTAGCATGTATGTCTGTGTCCTTGGCGGTAACTAAACCCCTCTCTTTCTAAATTCTCATACTTGTTGCAAAATCAAGAAATACTTAAGGTTTGGCCAGTGGAAGATTACAACTGGCACGAAGATTAATTGTGCAAAGAATCAGTTCAGAGAAGATATGGACTTATCGGTCCAATACAGTTGTTTCAATAAGATACTTAATTTTCGTGACTTCAGTGACGTATATTTCAGTAAGTTTAATTTTTGTGACTTCAGTGACGTATATTTCAGTAAGTTGGTTCTGAGGTATTCACGTTCTAAAGAGTTTACACGATATCCTTATGATTCATCAATCAAGGAGGTAAGCAGGAAGGTAACATTTCATCTACTGAGGGTCACCAAGAGATGTGTGCATATTTTAACGCCTGGCTACACATCATTTGAATTACAAACCTTGTGAGAATATTTATGCCATTGATATATTCAAATTTATCTGTAGGTAAATTTTCAATGTTGATCGTTTTACAGTTGACCAGGACAAAAAGTTTTACAGCCTTTATCTGATTTTTTTTTATTTTGTCAAGAGTGATCAATCGATAAATGTCTTTGCTTTTATACATTAGTAAATTAACATTTTTATTTTGTTACATAAATCTTCTCATGACTGACATCAGTGTCAGGATGCCGATAATTTCTAAGAAGGTCCTTGACTTGTCTTTTACTATCAAACCGGTTTTTTTTTCCTTTTCTTTTCCCCACTGTGTGAAGTTTGTATGCAAAACCTCTGCAGGGCGTTTTCGTAAAAATATCCAGACATTTACGAACATCACCATCCAAACTATCGCTTCCTTTCTTCATGTGTTCATGAAACATCTGATTCCAGTTCACTCTGTGTGTACTCCTCATTCAACCCCACAATCTCTAATGTTTCACTTTCATTCATTCACTTTCATTCTCAAGTCATTTTTCTTCCAGCTCGATTCTACAGAAGGTGTCAAGAGGGCAATTTATCTCCACACACAAATCACAAACACATCGCAATTCTCCAGATACAATAATCAGTGTCACTACTCCCATGCAGTGATATGTACGTGAAAATGCCATGTGGATTAGTTTCACAGTATTTCATTCAATAGTACTTCATCAAATATGAAGTAAACGTCTAAAAGAGTTTCTAGTTTTCTCTGTGTACTCATTTATATGTATGCTAGGTGATAAGCTTCTGTAGAATTTGGGGTTTGTTCATAGTACTTTTCATGTCTGTATGAGGAAGTAATGGTTAGTTTGCAGAACATTTCTCAATTAGTTCTGTGTACCTCTTGATATGTGTCAGGTAATGGACCATGCAACAAAATTTCCCAATTTCCTCTATGTACATCTTATGAAATAACATGTATGTGCAAGATGGATAACGTATGAAAAATTTACAGTTTACTCTATGTAATTTCTATGTGTGGGCTTGGTGATGTGAAACGAGGCTGCACATACTTGCGTTATGTGTCTTTATTCATTGTAGTAGGAATAACATACAAACCTCATTGTTCTGTGTCATATTTGAATGTTGTGTGTTTATTGCTCTTATTATTTACCATCATCAGATGCTGAATATGAAGACGATTCTAGTCCTTCTCCTGGCTGTTGTTGCAGTCAAAAGTCTTACCAGGGATTATGGTATGTATCATTGAACAACCTCTTGAAAATTATCTTGACGGATGTGTTGCATTGCATCGTGGAACTGTCATTCAAAAAGATTCCTCTGTCTTAGATCTGGACAGTTCTAACAAGCGACAGCTTGAAATCATAATACTACGTGCTCGCTCTCTCTCTCTCTCTCTCTCTCTCCTCTCTCTCTCTCTCTCTCTCTCTCTCTCTCTCTCTCTCTCTCTCTCTCTCTCTCTCTCTGCTTGTGTGCGTGTATACTTTGGAACGTGTGGTTGTGTGTGTGTGTGTGTGGTGTGTGTGTGTGTGTGTATGCATGTGCATGCACACGTTGTCATGCGTGTATGAGCGTGCGCGTATGTGTGTGCATGTGTATGCGTGCGTGTGTGTATGTGCCTGTCGTCAGTACAAACTATGGTCAATCTGACAAATGGTTTCAGTTGTGTGTGTGCGTGTGTGCGTGTGTGTGTGTGTGTGTGTGTGTGTGTGTGTGTACATATTACAGGAGAAAGTAGAATCATCTGGTCAAGATATGCATACATTAATAATTTCCATGACGTGTGTGTATATTAAGGGCCGTGTTGCAGGCTAAGATTAAACTGTAAACACACCACTGTGTCAATATTAAAGGGCAGTGTTGCAGCTAAGATAAACTGTAAAACACACCACTGTGTCAATGACAGGAGGCGCTGAGTGTCAGATCAAAGTATAGGAAAACAAGAGCAGGACAAGCTCCCAAAGGCACAACATTCAGCTCATGGAAAATTGTCACGTTTGTGCTGTGCCTCGTACACTGGCTACCTATTAACGCACACATTCCGTGCAGGCTGTCCCCTCCTTTGCCAATATGTGTTGTGCCTCGTACACTGGCTACCTATTAACGCACACATTCCGTGCAGGCTGTCCCTCCTTTGCCAATATGTGTTGTGCCTCGTACACTGCTACCTATTAACGCACACATTCCGTGCAGGCTGTCCCTCCTTTGCCAATATGTGTTGTGCTCGTACACTGGCTACCTATTAACGCACACATTCCGTGCAGGCTGTCCCTCCTTTGCCAATATGTGTTGTGCCTCGTACACTGCTACCTATTAACGCACACATTCCGTGCAGGCTGTCCCTCCTTTGCCAATATGTGTTGTGCCTCGTACACTGGCTTACCTATTAACGCACACATTCCGTGCAGGCTGTCCCTCCTTTCCAATATGTGTTGTGCCTCGTACACTGGCTACCTATTAACGCACACATTCCGTGCAGGCTGTCCCTCCTTTGCCAATATGTGTTGTGCCTCGTACACTGGCTACCTATTAACGCACACATTCCGTGCAGGCTGTCCCTCCTTTGCCAATATGTGCTGTGCCTCGTACACTGGCTACCTATTAACGCACACATTCCGTGCAGGCTGTCCCTCCTTTGCCAATATGTGCTGTGCCTCGTACACTGGCTACCTATTAACGCACACATTCCGTGCAGGCTGTCCCTCCTTTGCCAATATGTGTTGTGCCTCGTACACTGGCTACCTATTAACGCACACATTCCGTGCAGGCTGTCCCTCCTTTGCCAATATGTGTTGTGCCTCGTACACTGGCTACCTATTAACGCACACATTCCGTGCAGGCTGTCCCTCCTTTGCCAATATGTGTTGTGCCTCGTACACTGGCTACCTATTAACGCACAACATTCCGTGCAGACTGTCCCTCCTTTGCCAATACCTCTTCTCAGTTTTCTGCGCTTACATTGCAAGTCTGCTGTCTGCCTTCTCGCCATCTTGACCTTTCTGTTCCTTCACAGATCACCTCCCTTTGAGCATCCCAAAGACCCCATCCAAGACGTTTGGGGAATGTGCCTTTTCCAATCACTGCCCCCAAACCAAACCTTACTACTACATCATATGAAAAGCTGTATTTCAGAACGCATTTAAACATGTCTATTTCAACATAACACAAAACTCACTATCCCAGCCCCATGTCTTTAATTACATTCATGAAACGTATGTATAGAGGTTATTACTAGTTTATATTCATATTCCACATGCACAGTCTTATTGGTTTACCAGAAATGAATGTGCGCTTTAGGTCGTCTCTTTTCTTGTAGTGTAATTTTGAACTGGTTGATTTATATATCTATATACATCTTTATTTAGCTGAGCGTGTTAATTTATGTTGCATCATGTATAGTTTATATACAGTTAATTTTGGTGTTGCCTTTTGTGTCCTTTTTTAATGACTTGGAGATGATTTGTATTGTCTTCTCACAGCTGAGTGCATACGTGATGAGCCCACAATGTACACTTGATCTCATTTTGTTCAGTTTCAAATTTCACACTTGATGTGGACTGTAAAGAGCTGAGAGCCTGGCATTGGGTGGGTGCTATATCATCCCCACTTTATTGTTATTACTTTGTTGTTGTTATTATTAACATTATCATTATGCTTATTCTCATCATCATGGTCAGTAGTAGTAGTAGTAGTAGTAGTATTATCCATAATCATCATCGTCGTCGTCATTATTATTCTCATTATACAGTATTGATTCCTATGCTGTATATGTGGATTAGAGGCCAATCTTGAGGTCTTAGATCACGTATGCATACAGTTCTAATTGATATGCTGCATGTATGGCAGTACTGAAGTTTCTGGTCAACATGTGTTTATAGTCACATTTTCATATGTGCATGCAGACTGTAAGGTTGTGTTGAAATTTTCAGCACGCCAGTATAGCAGCGCCCTATGTATGCAATTGGAAAGCGGCCCACGTCGTCTCTGTAAAAACATCTGTTCTGATGGATGGGACGACAACGATGCCCGGGTAGCATGCCGGCATATGAACTGGAAAAATGGTGTGGCTTACACCCATTTCGAACGGCAAAAAAAACACTCGTTTTGGGATATCAGAAATGGACTGCAGGTGAGCTGGTTTCAGTTTTCACCACATGATCCAATGTATGCAACAGCCCCGTGTCCACCTCACCCCCATTCTCCATGGCCTGAATTCTGCACCTGACTGAGTGAAAGATTCTGAGTTTATACACAATACTCCACGTAGGCACGTCCTGTTCCCTAATTAATTACCTATGTTTGGAAGTTGGCAGCTGGTAAATAGCTGTTAGATACATCATTTTACATATAAAACATACTCTTTTAGGTCCTACCTTCGATAAAGTGCACACTAGCATGGGTTTTCTCGTACCTACTATCTCAGATAAATGCACACTAGCATGACTTTCTCGTACCTACTATCTCAGATAAATGCACACTAGCATGGGTTTTCTCGTACCTACTATCTCAGATAAATGCACACTAGCATGGGTTTTTCTCGTACCTACTATCTCAGATAAATGCACACTAGCATGGGTTTTCTCGTACCTACTATCTCGAATAAATGCACACTAGCATGACTTTCTCGTACCTACTATCTCGAATAAATGCACACTAGCACGGGTTTTCTCGTACCTACTATCTCGGATAAATGCACACTAGCATGGGTTTTGTTGTACCTACTATCTCAGATAAATGCACACTAGCACGGGTTTTGTTGTACCTACTATCTCAGATAAATGCACACTAGCACGGGTTTCTCATACCTACTATCTCGGATAAATGCACACTAGCATGGGTTTTCTTGTACCTAATATCTCGCATATGCAATGCCTCACCACCACACCCTCCTCTCCGCCCTATCCATAATGGACTATAATGAAACTGTTTTTGTATGCGTTTTATGCACACAAATCCGGGTGAGTTTAATATCTATTGCTGTGAGCTGTACCTCTGTCACGATAACATTACTCACATGTCAGTTGCTAGTTCTGTATGCTTGCCCAATCACCAGTGTCTTTTCGCCCCTTATTGCTGCCCTATTTGTGATCGAGATCTTTTCGCCCCTTATTGCTGCCCTATTTGTGATAGAGATCTTTTCGCCCCTTATTGCTGCCCTATTTGTGATCGAGGTCTTTTCGCCCTTATTGCTGCCCTATTTGTGATCGAGATCTTTTCGCCCCTTATTGCTGCCCTATTTGTGATCGAGATCTTTTCGCCCCTTATTGCTGCCCTATTTGTGATCGAGATCTTTTTGCCCCTTATTGCTGCCCTATTTGTGATCGAGATCTTTTTGCCCCTTATTGCTGCCTATTTGTGATAGAGATCTTTTCGCCCCTTATTGCTGCCCTATTTGTGATAGAGATCTTTTCGCCCCTTATTGCTGCCCTATTTGTGATAGAGATCTTTTCGCCCCTTATTGCTGCCCTCTTTGTGATAGAGATTTTTTTCGCCCCTTATTGCTGCCCTATTTGTGATAGAGATCTTTTCGCCCCTTATTGCTGCCCTCTTTGTGATAGATATCTTTTTGCCCCTTATTGCTGCCCTCTTTGTGATAGATATCTTTTTGCCCCTTATTGCTGCCCTCTTTGTGATAGAGATCTTCTTGCCCAATTTGCTGCCCTCTTTGTGATAGAGATCTTCTTGCCCCTTATTGCTGCCCTATTTGTGATAGAGATCTTCTTGCCCCTTATTGCTGCCCTATTTGTGATAGATATCTTCTTGCACTCGGTATATCTAATCAATTGACATCGTATGTTTGTATCCACTTAGGTGCAACGAAAATGGCATGTATTGTGATTTCGACCTTTGCCTCCACAAAACATACTCTTACTTAAGATTTGAAGATAATCATGGATGAGTTCAACACACAATGATTCAATTGGCCCTCGAGACATATCATGTTCCCAAACATCCAAGAAATGCTGAAGTACTTCCATGAATTTCCTAAGATTTTCTACAAAGAAATAACAGCAATCCGGATCAATCTGGAGGCTGGCATGACAAAGGTCTGTGCAATTTGCCCAATGCTGTTTGTGTCAGCAAAAGGCGCCATCTTTAAAACATAGGTGTTGCAGATTCCACAGACCTTGGGAATGGACACAAAATACCTATTCTACAATCCTTCATGGATGGTACAACATTGTTTTCCACCAATCAAGATGAACGACACAAATCGCTGAAGCAGTTAAAGTTAGTGGCTTCATCAAGCACGAGTTTGAAACCTGAGAAATCACGAAGCCTCTCCTCGCGGAAAGGAAAACCAGCTGAAACAGTATTGTTCACTGTGGCCAACAAAGCCATCTCACACGTGACGGAGGAACCAGTCTTGATCATTGGAAGGTGGTATGATGACTCCTTGAAAGACACAAATGGGAGAAAAGAAACCAAGCTCGTGTCAGAAGAAAGCCTGTAGATTTAAACCAGTGGGGCATCCATGGTAAATACAAAGTCTCTCCCCTGGAGTTCGTGCTGATCCAAAAGCTCCTCTAGTTTCTGCAGATGAAAGATATCGACACAAGCACAGTGAAATCAATGCTGGCCAAAATCAACAGCTATGAAAGAATATGGGTTGGTGTCCCCCTCTGGTCTTACTGACATTGCATTCTATTGCTGCCAAACAAAGCTGAAGCTACCCCTGAAATTCATCCTTTAGGAGTATGAAGTGAGCAAGCCAAGGTTACTAGCTTTGAATGAGGATTCAAAGACAACACTTGAGATAATTCCAGCCTAGCCTAAAGACTGACGGACATTGAAATGTCCAGAAGGCAGTGGACACTATGAAGGAAAATCTCAGGAGCAGGGAAATAAATGGACACAAATTGAAAGACATGGACTGGAATCAAACAGAATTAAAGTGGTGGTCAATGGCAAAAAAGAGGAGAGTTATACAGGAATTAAAGAAAGAAGAGAATGGCAAAAGAATCAAAGCATTCAGACATAGCCAACAGGGGCAAATGTACCTATGGGAAAATGAACTCCAAGGAAGATAAGCATGAATGACATCTGCCACAAAGTACTTTTTGAGGATTAGATTTACCCCTAAACTATGTATTTAACGTCTAATTCATACTTGTTCAAATGAAGATAAATCAGATGGCTTAATATGTATGCTCTACTTGCGCAAACAAACAGTGGAGCATGTTCTCAGTTCATGCAAAGTATGAACTCAGGGCAGGTGCAAATGGAGACACAGCAAGTGCTTCAGGAAATCACACATGAGTAGAGCACTGCCAGAGGTAACACTGCACCACTAGAAGCTCCGGGATGGCTGTTTTACACATTTGAGGCCACAAATCATGGTCTGGAACGGTGTTTACTAGCAAACCTTCTCCAGAATGGGATTATCATCAGATTATCAGGTAGATTGACATGAGACTGGACATTATATTCCACTTAGGTTCATGAGAACTGATTATGATTGAACTCGCTGTGCCTTGAAAGCAGCATGGAGCAAGCTCACATAGACAATGCTGAGAATGATGCCAGTCTGGCTAGCCACCTAAGGAAACAGGCATCCCAGCCAAAATGCTCACTGCAGAGTCTGGAGGGAGTGAGGGGTGGAGGGATTTTATGTACATCAGCCAATGAAACAACTCGTGATTTTTTCCTAAGAAGAAATTGTGTTGTAACATTGCATGCTGCTAAGCATATTGTTGACAATGTCATAGCAAGACTGTTTAAAACATGTATTCAACAAAACACAGAAAAGACGATATATTGATGAGGTGAACAATAACAAAATTGCTGTGACTTTGCAGGGGAAATGAGACAACGCCGGGTGACTGCCAATACAAAATTACCTCAGAGTGCAAGTCTCGCCACGGTGCTGGAGTGTTGTGTTTCAATGATGACGGTAAGCTAGTATACTGAATTACCTATCATGAATCCCTTCCTAATGTTTACAAGACAAATGCTTACTTGATTGCTCACGTGACATATGGTGACACGAGAAATGCTCACAATCAACATGGTAAGAACGCATCAATGCATACAACTTCCTCATGCTCTTGCTATTGGTCAGACACTTTTTTTGTTTAATCAAGTTCTCAAAGTGTGGGTAGCCATGTGGATAATCAGCAAAACAAAGATGGAGAAAGACAATGCGAATATTGCAGTTTCAGTGTAACCATTCAATATGTAGCTACATTTTTGTGAATGGAACAAAATAATGGCTGAGCATCATTCTGAAAGATTTTTTTTTTTTTTTTTGGGGGGGGGGAACCTTTTGTCCTTTGAGGCTACATATAACTTGTTTGTATTAACGATTAAGCAGATTTTAAACGTAAAGAAACTATTTCAATGATGATGGTTAAGCTAGTCTAACTGAATTACCTGTCATGATTCCCTTCTTTTTCGAACAAAAAGGAAGGGCTAAAGGTCCCCCCCCTCCCCAATCTATGTACACTTTCCTGTAAAAAATGAAGCTAGTTAATTAAATTTAATAGGATGATATGTTCAATTTTCATGTTAGAGCATTGGTAATATAATGAGTGACCCAGCTCGTTTCATTCAACGCCTGCCTGCCTTGCGCTGATGAGATCTAAGCTGAGTGAAAAATTCGTTCATTTTCATTGTCCTATTTGTTCGTGTCTTCTCTGAAGAAGACCTAAGAGGTCGAAACGCGTCATGTTTTGTCTTGTGACTCGTTTGTCCACGTTTCTCTTGGCGGTTCGCTAACCTTTGTGTTTAGATTTCCGCACGCAGCCGTCTCACTTTGCAACTAGATCTGTAAGAAACTGGATAAGAAACTAGATAGTTTCAAACTCTGCCTCTGGCCTCCGTCTCTTTTACGTATATATATATATGGTGATAGCTGTAACTGGTCCAGTTTATAAGCTCCTTTGCAGCTGGATGACAAAGCCTGCCCCCAACTGCTGTTGACAAGTTATCATTGATGGTTATATATAGGATAGTGTGTCACGAAGAGGAACTAAACAGGCTGGATTTGATGGCAGCCCACTCAGGACAGAAAAGGAGGCCTCCCCCACTCGTTTCAATGGTGTTTTTGTTCGAACTCTCTTCCCGTACAAAAACAAAAATCTATGTACACCCTTTCCCGTAAAAGATGAAGCTAGTTTAATTAAGTCTAATAGGATAATATGTTCAATTTTCATGTTAGAGCATTGGCAATATAATGAGTGACCCAACGCTTACAATAATTGAAATGAACGTTTGTACAGAGGAGATATTAAGTGAACATTTTCTAAAATACTGATATATTCGTTGTGAAACCTGAGTGCTTAGTCAATGTGCTGTGTGTGTGTGTGTGTGTGTGTGTGTGTGTGTGTGTGTGTGTGGTGTGTGTGTGTGTGTGTGAATGCAAAGAGCCTAGTTGGTGTGAGCATCAGTAGTTAGCCTTTTGTGATGGTCCTATGAGTATTTATCTTGAGTTGTAGTCATGTGAGTATACGTTGTGTGTCATGACAAATATTGGCAAAATTCTGTCTCATTGCATATATTCAAAATATTTGTGTCATTGCACATATTTCAAAGTATTTGTGGTATTGCATATATTTCAAAATATTTGTGGCATTGCATATCTTGTCCAACGTTTTTGTCGTTGCATATTTTGCCAAATCTGTGTAACAGTATTGTTGTCAAACTTCTGTGTCAGTGCATCATATTATCACAGTTCTGTGTCATGTCTAGCTGCAAAATGTTTGCATTACACTGCATGTATTTTGGCCAATCTTCTTGAAAAATCAAGGGAAGCCTTTCTATAGGATTACCATTATTGCCCATAATCTTATGTTTAAAATCAGAGAGAAGAGGTAATGGACAAAAGAAATGTGTGGAGAGTTGATTGTAACCTTATCTACTGGCTCTTTTAAACTGTTTTGCGATTCTCATGGACCATTGGGGATTGGGATAATTGTTTTGATTGTGTAAAGTACCCGGTAATTATGCCATGGTAAATCCTTTTCATCCCTCTCCATGTCTCTGCGTTTTAGTTCTTTATGTCATATCTTCTGTCTCCCAATTCCACTCATTAATTCATTGCTTTTGTCGTCGTTGTTGTTGTTTAAGGAAAATCATGATGTTAAAATGTCGAATATCAATGGTCTTCTCACCTGACTGCACGTTTAGGTGAGTGTGTTTTGGGAGAACTAAAAGCCCACTACACTTCTGTGCTACTTACTGGGAAAAAAATGGTTTGTCTTATGTTCTACAAAATTTGTGTTAGGTCTCTCTTCATGGACAAATGCATCTTTCATCTTTTCCAGAACAAACCAGGAATAGTTACCACATTGATGGTGCTTTATTTTTTTCTTTCCCCACACTGACTAACGAAGATAATTAGCCAAAAATGCTATGCTTAGTATTATTTTATGTTCTGATTTTGTTATAACCAGAGTGAGCCCGGTGAAAACTGGAGCTCCACACAGTCGAACACAAGACATAATTCTTTACATGTTATCTTCCACCAGGTATTGTGTATCGACTGGAGGGACCAAAGAGGCGACTGGGGTATGCGACTGCGAGGGTTCATGGCCTGTGGCATGGAATATGTAAAAACTCTGTGGACGACAAGGCAGCCAGCGTTATTTGTAGGACAAACAATTTCCCAGGAGGATATGTATACGACCGTCGCCTCCAGTACCCTTTTCCAGATTCCCACTTCGCGTGGAATCCTCACTTTGTGTGTCATGGCAATGAAACGGACCTAAATAGATGTTTACATCACAGCTGGTCCTTGACAAATGATGGTCAACGATGTCACGGTTTAGCTGCTGTCTATTGTATCGGCAATGGTGAGGACTAGTTCATTTTGTCACCCCTATGTGCATTACAATGATTTATGCTAGAACGTGCGTGTTGGCACTGGATTACACTACCATCACGAATATTGGAAAAGAATTCTATGATCATATAATCCCAAACATATAGACAGTGCAAACAGGTATTAAACATTTCAGGACAATACAGATCGATGGAAGAGGGGTAATATTAATCAAGGCATTGCTATGATTTTTTTTCTTTCTTTTTTTTTCCTTGTCTGAATTTTTCTGTTTTCTTCTTGGCCACCGCAGTGGCATTACCCTCACGCCATCCATTTGGGCCACTGCAGTAGATGACATTCCCCTCACGCCATCCCTTTGGGCTGCCTCTTTACAGCTACACCGGGCTTGTTCTGTCCACACTCCAACACTCGCATTCCACAGGGAGTGGTCAAAGTCCAACAGAAGAGACACTGCATTACTGCTGAGTCTCATTGCTCATTGGTTACTGCTTTGATCCAACACAGATAGGACACCACCTAAGACCCCAACTGAAGACAATTGATAACTCAGTCGCAAAAACAGCGTAACTGAGTCTCCCTTTCTGGATAACGCCACCACGTCTGTCCAATGAGAGTCCCCAGGAACCCACAGATACTGGTGATATGAACATGAACTTATCAAGGGAATAGATATGTATGGAGACAAAAGTAGATCTGAGGTCACTACGAGAGCAGGGCATAAAAGGCCGCACAATTTAAGACCTTTTTAGGTTGATTGATAAGGATGGGGAGGTTGAAGATGATCATATACTGTTCTATTTTGGTTTGAGACCACACGACAGGAATGTACACTGTGCTTACTTTCATAATAACTGACAATATCAACCAGGTCCTAGAGATACAGATACAACATGCTAAGACGCATCCATTCACGTGCCAGAAATTTGACCGTGGTTCCTGTCTTTGCATTTGAGCCCACAGCGAAGTCGGCTGTGGTAGGAACCTCCAGGGCAAAATATCTCGCACATGGCTCTGATAGAACTCGAACCCACAACCTACGTGCACGTCATCTGCAATGCTAGCCACTGTGCCAAAGCAGCTGGTGCAAAGCAAAATCAATTTAGGAAGGACAGCTTTGACTTCTTAATGCTTCCCACTGTCCCTTCTCATTAGTTTTATTACTTTCTATGATATGCATCTAAAAGTGCCAGGTGCTACTGGCTTTTTACCACAGACGGCCCCAAAACAATCTAGATGGGTACGCCATGGCATTAACTGTAACATATATTGATTCATTTCAGTTAAGATTGTAAATGTTAAACAAAGTATTTAGCATGTACATATTATCATGAGCTTTGCAGCTGCCAGTCCTTTCACCTGCATTTCATTGTATAAAATGTAAAGGATTTTTTTTAATTGATCATGTGCTTCGAAAGGTTTTCAAAGAATCATACTTCAACGAGCTAAGGTGCCTTGTAACATGTCGCATTTGTACGTGTGCAGTGAGTCTGACAGGTGGTGAGTGGACCACCGAATGGTGGAGAGGTGCAGTGGAAATGCACCACGAGAATCAGTGGGAGGGGGTCTGTGCTGATCATTTTACCTGGAGAGAAGCAAGGGTTGTCTGCAAAGAAGCACTGTATGGCTTTGACAACGCTACTGTGCTCGAGGTATGGCTTTCAAATGTTCCTCAGTCACTGATTGTTCTTTATTGATTCTATTAGTGGTTGACTACTCCCCCCTCCCCCCCCCCCCCTCTCTCTCTCTCTCTCTCTCTCTCTCTCTTTCTCTCTGAAGTGCTTCTCTATGAATAGAAGTTTTCTTGCATACTTAGTAATATGCTCTACTGTTCACACATCCCTTCTTGTACAATTACCGGGTCGAGGCTTGTACAAATAAACTGATTGCTTGCTTGCACGTCCCCAGCACCCAACATCTTGCTGATCTCTCAGATTTAGAAGGCCTGAGTATCAGGTCTATAGTGAGTGAGCTTCTGTCTGCTCAGACTCAGGTTTGCACCGAGTGTGGGAATTTACAGTGCACTGGTATGCCTATCAGTTTCGTATGGAAAGCTAAATTTGTCACCTCAACATTAGATTCGTCTTTTTTCTTCTTTTTTTGTTGTTGTTGTTGAGAATTTCTTACACTCTCTACTCTAAGTCTATGAACAGAAATATGTTTTCATATTCATTATGTTAGACTGGTTATACACATGAACTGAAACGAATTGAATAGAATTATGCAAACCGGTGTGTGCTTTAACCAATGACCTGTATTGCTGTACACAGGGTTCATCCTTTGGACCCAGAAACGTAAGCATCGGCATCTTCCAGATCGTGTGCGGTGGAAACGAGTCTTACCTTGGCCAGTGCTCGATCTACCGCGGCCAGTGCCCCAGTGGCCGTTATGCCTCTGTGGCATGTCATAAGTCCTCTCTTCCTATACAACCCACAGGTATGTCCGTGATAGTCACTGCAGCAAAACTCGTGACCAAAAGGACAGACGAATAGAATATAATGCATGAAGATCTATATTTCATATTTAGTTTGTCTGCACGCATGTGTGTGTGTGTGTGTGTGTGTGTGTGTGTGTGGTGTGTGTGTGTGTGTGTGTGTGTGTGTGGTATGTGAGTGAATGAGTGCATGTGGTGTATGCACGGGTGTGTGTGTGTGTTTATGTGAGTGAATGAGTGCATGTGGTGTGTGTGTGTGTGTGTGTGTGTGTGTGTGTGTGTGTGCGTGCGTGCGTGCGTGCGTGCGTGCGTGTGTGTGTGTGTGTGTGTGTGTGTGTGTGTGTGTGTGTGTGCGCGCGCGTTCACACACGCATGCAGTGTGTGTGTGTGTGTGTGTGTGTGTGTGTGTGTGTGTGTGTGTGTGTGTGTGCAAATGATAAGCCTCATATGTAGTATGTGTTAAGCATGATAGAAGTGGTCTTTTCACATAAACCTAGACAGTGTTTTAGTGTATCTTAATTTTTGTTGGGGATGTCCCACACACAAAACAATCTTGAGGAAGAACAATTGAAAAGATTGCTCATTTCATTTTTTCTTGAAAGACTTATTGGGGAAATTGATTTCACTCAAAAGAAGTAAAAACTGACCAGTGCATCATGCACTGAAATTTGAAATCACCATGCAATTATATGACAATGTAGTCTTAGCTCATAACCACGACACTAAAGATTTGCAGTATTTTAAAAGTGTCTGAAAATAGGATGGCAACATGTCGCCATGATACAGTAAATTCGGTTAAATATGATTGGATATGCTTTGATACCTCGCACAATCTGTTGACTTTTAGCATCCTTGACCCTCTTGATTCTGGCATCACTGTTTATCGTGTATATTACTCTGATGTGGAGACCGTCACATTCACAGCATGGCTGAAAAATTATGAAACCGTCTAAAGTGAAATAATGTGCCAGCCATCACGATATAGGCCTACTGACTTATCAGATGTCACACTGTGTGTTGTGTAAAACCAATACCTGTCAGAAGTCATAGCAGTATACAGTCTGGCACTTCTCTGCAATATGTGTGGCTTATGCAGTCTTGACACCCTAGCGTCTGACACCACAGTTCATTTTATTCTTCACTTTGGGATGTTGCGGCAACGTTCTTTATCGCAAAACTTAAACAGTGCATCCTTCTTCAATGGCATATGTGTGAAGCTGGCCAGGTCTGGTTAGCATTAATACGCCGTGAACCTGAGGGTGAAACAAGAGACCAGGATCAAGAGACCTGAGGAAACAGGTAGCGCTAGGATAGCTGATATTTATTACATGAAGAAATAGGTAGGGTTAGGATGGTTGATATTGCCCAAGGAAACTGGTATTGTGATAATATTTTCCAGAACCTGAAAAAAAGACAAGGGTAAAATTGTCTGTTCTAACTCGGGAAATGAATAGGTTCTGGATGACTCCTGCTACCTGAAGAAACAGGTAGGGTTGGGATGTTTGTAGTACCTAAGGAAACGGTTGGGAATTAGGATGGTTTCCGTTACCTGAGGAAACAGGTAGAGTTAGGATGGTTTGTAGTACCTAAGGAAACGGTTGGGATTAGGATGGTTTCTGTTACCTGAAGAAAAGCGTTGTTAAAATGGTTTCTGTTAACTCAGGAAAGAGGTAGATTCCAGATGATTCCCGCCATCTGAGGAAATGGATACGTTAGGATGGTTTCTGTTACCTGCGGATACAGGTAGAATTAAGATCGTTTGTATTACCTGAGGAAACCGGTAGGCTCAGGATGGTTGTTGATTGCTTGAAGAAACAGACAGGCCAGGATGGTTTCTATCACTTGAATTCACAGGCAGGGTCAGGATGGTTTCTGTTGTATGAGGAAGCAAAAGGAGTCAAGATGTTTTTCATAACTTAGGGACACAAATGGGGTGATAGTGGTTTCCACAACCTGAGAATACAGGTAGGGTCAGAATGCTTTCCACTACCTTGGAATACAGGAAGAATTAAAATGTTTCTATTACCTGAGGAGGTATGATCAGAGTAGTTTCTCTTGCGTGAGGATGCAGGTATGGTCAGAATGGATCGTGTTACCTGAAGATGCAAGTAGGTCAGAAAGATTTCTGTCACCTGATGAAGCAGGTAGAATGAGAATGGATTCTGTTACCTGAGGATACAGGTAGAATCAGAATGGTTTCTATGACCTGAGGATACAGGTAGGGTTAGCACGGTTTCTATTACCTGAGGATTCCCGGTGTCTGGTGCTTTCTGTCACTTGAAGGTCACGCTGGGTCAGGATGGGTGTTGTCACCTGGAAAAGCAAGTAGGATTACTATGTGTTGTATTACTTGATGAAACAGATGGGGTCAGGATGCTTTATACTACATGATGAAACAGATGGGGTCAGGATGCTTTATACTACATGACGAAACAGCGTCAGGATACATGAGGAAACAGAGAGGGTCAGGATGGCGTGTTATATGATAGGTTGCAGTGCTTTTCGATACATGAAGTACTTTAGAAAACAGGTGGTCTCAGCCCTGTGTTTCCCTTTTTGCTTAGTGTATGGCACGCACTGTTTGAAATAAGGTGTTTTCTACCATTGCCTAGTGTATGGCACGCACTGTTTGAAATAAGGTGTTTTCTACCATTGCCTAGTGTATGGCACGCACTATTTGAAATAAGGTGTTTTCTACCATTGCTTAGTGTATGGCATACACTATTTGAAATAAGGTGTGTTCTACCATTGCCTAGTATATGGCATACACTGTTTGAAATAAGGTGTTTTCTACCATTGCCTAGTGTATGGCACATACTATTTGAAATAAGGTGTTTTCTACTATTGCCTTTGTGGATGAGTGCGTGCAAAGTGGCTATGGACGGTACTGTGGGGCAGAATAAAGAATTCGCTTCGTCCCTGTTGAGAGATGTCAGAGATAGTTTGTTGTTTTTGTTGGTGGTGGTGGTGGTGGTGGTGGTGGTGTTGTTGCTGCTGCTGCTGCTGCTTTACTGCTTTGTTTTTCTATTACCTTTTCTTCTAATCGTCTTCTTCTTCTTCTTGCTTGTATTAATGTTGCTCTTCTTCTTATCATCAATATCTTCTTGTCCAGGCACTACTCCTACCCTGGAGGCATCCACCACCCTGAAGCCATCCACCACCCTGAAGCCATCCACCACCCTGAAGCCATCCACCAGCCTGAAGCCATCCACCACCTGAAGCCATCCACCACCCTGAAGCCATCCACCACTCTGAAGCCAACCACCACCAAGGAAACATCCACCACCCTGAAGCCATCCACCACCCTAAAGACATCCACCACTCTGAAGCCAACCACCACCCTAAAGACATCCACAACCCTGAAGCCATCCACCACCCTAAAGACATCCACCACCCTGAAGCCATCCACCACCCTGAAGCCATCCACCACCCTGAAGCCATCCACCACCCTGAAGCCATCCACCACTCTGAAGCAACCACCACCAAGGAAACATCCACCATCCTGAAGCCATCCACCACCCTGAAGCCATCCACCACCCTGAAGCCATCCACCACCCTGAAGCCATCCACCACCCTGAAGCCATCCACCACGCTGAAGTCATCCACCACCCTGAAGCCAACCACCACCCTGAAGCCATCCACCACCCTAAGCCATCCACCACCCTGACACCTACGACTACAAGAAAGAGTGAGCGAATGTGAATTTTCATGAACAGAAATTTGATCCTTTTTCCTTTGCTTCTCAATTTTCAACTTTTCCTGTGTATAAAGCATACGAAAAGAACTTCTATATGTGTGCATCGGGGCATTGGGAAGGGGAGGGAGAGACCAGGGGGACAAAGGGGTAAGTGTGTGTGTGTGTGTGTGTGTGTGTGTGTGTGTGTGTGTGTGTGTGTGATATTACCCATCGAATAACAGTCGTTTATCAAACTTACCTGCTTGTTTTACCGTTGTGGTGTGTGATTATTTTCATGTTTTGTTTTCTTTGCTGACGCCCTAGGCTGTAGGAGGGACTGCCTGAGACATGTACATGTTGTGACGTCTGTCTATTGGTGAAAAGAATTCAATGTGGCTGAACAAGTTTGACTTGTCTTGACTGTAAATAGAGTGAGGATTTAACCATGCAGCACTGAATTCTGAAACCAGTGGGCAATGTAAATGATTATACAGTGTCAGCATATAACACTCATACACTCAATTCTTGTGCAAAGTGCGTAAGAATATAGAGTTAGCATATGAACTAAGTACACTGAAAACTGACACCACTTTCCTTGCATATAGAAATAGTTTGGACACATGGAACTATGATGCCCTGAATTCTGATACCTTTCTACATTGTTTATGGTAATCATGCATAGGATAATAAAGCATCAAGGATGATTTCTGCTACCTGAGGACGAAAATGGGTTTAGGATGGTTAATTACCTGAGGAAATGGGCAGGGGTCAGGAAGGTCTCCATCACCCATGAAAACAAGTATGGTTAGAATGTTATTTCTGATCAGAGTTAGGATGGTTTTCAGCACCTGATAAAGATAGGTAGGGTTAAGATAGTTTGGCCACCTGAGGAAACGGGTATAGACAGGATGGTTTTAAGACCCTGAAAAAACAGGTAGGGATGGGATGGTTTCTATTAGCTGCTTGTAACAGCTAGAGTGCTTTCCGTCTTTTGATTAAACAGAAAGGGTTTAGAATGGTTTCTGTTACCTGATGATACAGGTGGGATCCTGCTTTGTGTTGCACAAGATTCTTTCTGTTCCTCACATCTAATGGCAATCTAACAAGTGCACGTGACACATGCAGGCATCAGCTTCCGACTTCGGGGTGATGGCAGCCAAGAACAAGGGAGAAGCGTTGATGTCGGCCGGGTGGAGGTCAAGCTGAACGATGAATGGGGCACTCTCTGCAGCCACACATGGACTGCCAATGCAGCAGATGTCCTCTGCAGATCCCTCCATTTCGATGGAGGCTCTGTAGAGGTCGTACCCGAGGGGGTATCGCCTCACCACGGTCGTGTGTGGGACATCGTGTTTCACTGTACAGGCCTTGAAGACGACTTCAGTGACTGTACCGCCACATATGGCCACGGCCCAGCTTCTGGACTTGTATCCAGTACGCTGGAGCTGCCTGCTATAGGACAGGTGAGGCGAATGTCTGTTTTGGGAAAGATGAGCTGGGTTGTGGCAGGAAAAGGCAAGACAGATGATCTGTTGTGGGGAAATGTTATGCTCTCAGAGAAAAACAAGTGAATCAGATTGCCTTGTATGGGAAAGATGAGTCACGCTGTCACAGGAAAAGATGTGACATGCTGTCTGCTGTGGGAAGGGTAAATCAAGTTGTTTGTTGTATGAAAGATGAGCCTGGTTGTCTGTTGTATGAAACATGAGCCAGGTTGTCCGTTGTATGAAACATGAGCCAGGTTGTCTGTTGTAGAAAAGAGTAGTTTCTTATTTTGTAGAAGAGATCAGCCAGGGTGTCTGTTGTCGAAAAAATGAGCCAGGTTGCCTGTTGTAAAGATGAGCCAGATTGTCTAAGAGATGAGTCAGGTTGTCTGTTGTAGAAAAGATGAGCCAGGTTGTCTGTTGTAGAAAAGATGAGCAGGTTGTCTGCTGTTAGAAAGGCGATCCATGCTGTCCGTTGTAAACTAGTTGCTATGACAAAGTGGTTAGCGTCGAGGACTCCCAGCTGGGAGGTGGGTTCGAGTCGCATCAAAGCCATTTATTTGTGTGATTTTGCTGCCCTGACCAGCTCCTACTCAGAAGATATCCACCAGCCAGGACACATCCACCAACCAAGAGACATCCACCACCCAGGACACATCCACCAGCCAGGAAACATCCACCACCCAGGACGCACCTGCCATCATGAAAACACCCACTCCCAAAAAGACATCCTCCAACCAGGAGGCTTCCACCACCTTGGAGCCACCTGCCGCCAGAGAGGGTGAGCAACTGTGAATTTTCATGGATAGAATTTTGATCATTTTTTCTCGCTTCACAATTTGTACCTTTTCTTGTGTATAACTCGCATACAGTATGTACACATGAACTTTGATTTCCTGAATTCTGACACCTTTTTTCATGTTGGTGATAATCATGCATAGGATGATAGTACATCAATGAGGAATTCTGTAACCCGAGGAAGTAAATAGGGTAAGGATGGTTTTATGACCTCAGGATACAGGCAGGGAGGTAGGATGGTTTCTGTCAGCCATGGAAACATGTAGGTTTAGTGTGTTATTTCCTGATGAAACGGCTAGAGGTTTGGTGGTTTTTAGAACCTGAAAAACAAACAGGTAGGGTTAAGATAATTTGGCCGCCTGAAGAAATGGGTATGATTATCATTATGAATACTTACATAGCGCCTGTCCTCGGCTAAAGATCAAGCTCTAAGCACTTTACAATCCACACTCATTTACACCACGGGTTGCCTACCTGGGTAGTGCCGACTGAAGAACTGCCAGCGGGCGCTTCATTCAATCGTTTCCAGTGTCATCCAGTCAATATTGTTCACTTAATTTCCTTGTTTCCTTCATTCTTTCCATTTCTCATGCAGGGTGCATGCTATGTGTAACGTGTCATCCATACCAACGGCCAAACTGGCCTTCCGAAAGTTGGTGATAGGATTTTATGTGTGTGCAAGATGTTATGCATGCGTTCACACACGGAACCTCGGTTTATAGTCTCATTCGATGGACTGTATGGGAAATGGAATCAGAACCAATGTTAACTCTGAGGGGAAAATCCCCTGTACCGAAACGGCCCGGCGGATATTCGAACCCTCAACCCCAGGATCACAAAGATTCCGAGTCCGGCGCTCTACCACTGAGCTTATTCCGGCCCCCGGTATAGATAGAATGGTTTCATTGCCTGAAGAAACAGGTAGGGATGGGATGTTTTCTAAGGTAGGACTAGAGCGTTTTCCGTCCTTTAAACAGACCGTGTTAGGATGGTTTCTATTACCTGAGAAAACAGGGTTGGGGAAGTTTATATTACTGAGGAAAAGGCATGATTAGGATGGCTTCTATTATGTGAGGGAACAGGTAGGATTAGGATGGCTTCTATTATGTCAGGAAACGGCATGATGGCATGATTAGGATGGCTTCTATTATGTCAGGAAATGGCAGGATTAGGATGGCTTCTATTATGTCAGGAAACGGCAGGATTAGGATGGCTTCTATTATGTGAGGGAACAGGTAGGATTAGGATGGCTTCTATTATGTCAGGAAACGGCAGGATTAGGATGGCTTCTATTATGTCAGGAAACGGCAGGATTAGGATGGCTTCTATTATGTGAGGAAACGACATGATTAGGATGGCTTCTATTATGTCGGGAAACGGAAGGATTAGGATGGCTTCTATTATGTGAGGGAACAGGTAGGATTAGGATGGCTTCTATTATGTCAGGAAACGGAAGGATTAGGATGGTTTCTATTATGTTGGGAAATGGAAGGATTAGGGTGGCTTCCATTATGTCGGGAAACGGAAGGATTAGGATGGCTTCTATTATGTCAGGAAACAGGTGGGATTAGGATGGCTTCTATTATGTCAGGAAACAGGTAGGGTAAGGATGGCTTCTATTATGTCAGGAAACGGTAGGATTAGGATGGCTTCTATATGTCAGGAAACAGGTGGGATTAGGATGGCTTCTATTATGTCAGGAAACAGGTAGGGTCAGGATGGCTTCTATTATGTCAGGAAACGGTAGGATTAGGATGGCTTCTATATGTCAGGAAACGGCAGGATTAGGATGGCTTCTATTATGTCAGGAAACGGTAGGATCAGGATGGTGTCGAAACAGGTAGAATCAAAGTAGTCTTTTTTACGTAATGTTTTTTTCTTCTTAGATTCCGAGAATGGACGGTTTCTGTTTCCTGAGGAAACAGTTCAGATTAGGATGGTTCTTTCGTTGGAGTTTTTAACAAAATCGAAAGAGACAAGCTCAGCATGATTTCTTTTACCTAATAAAATGTGGATCGGATCAGAGTGCTTTCTGCCTGAGGAAACGGGTAAAGTCGTTAACGGATTATCAGTCCTGTACTTCACCTTTTGCCCTTTCTAAGGCGGATAGTGTTCTCGAGATCATGTCGTCCATCGTCATCTGTTTGGAGATGTGAGTGCAAAAGGTTCTGGTTGGAATTACATGCTAGAATATAAAGGGTTTTTCTTCTGTTTAAAAACTGTTCCATGACTGGGTGCTTGAATTCTTTTCTTTTCTTCTTTTGATTCCTCTTCTTCTGCTGCTTCTTCTTCTACTTCTTCTCTGCTACTGCTGCCTCTTCTTTTTTCTTCTTCTTCTTGTCTTCTTCTTCTTCTAGTTCTTCTTCTACTTCTTCTTCTTCTTCTTCTCATTGTCATTGCTGGTGTTCTTATTGTTGATATCATACAAATCAATGATCTCACAGGCTGGACAACTACTGTGACATCCACGATGGACACGTCCTCCAAGGGGAAGAGACGTCAAGCCCGAACAGTGACCCTCAGTTCATAATGATAGGAATTCCTATCATAGCAACTGTGGTCATTGTGGCCGTTGTAGCTGTGCTGGTGGTGGTGGTGGTCAGAAAAAGTGAATCGTGTCGATTGAGACAATTGTTTCAATTTACACGATTCGGAGAACCGCCACCACCGCATACAGCTACGTTTGACAGGCGGGCGATGTCCGTTACAATGGACATAATACAGTGAGTCCATGGACAGAAATCCTGTCTATTGACTCTCTGTCCAATGTCCATTGTGAGGTTCGCACACTCCCTAAACACCCCTGGTTTGGGTGGGACCGTCTTTGTTTGTATTTTGTTTTGTATCTTTTGGGACCCTAAAAGTCCCTAAATAGTGTCTAAGCCCCTAATAGTACCTGGAAAGGGGTATTTCGTGTGTGTGTGTGTGTTTGTGTGTGTGTGTGTGTGTCTGTGTGCGTGCGTGCGTGCGTGCGTGCGTGTGCACGTGCGCACGTGCGCACGCGCGCGTGTGTGTGTAGAAATATTCTGTCTCTAAGTTTATTGCTTTGTTTGAAGAGGGATAGAGAGATGGTGGCAAAGGTACTAACGGATACAAGATTGTATATAATGGGCAGAATTCTATTTTTATGCCTTTTTTTTCTCTGCGTGTGTGTGTGTGTGTGTGTTGCGCGCGCGGGCGCGCGTGTTTGTGGTTGTATGCGTGTGTTTGTGAGTGTGTGTGAGTGTGTGTGTGTGTGTGTGTGTGTGTGTGTGTGTGTGTGCGTGTGTGTGTGTGTGTGCGTGTGTGTGTGTGTGTGTTAATCATGTTCCTTTTCTTTGAATGAAAAATGTTTACATTCTTTTCATTATGTCTTCTTAAATGTCATTGCAACTATGAGTTAATCTGACAATAAACTGGTTTCTGTGTGTGTGTGTGTGTGTGTGTGTGTGTGTGTGTGTGTGTGTAAAATGTTTGAATCATAAGATATTTATAAGTGAAATCGACTCTTTGGAGCAATGTTGTGTTGTGTCGTTACCATTTTTGAAGCAATAAGATACTGAGTTCAACTGTTTATGAGAATGTTGAGTTGTATAAAATGTTTGAATCAATAAAGTATTTAGTAAATTCAACTGCTTGTAACAATGTCAAATATATCGCCACGTCTGTAAAGACCGTAGAGTTTGTGTGTGTGTGTGTGTGTGTGTGTGTGTGTGTGTGTGTGTGTGTGTGTGTGCAAAATGTTTGAATCAGTAAGATATTGATAAATGAATTCGACTGTCTGGAGCAACGTTGTGTTGTATCGTGTAACATTTTTGAATCAATAAGATAATAAGTGAACTCGACGGTTTGTGACAATGTCAAATATATCACCATGTGTTTTAAAGAACATTGTGTGTGAGTGTGTGTGTGTGTGTGTGTGTGTGTGTGTGTGTGTGTGTGTGTGTGTGTTCCTGTATGTGGGTGACGGTGGTGCAGTAATGGGGGTTATTGCGTGTAAAATTCTTTAATCAATCACATAAAAAAATGGCCATGTATGCTTAGTGGAGGATGGTGTGTGTGTGTGTGTGTGTGTGTGTGTGTGTGTGTGTGTGTGTGTGTCGTGTGTGTGTCGTGTGTGTGTGTTGTGTGTCGTGTGTGTGTGTGTGTGTGTGTGTGTGTGTGTGGAGTGTGTGTGTGTGTGTTGTGTGTGTGTGGTGTGTGTGTGTCCACTCGTCTCTCTCTCTCTCTCTCTCTCTCTCTCTCTCTCTCTCTCTCTCTGTCCCTCTCTCTCTCTCTCTCTGTCCCTCTCTCTCTCTCTCTCTCCTCTCTCTCTCTCTCTCTCTCTCTCCCCCGCCACACACACACACACACACACACACAACACACACACACACACACACACACACACACACACGCAAGCGCACACACACACACACACACACACCACACACACACACACACACACACACACACGTTGAGAAAATGTCAGAATGAATATATGTTTTAAATGAGAAAACCTGGCGTTATATTTCTTTACTTTCCATATCTGAGAGCAAATAAGTCTGTCTTTAAATTCTACAATGAACTGCTGCTCATTTCCTACTTACTTGGTCATTCACACGATTCCAAAACCATGTTATGAAAGACCTTTCCTTGCTTTATCAACCCAGATTTCTTTACCTTTTTCCTTTTTTAAGAGCAGCATGTCCTCGGCTTGCCTGCTCACACGGGACTGGGTAGCTTCAAGATCTTCAACACATTAATACATTTCACAAATGAACTTATATTCAAAGTAGTAAACAAGTGGGGTATGTTTTGCTCCCATAAGGAAACCTAACACAGAGTAACTTTTATTCAAGACTGGCACAGCCTTTTAAACTTGAATAAAGTCAGACAAATACATAGACGAACAATCTACTAGTGGGGGAAAAACAAGCGCAGGCTAACAACTGAACTGTCTTTTTTTTTTTAACCTTTTTTTAATTTGCATTCCAACATGTATATATACAAGGAAGACAAAGTGTACATAAAGAAATAAATAAAGATTTAAATCACCCCAAACAATGTGAATTCACAAATTCATGCAAACATTATCTAATACGACAGAGAGAGAGAGAGAGAGAGAGAGAGAGAGAGAGAGAGAGAGAGGTGGATGTATCAAGAAAAATCATGCTGACAGGGATGTTTTCACATCATTATGTTTGGCAAAATATTGAAATCAGGCCTCTAATAATGCACAAAAAAGTGTTCATTTACACACTTCATCTTACACTTTTAAATCTATTAGTGCAACTTGTTTTTGAAAAGAAAAGAAAGAGAAAAGGGTTAAATGTTAAACAGTATCCATCAATGGTCTGTATGCCAGCCATCTGGTCAAAAAATCTGCATGGTTTAATTTCAAATATGCAATATGTTCCTCAATTTTGTATCTAAATTTTAATTTGTTTATGAATACTTGTATTTGTGGCAGGGCGTTGTTTATTTTACAAACGTATATGTAATACTTCGCAAATATTATTATAAAGTAAAAGACGGTGTCACCCACAATCGTATTGTCATAGCCAAATAGTACGAGTACTTCTGTCAAAAGGACATTTTCAGCATTCAAACATTTTTCTTTCATTAAGCCAATGAGAGCATTCCAAAAAACTTGTACATGGTGACATTTCCAAAACATATGGTCAATGCTATCTTTGGATGTGCTGCAAAAACTACAGTTATTACTTTCAACAATTCCAATCTCCTTTAAAACAACATTTGTGCATAAACACCTGTGTATATTTTCAGTTGAAACCACTGCAGCCTTACATCACGTACCTTATGCGCGTGCAAAAAACAGGATTTCCAATCATTTTGAATCAACAATTTCATGTCCCATTTATCACAACATTTTGGCTTAGGATTATTCGCAATGATGATATCATAATACAACTTGGAGCCTTTATTTATAGCGAAAAGATGTTTAAAGCACAATGATGAGTTTATGTACTTGTCGTTTTTTATAGTGATACCAGCCGTTTTTATATAGTCCATTATAGTCGATTTAAAGCCAGCAAAAGTGACAAAATCGGTATTTACATTATATTTTTCTGTAAAAAGTGCATGCGGCAAAAACTTTCCTTTGTCATCAAAAAAGTGGGCGAGACAGTTGATATCTTTGCTGCTTAGTTTTTTCGATACAATGCACTTCTTTCCGGTTTGAAATCGCTTATTATGGCATAATGGTTCGGCAGAAGTTCAGTGGAGTTTTGGGGGAACACTTGTAATAAAAAACTTTATACGCATCAAGAACTTCAGCCCAAAACGGATTATACTTAGTGAATTTGGAAACGAATTCTGGACCATATTTTTTCATAAGCGACCACTTAGAAAGTTAAACAACAGAATATTGCGCCATCTATGAGTTGACATCTCAGCTTTACGTATCCAGGACAGCTTCAGAGATAAAACAAAAGTTTTTAGTTCAGGAAGACCAATGCCACCATCTTTTATACTTTTATGTGCAGTTGTTCGGTTAATCTTATCTGGTTTATTCCAAACAAATTTATAACAAGCCTGTTGACATGTTTGAAAAAATATGTCTGGTGGGTTTGGTAATAGTAACCAGAGGTGTGTCAACTTTGAGAGGATAAGAGATTTTAATATTGCTACCCTACCGAGGGGTGTTAACTGTCGTGTTACCCATATTTTGAATAAGTGTTTGACATCTGCTAGTCTTTCCGAGTAATTTATATCTACACATTCTTTCAGGTCATTAGTGAACCACATTCCTAAAACTCGGAATTTGGATGGATTCCATTCCATACCTAAGTGTTCCATATAACGGATTTCAGAATTTTTCTCACTTCCCAGCCAAACGACATTAGTTTTTCCTACATTCATATGAAGGCCTGACACAGAACCAAACCTATCAAGAACATCTATACAGTTTTCAAAAGAACTATCTCCTGCAAGTAAGAATTCTGTATCATCAGCGTACTGAGAAATCTTGTGTTCAACATTGTTGACTGAGATCCCATGGATATTGGAATTCTGTCTGACCATAATAGCCAATATTTCTACGCATAACACAAATATATAAGGAGACAGAGGGTCTCCTTGTCTGCAGCCTCTTTTAATTCTAAACCAGTCCGAAACCTGACCATTTACAATTACACATGATTTAATATTTTTATAAAACGTACCTATCCATCTACATATATCATTTTGAAAACCAAATGCTTTCAGTACTTTAAACATAAAGTTCCAGTTTATTGAATCGAAAGCCTTTTCAAAATCTATATTCAGAAGCAATCCGGGTAGATTATGTTTGTCTAGATAAGCTATCATGTCAATATCAATCTTAAATTATCTCCAATATGTCTATTTCTGATAAACCCTGTTTGATCTTCATCAATTATATTTGGTAGAACTTGCTTTAACCGATTTGCTATACAGGACGATCCTATTTTTATAAATCACATTTAAAAGTGAGATAGGTCTCCAGTTTTTTATGTATTGCCTTGGTTTATCACCTTTAGGGATAGAAGTTATAATTCCTTCTCTCTGTACACAAGATAGCTCTCCTTTTCTGAAACTCGCATTAAGTGCTCTTACAACAAATCCACCTAATTTCTTCCAAAATACTTTAAAGAATTCTGCACTAAAGCCGTCTGTGCCTGGACTTTTTATTATTTTTCATTTTACTCAGAACATACGTAGCTTCTTCTAACGTTATTTCTCCCTCTAATCTTTCTGCGTCTGTTTCGTTTATACAAGGGATATCATTCACTAAGTTTCTAATCTCACAGTCATCTACTACAGATTCAGCATATAATGATTCATAAAATCTCTGCACTTCTTGGATGATATCTTTCTGGTCTATCAAAATTTTATCTTGCTGATCTATGAGTCTAGCCATGTTTTTACTTACATAGTGTCGCTTTTCTAAATTGCAAAAATATTTTACTAACTTTCTCCCCATCAGCTACCCATCTAGCTACCCATCTATGCAAATAATTGTTGGCCTGCGCTTGTTTTTCCCCCACTAGTAGATTGTTCGTCTATGTATTTGTCTGACTTTATTCAAGTTTAAAAGGCTGTGCCAGTCTTGAATAAAAGTTACTCTGTGTTAGGTTTCCTTATGGGAGCAAAACATATCCCACTTGTTTACTGTTTATCGTTTACTGTTCCCTACCTCATTTCATTTCCGATTTTGCTTTGATTAAATTGAGGTTATTTGTTTCTGTCCGTCTGTGTGTTTGTCTTTTGATCTCCCTTGCATCTTTGGGTGGATCCTCAGGCGTAGGCTCAAAGACTGTCCCCTACATTTTATATTATTTGCATAATGTCTTTAGTTTTACTTTTTTTTTAATTTCATGTTCCCAGTTTCTCCATCTTCAAACTCCCTCTCCCCTCCCCTCCTTAAGTTCAAATCTTTGCCAGATCATTACTATGAAGACAGTTCAGTTGTTGGCCTGCGCTTGTTTTTCCCCCACTAGTAGATTGTTCGTCTGTATATTGTCTGACTTTATTCAAGTTTAAAAGGCTGTGCCAGTCTTGAATAAAAGTTACTCTGTGTTAGGTTTCCTTATGGGAGCAAAACATACCCCACTTTTTTACTGTTTATCGTTTACTGTTCCCTACCTCATTTCATTTCCGATTTTATATTCAAAGGGTATCTGCCTATCTCTCTTTATAAAACAAGGCTAGATGAATGAATTGGTACTTGAAGGAAACGCTTCATAGCATAGCTATGCTCTTTTTCCATCTGAGAATTCTCATGTAAGCCCCAAATAAATTTCAGCTGCATATGTAAGAAAAGGTTTTATCTGTGCATCAAACTTTTTTTTTCAAAATATACCACAGTCAGTACAATTCAGTTTTCTTACAGATTTAAGAATTTCAAATGTACCTTTTCTTCCTTTTCTAAGATATTCTTCCCATGCGCAACTGAAAGTTAATTTTGTTGAAAATATCATTCCTGATTAATTGTATGAATTAACTACTCGAAATCTGCATTTCCATAAAACCATTTTTCATGCACAAATAGGTGGCCACCCATTCTAAATACCACTGCATTAGTCTTATCCAAGTTAACTGATAAACATAAGCGATCCGCTTTTTCTTTCAATACATTTAGTTGATTTTGCAAACCTACAACTGGTCCGGATAGAAGAACATCGTCAGCATACAGGAATAAAAATAATCCAACTGCTCAAGGCTCTATCTGGATACCATGTCTTCCTTTCCTGGACAGTTCCACAGCCAGTTCGTTTATAACATAAATGGCACAGAATACATCACGCAAGATTCACGATGAGAACTCTAGGTCTTAAGGCCAACTAAAGATGGTTTGAATGTGGAACATCCACAGAACTACCTTGTCCTGCATGTAGATACATTACTGACGACGAAGAACACATTCTGTTCCACTGTACTGCTTATAATGAAGTGCAGACAAATTGTTCGTTTTTCTAGTTAGATATAGCGAAAAGACAAGATGTCGCTGTCGTGTTATAATCAGATAACGAACTTGTAATTAAATCAGTTGCGAAATTCATCGCGGAAGCATTGAACACTAGACATATGAAGGGCAGTGCATTTTAAGACAATGCATTATAAGAGATATATGAATGAATAACATCATTCATCACATGTGGAAGAGATCAGTAAGATACAGTGTCATCATTTGGTTGAGTGGATTGTCGAGTCAGTCTTACAATTTCCTTTTTTTCCCCTTAACGTTACTGTATTACTCCTGAGTGCGAGGATATGTGGAGATGTTACGATTTTGTATGTTTTTGATAAACTTTGATTTAATAATACACATTGGGAATAAATGTATACTATTTGTTAGCAAGGAAAGGAATAGATAAATGTTATTGCTCTGTTACCCCACCCCCACCCCACATCCTTGTCAAAAGAGCTTTTTGGTAAAATGTCAAAGTGTCAAAGTGTCTCTCTCGAACAATTCCAATACACATCTAACCAGTCGCACTTGAAGGTCAGCATGAAGAAGAGTGACGATCATTTTTTTAAACAAGGAAACGGGAGGGTGCTGCAGAGGAGGACAGACGGGAATACACTGGCATTGCAATGCCAGGCGTTGACATCCCTGAGTTGCCAGCAATGTTTTCTCCACTCCTCTGTGCTGGGCAGCTGCTGGCGCGGATCTTTCTGAAAGAGAAAAGCCAAGCACGCTCTTTGAACAAAGGCTTTCTGAAACTTTTTGTCAAGATCTTTTTTTTTTACCCACGTGCAACAAAATGATGATGAGAGCTGTGGTGACTATGTAATAACGCTTTGCTTGTCATTTCATTTCTTTGGCTTTCAGACGTACATGGAAAGACAAACGGGCGCTAAATCTGGGTGCATTTGGAAAGTAAGTGAATTTGTTAACGGTTAAAATGATCCAATGTAAACGTTGATTGACTACTGAGGAAATCCCGTGTCATGTAATGAGAAGGGGGGAACAACTGAGTTTTATGTAATGAGAAGGGGGAAAACAACTAACTGTCATGTAATGAGGAGGGGGAAACAGCTGAGTGTCATGTAATAAGAACAGGGGAAACAAATGAGTGTTATGTAATGGAAAGGGGGGAAACAGCTGAGTGTCATGTAATGAGAAGGGGAAACAACTGAGTGTTATGTAATGCGAATGGGGGGGGGGAAGCTACGTGTTATGTAAAGAGAAGGGGGAAACAACTGTCATATAATGAGAAGGGGGAAAAACCTGTCATATAATGAGAAGGGGGAAACAGCTGAGTGTCATATAATGAGAAGGGGGAAACAGCTGAGTGTTACGTAATGAGAACAGGGAAACAGCTGAGTGTCATGTAATGAGAAGGGGGGAAACAACTGAGTGTTATGTAATGAGAACAGGGGAAACAGCTGAGTGTCATGCAATGAGAAGGCGGTAAACAACTGAGTGTCATGTAATGAGAACAGGGGAAAAACTGAGTGTCATGTAATGAGAAGGGAGGAAACAGCTGAGTGTCATGTAATGAGAAGGGAGGAAACAGCTGAGTGTCATGTAATGAGAAGGGGGGAAACAACTGAGTGTCATGTAATGAGAACAGGGGAAACAACTGAGTGTCATGTAATGAGAAGGGAGGAAACAGCTGAGTGTCATGTAATGAGAACAGGGGAAAAACTGAGTGTCATGTAATGAGAAGGGAGGAAACAGCTGAGTGTCATGTAATGAGAACAGGCAAACAACTGAGTGTCATGTACAGACAAGGGGGGAAACAGCTGAGTGTCATGAAATGAGAAGGGGGAAACAACTGAGTGACATGTACTGACAAGGGGGGAAACAGCTTGGTGTCATGAAATGAGAAGGGGGAAACAGCTGAGTGTCATGGAATGAGAACAGGGGAAAAACTGAGTGTTATGTAATGAGAAGAGGAAAACCACTGAGTGTCATGTAATGAGAAGGGGGTAAACAACTGAGTGTCATGTGATGAGAACAGGGGAAAAACTGAGTGTTATGTAATGAAAAGAGGAAAACCACTGAGTGTCATGTTAAAGAGAAGGGGGGAAAAACTGAGTGTCATGGCATGAGAAGGGGGAAAACTGAGTGTATGTAATGAGAAGGGGGAAACAATGAGTGTCATGTAAAGAGAAGGGCAAACAACTGGGTGTTATGTAATGAGAACGGGGAACAATGAGTGTTATGTAATGAGAAGGGGGGGAAAAAATGAGTGTCATATAATGAGAATGGGGAAACGCTGAGTGTCATGTAATGAGAACAGGGGAAAAACTGAGTGTATGTAATGACAGGGGAAAAAGCTGAGTGTGATGTAATGAGAACAGGGTAAACAACAGAGTGTCATGTACTGAGAAGGGTTGGGGGGAAAAGCTGAGTGTGATGTAATGAGAAGGGGGGAAAAAGCTGAGTGTGATGTAATGAAAAGGGGGGAAAGCTGAGTGCGATGTAATGAGAAGGGGGGAAACAACTGAGTGGCATGTAATGCGAAGGGGGGGGGGGGGGGGGAACTGAGTGTTTGTTGATAACAGGGGAAAAAGTGAGTGTCATGTAATGAGAAGGGGGGAAACAACTGAGTGTCATGTAATGACAAGGGGGAAACAACTGAGTGTCATGTAATGAGAACAGGGGAAACAATGGGGTGTTATGTAATGAGAATGAGAAAACAACAGAGTGGTATGTAATGAGAAGGGGAAAACAACTGAGTGTCATGTAAAGAGAACAGGGGTAAAAAATGAGAGTTAGTAATGAGATGGGGGGGGAAAAAAAACTGAGAGTTATGTAATGAACAGGGGAAACAATGAGTGTCACGTAATGAGAAGGGGGAAAAACGCTGAGTGTTATGTAATGAGAACAGGGGAAAAACTGAGTGCCAAGTAATGAGAAGCGGGGGGGGGGGGGGGATAGCTGAGTGTCATGTAATTTAGAAGGGGGGAAACAACTGAGTGTCATGTAATGAGAAGGGGAAACAACTGAGTGGCATGCAATTCGAAGGGGGGAAACAGCTGAGTTGTATGCACTGAGAAGGGGGAAAGAGGTGAAAGTCATGTAAAGAGAAATGGGGAAACACCCGAGAGTTATGTAATGAGAAGAGCAAAACAACTGAGTGTCATGTAATGAGAACAGGGGCAACTGAGCGTTATGTAATGAGAACAGGGGAACAATGAGTGTTATGTAATGAGAAGAGCAAAAAAACTGAGTGTATGTAATGAGAAGGGGGGGGGGGGGGACAGCTGAGTGTGATGTAATGAGAAGGGGAAAACAACGTGTGTCATGTAATGAGAACAGGGGAAACAGCTGGAGTGTCAGGGAATGAGAAGGGTGAAAACAGCTGAGTGTGATGTAATGAGAAGGGGAAACAGCTGAGTGTCATGTAATGGAAGGTGGGTGGGGGGGAGCTGAGTGTCATGTAATGAGAATGGAGAAACAAATGAGTGTATGTAATGACAAGGGGGAAAACAACTGCGTTGTCATGTAATGAGAACAGGGGAACAACTGAGTGTTTGTAATGAGAAGAGTAAAACAACTGGTGTCATGTAAAGAGAACGGGGGGGGGGGACATTGATTGTCATGTAATGAGAAGGGGAAAACAAACTGAGTGTCATGTAATGAAACAGGGGAAACGCTGAGTGTCATGTAATCAGAACACAGAAAACAACTAAGTGTATGTAATGATTATGGGGAAAACAGCTTAGTTTTCGTGTTAATGGGAAACAGTGGAGACAGCTGAATTTTATGTAATGAAAAGAGGAGAAACAACTGAGTGTCATGTATGAGAAGGGGGGGGAAACAGCTGACTGTTATGTAATGAGAACAGAGGAAGTGAGTGTCATGTAATGAGAACAGGGAAACAACTGAGTGTTATGTAATGAGAAGGGGGAAACAACTGAGTGTTATGTAATGACAAGGGGAGAACAGCTGAGTTCTGTAATGAGAAGGGGGGAGAAGAACTGAGTGTAATGTAATGAGAACAGGGGAAACAACTGAGTGCTATGTAATGGAAGGGGGAAATAGCTGGTGTCAAGTAACGAGGAAGGGAGGAAAAAAACTGAGTGTCATGTAATGAGAAGGGGGGGGAAACAAGTGAGTGTCATGTAATGAGACATGGGATACAACTGAGTGTATATAATGAGAAGATGGGAACAGCTGAGTGTCATGTGATGGGGAAGGGGGAAAACAAAATGAGTGTCATTGTAATGGAAAAGGGGGGAAACAAGTGAGTGTCATGTAATGAGAACAGGGGATACAATGAGTGTATGTAATGAGAAGGGGGGAAACAGCTGAGTGTCTGTGATGAGAAGGGGGGAAACAACTGAGTGTCATGTAATGAGAAGGGGGAAACAAGTGAGTGTCATGTAATGAGAACAGGGGATACAACTGAGGTCATCTAATGAGAAGGGGGGAAACAAAACAACTGAGTGTCATGTGATGAGAACAGGGGAAAAAACTGAGTGTTATGTAATGAGAAGAGGAAAAAACCCCTGAGTGTCATGTAACGAGAAGGGGGTAAACAACTGAGTGTCATGTAATGAGAAGGGGGGAAACAACTGAGTGTCATGTCATGAGAAGGGGGGAAAAATACTGAGTGTCTGTTATGAGAAGGGGAAACAACTGGGGTGTATGTAATGAGAAGGGCAAAACAACGGGGTGTTTTGTAAAGAGAAACAGGGGAACAACTGAGTGTTATGTAATGAGAAGGGGGAAAACAATGAGTGTCTATAATGAGAATGGGGAAACAGCTGGTGTCATGTAATGAGAACAGGGTAAACAACAGAGTGTCATGTACTGAGAAGGGTTGGGGGAAAAAGCTGAGTGTGATGTAATTTAGAAGGGGGGAAACAGTGAGTGTGTGTAATGAGAAGGGGGGAAACAGCTGAGTGCGATGTAATGAGAAGGGGGGGAAAAAATGAGTGGCATGTAATGCGAAGGGGGGGGGGGGGGGGGGGAAACCTCAGTGTCATGTAATGATAAAGGGGAAACAGCTGAGTGTAATGTAATGAGAAGGGGGACAAAACTGTGTGTCATGTAATGACAAGGGGGAAAACTGAGTGTCATGTAATGAGAACAGGGGAACAACTGAGTGTTATGTAATGAGAATGAGGAAAACAACAGAGTGGTATGTAATGAGAAGGGGAAAACAAACGAGTGTCAGTAAAGAGAACAGGGTAAAAACTGAGAGTTATGTAATGAGATGGGGGAAACAATGAGGGGTTATGTAATGAACAGGGGGAAACAACTGAGTGTCACGTAATGAGAAGGGGGAAACAGCTGAGTGTTATGTAATGAGAACAGGGGAAACAATGAGTGCCAAGTAAAGAGAAGCGGGGGGGGGGAGAGGTGGGATAGCTGAGTGTCATGTAATGAGAAGGGGAAACAACTGAGTGGCATGCAATTCGAAGGGGGGGAAACAGCGAGTGTCATGCACTGAGAAGGGGGAAAAGAGGTGAAGGTCATGTAATGAGAACTGGGGAACACCTGAGAGTTATGTAATGAGAAGAAGCAAAACAATGGTGTCATGTAATGAGAACAGGGGAACAACTGAGCGTTATGTAATGAGAAAAGGGGAACAATGAGTGTTATGTAATGAGAAGAGCAAAACAACTGAGTGGGCATGTAAGAGAAGGGGGGGGGAACAGCTGAGTGTGATGTAAAGAGAAGGGGAAAACAACTGTGTGTCATGTAATGAGAACAGGGGAAACAGCTGAGTGTCATGTAATGAGAAGGGGAAAAGCTGAGTGTGATGTAATGAGAAGGTGGGTGGGGGGCAGCTGAGTGTCATGTTAAAGAGAATGGGGAAACAACTGAGTGTCATGTAAAAGACAAGGGGGGAAACAACTGAGTGTCATGTTTAAAGAGAACAGGGGAAAAACTGAGTGTTTGTAATGAGAAGAGCAAAACAACTGAGTGTCATGTAATGAGAACGGGGGGGGGGGGGGGACAGCTGATTGTCATGTAATGAGAAGGGGGAAAAAACTGAGTGTCATGTAATGAACACAGGGGAAACAGCCTGAGTGTCATGTAATCAGAACACAGAAAACAAACTAAGTGTCTGTAATGATTATGGGGAAACAGCTTAGTGTCGGTAATGGGACAGTTTGGGGACAGTCAATTTTATGTAATGAAAAGAGGAGAACAAAATGAGTGTCATGTAATGAGAAGGGGGAGGAAAAGCTGACTGTTATGTAATGAGAACAGAGGAACAGCTGAGTGTATGTAATGAGAACAGGGAAACACTGAGTGTTTTTGTAATGAGGGAAAGGGGGGAAACAACTGAGTGTTTGTAATGACAAGGGGGGGGAACAGTGAGTCTCATGTAAAGAGAAGGGGGGAGAAGGGAATGAGTTTTAATGTAATGAGAAAGGGGAAACAACTGAGTGGTATGTAATGAGAAGGGGGAAATAGCTGAGTGTCAAGTAACGAGAAGGGGGAAACAACTGAGTGTCATGTAATGAGAAGGGGGGAAACAAGTGAGTGGGCATGTAATGAGAACATGGGATACAAAATGAGTGTCATATAAAGAGAAGGGGGAAACAACTGAGTGTATGTGTGGAGAAGGGGAAAACTGAGTGTCATGTGATGAGAAGGGGAAGACAACTGAGTGTCATGTAATGAGAAGGGGGAAACAAGTGAGTGTTTATGTAATGAGAACAGGGGGATACAAATGAGTGTCATGTTTAAAGAGAAAAGGGGATACAACTGAGTGTCATGCAATGGAAGGGGGGAAACAAATGAGTGTCATGTAATGAGAAGGGGGGGAAACAGCTGGAGTGTCATGTGATGAGAAAAGGGGAAAAAATGAGTGTTATGTAATTAGGAGGTGAAAACAGCTGAGTGTCATGTAATGAAAACAGGGGAAAAAACTGAGTGTATGTAATGAGACAGGGGGAAACAAACTGGTGTTATGTAATGTGACAGGGGGAAAAAAACTGAGTGTCATGTAATGAGAACAGGGGGAAAAAACTAAGTGTCATGTAATGAGAACAGGGGAAACAACTGAGTGTTTGTAATGAGAACCAGGGGAAACAACTAAGTGTCATGTAATGGGGAACAGGGGAAGCAATGAGTGAAATGTAATGAGAACGGGGAAAAAACTGAGTGTTATGTAATGAGAACAGGGGAAACAACTAAGTGTCATGTATGAGAACAGGGGAAGCAACTGAGTGATATGTAATGAGGAGGTAAAAACCCCTGAGTGTCATGTAATGAAAACAGGGGAAACAGCTGGTGTTATGTAAAGAGAACAGGGAAACAAATGAGTGTTATGTAATGGAAGGGGGAAACAACTTAGTGTTATGTAATGAGAAGGGGGGACAACTGGTGTATTTAATTTGAAGGGGGGGGGGGACAGCTGAATGTCATGTAATGAGAAGGGGGAAACAAATGAGTGTCATGTTATGAGAAGGGGGAAACAACTGAGTGTCATGTTATGAGAAGGGGAAACAACTGAGTGTCATGTTATGAGAAGGGGGAAACCACTGAGTGTCATGGAATGTGAAGGGGGGAAACATCTGAGTGTCATGTTATGAGAAGGGGAAACAACAAAGTGCCATGTAATGATAACAGGGGAAACAACTGAGTGTCATGTAATGATAACAGGGGAAACAACTAAGTGTCATGTAATGATAACAAGGAAACAACTGAGTGTCATGTAATGACAACAGGGGAAACAACTGAGTATGAATATGGTTGGGGCCGTGTGCAGTAATGTCATAACCTGTCATTCACTCTCGGTGCCAGACGTCTGTATTGCTGATAGCTAATCTCCATGCTATGAGGAAGGTAAACTGCTGATTGCTAATCTCCATGCTGTGAGGAAGGTAAACTGCTGATTGCTAATCTCCATGCTATAAGGAAGGTAACCGTTCTGGGTCATTTGCGAAACCCAACTGCCATGATCCTTACTACTATGATTGTGAATTCCAGCCATAATACCAGATTACCAGTTATCCCCCACCCCCACCCACCCACCCACCCCCACCCCCCCACCCCTTCCCCAACGTTTGCTGTGTTTGAAACAAGAGAGAGGAAACAGAAGACTACAGCAGAAGAAAAAGAAAAACATAGAGACTTGTTTGTTTGTTATTGACACGGTCATGGACACTCTTCATTCATGGATCACGAGGAAGTGTGTGTGTGTGTGGTGGGGGGAGGGGGGTAGCAGGGGAGGGGTATGTTCTGTCGTGATAAGCAGGAAACGCCTTCTCCTCTGTCACTCTACATGTTTGTTTTTGTTTTCCCTTTCCACCTTTCGTACCCTAAAAGCCCACTCACATTACAACAACAAAATAGAAGAAAATCAGTGTTGAAAGTTGAGAGTGACCAGGAGTGTTGTGCACTGCCAACGTGTTACTGGACGTCCAAGGCGCTAACAGTGTGGTGGGGTAGAGAAGCCGTACTACTGTGCGGAGCCCACCACTTGCCCGGAGGCATCGTCACTGATGGCGCCACACCACCATCCCCTGCAGAGTTCCAGTCTATTCTTCAACCGTCATGGGACTGCACTGACGTCGTGTTGACATCCAGTCTGGAGGACAGAATGGTAGCACGCTCACTGCACTGACGTCGTGTTGACATCCAGTCTGGAGGACAGAATGGCAGCACGGTCACTGCACTGACGTCGTGTTGACATCCAGTCTGGATGACAGAATGGCAGCACGCTCACTGCACTGACGTCGTGTTGACATCCAGTCTGGAGGACAGAATGGCAGCACGCTCACTGCACTGACGTCGTGTTGACATCCAGTCTGGATGACAGAATGGCAGCACGCTCACTGCACTGACGTCGTGTTGACATCCAGTCTGGAGGACAGAATGGCAGCACGCTCACTGCACTGACGTCGTGTTGACATCCAGTCTGGATGACAGAATGGCAGCACGCTCACTGCACTGACGTCGTGTTGACATCCAGTCTGGAGGACAGAATGGCAGCACGCTCACTGCACTGACGTCGTGTTGACATCCAGTCTGGATGACAGAATGGTAGCACGCTCACTGCACTGACGTCGTGTTGACATCCAGTCTGGAGGACAGAATGGCAGCACGGTCACTGCCCTGACGTCGTGTTGACATCCAGTCTGGAGGACAGAATGGTAGCACGGTCACTGCCCTGACGTCGTGTTGACATCCATCTGGAGGACAGAATGGCAGCACGCTCACTGCCCTGACGTCGTGTTGACATCCAGTCTGGAGGACAGAATGGTAGCACGGTCACTGCCCTGACGTCGTGTTGACATCCAGTCTGGAGGACAGAATGGTAGCACGGTCACTGCCCTGACGTCGTGTTGACATCCAGTCTGGGGACAGAATGGCAGCACGCTCACTGCACTAACTCATGACATTTTCGGTTTGTTGTTGTTGTTGTTGTTGTTGTTGTTGTTGTTGTTGTTGTTGTTGTTGTTGTTGTTGTTGTTGTTGCTGTTGTTGTTGTTGTTGTTGTTGTTGTCGTCGTTGTTGTTTTTCCATCGGTGTTTACAGGGTTCGGCGCTTTTAGTTATAGGTTAAACGTTGCTTTGAAGTTACATGTGAAATGACAAGGATTTAGAAATCGATTCATTATTGGCTGTGTCAATCAGTGGGTGACTGCATCTCTTAGGAGATCCAAGTAAAGGTTGTTCTGCACAATTCTTAGCCGCTGACAACGCTTGGGTTATTGAACAGCAGAGCTGACCACTCAGACTGTTCCATATCTTTTGACCTCCTTGCATCCTTGAATGGATCCTCAAGCATAGGCTCAAAGATTGTCCCTACATTTTATACTGTTTGCATAAAGTTTTTAGTCTTCAGCGACTTTTTTCCTCTCCACTCTTTCGTTTTGTTTGATTCTACTGCCTTTCGCTGGCTGCTTTGGGTGCTGTTGGATTCTTTTTCGAACCCCTGGCGGTCAGAACACAGTATGGACAGACAGACACAATCAGCCGTGTCTCCCTGATGAGTCCGACTCAGCGGACGAAAGGCCTCGGAGCAGGCGATACATATAGATCTGCCTTCGAGAGGGATTGCGATAGTTTTCTCATGCAGCTAGTGAAGGGTTTTCATATTTATGATATACATTTTCCCATTTACTTCATCTTCAATTTTTTTTTCTCAGTTTCAAATTTTGCCAAGTCATTACTATAATGATGGAAGAATTGTTAACCTGCACTTGTTTTCCCCCACTACTTAATTGTTCAGCATTGTGTGTGTGTGTGTGTGTGTGTGTGTGTGTGTGTGTGTGTGTGTGTGTGTGTGTGTGTGTGTGTGTGTGTGTGTGTGTGTGTGTGTGTGTGTGTGTGTGTGTGTGTTCTTTGTTCACGTTTTCTGTCTCCCCCTCCACCCCCCACCCCCCCCTTTTTTTCTTCTCCTTCTCTCACACTGTGTCTCTTATATTTTCCCTTGTTTCATCCTTGCTGCTGTTGCCCTTCTCTCCTTTCTTTCTCTCTATTTTTTCTTTTCCCTGCTGCGTCTTTCTCTTATCTTCATTCGTCGTCCGTGTTTTTCTTCTCTTCCCTTTTGTTTTCATCCTTCTCCTTTTTTATCCCTTCTTTCCAAAAGTGTTAGTCGCATAAACAAAAAATACACGACAGTAAAACACGTGCGCGCACACACACACACACACACACACACACACACACACACACACACACACACACACACACACACACACACACACACACACACACACACACACACACACACACACACACACACACACACACACACACACACACACACACAGGCGCGTGCGCGAATGCACATTGACACACAGACGCGCGCGAGAGAGAACACTCACAGACACACGGACACACGCACGGACGCACACACAAAGTAAAACTCAAAGAAAGTGTGGTGAGAAATAAGTTGCTGAAAAACTAAAAGCGTTATATAAACAGCATACATGTAGAGGATCATCTTTGAGCCTATGCTTGAGGATCCATTTAAGGATGCAAGGGAGGCCACAAAGTGTCAACAGTCAGAGTGGTCAGCCCTGCCGTTGAATAACCCAAGCATTGTCAGTGACGTAAGCGCTGACAGCAGCTAAGAACTGTGCAGAACAGCCTTTACTGGGATCTCCTGAGAGATGCAGCCTCCCACTGACTGACCAGCTAAGAACTGTGCAGAACAGCCTTTACTGGGATCTCCTGAGAGATGCAGCCTCCCACTGACTGACCAGCTAAGAACTGTGCAGAACAGCCTTTACTGGGATCTCCTGAGAGATGCAGCCTCCCACTGACTGGGGAAGAAAAATCAAGGGGGAAGGAAAGGAGGAGGGGGGGGGGGGGAAATTAGGGAATTGTTTCAAACATAAAATTTTCACTAGCACCATACGGGGGCCATTGTTACCCATCTTGAAGACAGATACATACATACATACATACATACATACATACATACATACATACATACATACATACATACATACAATTTCAACATACATACACACATACAACATACATACATACATATATACGTGGGTGTTGTGTGTGTTTGTGTGTGTGCGTGCGTGCGTGCGTGCGTGCGTGCGTGCGAGCGTGCGTGGGGTGCGTGGCGTGCGTGCGTGCGTGCGTGCGTTGTGTGTGTGTGGGTGTGTGTGGGGTGTGTGTGTGTGTGTGTGTGTGTGGTGTGTGTGTGTGTGTGTGTGTGTGTGAACCCCTTTAAAGATTTGCATTCGTTTTCGTATTCGTATTCTTGTTTGTTTTCTTTTCTCTCTCTCTCTCTCTCCCCTCCTCTCTCCCCCTCTCTCTCTCTCTCTCTCCTCTCTCTCTCTCTCTCTCTCTCCTCTCCCTCCTCCCTCCCTCTCTCTCTCTCTCTCTCCCTCCCTCCCTCCCTCCACCCCCCTTTCTCCCCTCACTCTCTCCTCTCTCTCTCTCTCTCTCTCTCTCTCTCCCTCCCTCCCTCCCTCTCTTTTCTCTCTCTCTCTCTCCCTCCCCTCCCTCCCCTTCTCTCTCTCTTCTCCTCTCTCTCTCTCCCCTCCTCTCCCCCTCTCTCCTCTCTCCCCTCCTCTCTCCCTCTCTCTCTCTCTCTCTCTCTCTTCATGAAAATGTACATCGTTTTTAGAAAACGTTGCTGACAATCAGGACCAGACAGAGTGCTGAAACCGAATGATGACTAGACAGTGAAGTCTCTCCTGAGGTATACTGCAGAGACCCCTTTAACATTCGATGAAAGAAGAATCACTCCAACTGATTGATTAAAAGCTAAAACGACTCTTTTGAGATTGTAAGACATTCCGGGTTTAGTGTTAAGTTTTGAACTTCAAAAAGCATGTGCGGATGAGGGTTTAGTCTGATTTTCATGGATTACAGCATTGTATTAACCATAATTTGCTTTGGATTAAAAAGAAAAACAGTTATAATTTGACTTTGATTCCATTTATTCACAAGGCTATAAGCAAAATAGCGGTATGTTTCCTGACTTAAAAACTGATCATATTCATGTCGTTTCCTCCCTAACTAACAAAATTTTAAAGAGAGAGAGGGAGAGAGAGAAAAGGGGAAGAAAAAAGGGGGGGGGGGGGGGAGGGAGGGGGGGAGGGAGGAGGAGGGGGAGGAGGGAAAGAGAGGGAGGCTTTTGCCCATAGCTATAGTATCTCTCAGCTACTCAACCTCAGCCCCCTCCCCCCCACCTGACCCCCAACAAAAACCCCTCTCTCCCCTCCCCCTAAAAACCTCCCTACCACCTTCCCCTCCCAATTCCAGTCTCTCCCTCCCCCCCCCCCCCCCCCCCCCCCCCCGCCCCTGCCACGCTTTTGACCAATTCCCCACACTTCCCTCCCCCTTCTTTCCAAATTTCTTTGTCCCGTTTTCACGCCCCTGCGGTGAGAAAAATCTGGTTTTGGGGGGTGGGGAAGGGGGGGAAGGGTGGGGGAGACTGGGTAAAGGGGAAAACCTTCCTCCGAAAATGGTTCGTTACCAGGTTTGAATTTCCCACTCCCTCCGCTGACCAAGTGTCCCGACTCAGACAACAGGAAGGTAGACAACTTCAAACGGGTGGGGGAACATTTCCCCCCTTGAGGGGACGCCGTTATCTTTTGGGCATTTTCTGACTGTGGCCAACAACCCCAGAAAAAAGGATTGTTTTTGGGAAAAAATTTATTTTTTTCCCCCTCCTTAGCATTTTTTCTTAAAATTTACCTTTTGCATTCTTTTTTCCTTTTTTTTCGGGTTTTCGTTCTGTATTCTTTTTCGCCCCTTTCTTCAATGCTTTATTTTTTTATCGTTTTTTTCCTTTTTTCATTTTTTTCCTTTGTTATTTTTTTCCTTGTGTGTGGGGTGTGTGTGTGTGTTTTTGGTGTGTGTTGTGTTGTGTGTGTTGTGTGTGTGGTGTGTTATGTGTGTGTGTGTGTCTGTGCGGCGTGCATGCGTGCGTGCGTGCGCGCGCGGGGCGGCGGCGTGCGTGCGGTGTGTGTGTGTGTGTGTTGTGTGTGTTTGTGGGGTGTGTGTGTGTTTTTAATTTTACCTTTTTTCCCTTTTTTGCATTCTCTTTTGGGGTTTCCTTTGATTTTCTTTTGGTTTGCCTCTTTTCATTCCTAAAGCAAACACGCGGGCGTGCACACGCGCCGCAACCCAAAAAAACACACACACACACAACACCACACACACACACACAACACACACACACACACACACACACACACGCTTGGGCCCGCATCACACACCCGGGACACACCAAACCCCGCGCGCAAATGTAGGGAACACACAAGTATACACGCACCACAAACAACAGTTCCATAATAACTGTCCCTTTTTCTCCCCGGCTTAATTTTCCTTACACACCCTTAACCTTTTCTCGCAGCCCTTCCTGTTTTTTCTTTAATGTTCAAATTTTGGGGACTGAATACAGACAAACGAATTTCTCGGGAAAATGCCTTCACAACTACTAAATGACATTGGCCGCGCTGGTTTCGCACAACCCCATTGCCCATTGAACATACAAAGTGCTGGAATACC
>CM031599.1:12580416-12582916 GCA_018398815.1 Conus ventricosus | reverse complement strand
AAACCTACAAGCTTGTTTCCAGCTAAAACGCTCTCCTCAGGGTATACAATTTGGGCACGCCACCGGTGTTATATATTGTGGTGTGTGGGCGTGTGAGTTCTGTGCGTGTGGCACGTGGCCTGCCGGTTTTTTCTTTTTGGGCGCGTTCAGGGGGGGACGTGTTACGGAATGGTGCACTGACAAAGATTTCCATTTATGCTTGCAATTGTCTATTATTTCTACTTTAGAGTTCAGGGATGCTAGGTGGGGTTTACATAATATCAGCCACTTTCTGTAGTACATAAGTTGCATTCTTTAAAGACCACAAACCTAATTTTCTCAACAACCCTACTTGTATACTGATAAACCCATCAAAATCTGAATTAGGCAAAATTAGTAAAAAGATCATGGAAAAAGCAATAGAGGACATAAAACCAAACACTGAATACAATCTCTGGAAAAATAGTTACGAAGTTATCCAATGGTTTAAAGAATTGAACAAACAGAAAAATACAGCGTTCATTACTTTTGACATAGTGGACTTCTACCCTTCCATTGATGAGGAATTACTTACTAAAGCACTAAGATTCGCCAACAAATATACAAATATAACAGATTCTAAGATGGAAATCATTCTCCACACTAAGAAAACCCTTCTCCATAGCAACAGTGAAACTTGGGTAAAAAAAAAAACCAGCAGAAATTCCACATTCGATGTCACAATGGGATCTTATGATGGAGCTGAAACTTGTGAATGAGCTGGACTTTTCATGTTGTCTCAATACAGAAAATACTTGGTAAACAGGTTGGCTTATACAGAGATGACGGTCTTGCCACATTAAACAATAAACCAAAAACCATTGAAAACAAGAAAAAAGAACTTTGTAAAATTTTTCAAAGCCACAACCTAAAAATCACAGTAGAAGCCAACAAAAAAACAGTAAATTATTTAGACATAACATTAGACCTTAAGGATCATGCATTCAAACCATATAAAAAACCTAATTACACACCTGTCTACGTAGACATCAATAGTAACCATCCACCCTCCATCTTAAAAACCATACCTAATCGTATAAACAAAAGATTATCTAAACTGTCATGCAATGAGAAAGAATTTGACAGTGCAGCAGCTGAATACCAAGAGGCGCTGAAAAAAGTGGCTACAACTAAAATTACAATATAACCCAGATAACAACATGAACAGCAACAGGAAAAACAGGAAAAGAAAAATATATGGTATAACCCTCCATATGATGGAAGAACAAAAACTAACGTAGGAAAAGAATTCCTCAGAATCCTTAAAACATCATTCCCAAAAGAACATGTACTATCTAAACTATTCAAAAAAAAATACCGTCAAGCTATCATACTCTGTCACGGACAAAAATAGAAAAACCGAAGTCGTGGTCAGTCGCCAGCCAGTTTAATTGGACATAAGTCCAAACTCAAATATCCTGGTGTCGAGGCAAACGACTTCAGGTGTCGCATCAGCCAATTAGGCACAGCGAAGAGGCTATTTTAGTCTTCATGGAGACAGCATCGTCCAGCAGACAGACTGAGTGGCTGGACCGACGTCTCAATAGGTCTGGCCAGACGGATCGCTACGTCTAGGTCAGACTGATCCGGCCAATTTGCAGGACCAGCGCCCACAAGTTAAGTCGGACGTCGCCGGTTGAAGTAGGAGGGGGGAAGGTATTGTGTGGTGGGGGTGAAATCAAGCTAATTAATTAAATGACCCATCGACCACCACAGAGAGCAAGGCCGGTAGATGTGACTTTGACGAGTCGCATGTCCAATGGAATTAGAAGGGAGGTAACCTCGACAAGGCGGAAAAAATTCTGACCAATGGTACTCACCCTTTGACACATAGGATGAGAATAAGTAAGTGAGGGAGTGAGAGAAGAGGAGAACGAAAAAAACACAGAGAGAGGAAGAGGTTCTGGGAGTAGGCTCTGCACGAGAGAAAAGCAGAGAGATGAGAGGAGGAGTGAAGAGAACCGAGTGGAAGCATTAGCACCAGATAGAGTCTGCAGAGGAAGGACTAAGGAGAGATGTTGAGAGAGAGAGTTGCTAACTGATGAAGAGAAAAAAAAGAAAAAGAAAGGAAAAGAAAAGCAACCATGTCCATTTGATAGAGCAGACTAGAAGAGAGAGAGAGTGCGCAATGCGTTAATGAAGAAAAGAAAGAAAGGAGAACAGATCGATGTCTGGTAGTCACTGTTCAATCTGAACCGGGGTTCGACCTCATACCTGGCAGCGCCACTTTCATCAGCAGTCCAACCTGACCAACGCCAGCGGTCTAACCTGACCAGCGCCAGCGGTCTAACCTGACCAGCGCCAGCGGTCTAACCTGACCAGTGCCAGCAGTCCAACCTGACCAGTGCCAGCAGTTGTGTTGTGACTGGTGTTTGTGAAAGTGACAGTGAAAAGGAAAAAAAAAGAAGAAAAGGAAAGACAGTGATTCGTAAATAGTTTAAGATCACCTGGCCAGGTAAAGTGGAAAATCTATTCATACCCG
>CM031599.1:12560416-12570416 GCA_018398815.1 Conus ventricosus | reverse complement strand
TGCTGACATCACAGAGAACTACCACACGAGGTTTTGATTGGTTGTCATGCTTTGCTGCCCAGTCACGTGAATCACATGACACACCAAGAATAACCTCGAAGAATGACTTTGACTGATTGTGTCCAATCAAACGTGAAACCGTTAGTCAATGTAGATTGTGATTGGTTGCCAGGTAAGACTGCTTGGACAGTCCACCCCTATAAAAGGGCAAGCTCAACTACTATCAGCCACATTAGGTCCCTTTGGTCTACAAAGTCTACGTTGGCAGCAGAGCACACAGAAGGTAAGTGGAAGTTCTGGTCTTTTTATCTGCAGACTCAGACTTTAGGACTGTTCAATGTGCGCTCTGCCTTACGTTTACAGTTGCTTGTTTTCCATTTGCTGCGTTTTACTTTCCTCTTCTCTCTTTCTCATTCGCTGTATTCTTCTTCATCTTCTTCTTTATTCTCCTCCTCCTCCTATTTTATTTCTCAACCTCATCTCCACCTCCTCAGTCTCCACGTCCTTTTCTCTCTTTCTATTCTATTTTTCATGCTTGTAATGACAATGTAGAACACAATTCTTGAAAAAGCAAAGAGGAAGTGCACCCCAGAATGTGTGTCTGATTAGGCCTCAGTATTTTATGACTAGCTTGTCACAGACTTCTCTATGGATGGAACTTGGGATGTCAGTGTTTAGATTACTTGAAGATGGAACGGTGTATGTATCTTATGTCAAGTTTTTGTTCAAATTATCATGTGAGATTTTCGACTCTCTGGCTATCTTTACTGCTTTGAGGTCCATATGTGCCATTCAGTTGGCATCAACGAACACTGTACATGTCTTTCAGTCACAATAACGTTTTACTGCTGATGTGTAGTTCAGTCAGCATCACGTTGTACCACATGTGTAATTATGTTAGCATCACATTTTTCTACATGTGTAGTTCAATCAGTGTTGCGTTTATAAAGCTTCGCTACATGCGTAAATTAATCGGCATTATGGTTTACTACATGTGTAGTCAATCAGCGTGAACATTTTGCTACATGTGTAGTATAATCAGCATGATCATTTTGCTACATGTGTAGTATAATCAGCATGATCATTTTGCTACATGTGTAGTCAATCAGCATGATCATTTTGCTACATGTGTAGTATAATCAGCATGATCATTTTGCTACATGTGTAGTTCAATCAGTGTTACGTTTATACAAGCTTTCACTACATGCGTAAATTAATCGGCATTATGGTTTACTACATGTGTAGTCAATCAGCATGATCATTTTGCTACATGTGTAATCAGCGTGATCATTTTGCTACATGTGTAGTATAATCAGCATGATCATTTTGCTACATGTGTAGTCAATCAGCATGATCATTTTGCTACATGTGTAGTTCAATCAGTGTTACGTTTATCAAGCTTTCACTACATGCGTAAATTAATCGGCATTATGGTTTACTACATGTGTAGTCAATCAGCATGATCATTTTGCTACATGTGTAGTCAATCAGCGTGATCATTTTGCTACATGTGTAGTATAATCAGCATGATCATTTTGCTACATGTGTAGTCAATCAGCATGATCATTTTGCTACATGTGTAGTATAATCAGCATGATCATTTTGCTACATGTGTAGTTCAATCAGTGTTACGTTTATCAAGCTTTCACTACATGCGTAAATTAATCGGCATTATGGTTTACTACATGTGTAGTCAATCAGCATGATCATTTTGCTACATGTGTAGTCAATCAGCGTGATCATTTTGCTACATGTGTAGTATAATCAGCATGATCATTTTGCTACATGTGTAGTTCAGCGTTACGTTTATCAAGCTTTCACTACATGCGTAAATTAATCGGCATTATGGTTTACTACATGTGTAGTCAATCAGCATGATCATTTTGCTACATGTGTAGTGTAATCAGCATGATCATTTTGCTACCTGTGTAGTCAATCAGCATGATCATTTTGCTACATGTGTAGTCAATCAGCATGATCATTTTGCTACCTGTGTAGTCAATCAGCATGATCATTTTTCTACATGTGTAGTCAATCAGCATGATCATTTTGCTACCTGTGTAGTCAATCAGCATGATCATTTTGCTACCTGTGTAGTCAATCAGCATGATCATTTTGCTACATGTGTAGTCAATCAGCATGATCATTTTTCTACATGTGTAGTATAATCAGCATGATCATTTTGCTACATGTGTAGTATAATCAGCATGATCATTTTTCTACATGTGTAGTCAATCAGCATGATCATTTTGCTACATGTGTAGTATAATCAGCATGATCATTTTGCTACATGTGTAGTCAATCAGCATGATCATTTTGCTACATGTGTAGTATAATCAGCATGATCATTTTGTTACATGTGTAGTCAATCAGCATGATCATTTTGCTACGTGTGTAGTATAATCAGCATGATCATTTTGCTACATGTGTAGTATAATCACCATGATCATTTTGCTACATGTGTAGTATAATCAGCATCACGTTTTGTGTTGCTCGATCAGCATCACGTTTTACTACATGTGTAGTGAAGCCAGGAAAGTTTTACTGCACACGTAGTTCTTTCAGTATCAGCTTTTATTATGTTTGCCATTTAAGTGAGCTCTGATATTCGCCACTGTCTACATCTTTTTACCCAGTTAGTTTCTAATCAGTTACTACACATACTGTTCAGTGAGCTGTACCTGACCTGTTCGACTTATGGTCTTTGTTCTGAAGGGTTTCCTGGCAACTTCTATGTTCATTTATTGATGTGAGAATTAATAGATGACTCATCTGGTGTCATTGATGAGTAAGGTCGCCAGTTGCTTGTGGTTGTTCTATATAATTTGTACATATATGTGTACTGGGTGACTTGTAGGATAATCGGTGTTTACAAGTTCTAAGTGCTTTGTATTTATGTGCGTACTAAGAGACAGTGTGGTGAGAGATTTCGGTGAAAACCTCAGAACAAAAGGAATAAGATGAAGTATGTTACATTCTATAACTTTGTTTCTGTATGAAAGTATTGATGTTTACAGTCAGGGATGAACCCACTTTTAACGCATTTCTGTCATATTTTTCTTTATTACGATAGTAAGTATCAAACAGCATGAAATGATATGATAGATGAATAGCAGGCATTTTCCTCTTTTTACACATATAAACTTAATCATCCAAGACTGTGTCTGAGCAGAGAACTGTGTCTTTGAAAATTGATTCCAAACACTACTGGCGTTCCTCTTTTCTTGGCCATGACATGTGCTTTCGACAGGATTTTCGATTAAGAATAGTCTCTTGAAGTATTGCTGGATAATAATTTTTTAAACCTTTTCATTTATATTTGTTATAGAAGTGAAGTCATTGGCAAAATTCCAAACGGGGAGTCAAATTTGTAGAATTTTGTAGAATGACAATTTAGATCAAAACTCTGATCATGACAAAGAGAGGAACAAAGAAGACGGATGTTTGAGAGGGGTCAGCACCATCAGTCACTTCATATAGTCACAAGCTTGTGTGGAGAATATCCAAGGCATGCGATATACATGCTTATGGACTTTGCTTTAATGCACATTTTTGAATTCTATAGTCTTTCTCAAGTTTCAAAACGGAGTGATTAAGGGCGGAAAATAAAGCGAAATTTATAAAGAGAGGGGTTAGTTACTCCCAAGGACACGGACAAACATAGCACAGGACATGACACTACAGTTTTTCCTGCCCTGTGCTATGTTTGTCTGTATCCTTGTCCTGTGCTAATGTATGTCTGTGTCCTTGGCGGTAACTAACCCCTCTCTTTCTAAATTCTCATACTTGTTGCAAAATCAAGAAATACTTAAGGTTTGGCCAGTGGAAGATTACAACTGGCACGAAGATTAATTGTGCAAAGAATCAGTTCAGAGAAGATATGGATTTAAATCGGTCCAATACAGTTGTTTCAAATAAGATACTTTAATTTTCGTGACTTCAGTGACGTATATTTCAGTAAGTTTAATTTTTGTGACTTCAGTGACGTATATTTCAGTAAGTTTGGTTCTGAGGTATTCACGTTCTAAAGAGTTTACACGATATCCTTATGATTCATCAATCAAGGGAGGTAAGCAGGAAGGTAACATTTCATCTACTGAGGGTCACCAAGAGATGTGTGCATATTTAACGCCTGGCTACACATCATTTGAATTACAAACCTTGTGAGAATTTTTTATGCCATTGATATATTCAAATTTATCTGTAGGTAAATTTTCAATGTTGATCGTTTTTACAGTTGACCAGGACAAAAAGTTTTACAGCCTTTATCTGATTTTTTTTTATTTGTGTCAAGAGTGATCAATTGATAAATGTCTTTGCTTTTATACATTAGTAAATTAACATTTTTATTTGTTACATAAATCTTCTCATGACTGACATCAGTGTCAGGATGCCGATAATTTCTAAGAAGGTCCTTGACTTGTCTTTTACTATCAACCGGTTTTTTTTTTTCCTTTCTTTTCCCCACTGTGTGAAGTTTGTATGCAAAACCTCTGCAGGGCGTTTTCGTAAAAATATCCAGACATTTACGAACATCACCATCCAAACTATCGCTTCCTTTCTTCATGTGTTTCATGAAACATCTGATTCCAGTTCACTCTGTGTGTACTCCTCATTCAACCCCACAATCTCTAATGTTTCACTTTCATTCATTTTACTTTCATTCTCAAGTCATTTTTCTTCCAGCTCGATTCTACCAGAAGGTGTCAAGAGGGCAATTTATCTCCAACACACAAATCACAAACACATCGCAATTCTCCAGATACAATAATCAGTGTCACTACTCCCATGCAGTGATATGTACGTGAAAATGCCATGTGGATTAGTTTCACAGTATTTCATTCAATAGTACTTCATCAAATATGAAGTAAACGTCTAAAAGAGTTTCTAGTTTTCTCTGTGTACTCATTTATATGTATGCTAGGTGATAAGCTTCTGTAGAATTTGGGGTTTGTTCATAGTACTTTTCATGTCTGTATGAGGAAGTAATGGTTAGTTTGCAGAACATTTCTCAATTAGTTCTGTGTACCTCTTGATATGTGTCAGGTAATGGACCATGCAACAAAAGTTTCCCAATTTCCTCTATGTACATCTTATGAAATAACATGTATGTGCAAGATGGATAACGTATGAAAAATTTACAGTTTACTCTATGTAATTTCTATGTGTGGGCTTGGTGATGTGAAACGAGGCTGCACATACTTGCGTTATGTGTCTTTATTCATTGTAGTAGGAATAACATACAAACCTCATTTGTTCTGTGTCATATTTGAATGTTGTGTGTTATTGCTCTTATTATTTACCATCATCAGATGCTGAATATGAAGACGATTCTAGTCCTTCTCCTGGCTGTTGTTGCAGTCAAAAGTCTTACCAGGGATTATGGTATGTATCATTGAACAACCTCTTGAAAATTATCTTGACGGATGTGTTGCATTGCATCGTGGAACTGTCATTCAAAAAGATTCCTCTGTCTTAGATCTGGACAGTTCTAACAAGCGACAGCTTGAAATCATAATACTACGTGCTCGCTCTCTCTCTCTCTCTCTCTCTCTCTCTCTCTCTCTCTCTCTCTCTCTCTCTCTCCCCTCTCTCTCCTCTCTCTCTCTCTCTCCTGCCTTGTGTGCGTGTATACTTTGGAACGTGTGTGTTGTGTGTGTGTGTGTGTGTGTGTGTGTGTGTGTGTGTGTGTATGCATGTGCATGCACACGTTGTCATGCGTGTATGAGCGTGCGCGTATGTGTGTGCATGTGTATGCGTGCGTGTGTGTATGTGCCTGTCGTCAGTACAAACTATGGTCAATCTGACAAATGGTTTCAGTGTGGTGTGTGTGCGTGTGTGCGTGTGTGTGTGTGTGTGTGTGTGTGTGTGTGTGTACATATTACAGGAGAAAGTAGAATCATCTGGTCAAGATATGCATACATTAATAATTTCCATGACGTGTGTGTATATTAAGGGCCGTGTTGCAGGCTAAGATTAAACTGTAAACACACCACTGTGTCAATATTAAAGGGCAGTGTTGCAGGCTAAGATTAAACTGTAAACACACCACTGTGTCAATGACAGGGAGGCGCTGAAGTGTCAGATCAAAGTATAGGAAAACAAGAGCATGGACAAGCTCCCAAAGGCACAACATTCAGCTCATGGAAAATTGTCACGTTTGTGCTGTGCCTCGTACACTGGCTACCTATTAACGCACACATTCCGTGCAGGCTGTCCCTCCTTTGCCAATATGTGTTGTGCCTCGTACACTGGCTACCTATTAACGCACACATTCCGTGCAGGCTGTCCCTCCTTTGCCAATATGTGTTGTGCCTCGTACACTGGCTACCTATTAACGCACACATTCCGTGCAGGCTGTCCCTCCTTTGCCAATATGTGTTGTGCCTCGTACACTGGCTATCTATTAACGCACACATTCCGTGCAGGCTGTCCCTCCTTTGCCAATATGTGTTGTGCCTCGTACACTGGCTATCTATTAACGCACACATTCCGTGCAGGCTGTCCCTCCTTTGCCAATATGTGTTGTGCCTCGTACACTGGCTACCTATTAACGCACACATTCCGTGCAGGCTGTCCCTCCTTTGCCAATATGTGTTGTGCCTCGTACACTGGCTACCTATTAACGCATACATTCCGTGCAGGCTGTCCCTCCTTTGCCAATATGTGTTGTGCCTCGTACACTGGCTACCTATTAACGCACACATTCCGTGCAGGCTGTCCCTCCTTTGCCAATACCTCTTCTCAGTTTCTGCGCTTACATTGCAAGTCTGCTGTCTGCCTTCTCGCCACCTTAACCTTTCTGTTCCTTCACAGATCACCTCCCTTTGAGCATCCCAAAGACCCCATCAAAGACGTTTGGGGAATGTGCCTTTTCCAATCACTGCCCCCAAACCAAACCTTACTAGCTACATCATATGAAAAGCTGTATTTCAGAACGCATTTAAACATGTCTATTTCAACATAACACAAAACTCACTATCCCAGCCCCATGTCTTTAATTACATTCATGAAACGTATGTATAGAGGTTATTACTAGTTTATATTCATATTCCACATGCACAGTCTTATTGGTTTACCAGAAATGAATGTGCGCTTTAGGTCGTCTCTTTTCTTGTAGTGTAATTTTGAACTGGTTGATTTATATATCTATATACATCTTTATTTAGCTGAGCGTGTTAATTTATGTTGCATCATGTATAGTTTATATACAGTTAATTTTGTTGTTGCCTTTTGTGTCCTTTTTTAATGACTTAGAGATGATTTGTATTGTCTTCTCACAGCTGAGTGCATACGTGATGAGCCCACAATGTACACTTGATCTCATTTTGTTCAGTTTCAAATTTCACACTTGATGTGGACTGTAAAGAGCTGAGAGCCTGGCATTGGGTGGGTGCTATATCAGTCCCCACTTTATTGTTATTACTTTGTTGTTGTTATTATTAACATTATCATTATGCTTATTCTCATCATCATGGTCAGTAGTAGTAGTAGTAGTAGTAGTATTATCCATAATCATCATCGTCGTCGTCATTATTATTCTCATTATACAGTATTGATTCCTATGCTGTATATGTGGATTAGAGGCCAATCTTGAGGTCTTAGATCACGTATGCATACAGTTCTAATTGATATGCTGCATGTATGGCAGTACTGAAGTTTCTGGTCAACATGTGTTTATAGTCACATTTTCATATTGTGCATGCAGACTGTAAGGTTGTGTTGAAATTTTCAGCACGCCAGTATAGCAGCGCCCTATGTATGCAATTGGAAAGCGGCCCACGTCGTCTCTGTAAAAACATCTGTTCTGATGGATGGGACGACAACGATGCCCGGGTAGCATGCCGGCATATGAACTGGAAAAATGGTGTGGCTTACACCCATTTCGAACGGCAAAAAAACACTCGTTTTGGGATATCAGAAATGGACTGCAGGTGAGCTGGTTTCAGTTTTCACACATGATCCAATGTATGCAACAGCCCCGTGTCCACCTCACCCCCATTCTCCATGGCCTGAATTCTGCACCTGACTGAGTGAAAGATTCTGAGTTTATACACAATACTCCACGTAGGCACGTCCTGTTCCCTAATTAATTACCTATGTTTGGAAGTTGGCAGCTGGTAAATAGCTGTTAGATACATCATTTTACATATAAAACATACTCTTTTAGGTCCTACCTTCGATAAAGTGCACACTAGCATGGGTTTTCTCGTACCTACTATCTCAGATAAATGCACACTAGCATGACTTTCTCGTACCTACTATCTCAGATAAATGCACACTAGCATGGGTTTTCTCGTACCTACTATCTCAGATAAATGCACACTAGCATGGGTTTTCTCGTACCTACTATCTCAGATAAATGCACACTAGCATGGGTTTTCTCGTACCTACTATCTCGAATAAATGCACACTAGCATGACTTTCTCGTACCTACTATCTCGAATAAATGCACACTAGCACGGTTTTCTCGTACCTACTATCTCGGATAAATGCACACTAGCATGGGTTTTGTTGTACCTACTATCTCAGATAAATGCACACTAGCACGGGTTTTGTTGTACCTACTATCTCAGATAAATGCACACTAGCACGGGTTTCTCATACCTACTATCTCGGATAAATGCACACTAGCATGGGTTTTCTTGTACCTAATATCTCGCATATGCAATGCCTCACCACCACACCCTCCTCTCCGCCCTATCCATAATGGACTATAATGAACTGTTTTTGTATGCGTTTTATGCACACAAATCCGGGTGAGTTTAATATCTATTGCTGTGAGCTGTACCTCTGTCACGATAACATTACTCACATGTCAGTTGCTAGTTCTGTATGCTTGCCCATCACCAGTGTCTTTCGCCCCTTATTGCTGCCCTATTTGTGATCGAGATCTTTTCGCCCCTTATTGCTGCCCTATTTGTGATAGAGATCTTTTCGCCCCTTATTGCTGCCCTATTTGTGATCGAGGTCTTTTCGCCCCTTATTGCTGCCCTATTTGTGATCGAGATCTTTCGCCCCTTATTGCTGCCCTATTTGTGATCGAGATCTTTTCGCCCCTTATTGCTGCCCTATTTGTGATCGAGATCTTTTTGCCCCTTATTGCTGCCCTATTTGTGATCGAGATCTTTTTGCCCCTTATTGCTGCCCTATTTGTGATAGAGATCTTTTCGCCCCTTATTGCTGCCCTATTTGTGATAGAGATCTTTTCGCCCCTTATTGCTGCCCTATTTGTGATAGAGATCTTTTCGCCCCTTATTGCTGCCCTCTTTGTGATAGAGATTTTTTCGCCCCTTATTGCTGCCCTATTTGTGATAGAGATCTTTTCGCCCCTTATTGCTGCCCTCTTTGTGATAGATATCTTTTTGCCCCTTATTGCTGCCCTCTTTGTGATAGATATCTTTTTGCCCCTTATTGCTGCCCTCTTTGTGATAGAGATCTTCTTGCCCCAATTTGCTGCCCTCTTTGTGATAGAGATCTTCTTGCCCCTTATTGCTGCCCTATTTGTGATAGAGATCTTCTTGCCCCTTATTGCTGCCCTATTTGTGATAGATATCTTCTTGCACTCGGTATATCTAATCAATTGACATCGTATGTTTGTATCCACTTAGGTGCAACGAAAATGGCATGTATTGTGATTTCGACCTTTGCCTCCACAAAACTACTCTTACTTAGATTTGAAGATAATCATGGATGAGTTCAACACACAATGATTCAATTGGCCCTCGAGACATATCATGTTCCAAAACATCCAAGAAATGCTGAAGTACTTCCATGAATTTCCTAAGATTTTTCTACAAAGAAATAACAGCAATCCGGATCAATCTGGAGGCTGGCATGACAAAGGTCTGTGCAATTTGCCCAATGCTGTTTGTGTCAGCAAAAGGCGCCATCTTTAAAACATAGGTGTTGCAGATTCCCCACAGACCTTATGGGAATGGACACAAAATTGACTAATTGCTAACAATTCCTTCATGAGGAAATGTCTTGACCAAGCCAT
>CM031599.1:12527076-12554038 GCA_018398815.1 Conus ventricosus | reverse complement strand
AGTTGTTTCCCCTGTTCTCATTACAGGACACTCAGTTGTTTCCCCTTCTCATTACAGACCACTCAGTTGTTTCCCTGATCTCATTACATGACACTCAGTTGTTTCCCCTTTTCATTCCATGACACTCAGTTGTTTCCCCCTTCTCATTACATGCATCATTGTTTCCCCTTTTCATAATGAACTCCCCCCTCCAAGGCGAACGAGGAAGAAGAAGAAGAAGAGGAAGTTGTTTCCCCTTCTCATTAATGACACTTAGTTGTTTCCCCTGTTCATTACATGACACTCAGTTGTTTCCCCCTTCTCATTACATGACACTCAGTTGTTTCCCCCTTCTCATTACATGACACTCAGTTGTTTCCCCCTTCTCATTACATGACACTCAGTTGTTTCCCCTTCTCATTACATGACATCAGTTGTTTCCCCTTTTCATTATATGACACATTCTCCCCCCCTCCCCCCCCCCCCCCCCCCCCCCCCCCCCCCCCCCCCCCCCAAGGCGAACGAGGAAGAAGAAGAAGAAGAAAAAGAGAAAAAGAAGAAGAAGAAGAAGAAGAAGAAGAAGAAGAAGAAGAAGAGAGAAGTTGTTTCCCCCTTCTCTTTACATGACACTCAGTTGTTTCCCCTGTTCTCATTACATGACACTCAGTTGTTTCCCCTGTTTCATTCATACACTTGTTCGTTCATTAATGACACTCAGTTGTTTCCCCTTTTCATTACATGACACTCAGTTGTTTCCCCTGTTCTCATTACATGACACTCAGTTGTTTCCCCTTTCACTACATGACACTCCAGTTGTTTCCCCTTCTCATTACATGACACTCAGTTGTTTCCCTTTTCTTACATGACACTCAGTTGTTTCCCCTGTTATCATTACAGACTCATTGTTTCCTTTCTCATGACACTCAGTTGTTTCCCCTGTTCTCATTACAGGGACACTCAGTTGTTTCCCTCTTCTCATGACATGACACTCAGTTGTTTTCCCCTTTCATTACATGACACTCAGTTGTTTCCCCTTATCATTTACATGACACTCAGTTGTTTCCCCTGTTTTCCCACTACATGACACTCAGTTGTTTTCCCTGTTTCATTACATGACACTCAGTTGTTTCCCCTGTTCTCATTACATGACACTCAGTTGTTTCCCCCTTCTCATTACACGACACTCAGTTGTTTCCCCTGTTCTCATTACATTACACTCAGTTGTTTCCCCCTTCGCATTACACGACACTCAGTTGTTTCCCCCTTCTCATTACACGAACACTCAGTTGTTTCCCCTGCTATCATTACATGACATCAGTTGTTTCCCGCCTTCTCATTACATGACTACTCAGTTGTTTCCCCTTCTCATTACATGACACTCAGTTGTTTCCCCTTCTCATTATATGAACACCCCCTCCAAGGCGCACGAGGATGAAGAAGAAGAAGAAGAAGAGAGAAGAAGAAAGAGAAGAAGAAGAAGAAGAAGAAGAAGAAGAAGAACAGAACAAAGAAGAAGAAGAGGAAGTTGTTTCCCCCTTCTCTTTACATGCCGCGCAGCTGTTTCCCCTGTTCTCATTACATGACACTCAGTTGTTTCCCCCTCTCATTACATGACACTCAGTTGTTTCCCCTGTTCTCAGTACATGACACTCAGTTGTTTCCCCCTTCTCATTACTAACACTCAGTTGTTTCCCCCTTTCTCATTACATGACACTCAGTTGTTTCCCCCTTTCCATTATATGACACATTCTCCCCCCCCCCCCCCCCTCCCCCCCAAGGCGAACGAGGAAGAAGAAGAAGAGAAGAAGAAGAAGAAGAAGAAGAAGAAGAAGAAGAAGAAGAAAGAGAAGGAAGTTGTTTCCCCCTTCTCTTTACATGACACTCAGTTGTTTCCCCTGTTCTCATTACATGACACTCAGTTGTTTCCCCTGTTCTCATTACATGACACTCAGTTGTTTCCTCTGTTCTCATTACATGACACTCGGTTGTTTCCCCCTTTTCATTACATGACACTCAGTTGTTTCCCCCTTCTCATTATATGACACTCAGTTGTTATGACCCCCCCCCCCCCCCCCCCCCCCCCCCCCCCCCCCCCCCCCCCCCCCAAGGCGAACGACGACGCCCGACGACGACGACGACGACGAAGAAGAAAGAAGAAGAAGAAGAAGAAAAAGAAAGAAGAAGAAAGAAGAGGAAGTTGTTTCCCTTCTCTTTACATGACGCTCAGCTGTTTCCCCCTTCTCTTTACATGACGCTCAGCTGTTTCCCCTGTTCTCATTACATGACACTCAGTTGTTTCCCCCTTCTCATTACATGACACTCAGTTGTTTCCCCTGTTCTCATTACATAACACTCAGTTGTTTCCCCTGTTCTCATTACATAGCACTCAGTTGTTTCCCCCTTTTCATCATATGACACTCAGTTGTTTCCCCCTTTTCATTATATGACAAATTCTCCCCCCTCCCCCTCCCCCCCCCCCCCCCCCCCAAGGCGAACGAGGTAGAAGAAGAAGAAGAAGAAGAAGAGGAAGTTGTTTCCCCCTTCTCTTTACATGACACTCAGTTGTTTCCCCTGTTCTCATTACATGACACTCAGTCGTTTCCCCTGTTCTCATTACATGACACTCAGTTGTTTCCCCCTTCTCATTATATGACACTCAGTTGTTTCCCCTGTTCTTATTACATGACACTCAGTTGTTTCCCCTGTTATCATTACATGACACTCAGTTGTTTCCCTGTTATCATTAGAAAAACACTCAGTTGTTTCCCTGTTCTCATTACATGACACTCAGTTGTTTCCCCCTTCTCATTACATGACACTCAGTTGTTTCCCCTTTTTCTCATTGCATGACACTCAGTTGTTTCCCCTTCTCATTACATGACACTCAGTTGTTTCCCCTTCTCATTACATGACACTCAGTTGTTTCCCCTTCTCATTACACGACACTCAGTTGTTTCCCCTGTTGTCATTACATGACACTCATATGTTTCCCGTTTTTATCATTACATGACACTCATATGTTTCCCCCTTCTCATTACATGACACTCAGTTGTTTCCCCCTTCTCATTCCATGACACGAAATTTCTTAGTAGTCAAATCAATATTTGGACTGGATCTTTTTAACCGTTAACAAATGCACTTATTTTCCAATGCACCCAGATTTTGCGCCCGTTTGTCTTTCCATGTACGTCTGAAAGCCAAAGAAGTGAAGTGACCAGCAAAGCGCTATTACATCGTCGCCACAGCTGTCATCATCATTTTGTTGCACGTGGGCAAAAAAAAAAAAGAAAGAAAAAAGAAAAAAAAGATCTTGACAAAAAGTTTCAGAAAGCCTTTGTTCAAAGAGCGTGCTTGGCTTTTCTCTTTCAGAAAGATCCGCGCCAGCAGCTGCCCAGCACAGAGGAGTGGAGAAACATCGTGGCAACTCAGCAACGCCTGGCATTGCAATGCCAGTGTATTCCGTCTGTCCTCTTCTGCAGCATCCTCCCGTTTCCTTGTTTGAAAAATGATCGTCACTCTTCTTCATGCTGACCTTCAAGTGCGACTGGTTAGATGTGTATTGGAATTGTTCGAGAGAGACACTTTGGCACTTTGACATTTTGTTGTCATTACCAAAAGCTCTTTTGACAAGGATTTGGGGGTGGGGGGGGTGGGGGTGGGGGTAACAGAGCAATAACATTTATCTATTCCTTTCCTTGCTAACAAATAGTATACATTTATTCCCAATGTGTATTATTAAATCAAAGTTTATCAAAAACATACAAAATCGTAACATCTCCGTATATCCTCGCACTCAGGAAAAAAGGAAATTGTAAGACTGACTCGACCATCCACCCAATCAAATGATGACATTGTATCTTACTGATCTCTTCCACATGTGGTGAATTATGTTATTCATTCATATATCTCTTATAATGCATTGTCTTAAAACTCACTGCCCTTCATATGTCTAGTGTTCAATGCTTCCGCGATGAATTTCGCAACTGATTTAATTACAAGTTCGTTATCTATTATTTTTTTTTTTTTTAACAAAGATTTTAATGCAACATTACAAGAGTTGACAGGCGCGCAAAAAGAGGACAGTGCGCAGAGACAAATTACAACTATTTCCGTTGCAACAGAGAAAGTCAACTGAACGATAACAAAAAACAAGTCAATATGTATCCACTTATACATACTTTCACTTATCTACACATAAACATAAACACATTCGCACACACACACACACACACACACACACACACACACACACACACACACACACACACACACACACACACACACACACACATAAGAGAAAGAGAGAGAGAGAGATGCAAACATATATACCAATATACGTCTATGCATACATACATACAGGTATACATATGGCACAGCCGTGTATCAATGATCATCACTATAGGTTATGGAAAGGAGAAGAGCTGTAATAACTTGTGCATAATATTAACTTGGGGAGGGTGGAAAGAACAGTACAGTTTTCTTTTCTCTCTTTATCCTTCCCCTAGTCCCTTGAATATTTTATTTTAGATCGAGGCAGTCGTCCATTCAACAGAAAATTCTACAGAGGCACATTTGAATTAATTTTAAGATCACAACAATCATTGTTTGTGTTTGAGAGTAGACTTTTTTGTTTCCCTTTTTTTCCTCCCTTTTTTCTCTCCCTTTCTTGTTTAAACTGCTGTTATAGAAAGAAAATTGGTTTATATGCATTCCAGGTGCTATTGAAATCTGTTAAATTATAGTTAATTTTAGCGTTATATTCTTCAATCTTATATCTGGCATTTAATTGTCTTTGGAAAACAAATATATCTGGAAGATTATTTTCCATTTTGCATCTATAAATGAACATCTTGGCAAACATTACAATAAACTCTAAGACAGAATCCACTTTTAAGCATTCATCCACTCCGAAAATTACAAGTTCACATGAAATTCCAACATTATACGTGTGTTCACATTTTTCATTCAATATTTTTTTTGAGAGATTTCCAAAATACTTGTGCATATTTGCAATTCCATAAAAAATGTTCAATGGAATCTCTTTCCTCATTACAAAATGAACACTGTAAAGTATCGGTTAACCCCATTGCATTCAAAACGATATTAGTCGCAATAATTCGGTGTATGATTCTCATTTGCAACCATTTCAGTTTTACATCCTTGATTTTACTGATTTTATAAAATACATTCTTCCAGGAAATGACTGGGTTCATTTTTTCTGACCACTTTGAGCAGCAGTGAGGTTTATTATTGTCTGATGTAAAGTATTCATAATATCGTTTTGCTCCTTTATTGGTGTTTGTTATAATTTTCAATGCATTAGGCACATCATGAATGTAATTAGTATTGTTATTAATTTGTATTCCGTTTTTTCTTAGGTACTGTTTTATTGACGAAATCCAACCATAGTACGTAATAAAGTCAACAGACAAGTGTGTACTTAAAATAAATTCTCTATGTTTGAAAAATTCCCCGTTTTCTTTCAGAAAATGCCTAATGGAATATATTCCTTTTTTAATTACATTGTTTTGTTTGATGACAGCATTACCTATTTTGATTTTTTCGTTGTAGAAAACAGGTTCATCTAGCACCTCACAAACATTTTTTGGCGTAATATTGAGGCAAAAGTTTCTATATGCTTTGAAAGTATGAGTCCAAAAAGGGTTAATGTTTGAATAATTTAAACCGTACATTGGTCCGTAACATTCAAAGTTTTTAAGAAAAGGATACATTTTAACTGCAATATTTATCCATTTATGATTCGCTGTTTTATATTTTCTCAGCCATGAAAGTTTCAGAGCATGTATATACTTTCAAATATCTGGTATGTTCAAACCACCTTGTTGCACACTTTTTACTGCCGTTTTTCTACTAATCCTGTCCCCTTTTCCATTCCAAACAAATTGAAAACATACCTTTTGGAGTTTTTGTACAAAATGGTCAGGTGGATCAGGTAGTAAAATCCAAAGAATGTATTAGTTTAGACAGAATTAGAGATTTTAACACAGCTACTCTCCCAATTGGAGTGATGGTTCTTTGTGACCAAATTTTAAATAACATTTTAACCTCTGCACATTTTTCATTGTAGTTTATGGTTTCACAATTATTTAATTCTTGAGTAAACCAGATTCCCAGTATTTTGAATTTAGGGGGATTCCATATCATTTTCAGATGGGGGCAATATACTTTTTTTTATCTTTTTTTATTTCCTAGCCAAATTGTTTGTGTTTTATCACAGTTTATACATAGGCCAGAAATCTTGCTGAATCTGTCTAGGATAAATATGGATCGGTTAAATGATTCTTCGTCATCCTCATTGAATAACTGTGTATCATCTGCAAACTGCGAAATTTTATGTTCAATATTATTTATCTTTATTCCTTTTATATCTTTGTCTTCCCTGATCATGATAGCTAAAATTTCCACGCACAGGACAAACAAATATGGAGAGATAGGGTCTCCCTGTCTACAACCTCTTTCAACTTTAAACCATTGTGCAGTGTGGCCATTTATACTAACAGTTGATCTGATGTCTTTATAAAAAGTTTCAATCCAACGGCAAACACCATCTCCAAAACCATATGCTTTTAAAACCTTAACATAAAACTCCAATCCAATGAGTCAAAGGCCTTTTCAAAATCAATACTAAGTAGTAAGCCAGGAAGATTTTTCATCTGTAGATAGTTAATCAAATCATATATTAATCTAATATTATCTCCTATATATCTATTAGTTATGAATCCCGTCTGATCCTCATTTATAAGTGTTGGTAAGACGTTCGTAATTCTATTGGAAATACACGAAGATCCTATTTTGTATATTACATTAAGAAGAGATACAGGTCGCCAATTTTTTTATAAATTCCTTAGGTTTATCGCCTTTAGGGATACAGATAATTAGACCTTCTTTTTGTGTTGATGAAAGTTCTCCATGTTTAAATGCTTCATTTAGTGACCTCACAACATACGGTCCCAGTTGTTTCCAAAAGAATTTGAAGAATTCTACCGTAAATCCATCTGTGCCAGGGCTTTTACCATTTTTCATATTTTTCAGAACTTGGCTAGCTTCCTCTATAGTTATTGGACCATCTAACATTGTTCCTTGTTCTTGTGATAATTTGGGAATTTCATTAACCAAGCTTTCTACTGCACAATTTCCTACATCTCTTCCCCTATACAAATTCTCATAGAATATTTTCACTTCATTTAAGATCTCTTTATGGTCGTCTATTATCTCATTATCCTTAGTTATAAGTTTTGTCATTTGTTTGCTAATGTAGTTTCTTTTCTCAAGCTACAGAAATACTTAGAAATTTTTTCACCATCAGCAACCCATCTGGCTTTTGATCTTAAGAGTACACCTTCCATTCTCGTATCTCTAATTGTTCTCAACTCCTGATTTTTCTCGTATAGTTTTTTTCATTACGTCTTCTGTTTTATGGTCCATCTTTTCAAGGGTTTGAATATCTTTCATGAGTTCCTTTTCAGTTTCTGTAGTTTTCTTTTTTTTTTCATTGTGGCATATGCGATAGTTTTTCCTCTTATTTTCATTAGTAGAAAATCTAAAAATAGTTTGTCTGAGATTTTAAGTTCAATTTTACCTTTATCTATTTCATCAATTGTTTCATTGTTGCAGTTATCTGCGGCGTATTCTTTTGTCACATTTATGATTTCCTGATTAATTTCATCCACATATTGCCTATCCTTAAGCAAGGAACAATTAAATTTCCAAAAAGTATGTTTCTTTTCATTTTTACCAAATTTTAGTTGCAATGTAATTATAGAGTGATCAGAACGGTGTCACGACCGACCCCTGGAGGTCTGCCCTGACAGGATCGGTCTAAGTGGGAGTGAAGGGAGTGACTAACCTCACACGCCTCGCAGGAGACCACACAAGAACGATTACGATACACACACCCATTTATTCACATCAACACACGCAATCACAAATAAATATTTCAACGCACGCACCATGCACAATCACAATCAAGCATTCCAACACGCACAACATGCACAATCACAATCAAGCATCTCAATACACGACATACACAATCATAATCATAAATAATAATTCCAGCACCCTCCCTTTCCCTGTCATGTAGTGCCCTCACACTCCTGCCTCTCCAAAGTCTACTGGGAGCACCCTGTCGCACTAGGTGCCCCAAACCGGGTCGATTCTTGAAGAGAGTTGTGCAAGGCCGACACCCTCCGCAAAACACGGTCGAACGATCGGGGGCCGTCGAGTGCCCAAAATGAACAATTCCCACCCAGATTCACGTCGTAGGCCTCGTGATAAACTCGGAAAACGGTATCCCGATGATGTCAGCATCTTCAAAATACCGTACAAATAATCAGATAACAAGAAAAAGTCTAGTCTGCTTTGCTTAAGTGGTGTTGCTTCTCCAAGTGTAGCGCCTACATCTGAATTGCTCTCTCTCAAGATATCTGTCAACCAAGTTCTTCTATCATATTTTCAAGCTCTTTTAGCTCCCGGTTATTATCATGTATATAATAACAACTATCAATGGTTGGGTTTAATTCAATATTCCAGTCAACAACTGCAATTACATTGTTATTTTTACAACCTTTTATAGTTTCCCTAAGTGAATTATAAAATTTTGGGTTATCCTTGTTTGGGCCATAGACATTTACCAAAAGGAAATCCTTCTCAAAAGCAGTAAATGATACCAGTATAAAATTTCCGTTATATCACGATGAACTTAGTTATTTTAAATTCAAAGTTGTTTGAAAAGAGAACAGCCACTCCTCTAGAGTTTGATTTATAAGACGCAAACACACATTTATAGCCCCATTCAGAGTTTACATATTTTTCTAGTTTGTCACTAAAATGAGTATCTTGCAGACAATATATTGAAAACTTTTTCTGTTTCAGATAATGGAAGACGTCCCTTCTTTTTTCATATCCCCCAATCCCTGACAGTTTAGAGACGCAATTGTTAAAGTCTCCATTGTTTAGTCATCATCATTCCTTATTTGTAATAATGTGCATAACAGTAAAACATGCATCTATATCTGTGAAACCAGGTCATACGTATTGCATGAATTAATGTAGAAAACAACATAAAATAATCAAGATTGCCTCGTAACAATGCACTTTTGACATAAACGTACAACATCCAGAAAGTAATGATCCTTTATGCATCCGTAAACTCACTCTCATACAGAAGAAAAGCAAAAAGATAAACAATAATTTAACAATAACAATCAAAAAAGAGAAAGGAAAAAAGACTAAATTCCTTCTGACAGTCAATGGCGAGCGAGAGAACAGTGAGCATCACCTTTAGAGAACTATAAAATGTTCATTCTGGCTCACCTACCTCAACTCCGTTCGGGTAGGTGAGCCGGAATAAACATTTTATAGTTCTCTGACAAGTAAGACTTTAACAACGAATTAAAAATGATAATCCATCACACATTTTTTCAATAACCAAAAAAATACCGATTTTTTACAAACATGCATACTGTGTAGGATTATCCGTTTTTCAATAATATTATTTTCATGCATACATAATTAAATGCGCCTCTGTCTTTCATGTAAAATAAAACTACAGTCTTTAACTGTTAGACAAACAAACATTGATTCGGCCGGCCTACCCACCTACTATTGTGCAGAGTTCTGAAACAGAGAGCTTAAATGAGTTAAGTGTGGGTTGGCCTATGCACGGAATACAGAGGCCCGTCATTAGGCTGGCGCCTCATTACTTAATTTGAGGTGTTGGGTTTATGACATGGCGAACAGGCACAGCGGTCTTTGGCGGCCAGCGTTAACAAGCTTAGCTCTGCTGTAAGAATATATATGCCAAAGCAAGTTTTGTTACTTACTTCTGCTTGTGTGACATATTTCTACCGCGCGCGACATTGTTTCTTTGCTTTGACCTGTGACATTGTTTTTTAGTGTTGACATTGTTTCTTAGCGTTTACATATAAAAGTTATTGACACTGTTTATAGTTTTGCGTTCTTGGAGACATGCAGTTAGTTTCAAAATGACGGATCAGGCAACAACATCGGGAACACCAAGAACTGTTGAAAGTTTTTTGGCCAGTATTCTAGAAAAGAACATTTGGAAGAGCAAATAGCGAAAAGAGAAAAGAGTTGAGAAAGATAAAGAAACAAAGAGTAAAACTAGAAGGACAAAAATTAAAATCATTGACTGATAATGAAACAAAATTGAAAGCTGCTCTTGATGAATTAATACTCAACGGGATGTAGCTACATATTATTAGGGGCTAAACTTAGATTTTTGATCACTGCACGCGTCGCTGCCAGGCTAGGTAATTTTGTGTAATTTGACACGGCTGATTTGCGTTGGGCGGTCGCCTACTAGTAAAGTGACAAATGCGCCGCCCCAGCTCTGCAATTTTGTAAGCCAAATTGAAGGTTTGCACGAAGGAAAGCAGCCCTTTAGAATAAGAGGAGTTGTCTTCCCAAAAAGAATGTAACAATGGATTGTGTTTTTATTTTACATTTTATCAGTCACCATAGGTTCTTATTCAAGTCGCTATCAAGTTGTTCTAAGTTCTTAATCAAGTAACCTCTAAGTTCTTAATTAAGTCACCTCAAGTTCTTAGTTAAGTTTTTAATCAAGTCTCTCAAGTCTTAATTAAGTTCTTAATCAAGTCACCTCAAGTTCTTAATAAGTTCTTGATCAAGTCACCTTAAATCACCTCAAGTTCATAACTAAGTCATCCTCTAAGTACAACCAAGTTCTTATTCAAGTCAACTAATAATTATTTATTAAGTTCTTAAAGTATTATTGCATCTGAAATGGATCAAAATGATCTTTTGTTGTTGGCGGTTCTGGCATGCTGTTGTGTTCGGATTTTGTATTTAGTGGTTGAGATTGTTTGGACTGCTTTGGTTTTTGTTGTCTTTGTTTATATATTTTATAACCGTAATAACCGCCCCCAACAGCAATGCCGCCAAAAATGACAATTGCTTTAAGAAAATATGAAGACTTTGGCGGTGTAGGCACCCCTGTTGTTGTAGGCCTCGAATCAACTTGTTCTGGCGTTTTTATAGCCGGCATTGAAACAACGGCTGCGGCTCTGGCACTTTTTCATTCTGTGATTGTAACTGTAATTTTTTTTTGTTTGTTCCACTCTGCTAATTTTTTTCCTGCTGCAACACGTCCAGGATGAGGGGGTTTACTGACCACTTTCACCTGATTCAATGTTTTCTGGTTCTGATTCTGATGATTTTCTGGCTCGGTCATTTTGAAGGAAATAAAATCTATATGATTAAAAGTAATTAATCCCATGATTAGCGGCGATAATAATGTTCCAAATCTGTAATATAGATCACATCCTAGAGACTCTAATGACTTTGTTAAAACTGGATCCTGCGTTAAATCATACATAAAATCTTGTTCAGAATCAATGGGAGCAAATCTACTGACTAGTTTAGTGTACAAACTAAGAACCGTTTGCCCGACGCTTTTTACCATTCTTGATCCTAGTTGCGCTTCATACCTGTTATGATACTTTACAATGTCTTGTGGCGACATTTGTTGAATCTGTTCTATGCTGAATTCATTGCCGAGGAACTGTTTTGTTTTTCTGCATGCTGCCAAAGAATAACAACCTCTCCTTTGGGCATAACAGCTTGGTCATCAACTTCTTCATTTGTAAGTCCAAGACGATTAGGTCGCTCTGTAGCTGTAGTAGATCATCGCTGTTCATGTTTTATTACTAAATATAATTATTATTTTGTTTTTAAAAATGAGCGCCAAAAAGACTGTAACCAATCTTGTATAACCATTCTGCTGTTATTGGAGGCCTAAGTGTAGGATACACAATGCTTGGTAAAAGCCTGTTAAAAATTAAACCAGCAGATCTTGGCAAACTAGATTTTGAGGATTCAGCAAAGCTGATTGCTGTTATTACAGCTTCATTTGCTACGAAAGATTTTCTAGTTAAGCAAGGAATAATTCCTGACAGTATCAATATGTAAAATTAAAAAAATACATTTATAAAAATGGCTTCACTCGTAATGATGATAGGCGGTGCTGTGGTTAATTGCGCTTGCTTTTAGCGGAAGTATTACGCATTTAGTAAACTGCGGATGACGGTGAGAGAAAAGACATAACAAAGCTGTGAGCAACTAGCAGCCGCACAAGATAACTATGAAAAGCAGAGAATTGAGCAGCTAGATTTCATTAACGACAAACTGAAAAAACAGGACATACAGCTTACACATTTAAAGATGTTGATCAAGCAATAAAAGAGTATTATCTAGTAACAGGCAAACCAATCGAGACATTGCCCCCACCAAAATTCAGCGACTTTTATCAACCATCAGAAAAACAAAAGATGCAAGAAATCGTGTTTATCGTCTTTGGTATGACCGTTGTGTATTTTGTTGCACATAATATTGGCTGAATAAAAATGAACAAAATCTATTATTCGCCAAAAGGATATTGGAAGGGAATCACGGCAATAAAAAAGCTAAGCCAAGCAGCGGGAGTCAGTGAACAAACAGCAAAGGAATGGTTATCTAAACAACGATTTGGCAAATTTATTTACCTGCACCTAGACGAATACAGAGACCACACTTTGTGAATACAATACCGAACGACACCCATCAAATGGATCTTCTATATTTACCCCATGATACGATTAGACGAAAAAGATTTAAGTACGCACTCACAGTCATGACATAGCATCAAGATACAAAGATGCGGAACCATTAACACAAAAGAGAGTGCTTCTGCTGTTGCTGTTGCCATACAACTGATATACCAACGAGGCCCGCTAACTTATCCTCGCATGATTCAAGTCGATGATGGAAAAGAATTTAAAGGCCGAGTGAATCAATTATTGTTAAAACATAGAGTTACCATTAAAAGAGGCATCCCAGGAGTTCACAGATCACAGGCTTTAGTTGAAAACTTTAACAAACAGTTATCTGAAAGACTTTTTTCCTACCAGTATCACAGAGAGCTGATTGACAATTCTCGCAACACAGAATGGGTTAAAGACTGCCCTCAGTTTTGCGCGCAATGAATAATGAAGAATTTAAAGGGTTAAAACCAGTACAAGCAATCAAAAAACAAAATAAATGTGCGAAGGAGACTCCAGTTCATCCGGCAAACATTGCCATTTGGTTTAAAAGTAAGGTACCTTTATTTACCGGGGAAGCAGAAGGGGACATTCGCATCAGGGCAACAGATCCAGTTTGGAGTGTTGATCCGTATGAAATAAAAAGAATTGTAAAAAATGAATCCGCCCGTGTATTATTTACGAGAAACTGAACGACAAAACAACCAGCTCCACAAAGATCTTTTGTGAAGGAAGAACTGCAGATAATCCCACCAGATACAGTTCCGGTTGCTTAATTAATTTTTAATTTACATAAATATATTTGAGTCTAAAATGGAAGCTCAAAACGAAACAAGCGAAACAAGAATGATAAATAAAGAGAACTTTGAATTAATACGAGAATCATATGATACGTGTTCTGCTATTAAGGAATTAATACGAGAATCACATGGTACGTATTCTGCTGTTAAAGAAACAATTACGAGGATCATCGGCACATGGCACTGCATCCAGATCACTTACAGCCAAAATCCCAATTTTGACTATCAAAAATGGGAAAAAAGAATATCTTGAAATAATAAAAAAAAATTCGAGCACGTCAAGCAAACATGGAAAAAATTTGAATGAATTGGAAGATGATATGATTGATTTTCTAGATAAATTTCAGGAAAATATGAGCCCGAATATAAACTCTTCGGTGAAGAAGATATGTAATTATACTGTTCTCCAGTGCCCAATTGCATATGAAAAACTCTGGATTAACAAATACTCGTTTTGTGTTTGTTCTATCTAATGACTTCTTTGTTACAACAGTTGTGTTGATCTCATGTAGATTAGATCGCAGTTTTACGTTGTCATGATGAAAGGTATGTTTATTGAACAATGCTTCTTTGTAGTTGTCATGTGATATGTTTGACTGCACAACACTGTGGATATATTCCCTTTGCTTTCTTAATGGTTTTCTTCTGGCTCGAAAGACTGTACATTTCGACCTTAAACCAATAAACTCCTTAATCACCCCTCCAGATAATTCATCCTTCATCTTTCCTAAAACCTTCTTATTAACAGATGAATGCGAAGGCGAATCTTTAGGTAATCAGATGTGTCGTACCATCCCGCATGCCCTTTAGCTACTTCTAATTCCATGTCTTTATAGATGTCTTCAGTAGGATATCTATAACAAAACTGTCTGTATCTGTGTAAAGTACTCTGGACTCTGGATACAAGGGCTTAAAGTAGTCATAAAGAAATTCTAACATCAAAAGCTATTGACTAATTCCTAAAACAGTAAACCCAATAAATAAGGCTTGTCTAATTTGACTTTCTTTTTTTTCATCATTATGCCAAAAAGCTGATGATGAAATCTTCTAAAGTCCTGATAATATAGGTTTTTGAAGTCAGCTCTAATTGCCTCGTTTCTCTGGTGACCAATCTGACATCTTTGCGCTTGTGCGGATTTTCCATAGTCTTTCCGAAACTGCTGTTGTTCATCAGCTTGAAAAAGTCTTTTTTCTGAAGCATCTGTGGATTTAGTTCTGAGATCAGTGTTCTTCATGATGTATGGGTTTCATGAACGTGTTCTTGATCAAAAGCAATTACACGATGAACAGCTGTCAACTTCAACCCATGTCTTAAATAAAATTGTAGAAGTCTGTAATGACAGACATAATTTTTTTTGCCGCGAAGATTAGGCACAAGTTTTAGGCGGCTCTGTCGGATTCATCTTTAGACTTTCTGCTGCTAATGGGTAGTCATTATGAGGTCATGGGGTTCAGGAGGATATTCTAAAGTCAACTTCTAGAATAAAGCCCGATGTTGATCGGGCGTTAAACTGTTCAGCCACTTTAATGCTTTTTGAATATTATTCGTACCGCCGCCAGTGTACATTTTAAAGTTACGTAACGGAAGTGATTGCGCCATTGCCCATCCTAACAGATTGTTTGCATCTAAATACATGAGATAGTTAGACCTTTTACTTGGATCATAGTCGTCCAAGTATTTGTTGTTGCTTACAGTAATGATCGACGCCATACTAATTCCTCCACGCAATCCGTTTTCAATCATCTGAATCATTGTAAATCTGACAATAAATCAATCTTATTCCAGTAACTTTAAGAAAGCGTCCCAGCTCATCCCGGGCCGCAGAACTGTAATGCGCGGGATCCAGGCTATAATGTTTCATGCAGGTCTTTCTATAATTTTCAAAAATGTCCGCCAACAAACATGTATCGCCATCAGTAGGAATATGATAGTCTCCCATCGTTTTACAATCTAGCTTCTGCCACGCATCTTGAGCATGCTGGTAATCAGATCACTAATGCCCTTTCCTCTAAGACTAGAAAAGAACGCTTCTTTAGGCGGAAGTGTATCTTCGTCAAACCTTCCCAACTGTTCATGTACTCATAAGGGTAAACGCCCTTTCTAACAAGAGTTGGGTCAAATATCTTCTTCCGTTATTGGGCAGGACTTTAAGGACATACCCATGACTCTAATGATCCCATCATGTCTGCATAGAGCCCATAAAAAGACATGTTATTTAAAGTGAAACACATGTACTTTTCTGATGACTGTGCAATGCATGTATCCTGAAGGCGTCGTCTACTGCTTTCATTATAAGATGAGAGTCGTAACCTCGCAAGTTATGAAAGAGATGGCAGCTTCCATGTCTTAGGATCAAACTTTAGTTGAAGATTGCATTTACTGTGCGCTGCTCCTCTAAACTTCCCACTAATGTGATCATGGTCTCTTACTGTCGATTGGCTTCCTCACTGTAGACATTAGTTCTAAACCACAAATCCAACAATGTGTGGCTGAGTCATACTGTTGTTGGTCTTCATGCGTCATTATGATTTCAGATAAGTTTAGATTATTAGAACAGGCATTACACAATTGCTGCATGCGTTTTAAGAAGTATTCTGCAGCATTAGGCCCTCTATATAATTCTGGTTCTGATGGGCGCCATCCGACCTGACAACAATGAAAGCAAATGAACAGATCTGATGATTACTCACAAAGGCTGTTTTCGGGAGTTTCTGTGGCGTTGGGCCTTCATAAGGAACAATAAGCGACTCGAAGTCTGCGTAAACTACGTATGGACTTGTTTGCAGCCGTTTCGAGTTCTTAAAACTAACTTTAGATCCGGGTGGGGGCGTAATTAGTTCTGAATTAAAGTCTACAGAACTTTTACAATGTTTTATATGTTCAAGCGGCTGGAACGGATGGGATTCTTGTTAAACATTTTCTACAGAATTCTTGTTTGCCATGATTTTTTTTAAGTATGCCGCATTAGTCTACTCATTGTGCGTATCAATGTGTAATGTGGCAGCCCTGCCGATGAAAACATTAGGAGTAAGTCCACATGACTTTTGGCTGGATCGCCTATTGTTGGGCTGTCTTTAGACACTCTAATAGGCACCCAAATTTGTTTCCTTATCCCATGTGTATACATTAACAGTTATGGTTTGTTTTGTCTTCAAACTGATCAATTTGATCGACACTAACAGGAAAGGATATTCCACCAAAGTTAAGATCATTGATGTAAGGTTCATAGTTAGATACTCTCTCTGCGTTTTGCGGGCGTGATGCAGCCTTGCAAGAACACACCACATAAAACATTTGTTGTCTGAATTCTTTATGTTTAGAACTGCTCTTTTCGCTACCAATGTTGGGGGCAGCGGAATGTAAGCCTTGCCTACAATCGGTGCATACTAGACTGTTTAATCTGATCTCTAAGACTTCGCCCTCTGACCAACCAGAGCCTCTCATTTTGGCTTCTTCAGCGCCGCATCAAACTGTGTAAGCAGTTGGTCTGCCCAACCAGGTGTTAAGTCATTATGAGAAAGAATAACCTGTTGTTGAGTCGAGACCCAGACTTCTAAATTTTCTTTATTTATTGTTATATAGTCGATTAAAACAGCTAACATTACTTTAACTGGCGGGTCTATGTTAGTTTACCTGGAACTTGAGAAATTGCATGTACAACACTTGCCTGTACGTTTGTTGGATCAATGACTTCTAGATTAATATCATTTAAAGCTTTTGATAAATGCTCTCCCTTAAGCATTCCTTCAAACAATTCGTCTGGTCCTTCATATATCTATCCATGTTGAGCTTTCTTTTCTGACTCAAACTATTTATTTAAATTAAAAAAAAATACAACGACTCCCAAAGGCGTCTTAATCAGAATCAATATCAACAGTCTTTTTGTGCTTGGACTCATAAACTAAAGTATAAACGCCCTTTGATGTTGTTAATGTGAGCTGTTTAGAACAGAGTTTAATGGTTTCGTTTACTTTTTTTAAACATTCCTTTTTTATCTGCTCGGTGTCTGGCTGTTGAGAAAAACTTGCCCTTGCCTTTTTTGAAGATCAAACTTTTGTCTTTTATGTCATCAAAATCGGCCTGTAAACGACTAAATTCTTCATCCGTGATGTGCGAGTCAACTAGCACTTTATTAATTGTCAGTTTGAACGAGCTACGTTTAGCTGTTATAGTTGAACCATAGCTGTGTGCTTTTGGAGTTTAGTTTTTAATTTTTTGCCAGCAGCACTTACAGCTAATGAACACAGGCCGAGAGCTAAAGACAAGCCGCCTAGAGGTAAAGCTGCGGGCGCACCTACGCCTGTTGCTAAGAGGCCTACACCGTTTCCTGCTGATAGAGCACTTACAGTTGATGCTCCAGTATTAACAATATGTAACAGCATTAAAAGCAGCAGAATACCTTCGTTTGGTTTTGCTGTATTTTGAAAGGTCTTGCTCTAGTTTTTGTTGCATTTGCGTAATGTTTGTTAATCTGAAGGTTATTTATGTTAGGGGTTTCTACTATCCCTTCTTGTGGCGACTCTGGTGCTGTAGGCGCATTGGATAAACCTTAACAGACATGCTTTTTTTAAAATAAAAATAATTTAGTATTGTATATCTTTTAATCTGTTTTCTTGAATATTCAGCTGCGCATCATATATTAAAAACAAATACACGTTAAGGTTATACGGCCTCTTTTTCTTTATCAATTTGAATGTTTATTATGTCTCTAAACAGTTCTCCCGCTTCCATGTAACTGATTATCCTCCGTTGCCCTTTGGTCAATCATAAACCGTATTTCGTTGTTAAATAATGATCAAGTCTAACACTGTGAAGATGTAGATCTTTAGACACAAGGTCAACTGTTGGATTTCTGCACCTCCCACCCCAAACAGTTTCTTATTTCATCAAAATGCTGATAAGGTTTAAGCCCGCTAGCGTAGATTTGGTTTAGGACTACCCTCAATTGTACATTGCACTTTCGTTATTTTGGGATTAACAAAATTTTCAGTTTGTCTTTTGAATGGTTCTTCATTTTCACACAGCAATAAAATACCTTTAAGCGATCTTGCTGCGGCACTAAAACTAAAATTCCATATAGTGTCTGCCCTGCTTTTAGGATATTTAGAATGAAAAATCACTCTTTCGTAATATATTGCTAATTTTGACTGATATTGTTGCTCAATCAGCCTCGCTAAGTTAGGGTTGCTAACGATGTCAAACTCTAACGAGATGTCAGAAATGCTGTACTTTGCTTCAGTGTCTGTAGATATAATAACATATTTGTAGTCATTAAAGTATAGTTCATATGACAATCTGTCTTTTAATGCTCCTTGAAAGTATGGCGCTGCGCTTTTAACACTCAAAATCTAAGGGAATGGAAAAGCGATTTCCATACGCATAACTTACAGCTACAAACCTTTTGCCGTCTTTAGCATCTTCAGCGCCTATTCTATGTTTTAGTGCTTCTTCATTTTCGATTCCTTGAAACGCAAGATCAGCCCTTTCATTCCCGGTTAGCCATAGATCAGAATAGGTTAAAAATATGTCTGCATTATGTAAAGAAAATATTTCTTGTCCCTCAAGTTTTATAGAAATTTTCTTAACGATTGCCCGCCCCAAATTCTGTACAACTGTCCTGTTGGGGTCTGTTGTTGAAGCGAGTTCTATTTTGAAAGTAAGTCGCGCAGATCCTGGCACAATCACTTCATCTGCTCCTAGGTCTGGAAATTTGACAGTAAGAATTTGATCTGCATCAATAGTAGATGGATTATTTGGAACAATAATATTCCGTTTATTTCCCTTCACGCCAAAGGGCTCTTTCAGTCTTCTATGCGGGTCAAGAATTGAACCATATGTTTGCGACATTTTTATAAAACAAAATAAAAAGTTAATTATTAAAGAAACATGGAAGGCAGAGAAGATGAAGAAGCTTATGATGTTTTGATCCTGGAGACGACATGAGTGAAACGGCTCCTTTGATACAGCATCGCTCAAACGCTCTCATTGCAGCGTGAATTAACGGAAAGTACGGTCGGAGCATTTTACGAAAGTTTAGGCTTAGAACCCCCCGAATTTATAGACCCTAATGATTTTGAAGTAAAAGATGATGGCCATTTGCATGTGAAAAACGATCAAGGAGAACCTGTTCAGCTTACAGCTAAACGAGACCCATCAAAGTTTTTAGCCGTGGTTCAATTAGGCAAAGACTCCCTGTGAGCGTACAAAATCGCCTTGGCATTGCTAAACCAAAATTAAGGGAGGAGGCAGTTGCTAAACTTCAAAACACACTGCAGGAACTCCCAACAGATAACCAAATACAAAACATGGAACTTAAAGATTTAAGTCAAACAGCGGACAAAATAATAGATGCAGAAACCAGGTTTACAGAAGAAACAGTACCAAAAACAATTGATGATTCCTCGATACCCGAGCAAGACCTAGTGGTCCCTAATCATGCTTTAAGAACCATCAGAGACGAATTAAAAAAAAGGTCAGAAAAAGTGGATGAACTAAATGAGCATATAAAAAAAGAAGAAGAAAAACTCGTTGAGGCTGATGACGCCAACTTAGGGCGTGATGTTAAAGAAGAAATAACCCAAGAATAAAAGAACTTAAAATACAAAGATCAGCAATACTAAAAGAGTTGTCTACTTACCAAGAACAATTACGATCTCAAGCGACCAGAATAAGAGAAACTATCCAAAAAATTTTATATGAAGACACGACGCTAGCAGAACGAATACGAACGTTGTTTAGCGAGCAAGGTGTCACATTAGCAAGCATTATAACTGCCTTAGGATTTGCAATAAGTACACTGGTGATGGCTATTACGGGTGGTGGTGGTGCTGGGCTAGTGCCTCCGCCGCCATCGCCTCCATCGCCGCCTGATAAATCATGGGTAAAAAAAACAGCTTGATCATCTTGCGGGTTTATTAAAAAATTAGCCGGTAAAGCCGTGCACCAGGTATATTAGGGGGTGTTGTTAGCTGGCTTTTTGTCTACTGCAGGCAAAGTAGTTGGCTTTATGGCCGAGCACTTATGGGCATTAGTTCTCTTAATAGTTGGGTAATTTTTAGTAAGATAAAGACCGAGTAATCCTAGGCAAGTTAATCCAAAAACAAGCGCTGTCTTTTCATATTCATGTCCATTATTTTTTTCGTGTTCTTCAACGGTTTTTGGGCTTTGGGCGCGGGGATTGGATGACTTATTCTTGGGGGGTCATCTTGTTTTTTTACTGCTTGCAATATTACTGGCTCAGAATTTATTTCGTTTTTTCCCGACCTTCTGTTCATTGCCTGCCACGAGGATTTCATTATTGTAGTTTATTATTGTACCTATCTGGAGTCTGAGGTCAGAAGGCAGCATGTATAAACCAGTGCCAACAGCAAAGTCTACTTTCGATCTTGCGTATTGTAAAACATTTTGGTACCTTTTAATACTTGAAGGTAAATCAACTGTAGAATTAATGGCGTCCTCTAAATTTGCTAAGTATTGTTTTTGTGCGTCAAAGCCAGTAGAAGGATCTGTTATGTTCGATCTCGTTGTGCTTGCGAGCCTACCAAACACCAGACGTAAGTACGAACAGAGTCGTTTATTCGTTCTATTCCTGCTTTAGTTAGCCCTTAGAAGTGTCTAAGATAAATGTTGTCCATGCTGTTTTATGCTCTTGCTCTATGGATCCTAGGTGAACAGCTGTGCTTGAAGAGAAAGATGTGTAAGGGGGATTCCAAGCATAGTTATACTTTCTGTGCACGCCCCAAAAATAAGGGTGCCTAGACCATGATTAAGATCCAACTTTTGTCTAAAGTCTGTCTTGGCCTTAATATTGAATTCGTTACAGATCCTTTCAAAAGCCTTCATGTCTATTCTGTTGCTGAATGGATTAAACGGTTTGTCATTTCGTAATGGCGCTTGCAGTTCAGTCAAAATACGTCTGAAGGTGTAATAAAATGAAATCTGTACACTGACCTCACCAAAGGATCGGGATGATTTAAGTGATCAGCATACGACACTCCACACCCAGTTGATGCACAAAACACAGCAAAGTTTAACTGGTTCTGATAAAACTGCATCGGATGACTAAACCACACTTTCGGGATGTGGTCGTGTTTAATAGGAGGTTAAGATAGCTCTTCAATGGAGTACTAACCTTTACTTGAAAGGCGTCAGACTGAGTCACAGAAATGTCAAGAGTATCAGTTGTTATATTTTAAGATTGTAGTGCGGCCCAGCAGAATATTTTGCATAGTAAATTTTTTAAATGCGCTCATTTTTATTTCGTTTAAAAAATGTTTGTAACAATAACAACTCAAGACTGCCTTCATTTTTAGAACATGCATATGATAAACAATTGCGGAACCAGAATGGTTGCACTTCATGAAATTTTTTACAAAGTCGTATGGTTTAATATAAGTGAATCCAAGAATAATAATAAGATTCTAAAAGTTGACAAAACAGGGGCCAAAGTTAGCCAGTTAACAATACCTGATGGTATTATACGGGTTTTGCTCACTAAAAGAAGCAATGAGTAACTTCGACATTACTCTCAAACTTAACAATGCAAATCTAAAAACAATGTTGGCCTTCAAACCTGAAAAAGAAGAAGTAGGTTACTATTTTGATGAAGAGCTAGCTAAAATGTTAGGCTTTACAACTGCCAATCGTCCATTCATAGTTTTAGAGTTGCAGCAAACAAAACTACTTATGAGGGAGAAAATCCGCTCGATCTTGCATTACATTCATTACTCTATGTCCTTTGGATGAGCTAAGCACTGATGAAAACTTATATGATGGAAGCCCTCAACTGTTTTAAGAGCTCTTCCATCAGGGAAAGCTGCATATTGCGATATGAAATTATACAATTCCCTAATTTACAGTTTAAAAGATTAGTTTGTGGGAGGGTCGGATCATTTAATATAAAAATCGCAGACAAAACAGGGAAAGTCGTGAAATGTGATAACCTGCACATTGTTTTGGAAATAAAATAATAAGTTGTACTAAAAAATGTCGCGTGGGCCAGAAGAATCAGGAGTTACATTAGCGCCTGTGAGGTGTATAACTTTAGAATTAAAAGACCTTGCAGACGTTGCAGACTTGAACAGAATGGTGAGATAGGCGCTTTGTATGGTTTTGAGTACACTAAAGATGGCGCGATTATAAACGCAAAGAGGTTGGCGACAACAAAAAGTTTCCTAAACTAGAGCAACTGCGCAATGTAGAAGCAAATAATGCTGGCCAGTATGAATATAAAATAGTTCGAAAACCTGACAGCAAATGGCACTTAGAACCATATTTAGAAATGGGACATAAATTGAATTCATAAGCCCATTTACATTTTTTAGCCATCAAAAAAGTTTCAGAAAAGCATTCAACTCTGGCCCTTTACATATAAGTCCTTATGCCAGAGGACAATAGTTGGAAAGAGATTGAAATAACGCCGTATGGGAAAAAACAGTACATCCTCCACAGAAAAGAAACGGTTTTAAAAGGAAGCTTCTACAAAATTACAGTTCATTCCGCGCAGGAAATTAGGAGACACGTTCACAATGATAAGAAATTTCTGTCTTTAAAGATGTGGAGAGGGATGGGGTTGTGGGCGTTAGTGACGTCCTTATAAAAGGAATTAAATTAGCTGGCAAAACTTAGACGTTAAACGTCTTAAAGTTACCGTCGTCGTTCTTCACAATGGTGAGGATATTAAGACCATAACAACAAGCAACAAAAATCAGTGTTGACTTAAATAGAAACAATCTTACAGAACTGAATTGGATTAATCTTACACATTTAGGCCTCACAGGGTTTTATTATACTGAACAAGTTTGACAGAGAGTATGATAAACATAATAACTGGATTAGATTAAATTCTGTTATAAAACCATGGCGCAGTTAAACTTTATGACAAAAACTCCTCATTGTTCATTGATTTGTGGGCAGACTGGTTGTGGAAAAAACAATATTTGTGCTAGACTTATTACAAACAGTTTATCGCTATAATTTTGATCATATTGTGATTTTTCTGTCCAACACTTAAATGGAACAAAGCATATCATGATAGAAGGTTTATATGGACAGATGATGAAATATATTTAGTTGATCCTAGCAATAAACTGAGTGAGTGTTTAGAACGCTTTTATAGACTGTTTGAAGGAACGCAGACACTATTTATTATAGATGACTGTTCGGCAGAAAGAGAACATAGTTTAAAAGAGAAACACTTTATCAAAACTAGCTTTTAGTGGAAGACATGCTGGGATAAGTGTGTGGATTTTATGTCAAAAATATAACTCAGTTTTAAAAGACTTTAGAGAACAGTTAAAAACTGTAGTTTTATTTCACATGAAAGACAGAGACTTATTTGATGAATGTCTGCGCGAAAATGATGTTATTGAAAATGATCTGGAAAAACATAGGATTAAGCAAAAACTAAAATCTGAAAAGTTTAGTAAATTAGTATTAAAAACGGATAATCCTACACAGTATGTTTGTTTGTAAAAAATCGTTATTTTTTGGACCCGTTGAGCGCCTTTAGTCAGTCAGCTGACGCTGTAATAAAAGTGCTTTTCCAGTGCCTATGGGCATTCCCCTGACGTCCATGCATTTTTCTTGAATTTTCATTCGTTACTATTTCTATCAAAGGACTCAAATAGAGTTTGCGTAGAAAGCCTTATATGTCTGTAGTCTTAAAATAATATGTAAATGACCACACGTGAGGGGAAAGCCCATTTATTCTCATCACTGACTGGATGACCAGCCAGCACTTCGTGTCTCACTTGCAAAGATGGCAGCGCAACCTTCGACAAGCCCAGCGACCAAATCAACGTATTTACACAGCTGAGCAGGCTCTGCTGATGATTTTGACAAACACAATAATCTTTTATTCAACGACTCACTCGAGCATGAAGGTAGATGATGATAGTGGTGGAATTGCCGACCATATTCGTCAGTTATTGAGTAGGGCTCTGTGACCTCAGTGTGTGTGTTCAGCTGACAGCGTCGAACGAGCCAGCCTAGTGTGTACTGTGCACCGCGTGGTGTCCAGTGATGTGAAAATCAGCGCGAGAGGGTAGCGTGGCATGCTCGCGGCGTGACACACGGTGCAGACGGAAAGGTAGGGGGAGATGAGGGGTGAAAGAGAGGGTGAAGTCAAGCAAGGGGTGTGCTGGGGAAGAGGGGGGGGGGCGTGGTCGTGGACTGGTCAGTCTGCATCGAGTGTGAGCGTCTTGATAGACTTCCAAACTGTTTTACTTTCATTTACAGGTGTAGTGTGACAATACAAACTTTATTTCAACTTTTTTGCTGATGTGGTTCTTGTTTGCATGTGAAGATGTCGTGGTAAATACATATGTTTTTGATCGTGCAAAAAAATCTATCCAAATCTAAATGCCTAAATACTTTTTATTATCAAAATTAAAACAAAAGAAGCCCAGATTCAAAATCTTCATTCAATTTCCTTCAAAAATGATATAGATTTCATTTTTCTATCTTTTGTAGTTTCTGAGCAAGAATTTTTTTTTAATTATGACCCCCAAATCATGAGATGTCCTGGCACCAGGGGAACACCTTTGTTTGTATTATTGTGAGGCACTGAACGGGTTAAAAGAGAATGTGATGGGATGATTATTTTTAATTCGTTGTTGAAGTGTTACTTGTCAGAGAACTATAAAATGTTTAATTCCGGCTCACCTACCCGAAACGGAGTTGAGGGTAGGTGAGCCAGAATGAACATTTTAAATTCTCTCCTTTCAAGAACAACTCCATAAGGAGATAAGGAAAGTGTGCATCAACGATAAGAATTTAGCGTTCTTAATTCGATATCAGTGTGTGCGCGTGTGCGTGAGCGTGCGCGCGCGCGCACCGCAAGTGCGCGCATACCAGGCACACGCGCGCACGCCCAAGCACACACGCGTGACCGTGAGCGAACAAGCGCATGCTGCCTTTTGATCGACTTTACATGGAAAGGGTCGTGGTCGGACTGCTTAACTGGGGCTGTTTCTTAAGCATGTTCACGAGGATCGGGCGTGTAACAAGTGTCTTACACGATTCAGCCCATCTCCCCCATCCGAACACCGTGTCCACTTAAAAAAAAAAAAAAAAATAAATCTCCCCATGTTTTCCTTCTTTTTTTTCTCTCTCCCTGCGCCCGTTGCTCCCGACCCCCAATGCCCTCGACACCCCCTCCCCCGCACCCCACCCAGCACCCCCCACCCCCACCTTCACCATCCAGTCATGTCAATCATATTGCACACAGCCCACCGCCCGCGAAGAGCTATACCAGGCAGTCACTACTCACTAAATCAAATCACACAATCGAGTCACACACACACACACACACACACACAAATGCATTCTTTGCTACAAAGCTGAACCATTGATATCCTACAGCCAATAACATCAGATAGTGCTCACAGCGCCAGGGTTTCCCCAAAAATCATCTCTCAAGATTTTTTTTTTAAGTCGTAAAAAAAACCCGAAAATCCCTATAAAGAAAACCGAGAGCAAGTGGGCGGGAGGGGTGTGAACCGGGAGGATCGGCAACCAGCAGGGACGACCCATCCTCAACCCGCCTAAAACAAAACAAAAACACACAACAACAACAAAAAACACTAGGCACAAAGACGACTGGAAGTTATCCCAATGTTAAAGACACATTAATACATTAAAAAAATAATAATAATAATGATAATAGTAATAATGATAATAACAATGGAAGAATACGTACAAAGTTGGAAGATGGTACATTTAGGTTGTGAATTATGGGTTTATGGTAGGGTTCTTTTGTAAGCATGTGTGTGTGTGTGTGGTGTGTGTGTGTGTGTGTGGTGTGTGTGGTGTGTGTGTGTGTGTATGTGTGTGGTGTGTGGTGGTGTGTGTGTGTGGTGTGTGTGTGTGTGTGTATGTATGCGTGTGTGTGTGTGTGTGTGTGTTTGAGCGCGCGTGCGCGCATGCGCGTTGTGTGTGTGTGTGTGTGTGTGTGTGTGTGTGTGTGTGTGTGTGTGTTTTGTGTGTGTGTGCCGCGTGTGTGTGTGTGCACATGCACGTGCGATGCGTGTGTGCATTCATATGCTCATGGTCATATCATGTGCACCAGTTTACAAATTTACGCAAACAGGAATTACATCAAATACAGTATTCAGAATGAATGTATAGATCAGATAAAGTTGAAAGATGCCAGTTGAGATCAACGATGAATCGAAGGAAAGAAAGACCGCGGGGGGGGGGGGGGGGGGGGGGGGGGGGGGGGAAGGGGGGGGGGGGGGGGGGGGGGGGGGGGGGGTCGGCGGGGAGAGGAGAAAAGGAGGGAGAGCGCAGTACAAGTCACCCCAACGGGAAGCTAATATTGAACACACAAGCATGAAACCATCCAATTCATGAAATCCGTCCTTGGTACTTTTTCCCTCCATCTCTCCCCCCCCCCCAACCCCCCTACCCCCACCCCAACCGGCCCCCAAACCCCCCATGAAACAAGAAAGAAACAAATAGAAAACGATTGCATGTACACAACGTGTAAGAGCTCTGCGAATAACGAATTAGATACCCAAAAGTATCTAGGTCCCGATGAAACCGTCTAAAGTCCCCCCCCCCCCCCCCCCCACCAACCCCGCCGAAAATCGCCCTTACCACCG
>CM031599.1:12505367-12526976 GCA_018398815.1 Conus ventricosus | reverse complement strand
AGTCACAAATAAGCATTCCAACACACACAACACGCACAATCACAATTAAGCATTGCAACACACACAACATACACATAGTCACAAACAAGCATTCCAACACACACAACATGCACAATCATAAATAATCATTTTCAACACACATTCCTTTCCGTGCTTCATGTGGTTCCCCCCACACCTCTGTCTCTCCAAAGTCCTCTGAGCGTACCGTGTCGACTCAGGTGCCCCAAACCGGGTCTGTTCCCGAACAGAGTCTTTCAATGCCGACACCCCCGACACACCACACACACAACACCCAAATTGCACGACACAGAGCGAAACCACACTGGTGACCCGGGCTGTAGGAAGTCCGAGGACAGTGGAGAACACGTCCGTGGGACGAGGCGTTGTCGCTGAAGGTCCCGGACAGGGTTAGGACGTCCAGCAAGGTCCACGTGCTCCTCACACTGCGCGGCCCCAACAGAGCAAGCTTCGGGTGAAGCCCCCGGAAGGAGAGAAAACGGAACTGGGAAGGAAAGAAGGATTTCCCGTGGGTCGAGGCGTTGTCGCTGAAGGTCCCGGACAGGGGTTAGGACCATCCAGCAAGGTCCACGTACTGCTCACACTGCGTGGCCCCCCAACCAGCGCAAGCCTCGGGTGACGCCCCCGGGAGGAGAGAAAACGGAACTGGAAGGAAAGAAGAAAGGGTACTGGAAACCCGCAGTCAGTACGGTCTGAAATTTGCTGCTTAATCCTAACAGCCACTCGCATGGTGGGCGAGGGGAGGTGTTTGCTGAATACATTAGTAACACCAGCTCAGCACAGACCTGAGCATAAAACAGTAAACAAACAATGAGGAATGTTCGCTAAAGGTCTCCTCACACGAAGCAGGTAAGAGATTACATTAACAGGCTAAACAAACGAACAGCAATTATATCTTCATCCTTCCTCACTCACGTTCAACATTTCCTTTCTTTGGAACTGAACTAATACGGCAACCATGCTTTATAACTGCCACCATATTTGCAAATAATAATTCATGGCCGATTATCCTCACTTTTTAATACATTTCAAAAACCTCCCCCTAATCGGCAACATTTTCTAAATCTAAAAAACAGCCGTTTTGCGCGCAAGGAAAAAAATGGAAAATTTAAAAAAAGGGCAAAAACCCCGTCCCAAGCAATCAAAAAAAAAACCCATAAATGTTTGAAAAAGGGAGCCTAAACCGGAAAAACAATTCCCAATTTGGATTGAAAAAAGGGGGACCTTTATTTAGGGGGGGGAAGCAGAAGGGGACACTCGCTTCGGGGGAAAAACCGATCCATTTGGGAGTGTTACCCGTACAAAATAAAAAAAAAGAATGATAAAACCCCGGCCCGTGTTTTTTTTTCGAGAAACGGGCCACAACAAAACAACCAGCCCCCAAAAAGATTTTTGTAAAGGAAAAAACTGCAGAAAATCCCACCAGACACAGTTCCGCTTTAATTAATTTACTTTAACATATTTTGGTTTAAAAGGAAAGGCCAAAAGGGAAAAGCGCGGGAACCCAAAACAAGAAGGGGAAAAGGGAAGGACCATAAAAATTGATACGGGAATTTTTCATGCTTTAAAAATTGCTTTTAAAGGGAAACATTTTCGAGGATTATCAATGCTTTAAAAAAACTCCAGTTCGCCTACAAAAAAAACCCCCCAAAATTTGGGGAAAAAAAGAATATCTTGAAAATAAAAAAAAATTCAAAACTCGTAAGCAAACATGAAAAAAATTTTTTAAAAATAAATTTTGGGAAAGCTATGTTTGGATCAAATAAAAAAAAAGGATAAAAAATTAAAAAAACCCCCTGTTTTCGGTCCCCAGTGCCCGTTGCTTTAAAAAAAAACCCCGGGAAATTAACAAACACCCGTTTTGTGTTTGTTCTATCAAACGATTCTTTGTTACAAACTTTTGGGTGTTGACCCCAAAAGTAGATTAGTTTCGAAGTTTTACGTTGTCAAAAATGAAAAGTCTTTTTTGGGGCCAAAAATTGTTTTCTTTGTAATTGCATGTGTTTTTTTGACTGAAACAACGCTGCGAGATTTTCCCCTTTTGCTTTCTTTTTGGAATTTTCTCCTGGCTCGAAACCCTGTATTTTTTTTGGGACCTTAAACCATAAAACTCCTTAAACCCCCTTTTCCAGATAATTAACCTTCATTTTTCCAAAAACCTTTTTTTTAAACCCCGGTTTTTAAATTTCAAAGGGGGTTTCTTTTGGGGGTAATCAGATGTATCAAACCATCCTTTCCCTTTCCCCTTTTTAAGCTATTTCCTTTTTCCAGTTTTATAGATGTCTTCGTGGGGAAAATTTCAAAATTCCCAAAACTATTTGTTTCTGTGAAAAAGCACTCGGGGACTCGGGAAATTACGAGGTTTAAAAAGTAGTCATAAAAAAATTCTAACCAAAGCTTTGTTAATTTTTTAAAACAGAAAAAACCCAAATAAATACATTTTTGGGTCCAATTTGATTTTCTTTTCTTAACCCTTATGCCAAAAGCGATCTTTAAATTTTTTTAAAAAGCCCTGATAATTAGGTTTGAAGTCAGCTTAATTCCCTTTCGTTCTCTCGGTGACAAATATCTGACATCTTTACGCTTGTGGGGATTCCCATAGTCTTTCCGAAACAGCTGTTTTTTTTCACAGTTTAAAAAAAGTTTTTTTCTGAGGCATCGGGGTTTTAAGTTAAAAAGACCCGTTTCTTCATGATGTATTTTTTCCCTAAACTTTTTTTTGATCAAAAGAAATTATGCGTTTAACTGCGAAAAATTTTAAAACCAAATTTTCTTAAATAAAATTGTAGAAGCTGAAGGGGCAAAACATTTTTTTTTTTTGCCGCAAAGTTTTGGCACAATTTAGGGGGTTCTCTTGGACCCAAACTTTAGAATTTCTGCAGTAATGGAAAGTCATTATGGGGTAAAGGATTCATGAGGATATTCAAAATTCAATTTCCCAAATAAAACCCACGCTGTTGTTCGGGCTTTTTAAACGCCCCCCCTTTTAATGCCTTTTGAATTTTGTTCGTCCCAGTGTGTTTTTTAAAATTTACGTAATGGAAAAAATTGCCCCGCCCAACCATAAAATTTTTTGCCCAAAATACTGAGTTATTAGACCTTTTATTTGGATAAATAGTCGTCGATTTTTTTGTTTGTTTTTCATAATGAATGCGACCCCATACAAATTTTCCCCCAAACGAAAATCCGTTTTCAATCATCTAAATCATTGGTGGGCCCAGAAAATAGATCAATTTGTACCCCAGTAAACTTAAGAAGCGCCCCAAAACTCATCCCGGGGGCAGAAATGAAAGGGCGGGGGTTCCAGGCTGAAAATTTTTCATGCAGGCCCTTCCTATAATTTTTTCAAAGACGCCGCCAACAAACATACATCGCATTAAATGGGGAGTCATGATAGTCTCCCATCGTTTTTAAAACCCTTTAACTTCCCCACCCCATCTTGAAAAGCAAAAAACAAAAACCCAGATGCCCTTTTCCCTCTAAGCCCTAGAAAAAAACCCCCCAAAAAAAGGGGAAGGATCTTCAAAAACCTTTCCCAACTTTTTCTTGTTTTCATAAGGGTAAAAAACCCTTTCAAACCCAAAGTTGAGCCAAAATACCTTCTGTTTTTGGGGCCCAGGACTTTAAGGCCTTTGAAATTTCCCTCTAATGACCCCCACATGGCCCGGCCAAAGAGTCTAAAAGAAAAAATTTTTTTTAAAGGGGAAACCCCAAAAAATTTTTTTAAAGACTTCCCAATGAAATACACCCTAAAGGCGTCGTCCCCTGTTTTTCATTATAAGGTAGAGTCAAAAACCCCGAAAAGTTTTTAAAAAAAAAAAGGCAGTTTCCCATTTTTTTTTGGGTTAAAAAACTTTATTTGAAGTTTGAAATTTGTTTTTGCGCTCCCAAAACCCTAAATTTTCCCCAAACCAAATGTGATCATGGTCTCTTACTTTGGGGTTTTACCCTTTTGGGGGCTTTAAAGCTCAAAACCCCGCAAATCCAACAAGGCGGGGTGATCATCCGTTTTTGGGTTTTTCAGGCTTTTTTTAATTTTTCAGATAATTTTGGGTTATTCGAACGGGAAAATTACGCACTTTCTGCAGGGCGTTCTAAGAAGTTTTCTGCAGCGGGGGGCCTGGCCCTCTATAAATTCTGGCTCTGAAAAAAAAACGCCATCCGACCTAACAATAATAAAGGGCCCAAAATGAAAAATTTGTTGATTACTCTTTTAAGGACGGGTTTTTCGAAGTTTTTGTTTTTGTTGGCCCTTCATAAGGAACAATGAGGGTTTCAAATTTCTGCGTAAATTTCTAGGCCCTTTGTTTGAACCCGTTTCCAGTTCTTAAAACTAACTTTAGTTCCTGGCGGGGGCCCGTATTAGTTCGCTTAAAATTCAAAAAGAACTTTTACAATGTTTTATTGTTCAAGCGGGGCCTTGAGCGGTTTGGGAAATTTCTTGAAAAACATTTTCTACAAAAATTTTTTTGTTTATGTTCAGGGCTTTGAAGTATGCGCAAAAAAATCTGCCTTGTGGAAACAATGTGAAATTTGGGGCAGCCCGGCTGGGGGAAAACAAAGGAGAAAGGGCCCCAAACTTGACTTTTGGGGGGTTTTCGCCCTATTGGGGACTGTTTTTTGGCCACAAAAATTTTTGGAAACCAAATTTTTTTCCCTAAACCCCTTGTTAACTTTAAAACAGAAAATTGGGTTTTTTTTGTTCTTCAAACTGACAATTTGGTCTACACAAACGGGAAAAGGATTTTCCCATTAAATTTTAAAACTTTGGTTTAAAAATTGCCGAAAAAAGTAAAACTCCCTGCGTGTTCGCGGACATGATGCAGCCTTCCAAAAAACACCCCAAAAGAAACATTTGCCCGTCTGAATTATTTTTTTTAAACGGGCCCCTTTTTTAAAAAAACCAACTCCCGAGGTAGGGGAATGAAACCCTTCCCTTAAAATGGGGGCTTACTTAGCCTGTTTTAATCTAATCTCAAAAAGACTTCACCCCCGGCCCAACCAGGCCTCTCATTTTAGCTTTTTCAGCGGCGGCGCCCAACGGGTGAAAAGCATTCCCCCTCCCCAACCCAGGTGTTAAGTCTTACGAAAAAAAGAATAGTCTTTTGTTTGGGTTGAGACCCAGATTTCTAAAATTTTTTTTTATTTATTTTTACATAGTTTTTTAAAAAACAGCACTTTAATTTTAACTGGGGGGGGTTCAATTGTTAGTTTACCTGGAATTGGGGAAAAAATTGGGGGGCCATGGGAAAAAACGCTTGCCTGAATTTTGGTTGGGTAAATTGACTTCTAAATAAATACCCATTAGTGCTCTTGAAAAGGCCTCCTCAAGCACCCCTTCAAAAAATTCGTTTTGGCCTTCATATATCTTACCCATCTGTCTTTCTTTTCTAACCCAAAATATTTTTTTAAAAATTAAAAAAAAAAATATTTAAATCAAACCCAATACAACGGTCCTTTTTGGGGCTTGGACTCAAAAAATAAAGTATAAACACCCTTCGGTGTTTTTTAAATGTGGGCTGTTTAAAAGGGGGGGTTTAATGTTTTTTACTTTTTTTAAGCTTTCCTTTTTTATCTGCTGGGCGCGGTTTTTGAAAAACTTGCCCTCCCTTTCTTTGAAAAAATCAATTTTTTGGGGGGGGGGTCTTTTGTAGTCAAAAAATGGGCCCTTTTAAAACCGTTTTAAAACTTCACCGCGATGTTTGGGGAAGTCAAAAAGCGTTTTATTTTTTGTCAGTTTGAACGAGCAAAATTTAGCCGTTATTAGTTAAAACCATAGCTGTGGGGCTTTTGGAGTTTATTTTTAAATTTTTTTTTAACACCCGCATTAAAAGCTAAGGAACACGGGCCCGGAGCAAAAAAGACAAACCCCTAGGGGTTAAAGTTGGGGGTGCACTTGCCCGTTGCAAAGAGCCCCCAAACCTTTCCCCTGCTGATGCGCATTTAATAGCAAAGCCCCGGGAAATTAACTTATGTAACGGTTTTTAAAGGCAGAAGAAAAATTCGTTTGGTTTTGCGTTTTTTAAAAAGGTCCTGCTTAGTATTTTGCTGCATTTGCGTAATTTTTTTTAAAAAAAAGGGTTTTTTAAAACCCGGGGGTTTTCTTTTAACACGGGGAAATTTGCCATGCTATCTCTTCTCTTGGCATCCCGGGTGCTTTTTGGCCCCTTTTGGAAAAAACCCTTAAAAAAATGTTTTTATAAAAGGGAAAAAAAATTTAGTATTTTAAAATTTTAAAAATTTTTTTTTGGGGTTTATTTTCGGGCCGCTTCATTAAAAAAAACAAATGCATTAAGGGGTTTTATCGGCTTCTTCTTCTTTAAAAATTTTGAATGTTTTTTTTAACGTCTCTCACTTTCCCCCCTTTCCCCATAAAACCAAATTACCTCGGGTTGCCCTTAGGAAAATTTCCTTTAAACCGAATTTTTTGAAATACATCCGGGCCTTAAAAATTTGAAGATGAAAATTTTTAAAGACCCCTTGGTCGGGCTGTTGGATTTCTACCCCTCCCCCCCCCAAAACAATTTTCTTTTTTCTTTCAAAAAGATGATAAGGTTTTAAGCCCCCCTAGGAAATTTTTGGGGTTAGGACTCCCGCCCAAATTTGTACATTGATTTTTCGTTTTTTTGGGGTTTTTAAAAAAACTTTTTCACTTGCCCTTTTAAACGGTTCTTCCCTTCCCCACGCAATAAATACCTTTTAAAAGCGATCTTGTGCGACGCAAAAACAAAAATTCCATAAAGTTTTCTGCCCAGCTTTTTTGGGAAAATGTTTTTTATGATGAATCACTCGTCGAACAATATTCCCTAATTTTGACTCATATTGTCTTAATCGCTTTGCAAAAATCGGGTTGCAAAAAACCTTCAAACTCTAACGGTTTGTCAGAAATGCGTATTTTGGGGCTTCGGGGGGGGGTCTGTGATTTGAAAAACGCGTTTGTTTTCCCCATTAAAAGTTAGTTAAAAAGACAATCTTTTTTAATGCCCTTAAAAGTAGGGGTGAAAGCGTTTTTAAAACCAAACAAAAAAAATTTAAAAGGGGAGGGAAAAGCGTTTTTTCCATACGAAAAATTTTTAAACCGGGCTGCATATTTTTTTACCTTTCTTTAGTATCTGGGGGCCCTTTTTCAATTTTTAGTGCTTCTTCATTTTCGTTTCCCTTAAAACGCAAATCAGCCCTTTCTTTCCCGGTTAGCCATAATCAAAAAGGGTTAAAAAAAAAGTCTGCATTGTTTTAAAGAAAAAAATTTCCCCCCTTCAAGTTTTATAGAAATTTTTTTAAAACGTTTGGCCCCCCCAGATTCTGTAAAAACTGTCCTTTTTGGGGTTTTGTTGGGGAAAAACGAGTTCTTTTTTAAAAGAAGACGGCAGACCCGGGCAAAAAACCCTTCACCCCCGCCCCAAAGGTTTTGGAAATTTAAACAGTAAAAAAATTTAAATCCCTCAATATAGAGGGATTTTTTGGGAAACCCAGTAAAAACCGTTTTTTCCCCTTTCACCCTTTGGGGTTTTCTTTCGGGTCTTTTTTTTGGGGTTTAAAAAACGAGCCATGGGGGGTTTCCCATTTTTTTATAAAAAAAAAAAAATTTTAAATTATTTAAAACAGGGGCAGGGTTTGGGAAGCTGAAGAAGAAAAAAGATGTTTTGGCCCCCGGAGACACATTTTTTAAATAAATTCCCTTTGACACACATCGCCAATGCACTAAAAGCGGCTGAATTAAAAAAAAAAAAAAGGGTTTAAAATCATTGTCCCAAAATTTTGGGGCCAAGAACCCCCGAATTTATAGCCCCAAAATAAATTTAAAAAATTTTTAAAAAAAGATTTTTTGTTTGTGGGGACGCCCAAGGCCCAAATTTTTCAGCTTAAAAAATTAAAAAGCCCCCTCAAATTTTTTACCCGTGGGTTCAATTAGAAATAAAATTGTGTGAAAGATAAAAAATTCGCCTTGGTTTTTGTTAGGACAAAATTTAAAGGGCGGGGGGCAGTTTCTAAACTTCAAAAAAACACTGCAAGAACTCCCCAAACGGGACCCCCAAAAGGCAAAACAGGAAAATTAAAAGGGAATTTAAAAAAAACACCCGGTGAATTAATAAATTTAAAAAAAGCAGAATCCATTTTTTTCAAAAAGAAACACGAAAAAAGACAATACAGGGACTCACCCTACCCTTGCGGGGAAATAACGGCCCTTGACTTGTTTTAAAAACCGAAGAGGCGAATTAAAAAAAATTTTTTGGGAAAAAATTGGTGAACTGATGAGCATATAAAAAAAAGAAAAAGAAAAATCTTTGAGGCTAAAAGACGCCAACTTAGGGCCTGATTTAAAAGAAAGAAAAAACCCCAAAGCCCTTAAAGATCTTGAAAAAGAAAAAACGGGCAAGATTAGAAGTGCTAAATCCAAACCCGGGGGGGGGGGGGCCAAATTTCGATTTCCAAGTAAATAGGAAAAAGGAAACTATCGAAAAAATTTTTATAAAGGGACACAACCCTAGCAGAAACAAATTTCAACCTTTTTTGGGAAAACATGGAGTCACATTAAAAAAGCGTTAAAACTCCCTTTGGAAATTTCCCAATAAGTAACTGGTGATGGCTTTTAACAGGGGGGGGTGGAGAGCAAATTTTCATTCCCTCCGCCCCCAATCCCCTTCCACCTGAAAAAAAAAGGGAAAAAAAAAATTTTTTCATTTTTGCGATTTATTAAAAAAAAATTTGGGCCAAAAAAACAAATTGGACTCTTTACCGGGGTTATATTAGGAGGTATTGTTAGCGGGCTTTTGCCCACTGCAAGAAAAAGGTATTTGGGCCCTTTATGGCCGGCACTTAGGGGACATTAGTTTTGTAATATTTGGGGTTTTAAAATTAGAAAGATAAAGACCAATAACCCTATGCCAAAAAATTTCAAGAACAAGCGCTGTCTTTTCATTTTAAAGGTCATCGCAAACCAGAGCCGCGGAGCTTTGCTGAGTCTTCAATGACTTTGGGGGGGTTTGGGAAATTTGGGGTTAGATGACTTAATCGGGGGTTTTTGTTTACTCCCAGAAATTATTAGGGCCAAATTTTAAATGTTTTTTTCCAAAACCCCTTTTGTTCTTGGGGTTTTAAAAGAATTTCATTATTATAGTTAAAAAATTATTCCTCCCTGGAGTCCTGAGGTCAGAAGGCAGCATGTATAAACCATTGCCAACGGGCAAAGCTACTTTCGTTCTTGAATTTGTAAAACCCATTTGGGTCCCTTTTTGAATACTTGAAGGTAAATCAACGAAAAATTTAATGGCGCCTCAAAATTTGTAAGTATTGGGTTTTTGCGCAAAAAAACCCTTTTAAAGGAACAGTTATGCTTGATTTTGCCTGTGCTTGCGCCCCCCCCCAAACCCACCGGGAAGACAAAAAGGCCCGTTTTTTCCTCTTTTTCCCGCCCTTGTTGGGGCCCTTAAAGGTCAAAAATAAATTTTGTCCTTGTTTTTTTTAAAATGCTTTTTCGGGTGGGGAACCCAGGCGGGAAACATTTTTGGGGGGGGCCCGGGAAAAAAAAAGTTTTGAAAGGGGGAGGCCCGGGTCAAAATTTTTTACTTTTTCGGCTTGCCCCGAAAAAAAAGGTCGCCTAGACCATGTTTTGACCCCAACGTTTTTAAAAGCCTGTTTTAAATTTTAAATTTTAAAAATTCGTTACAGATTTTTTAAAAAACCCTTTTAAAAGGTCTTTTAATGTTGCTGAGTGGATTAAAGGGTTTTGCCCTTTTGGTAATGGCGCTTCCCAATTCAGTAAAAAACGCGAAGGTGTTAAAAAAATGAAATCTGACCAACCTCACCAAAAGGATCTGGTTTTTTAAAAAATGATCAGCATCCCAAACACTCCAAAACCCCCATTGATGCGCAAAACACAGCAAATTTTAAACGGGTTCTGAAAAAAATCCCTTTCGGATGACAAAACCACGTTTTCGGATGTGCTCGTTTTAAATAGGGGGGTTAAGAAATCTGTTTAAATGGGGTCCCTCACCTTTTTATAAAAAAGAGGCATTGGTCACAGCAATGTCGAGGGTGTCAGTTTTCTATATTTTTAAAAATTTGAAAGTGGGGCCCACAGAATTTTTGCACCAGTAAAATTTAAAATGCAACTTTTTTAAATTTGTTTTAAAAAAATTTTTGAAACAAAACAACCCAAGACCGCCTTTTTCGTTTTTGAAAAAGCTTTTAAATAACAATTTGCGGGGCCCAAAATGGTCGGGGGTCCAGAAATTTTTTAAAAAACCAAAGTGGGAATGGTTTAAAAATAAGCGAAGCCAAGGGAAAAATTTGGGTTTCAAAAAAAGTTAACAGGGGCGGGGACCAAAATGACCCAGTTAAACAATCCTGAGGGTTTAAAATTAGGGGTTTTGCTCACTAAAAAAAGCAATGAGTAATTTTGACATTACTCTCAAACAAAACAATGCAAAAAAACTAAAAAAAATTTTTAAATTTTAAAAGCTTGAAGAAGAAGAAAAAACTTACTTTTTTAAAATAAGGAAGGCAAGTTTAAAAGGGTTGGGTTTTTAACAACTAGAATTTACCCCTATGGTTTTATTGCTGAGCCAAAAAAAAACTATTATTGGGGACCAAACCGCCGATCTTGCATTACATTTAAATTACTCAATGTTCATTTGGATGAGCTGGCCCCTAAAGAAAACTTAAATAAATGGAAGGCCCTCAACTTTTTAAAAGGGCCCCTTTTCCCGTCGGGGAAAAACCGCTCCCATTTGCGATTATAAAAATTATAAAATTTTTCCCCTAAATTTTTTTAAAAAGATTATTTTGGGGGGCCCGGAACTTTTAAAATAAAAAATAAAAGAAAAAGCGGGGGAAAGTTTTAAAAAGTGAAAAACCTGCCCCTTTTTTTGGGAAAATTTAAAATAATACTTAACTAAAAAAAAATGTCGCGGGGGCCAGAAAAACCAGGAGTTCCTTAGCGCCTGTGAGGTGTAAAAAATTTAAAATTTAAAAAAGGACCTTTGCAGACTTTTGGGGGACTTTAAAACAAAATGGTGAAAATGGGGCCCCTTTTTGTAGGGTTTTTGGGTACACAAAAGATGGGGGATTAAAAACGCAAAGGGTTGGGGGGACAAAAAAAAAATTTTTTAAAAACCCTAGAACAACTGCCCCTTTTAGAGGAAAAAAATTTTTTTGGACAGTATAAAAAATTTTTTTTTTTTCCCAAAAAACCGCCCAAATGGCACTTAGAACCATATTTAAAAAGGGGACATAAAATTTAATTAAAAAGCCCATTTAACATTTTTTAAGGCCGTCAAAAAAACGAAAAGAAATTCAACTCTGGCCCTTTAACAAAAAAGTCTTTATGCCAAAATACAATAGGGGGGAAAGAGTTTTAAAAATTAAAGCCGTAGGGGGAAAAAAAACAAAACATCCCCACAGAAGAGAAGCGGTTTTAAAAAAAAGGCTTCTAAAAAAATTACGGGTTCATGCCGCTAAAAATTGGGGGAAAAGTTCACAAAAATTATTTAAAATTTTCTGCCCCTAAAAAGAACGGAGAGGGGGGGGTTGTGGGCTTTAAAGTGACGCCCTTTTTTAAAAGGAATTCTAATTGGGTGGCAAAACTTAGACGTTGACAGCCTTTAAAGTTACTGTTGTCATTTTTCAAAATTGGTGGGGGATTTAAGGGGTCATAACAACAAGCACAAAAACAATATTAGCCCTAAAAAGAAAAAATTTTAAACGCATTTAAATTTGGAAAAATCTTACACATTTGGGCCCTTATGGGTTTTTTAAATTATTGAAAAAAGTTTTGACAGAGAGAAAAAAAAAAACCAAAAAACGGGAATTTAGTTTTAAATTCTAGTATAAAACAAAGGAAACCGGGTTAAATTTATGACAAAAACTCCTAAAAGCTCATTGATTTGGGGGCCAAAAGGGGGGGGAAAAACCCAATATTTACCCTCGACCTGTTACAAAATTTTTATTCGCTAAATTTTTTTAAAAAAATCATTTTGTGATTTTCTGAAAAAACATTTAAAATGGAAAAAAAGTTTTTCAAAATAAAGGTTTATATGGATGAGGATAACATATTTTATTAACCCTTGAATAAACGAGTGATTTCTAAACAGTTTTATAGACTGTTTAAAAGGAACGCAAACACAAAATTATTATAGAGGGATTCGGCGAAAGAGACATGGGTTTAAAAGAGAAACCCCTTTGGGGGGGGGTGGGGAAACTAGCTTTCAAAAAAAAGACATGCGGGAAAAAGTGTGGGGATTTTAATGTAAAAAATTTTAAAAACCAGTTTTTTAAAAGACTTTAGAAAAACATTAAAGACGGGTAGTTCTATTTCACATGAAAGACAGAAAACCCCTTTTGGGAAGAATTTTGCGCGAAAATGATGTTATTGAAAATGCCCCGGAAAAACATAGGTTTTAAAAAAAAACGAAATCAAAAAAAGTTTAGAAAAATTTATTAAAACCGGATAACCCTGCACAAAAAATGTTTGTTTGAAGGGTCGTTTTTTTTTTGGTTATTGACGTCTTACTTGTAAAGCGCTTGGTGTGGTGTGTGTCTGCCCCCCCCTCTCTGTCTGTCCGTCTTTTCCCTCTCTCTGTCTCTCTCTTCCTTTTGTCTGTTTTGGCCGGGGGATTCTTCTCTCCCCTTTTCCCGGCCCCCGGAAAAAGGCTGCTTTTAGGCCATTTTCCCCCAAAAAACCCTTGGTGGGGGGTGAAAGTGGGGCTTAGAGTGGGCCTTCCCTTTTCCTCCCATTTTAATAAGTCCTTTTGGGCAGGAATGAAAAAGTCGCCCACTCACCCCGTCAGTCTACGTTGTCATCCCCTTTACCGCCCCCCTCCGCCCACAGGACGGGGAAACCCAAACCCAAAACCGGGGCCTTTCCGGACAGACCCCCATCCGGGAGCAGGGAGCGGGGAAGAAAGGAGGGACGATGGGGAAAGGTCCGCCGACCCGCGGATCCTTTTAAAGGATGTCCCCGGGCCCCGTTCGGTAACGCGGCGCAGTGGCGGTAGGACGTGTAATGCATTGGATTTGACGGCAAACGCCCCGACCAAATGGTTTAGGGGAAGCGATTTTAAAATTGCGATTTTGGGGAGCCCAATTTGAAACCCAAAAGAAGGTAGCGAAATTTTAAAAAAAAAAAAAAACAAAAAACACAAAAAAAAAAAAAGGGTTTTTTTCAATGATAAACTGCGATTCACCTCTTTTTTAAAAAAAGGGTTCCCAAAAAATGAAATGAAAAGGAAAACTTCTTGAATTTTCGAGTTTCGACACCTTTTGCCAAATTTGGGGTCCAGGGGCCAAAAAAGTTGGTCGCACGTTTTTGTTTTTTGTTATTTTAAATTTTCTTTTTACATGCGCGGGTGGTGACCAAAACGTTTTTTGAGGGGAACCAGTATTTTAAAGGAAAGGGAAGAAGAAGATCTTTGGGTTTTCTTTTTTTAGAAAACCTTTACTTTGATATAGAAAGTTTTACAGAAAGCCATTACTTTAAAAAAAATCACTTTGATATAATTTTGTTTTTCAGGAAGCCATTAAAAGGAAAACGGATGTAAAAAGCGGGGGAAAGGGAGGGGGGGGGAAAAAGTTTCTGTAAAACCCCGGTACAATTTGGGTAAAGGGGAGGCTTTTTTGGTGTCCAAAAAAATTTTTAAAAAAGGGGTAGGAAAAGGGCCAAAAAAATGGACGAGACGGAATCGCTTGTCTCGTTTGGGGAATTTAAAAAATACAAATTTTTCGATAGCAAGTGTGCATGCAAACCCCCCAATACAAAAGAAAAAAAAGAATAAATTTGAAAAAACTAAATTTTTAAAAATTTATAAAAAAAGGGCAACTTGGATTTCCAACAAAATTTCCCTAAATTGGGACGCGGCCCAGCGATTTGCTTTAAACCCCCGAAAACGTCTTAAGTTTTTGTACCTCTTTTGAAAAACTTTAAATGGGTTTCCAAAAAAACCGTTTTCCCGGAATTTTTAAAGAGAAAAAAATTTGGGAACGAGGGCCAGGAAAATTGGGGGGTTAAATAAACTTTTTAAAAAACCCAAAAATTTTTTGGGGCAAACATGAACGGACGTTTTAGACTTTTTTTTTTCCGAAACAGGGATATGAACCAAAGAAGAGAAATGGGTGTTGTGCAAAAAGGGGAAAATTGGAAAAATTTTTTTAATTTTTAAATTTTGGAAAAAAAAATTATCTTGTCAGAATAAAAACGAATTATGAAACTTAGAAAGCACTTGGGAAATTTAGAAAAGCAACTAAAAAACAATCCCCCGAAAGAACTAAATTCCCTTTCGGGGTAACATGAAAACCCCAAAAAAAAAGAGAAATTTCCCAAATTTATAAAAATAAAAGGGGCCAGGTTTGAGATAGAACAGAGGGTTTGAGGTGGGAGAGGAAAGAAATTGAAAAACTTTTCAGCCTGAAAAAGACCGAAAAAAAAAAAAAGATTATTACAAAAATGACAAAGAGTCGGGGGAAACTCTCACAGGCAAAGAGAAATTCTGCAAGCCAAGCCCCTTTTTAAAAAGTTGTACAGCCTGAAAAATGAAGTTTAGATGGAAAACACTCAGCCCCTTTTTTCAAGGAAAAAAGACCCCCGAAAAGCTTAAAAAAATGAAAAACCCCTTGTAAGCGAGGGGGGAAAGGTTACGCAAAGGGTGCCGAGACCTGGGAAGGCCGCCGAAAAGAAGGGAGCAACAGCGCAGGATGATCAGGAACACCCGGGTCCAAAAGTCCCCAAACTGCCCGCCCCCCAACCCCGTCCGTACTGTTGTCACGAACGACCCCTGGAGGTCTGCCCCGGGCAGGAACGGTCTAGAAAGGAGTTTAAAGGGAGTGATGCCCCCACAAAGCCTCGCAAGAGACCCCCACAAAAAAAATTACCCAAACAATACACCATTTATTTACACCAGCACACACATAGTCACCCAAATAACCTTTTCCAAAACCACCCCCCACGGGGCCCAAAAAAAAATTAAGCAATTTAAACACACAAATAACATAGTCCCCAAAAAAGCCCTTTCCAACACACACAAAATGCACAAACCCTTTAAAAAACATTTTCAACACCCCATTTTTCCCTTTTCCCTCTTCGTGGTTCCCCCCCCCCTCTGCTCTCCAAAGTCCTTGAGCGTACCGGTCGACTCAGGGCCCCAAAAACCCGGGTCCCGTTTTTTGAACAGAGTCTTTCAATGCCGGGCACCCCCGACCCCCACACACCACACAACCCAAAAAGCAAATTCACAAGCGAACCCCCACGGTGACCCGGGCTGTTGGAAGTCCGAGGACAGGGGAGAACACGTCCCGTGGGGCCCAGGGCGTTGTCCCCCGAAGGTCCCCGGACAGGGGTTAGGACCGTCCCGCAAGGGCCCCCTGCTCCCACCCTGCGCGGCCCCCAAAAGAGCAAGCCGGGGGAAACCCCCCGGGAAAGGGGGGAAAAAAAAGGAATTTGGAAGGAAAAAAGGATACCCTTTGGGGCGAGGCGTGTCGCTGAAGGGCCCCGGGCAGGGGGAAAAACCACCCCCAAGGTCCCCGTAAGCTAAAACCCGCGTGGCCCCCCCCAGCGCAAGCCTCGGGTGGCCCCCCGGGAGGGGAGAAAAAGGAACTTGGGAAAAGGGAAAAAAGAAAGGGTAAAAGGGGAACCCCCCAAACCCGTCGGGCTGAAATTTGCTGGGTTAATCCAAAAAGGCCCCCTTTGCATGGTGGGCAGGGGGGTGTTTGGGGAATACATAAAATAAAAACCCCGGTCAGCACCCGACCGGCAAAAAAAACCGTAAACAAAAACCCTGAGGAATGTTCGCTAAAGGGGCTCCTCACACGAAGAGGTTAAAATTACATTAACCGGCTAAACAAACGAACAGGGAATTATTTCTTCTTTTTCCCTCCCTCAAATTTTAACCCTTTTTTCCCTTTTTTAAAAAACTGAAAATTTAAAAGGAACCTTTTCTTTAAAAAATCCCCAAATTTTCAAATTTAAAAATTCAAAGGCCGATTAAACCTCAAAATTTTTATAATAACCAAATTTAAAAAAAAAACCAATTTTTCCCAAAAAAAGCCCCCAAAGCTAATCACGGTTTCGCCGCTCGCAAACACAAAACACTCTTCCCCTTGGGAAACCAAAAAAGACGGGGGCGAAGAATAGGGGAAACCGGGGTTTTTACAGGGGCGGAAAGAGCGAGACCAAGCAAGTACCAACCCCGAATCACCCGGTTTTTTTCCCCCAAAAACCCGGGCCCACTTTCCGCATCACCAGTTTTTAAAAAAAACGGAAAAAAACCCCCTTAATAAACTAAATTTGGGCTGGGCCCGGGATAGAAGAAATTAAAAATTTAAACCCGAAAAAAAATGGTTCAAACAATATTTCTTTTTTTAAAAAATTTTAAAAACCAAAAAAAATTCGCAAAAAAGAAAAATTAGCCAGTAACAAAAAAAAACCCCTAACAAACCCCCGAAACTGATGCTTTCCAGCCCCACCCGTGGGGGAACCCCCAAAAATGGCGGGGCAAAACGAACCCCTCTGCCCTCTGCCAGGGAGGGACCAGCAAGCAATGCGGAAAAAAAGAAGACGTTGGGTGTTAAGTCCCCCCCCAAAACCAACTGTAGGAAAAAGGTCCCCCACCGTTCTTCGACGAAGTGGTTTTGAGAACCATAACCGGAGCAGGGGCTCCCAAGGACATCTTTCCCCCGAGTTAAGGAAAACCTGCCCAAGCAATTGGCCCCGCCACAAGCCACGCTAAACGGCCAAAAGGTGAAATACCTCAAGCCAAGAGGAATGCGCACCCTTTGGGGAGGTAAAAAACAGGGAAAAACTGACGAGCAGCCCCTTCCAAACGTAAGGAAACCCGCCCCCGGAACCTGCCGGGAATTGCACGGGCAGTGGAATTAAAAGGGGGGAGAAGGGGAAAGTTAAAAATAAAACCCGAGCCCGAAGACATTAAGGTGCAAAAAAAACACCACAAGTTTACATTAAGGGACGGAAAACCCCACAAAAACAACCGGGCAATAAAAAAATGAATAATTTCCCCCACCCTAGAAAAGGGGCAATCGTCTAGGCCTCGTGACAAACTCTGCAACTGTGATAGGCCCTTTCCCGGGGGCAGCGGCCTGACCAACCCTCTACGCCCTCACCCCTCATCCCCGGATTACAGATGGTCTTTTGTCGTTGACCCGATCTACGCACTCCAAAACCCCCCGATCCCAGGGGACTAGGGTTTTTTCGTCGGGCCCCCCATTTTACGCAAATCACCCCCGATCCCCGGAAGACGGATGGTCTTTGTGTCCCGCCAGCCATCCAAGCACCACCCCCGGGTCCCAGGTGAAACCCGGAGGTCTTTGCGTTTTGAACCCGCCCTCTACGCACTCCCCCGATCCCGGATGACTGGATGGTCTTCGTCGTCTGACCACCATCAAAGCCAAAATCGCCCTCGAACCCCGGATGACTGGTTGGTCCGTCCCTAGGGCCAGCCAAATTTTCGCACTTTACCCCCGTCCAATGAATTTGGGGGTCTTTTGTCGCGCCCACCATCAAAGCACTCACCCCCGATCCCCGGATGAAAGGGGTGGTCTTCGCGCCCGCCCCCCCCCTCCCCCCCCACTCACCCTCGATCCCAGGATGAATGGGTGGTCTTCGTCGTCCCCACCAGCCAAACTACCAAATCACCCCCCGATCCCAGGGTGACTGGATGGCCCCCCCTCAAACTGACCGCCATCTACGCACTCACCCCCGGGCCCAGGGTGCTGGTGGTCTCGTGTTGACCGCCATCTACGCACTAAACCCCCGACCCCGGGTGACTGGATGGTCTTTTGTCGTTGACCGCCATCTAAAGCCTCCCCCCGATCCCCGGATTACGGAAGGTCTTCGGGCGCTGACCACCATCTACCCCTCGCCCCGATCCCGGGGTGACTGGATGGGCTTCGTTTGTCTGACCAGGGGCCCTCAAAAGCACTCACCCCCATTTCCCGGAAGCGGGGAAGGGGGTCTTCGTCGTTTTGACCAACCCTTTTTCGCACTACCCCCCATCCCAGGGGACTGGTTTGGGCTTCGTCGTCTGACCAGCCATCTACGCACTCCCCCCCGAACCCAGGAGGGCCCGGGTTGGGCCTTTTTGTCGTTGACCCGCCCTCTACGCACTCACCCCCCATCCCGGATGACTGGGTGGTTTTTCGTCGTCTGCCCGCCAATTTGCACCACCCCCCCATCCCCGGGTGCTGGGTGGTCTTGTCGTCTCGATGGGGCAAAAAGAAACCCAAAAACAAAAAAAACAAACGCCAAGAAAACCAAGTCGCTCTTTAAAAACTTGAAAAATGACTCTGGGTCCAGGAAATGAGGTTTGACGGGAGAAATTTCAAAAAATTTTTTTAGTTGTAATTTTGGGAAATACTGTTTACTAACTCCCTTATTGAATCATTTGAAAAGGAAAGCCTTTTCATTTTCCCTAAGGGCTTTAAATTTCCTGAATTTATAAAGGCAAAGGTTTTTGAAATGTAACTGGGCAATTTTGTCTGTCTGCTTTTTGTGTCGATCTCTCTCTCTCTCTCTCTCTTCTCTCTCCCCCCTCTTCTCTCTCTCTCTCTCTCTCTCCCCTTTTCTCCTCCTCTCGTTGGGGCCCCCCTTTTTCGGGAACCCGGGAAGGGGCGTATTTTCAGCCGCTCCGGGAAAATTTCCCATTGTATCAACTTTTTTTCGCCCCGCAGGGGTTTCAAGGTCTTCCATCCCCGTAGAAGCCCCTCAATGCGCACTGGAAGAAATGGCATTGTGCATTCAAAAAAGAGGGGGAAAAAGGAAAGCAAACTGTCGTCGTTCGCGGTTCACTTCGAGAAACCCAGGGGGGCCCCCTGCCACGCAAAAATGAAGGGCCCCAGCTGGGTATCGTCGCAAGTGCCCGCACAGCTGAACCGGGATAGGGCACAGAGCAGAGACCTACAGAAAAAAATCAAAAAAAAAAGGGAAGTGAAAGTTTTATTTTTTCTCCGTCCGGTTTTTTTTTTGCCGACCCCCTGCTGAAAAATTTTTCAACGTTGACAGAAAAACCCGCGAAAAATTTTTGTTCCATGTGAAAGAGATTTTTGGGGAAATGACAACCATCTCCCCCCCTCTGTAACCCAGCCCGCCGAGAAACCCGGCAAAAGTGACCACCATCTCCCTCTGTCCCTGAACCCCGCCCGCAAAAAAAAAACACAACACCGGACAACCATCTCCCTCTCTCTGTAACCCAGTGCAAAAGAAACACGGCCATGGGGCAACCATCTCCCTCTCTCTGTAACCCAGCTGCAGAAGAAACACGGCCCGTTTACAAAACCCTTTCCCTCTCCCCTGTAACCCAGCCCCGCGAAGAAACCCCCAAAAAAAAAGTGACAGCATCCCCCGCTGGGAACCCCCGCCTGCAGGGAAAAAACACAACCCAGTTTTCAACCATCCCCTCTGTCTGTAACCCCGCCCGCAGAAGAAAACCCCAACACAGTGACAACCATTTTCCCTCTCTCCTTTTTTAACCCCAACCCCCTGCAGAGAAACAAGGCAAGGACAACCAATTTTCCCTCTCTCTGTAACCCAGCCGCAAAAAGAAACCAACACAGTGACAAAAACCCTCTTTCCCCCTTTCGTAAACCCCGGGCCCGCAGAAAAAAAACCCAAAACAGTTGGGCAACCATCTCCCTCTGGTTTTTAACCCAGCCTGCAGAAAGAAACACGGCCAGTGACAACCACTCCCCCTCTCTGTAACCCAGCCCGCAGAAGAAACACGGCACAGTGACAACCTTCCCCCCTCTGTCTGTAACCCACCCTGCAGAAGAAAACACGGAAGTGACAACCATCTCCCTCGGGCTGAAACCCAGCCTGCAAAAAGAAAAAAGGGGGGCCCCCCCTTTTAAAAAATTTTTCTCCCTCTGTCTGTAACCCACCCTTGCAGAAAAAACAAAAACCAGTGAAAAACCGTCTCCCTCTGTCTGTAACCCACCCTGCAAAAGGAAACCCCAACACAGTGGACAACCTTTCCCCTCTCCTGAAAACCCGGGACTGCAAAAGAAAAACCGGGCCCACAGGGGAAAAAACCATCTCCCTCTGTCTGAAACCCCTGCCTGCAGAAGAAACAAAAACCAGTGAAACCCCTTTCTCCCTCTCTCTTAACCCAGCCTGCAGAAAAAAAACACAACACAGTGACTAGAAAAACAGGGTTTTGTTTTGGAACCGTGGAAAAAAGAATCTGGGACGTTGAAAAGTTTGAAGTGCCCAGACAGGGGTTTTTGGTTCATTTAAAGGGTTAAAAAGCGTGATCTGACTGTGTTGACAAATGTGTAAATGTGGTTGTGATCAGGACAGGCCTCCAGCAAATTGACCAACAGAAGCCCTCCAGAGAGGGACTCCTCCAGGGGCATTATGTGTCCCTTTAAAAAGGAATGTTAAGAAACAGGGAAAAAGCGTTCATTCTGTTGCCAGGGGAAATTTGGGGAAAACTGATTTCCCGGCGGCCAATTAAGTGTGGGGGGAGGGAAAAAAATTCTTGTTGACAGTGGATAAATTTTTGAATGCCCTAAAATGCGTAAATCTGGGGTTCAAATTGTTTTTTAATTATTTCCGTAAATTTGGGTTTTTCCTCATCGCGATGTTTTTTTTTCTGACATTTTGGTTTGTGGGCATTTGTTGATCTTTTTTTAAAACACCCCCTCCCCACCGCAACCCCTGCATGAGAATGGGCTTTGGAAGCTTAAACTCATTAAATCATTCGTTCGTTCGTTCGTTCGTCTCTCTCTCTCTTCTCTCTCACTCTCTCTCTCTCTCTTCTCTCTCTCTCTCTCTCCCTCTCTCTCTCTCTCTCTCTCTCTCTCTCTGTGCCTGTCGAGGTTCATCTTTCCCTCCCACCTTCAGTACGCGCATGGGGGTGTGCGCGCCTTGTTTGTGCATTAGAGGGAATGCGGGCGCACGTGAGTGTGTGCGTATATCTGTGCGTATGTGCGTGCGTGTGCGCGCGTGCATGTGTGCGAAAGCGCGCGCCGCGCGCGTATGTGTGGTGTGTGTGTGTGTGTGTGTGTGTGTGGTTATAGGTGCATTTCTCAGTTCAGATTAAGGTCAATCTGACAATAAGGTGGTTTCAATCAAGTGTGTGTGTGTGTGTGAGTGGGTGTGTGTGGTGGTGTGTGTGTGGTGTGTGTGTGTGTGTGTGTGTGTGTGTGTATGAGTGCGTGCGTGCGCGCGCGCGCGCGCGCGTGTGTGTGCGTGCGTGCGTGCGTGCGTGCGTGCGTGCGTGCGTGCGTGTGTTGTCAGCCAAGGTTCGTTCTGTAGCAGCCCAAAGAAACTGTCGTCCACGGGAGTAACCCAAATCGGTTCGTCACGAGACAACCCAGCAAAGGAGACACTGCTCAGCCATTGTGTGATGCGATCAGGGTCAGCTCCACCCCGGAACATGTTTCTAGGCGTGACCTTTTGGCCTGTACAAGCCGGTTTATAGTCTGATCTTAAGTTAGATCTAGCGCAAAGGGAGGCGACTGCAGGCGGAAACCCAAACAATTTGAAGTGTAATTCATAGCGAACCGCCTAGAAAAACGTCGACTTGTGATTTGTTTGTCTTCGGTTTTCTTGGCGGTGAGGTCTTCACAGAGTTTCTTTCCACTAGT
>CM031599.1:12494599-12504367 GCA_018398815.1 Conus ventricosus | reverse complement strand
GAAAAGCGTTAAAAAAACAACAACAACAACAAACTCACACAGAAGACTAACAAAAATGAACTGCAGATCCTTTCATTTCGAGATCCAACATTTTCATCTGATCTAAGATTTTACGGCAGAAAGATTTTTAACGAAGTTTCTGGTACGTTTTTTAGAAGATGTATTTTAAAGAGATGTGTGAAAGTTTTTAGTTTTTTTTTTTAATGACTTTGTGAGTTAATTTTAAGGTGATGACAGCCATGATATGGCCCTCTGCGGTCGGCTGGGCTATAAGCAACATTACCTTACCTCACCTCGTAGGTTTTGTGGCATCCAATATACCGCCTATTCGCTGGTGTGTGGTTTTAAACAACAACAACAACAACAAAAAACAAGAAAAAAAACAAAGCAAAAACAAAACAAAGGAACAAACAAACAAACAAACAAGAAAGCCTGAATTTGTCGTGTCAGCAAGTTCTATCCTTCCTCTATTTTCTCTATCACGTTGTGCAAAAAACAAAGAAAAAACAAAAACAAAACAAAACAAACAAACACGCAAAGATAAAAGCCTGCAACACAAACAAAGAAACAAACACGCAAAGGACAAAAGCCAGCAAAAAAAAAAAAAACAAAAGAAAGAAACAACCGAACACAAATAAACAAACATAACCAAATCCTCCCAAAACAAAACAAAACAAAACAACCGTGAGCAGTTTTCAAACGACGTTAGGCAGACGCGCGCCTCCTCTTCCACAGAGCACCGTTTGTGATGGCAATGGATGACTGGCTCTCCTACAGACGTCGGCGGAAAATGGGATGCTGCGACAGCCGCGTATTTCATCAGTGATGTGGAGGATGCATCTCTGGTTGCTGCTGGGATAAGACATTTAAGGCCTGATAGGGTGTACGAAAGTGGAGGGAGAAGAAACGGGCGAGGGGAGAGATAAGAGAGAGAGAGAGAGAGAGAGAGAGAGAAGAGAGAGAGAGAGAGAGAGAGAGAGAAACAGAGAGACAGAGACACAGAGAGAGATAGAGACAGAGACAGAGAGAGAGAGAGAGAGAGAGAGAGAGAGAGAGAGAGAGAGAGAGAGAGAGAGAGAGAGAGAGGACAGAGACAGAGACAGAGAGAGAACGATACAAATATGAATACATTTCATTCAGCTAGGTCTCAGCCCCCTAGGAAGGGAAATGGAGAAATGATATGAAAACTGGTCGTAAAGTTCTACATCAAATCGAAGAAGACGATCAAATCATGAATACCGGGAAACAAAGACAGCAATACATATCACTGTTTTCTTCAACAAAGTATTAGACATGAAAACAGTTGAGGCAGTATCAGTGATCAGATCATAATGATTTAGATGGATGGATAGATAGAGAGAAAGCTAGTTAGCTAGCTAGCTAGCTAGCTAGCTAGCTAGATATGTCGAGGGAGTGTCGGACGATGAGAAAGAGAGAGTGAGTGAGAGAGAGAGAGAAAGACAGAAGGAGAGAGAGAGAGAGAGAGAGAGAGAGAGAGAGAGAGAGAGAGAGAGAGAGAGAGAGAGAGAGAGACAGACAGACAGACAGACAGACAGACAGACAATGCAATCAAAGTATGTAATCACTAAGAAAACAATTAAGCTAGTAATATAAGATGTTAGGTTTAATGGAAACTAAAACTAAAAGGTCTTTGGTTTCAGCAACCAATTAAAAAGACAATCTACTAAAACTTTCTATTGATTTATCAATTAAGAAACTGTTTAACGGAACGTTGTAAGTTTGAGAGAGAGTGAGAGACACAACTCTACTCAACTCAAATACTTTAATAGCAAAGGCCACCGACCTATCTGCAATCAGGTCAAAACGCACGTGCTCGGCGCATATACTGAAAATGATGAATGAAAGAAAATACTTGCATAACAAAATGTTCTTCCAGAATATACTCTGGCATTTGTGTGTTAACTGACAACAGTTGCTGTCTTCGTTTTAGTCCTTAAAGATAAACATAGCGACATAGCGAGTTACAATTCTCTTTTCATTCTGCAGTAAAAGAAGCAATAACACCTGATGAATATTTCTAGTACGAGGCAAAATGTATTTATCACTTAAATCGAAAGAGAGAGAGAAGAGAGAGAGAGAGAGAGAGAGAGAGAGAGAGAGAGAGAGAGAGAGAGAGAGGAGAGAAAGAGAGAGAGAGAGAGAGAAAAGAGAGAGAGAGAGAGAGAGAGAGAGAGAGAGAGAGAGAGAGAGAGAGAGAGAGAGAGAGAGAGAGAGAGAAAAGCCAGTCTGTCCAACTGCTCTGTCTGTAAAGTCACAGAGATGTAGACAGAAGAGTTCAAAGACTTTTTATACATACAGACACAGGCATCTATGTTTCAAGTCTAGCGTGCACATAGACTAAACTCCAAAGTAATTCTAATTTCGAAAGTGTTTATCTGAGGAAGACTTCGGCTTGCACATCCCTTTTGGATGCGATTTTACACAATTTTCTTTTCTTTTAAATGTGTTTACGAAATCACAGGTATACACTTGTCTATGATTTTGTTGTTGTTTTTTACGATAAAAGCGAAAATGGTTTTCCATTGGTTCCATTGACCCACAGCCCACTGTCCATCCTTAACTTCTTGCTCACCTTCAACTATATAACAGAATGCCCTGTACAGGACTGCTCTAAAGGCAGGTGAAGACAGTGCTTCTCTGGGTCCTCCCCAGCACCTTCGGGTGTTTCTTTTTCTTCAGAATGGTGCCAGTCACAGTGTGTACACCGTTAAAAGAAGAAGCAACACGCATAAAATGTCATTGGGTTGATATCTACCTATTGATTGATGCTTGGCCTCAGTGGCAAGAAAACAGAAGTTTAAAAAACCCAAGTATGTGTGAAATCAGCTGTCAAAGTCAAAAGTTTTTACAGAAACAATTAGAAGGAACATAATTTATCTGTATTGCAAATTATTTTTCTACGACTTTTTTAAAGAAACAAAAACGTTTTCAAATAAAAACATATCTGCCGGCTTTTTCTCACCATTACATACTAATATCCCCGAATATAAGAGGAAATGGAAGCGAGTGAGACATAAAATAAAGAGAAATAAAGAGAAAGAAAGAAAATCAGAAAGCAGAGAATGACAGTCGTTATGATCTACTTTGTTTGCTGACAAGCAGTTTGACATCGCGACGAACAACTCAAACCAGACAGCCTTCATTCAAACAGATGCTGAAACTTGGTAACGCCGTCTATTGTTTGTCTTTCCTGGTAGAAAAAAGGTTATGGTCAGTGTGAAACCTAGTTTACACCACAGATTTACACATTATTTGTATGCCATATGTGACTCTCACTCCGTCTTATGGTATCATGAGTATGCATTTCAAAAAGTCCACGTGTTTTGAAGGTAATGAATGAGACCTGTCACGGTTGTACGGAACAAAGAACACAGAGCGTGAAAAAAAGTTTCTGTTTATTTATCATTACTGATTTACTTTAGGTGGTAGGAGTGAGCGACTGTCTAAATCGTTATATTTGTCAGAGTAAGTGCTCTAATAAGGAATAAAAAAAAAGTGACGACAGAAAGGTTTTACGATTTTATCCATGTAGAATGGAATGGAATTTGGATACGTTTGAACGTTTAGATGTTTGAATTACTATAATGAGAGAGAGAGAGAGAGAGAGAGAGAGAGAGAGAGAGAGAGAGAGAGAGAGAGAGAGAGAGTAATTATCAAAGAGTAAAATAAATCCCTCACAATAAAAAGAAATAAAAGACAGTTCTGTTCGTTTTACTTTTAATATCATTATAAAAAAATCAGACCTTTAACGGAGATTCATGTTATCTTCACCCACGTTTCTCTCTTCAGACGTCAGAAAACTACCATAATTCAATGGTCCCCATGTAGCCTTATTCTGATGTTTTCTATGCTGTTTCTTGTATTTGTCCATCAAAAGTAAATGATGCGCCTTTGATATAGCATGTTGAATCACATTAACCCATTTTTGAAGTGAGATGACAAAAGACATCTGATTCTGATGGTTGGTCATAACTTACCACTTCAGACCTGAATGCGTTACCATACTTCTATGGTCAAGAGAGACGAAGTGGTCAGTTGCAGACATAACAGCAAGGTCGGTTAATTCAGTGTGACGGGTGTCGGTCAGTAGTGGTAAAAGGATGGACGGGCCTCCGTCCCTGGGCAGTCTGTGATAATCTGTCTTTTTCGTCGGCAAGGATTAGAAGGTGGTGACTTCAATTAGGAGAAAGAGAGGCCGACGGAAGAGACAGAAGAGGAAGAGAGGAAGAACTGATGGGGAGGGAGGGGTAGAGTGGTGGGAGTGGGCGGTCAGCGCGTCCTGCCACTGTCCCATGGGAGACACTGCCCATGAGCCCAAAGAAAGCTGACTTTTTTTTCTTCTGTCGATCACGTAAAACACTCCTCTGTTCATTTCTTTGAGCAGAATCTCGACGGATGACAACGGTAGCACGCACACTTGCGCTTGTGTGTGTGTGTGTTTGTGTGTGTGTGTGTGTGTGTGTGTGTGTGTGTGTGTGTGTGTGTGTGTGTGCGTGCGTGCGTGCGTGCGTGCGTGCGTGCGTGCGTGCGTGCGTGCGTGCGTGCGTGCGTGCGTGCGTGCGCGCGTGCGCGCGCGCGCGCGCGGTGTGTGTGTGTGTTTAAGACGAGGCCTCGGTCAAAACTCTTAATCCTGGCTAAAAAATCAGTCGATCAATCAATCAATCCATCCATCCATCAATCAATCAATCAATCTCTCCTTCTCCCCCCCCCCGTGTCTCTGTCTCTGTCTGTCTGTCTGTCTGTCTGTCTGCCTCTCGTTTTGCCTGTCTCTGTCTTTTGTCCATCTGCTGGTTCTGTTTCTGTCTCTCTTTCTCTCTGTCTCTGTCTCTCTTTCTCACTGTCTATGTCTGTCTTTGTGTGTGCTTGTTTCTGTATCTCTCTCTCTCTCTCTCTCTCTCTCTCTCTCTCTCTCTCTCTCTCTCTCTCTCTCTCTCTCTCTCTCTCTCTCTCTCTCTCTCCATCCTTCAACTCTAGGCCAGTATCTTCCCCACCACCATTTTGGCACTTCAAGTTGTGGGGGTGTTGTGGCGTGCTACAATCTGAGTCATACATTCGTTATTTCTTATTGGATGTAAATTGAATCAAGACGGTGTAGGAGTGGAGTTGTCAACTGAAATGCGGTCAAAATAAGCATGTTTGCATACGACACTGAGTATCATGATATCACACAGCTATGGGGGAAAATCATTTGAAGGGTTACAAAAATTGAACATGACAGCAGTGGTTTTATTCATTGGCAGATCAATAGAGAGTTCAATAAGACTGGGAACCATTCTATTCATTCAGCTGTAATAAGTTCTCACCGGGAAGTATACGAACAATTTCAAAACTCTAACTGGTTATTTTGCAGTTATTCCGACAAAACACTGCATAGTTAGGTTCCACAATCTTCCTCTAGATTGGATCACGTCTCTCCTGTCGTTCTGTCACAATGCTGATTTTCTGCGTGAATTACGAATCCAGCACAAATGTTCAGCCAGCTCTTTGTGTGCATTGTCCATTCTTCTGTTCTGAAACACTACTTTAAATTGGCCGATTCGTAGACATGCATTGGCAAGGCATCATCAGTTATCCTTTATCTGGAAACAAGGTCCACTATAGTCTATGATCCCTCAGATATATCACCAGTCTATGTTTAACCCGGATCTGTATCCCCCTGGTCAAAATTTTGCCCAGGGCTATGTTTCCCCCAAGTCCGTGTATCCTGTAGGTCTACTTTTCCCCTAGGTATGTATTTCCATGGGGTTTACGTTTCCCTCAGGTCCACATTTCTTCTAGGCCTTCCCCCGGGCTTTTATTTCACCTCGTTCTATATTTCCTCGCACCTACGTTTCTCCCAGGTCTGTACTTTCTCAGGTGTATTATTCCTCCAGGTTTATATTTCTCTCAGACTACTGTTCATCTGGATCTACGTTTTCCTCCAGGTCTGTTTCCTAAAGTCTGATCTCTCCAGGTCTATGTTTCTCAGGAATATGTTATCCCAAAAGCCTTTGGTTGTCAGAGTCTACTTCCTAGGTCTATGTTTCCCCAAGGTCTTTTCTAAGGTTAATCAATTCTCCCAGCTTTGTGTTTATTCCAGTTTAAGACGTCGTATGTCTGATTCTCCACAGACGTATGTTCCCTGAAGTTTGTGTTCCTCCGTGTTAACATTTTCTTCTGTGCATGCCCCAAGCTTACGTTCTCCCAAGGCTTTGTTCCCTCAGTTCTGTTTATCTATGTTCTCCCAGGCTTCTAAACAACTTTCCCGATAAATAGCCGGGTTGGTCCCTCACACACACACACACACACACACACACACACACACACACACATACACACACACACACACACACCACACACACACACACGCACGCACGCACGCACGCACGCACGCACGCACGCACGCACGCACGCACGCACGCACGCACACACACACACACACACACACACACACACACACACACACACTGACTGACTGAAACCATTTACTGTCAGATTAACATAGTGTTGTGCTGTACACACACACACACACACACACACACACACACACACACACACACACACACACACACACACGCGCGCGCGCGCGCGCGCGCGCGCACACACACACATACATGCGCACACACACACACACACACACACACACACACGACCCCACATGCTTTCCTGTCATCTCTCTACCTTACCAATGTTCACATCAGATCTGACGCTTGTCAGAGCGGACGTCAGGAAGGGTGTCAGTGGAGTGGTGCTGGAGTTGACAGTGGGGGAGGGGGGGGGGAGGAGGAGTCGGAGGAAGAGGGCCCGGGGGGGGGGGGGGGGGGGGTATACCAACTGTAACTTACCAATAGCCAGCCCTGTGTGTCCCTCCCCCTTCCCTGTCTCTCAACCTCCCGTCAGCCAGGCAGCAACCATCCTGACCACTTTGTCTTCCTCCCTGAACAGGGTTGCCATTCATCCGGGGGCATTCGTGTCATCATGCGATGTGGCAGACCCGCACTGAAAGGCTGTGGAGCCTCCTGATTGGACAGTCAGCCCTCACCATGGCAACCGGTGGCCGGTCGTGACCCCTGCTGGTCAGAGGAGCCATCATGGAATGGACGAGATGGAACACACCGTCCAGACACCTCCCCCCCCCCCTCTCTCTCTGTCTCTCTCTCTCTCTGCTCTGCCTCTTCTTCTTCTCCCTTCTGTCTCTTCCTTCATACCCCTATCCATATCAACCGTCCCCCACCACCTCCTCTCCCACTTTCCCCTTTGCCATCTCATCCCCGTCATCCTCTTAAGTCTTTGATCTAACTTAACCATGCTTATCTTTGAGGCCAGGCGATACGAGTGGGGGGAGGGGGGGGGGGGGGGGGAGGGGATAGGAGAGAGGGTGAGTGGGAAAAGGAAGAAGGTAGGGCAGGGGGGGGGGGGGGGGCACCAAAGCCAAAGTTACCCTCTCCTCCCCCACCTCCCTCCCTCATCCTCCGGTCTTCTCCTGTTTCCTCAAACAAGCAAAGGTTGTAATATGTTTCCAAAGATACATTTTCAGCCAACTCAAGCAGTGTGTGCACCCAGTGCCAACCACAAAGGCAGACATCTCATCACAGCACACCTTCTTCCAAATTCAAATCAAGCCTTTTTAAATGCTTCTCTAGAAATCAAAAGTCTATGTTAAAATCTGAAAGAGTTGGATTTTTTCTATTTCTCTAAGGTGAGAATCATTTCAATGATTGGATTTCAGAGGAGAATGTTTATTTCCAAAAAGAAATGATGAAATGTGAGGAGAGAAGGGGAAGGGGTGAGCGCACTGCAGTGGAGGTGGAAAGGGGTAGAGGTGGTTCTGAGAGATCACGTAACTATAGGATTGTCAAAATGTATGAGTGTCTTGTTGCATAATATTTGTTTGTAATGCTCTCTCTCTCTCTCTCTCTTCTCTCTCTCTCTCTCTCTCTCTCTCTCTCTCTCTCTCTCTCTCTCTCTCTCTCTCTCTCTTTACACACACCCACACCTACGCAACTACATGCACACACACACAAACACACACGCGCCCACAAACACATATGCACATGCACGGGTGCACGTCTGCGCACACACGCACATCCACATACACAAGCATCCACACACATATTATCACATACAAATACATATACACACATTCACATGCAATATTCACACACATAAGTTCACACACAGACACACAGACACACACAGACACAGACACACACACACACACACACACACACACACACTACAACTCCCCCCCCCTCCACAACACCACCCGCCTTTCTCAGCACCCCCGTCCGCCCACCCCCCTCTACTGTGAACTAGACTTCCATTCGATTACGATTAAACGACCTCGACAATCTCTACAATACGTATGAATTCAATAGTTCATCAACCAATATCCCGTTTTTTTACATTGTTTCTCCAGAGGGAACATATTAGCAGGGGTAGATGGTGACCAACGACACCGATGCTGGAATGAATTTAGAAGGAAAGGGGAAACTACAGTGGGGAAGGGAAGGGAGGGGAGGGGAGGGGAGGGCAATGATCTACTGTCTTCAGACGTAGTCATCAATCTGCAAAGACTGACAGAAAGAACGTGTGAGCGGGTGGGGGAGGGGTGAGTGGGACGGGTGGAGGGGAAGTGTGTGTGATGGTAAGATTGGAGAGAGTGGGCGAAGATCCGGAAGGAAAGGAGAGGTGAGAGTGTGGGTGTGGTGGGGTGTGGGGCAACAATGTGTTTATGTTTATTATCCGAATATATCACGTGTCGCATGACTAGCTGATTGGCTCAGCACGGTGGCACTGTAGAAATGTGATATCGTCTTCATGGCAGTAAGGTATCAGCTGTTGCTTCAGGGAAAAAATACATGAACGGATACATGAACAAACGAATGAATAAATGGATGAACGAATGAATCCAAGCTGTCGACCAGGAAGTAGGCAACCCTCAAGCATTGAACTATATCTAGGCTGATGCCAAGGTTACATCGTCACCTTTGAAAAAAGAATATCAACCAATCCTTTAATCAATATATCCCTCTTTCCTCCAATCAGCCACTCACGTAGCTGAATAGTCAGTCAATCAATCAGTCAACCAATCAGTCAATGGATCAATGAATCAATGACATAGATATCGGATCAACCACTCACTCACTCACTCACTAGCTCACTCACTCACTGACTCACTCACTCACACACTCACTCACCCGAGTGAGCAATCGATCAATCAATCAATGAAGCGGTCAATCGATAAACAAGTTCGTCAGTCTGTCAGTCAGTCCATCAATCTGTCGTTTAGTCTGTCACAGACTCACTCACTCATTCACAAACTCATTCACTGACTCCAACAACTGATCAATCATCAAGCAAGCAGCCAGTCAAGTGACAATCAACCCATCAGCATCAACCAGTCCGGCGGGCAATCAATCAGTCGATCAACTGATCGGTTGATCGATAAATTAATGAATAAATCAGACAACGAGTCAGGGTATAACTCACTCACTCACTCACTCACTCACTCACTTTGACGAGGCGACCGCCCTAATATACCCTCCCCCTCGAGGTCGGCTGGGCAATAAACAACATGGACTGAATTGAATTGAATTGAATGTCAACCAATCTCTCAATTCATTAGTATTTCAGCCATTCAATCAGTCAGACACTTGATGAAGCAATCAGTCATTTGGGAAGCAAGTGAGTGAAAAAAAATCAGGCACTCAATCAGTGAGTCAGCCAATTAACCAGTTCACGATCAATCTAACAATCGGTCAGTCA
>CM031599.1:12482099-12487099 GCA_018398815.1 Conus ventricosus | reverse complement strand
ATGACATTCAATATACTATATCCATGACATATCAATTACTTTTGATGGATGAATATAAGAAACAGCATAGAAAACATAAGATGTAGGCAACATGGAGACCATCAAAATATGGCAGCTTTCTGACGTCTAAAGAACGAAAGTAGTGGGTGATCGTACATGAGTCTCCAATAAAGGTCTGAAATGTAACACACACACACACACACACCACATATACACACATATACATATATATATATATAATGCTGAACAATTAAGTAGTGGGGGAAAACAAGTGCAGGCTAACAATTCTTCCATCATTATAATAATGACTTGGCAAAGATTTGAGAAAAAAAAAGGGGAAATACATGTCATAAATGTGAAAACCCTTCGCTAGCTGCATGAGGGAACCATCACAACTCCTCTTGAAGACAGATTTTATAGGTATTGCCTGCTCCTAGGCCTTTCGTCCGCCTGATCGGACCCACCAGGGAGACACGGCCGATTGTGTCTGCGTTCCCGGTGTCAAACAGAGACACACCACAGTCCGTAATTCTGCGGTGTTCTCACGACCAAGGGCCCAGAAAAGAATCCAACAGCACCCCCAAAGCAGCCAGCGAAAGGTAGAAAATAAAACAAAACGAAAGTGTGGAGAGGAAAAATAGTTGCTGAAAAACTAAAAACATTATGTAAACAGTATAAAATGTAGGGGACAATCCTTGGGCCTATGCTTGAGGATCCATTTAAGGATGCAAGGGAGATTAAAAGACATGGAACAGTCTGAGTGGTCAGCTCTGCTGTTCAATAACCCAAGCATTGTCAGCGGCTAAGAATTGTGCAGAACAACCTTTACTTGGATCTCCTAAGAGATGCAGTCGCCCACTGATTGACCAAACAATATGATGCTGAACAATTAAGTAGTGGGGGAAAACAAGTGCAGGCTAACAATTCTTCCATCATTAAAATAATGACTTGGCAAAGATTTGAGAAAAAGAGAGAAGAAAATGGGGAAATATATGTTATAAATGCGAAAACCCTTCGCTAGCTGCATGAGGGAACCATCACAACTCCTCTTGAAGACAGATTTATAGGTATTGCCTGCTCCTTGACTATATATATATATATAATATATATATATATATATATATATTATATATATATATATATATATATATATATAAAATTAGAGTCAAAACGCCACTCAGAATGCCGAAAGTGCTCAACCAAGCAGGGAGCGACATACCAGTTTAAAACAAGGTTTAAAAAAAAAAAAAAAAAAAAAAAAAAAAAACCTGACAGAGAGACAGACAGAGACAGACAGACAGACAGACAAAGAGACAGAGAATGACGGAGAGATACAGAGAAGGACACACACACACACAACACACACACACACACACACACACACACACACACACACACACACACACACATGTCCTCTCTAAACCCATATCCATTTTTCGACATATTCATTGATTTAAGAGTTTCACACACACACACACACACACACACACACACACACACACACACACACACACACACACACACACAAGTTAAAAACGGTTGGGCTTTCTGGTCATATCTATGACTATGTTAAAACATTCTTGGCCAACAGAAGTATCCAAACAAGAATTGGTCACATTTATTCCTCTAAAAGATTCGTTGATATGGATATCCCTCAAGGCTCTGTAATTGCTCCTATCCTATTTAATATCCTAACCTACGATTTACCAATATCTATTTCCCCAAAAAATAACTTTATTCAGTATGCTGATGATATCTGTTTGTGGATGAATGTTACTTAAAAAAAGAAAACATCAAAAAGGTCTATAAATTTTATAAAAAGAGCATATCAATATGATCTAGACAATATTGCCATGTTTATGTCAGAAAATGGTTTAAGTTTATCACCTCAAAAATCTCACATGATGCTATTTGATGCAAGTGGATCTGTTCACAATGCCCCAGAATTCAAAGTTAATAACATCACACTTAAATACGCTTCAAATATTAAATTCCTTGGTGTTTATATAACGTCTAAGCTCTCTTGGAACCTGCATTTAGAACATGCTGTAAATCAAGCAAGAAAGTCATTGAACCTTCTAAAAGTCATAAGCAAACAAAGCTGGGGTCAAGACACAAAGACATTAATTCATTTGTCCACTGCTCTAGTTAGGTCTAAATTGTCGTATGCACAAGAGGTATTCTTTAGTGCTCCAAAATATCTATTGAAAAAACTGCAGAGCATAGATTGTAAAGCATATAGAATAGTCCTTGGCGTTCCTTTTCATGGTTCCATCATAGGATCTTACCATGAAGCAGGTGTATTGCCTCTTGATGATCAGCGAAAATTAGCCTGTGCTAAATACATTTTAAGATGCTCTACCATTCAAAATTCAAACCAAATGGAACTTGAAATTAGGTCCGATATTCATTTTCCTAAGCGTGCAAAACGTATCCGATCTAATAAAACTATTCTTACATTTTCTTCTAAACTATTGACAAAATTAAACACTAATCAAAAGAAATTAGCTGTGCGTTTTCCAATAAGTCCCATCCCAAACTGGGAGCTTTTTAAGGCTAAGTTTGATTATAACTATACACAGTTGTCCAAATTTGATAACATCAATGTACTTGCATATGAAGCTAGATCCCACATGAATGATTTTTATCCCAATCATCTAAAAATTTTCACTGATGGTTCTTTATTAGACAATCAGGCAGGCTGTGGTTTTGTCATCCCCACTTAAAAAATTGAGAAATCTTTTTATCTTGGTAAGGACTTCTCCATTTTCACAGCTGAATTAATAGCAATTTTAATGGCTGTTCAGTATGTCATTGATACACCATTCAATTTTTATGGTGCACTCTTTTGTGTAGACTCTAAATCAGTTCTCCAAGCTTTAGAATCAACAAATCCGAAAATCCGGGCTGAAATAATCACAGAAATTTAAGTACTTATTCATGTTCTCATATCAAGGGGTATCGCAGTTGATTTTTGTTGGATCCCATCTCATTGTTCAATATCTGGAAATGAATGGGCTGATCGTACTGCTCGAGCAGGTGCAAAAAATCTCTTTTAAATCCAAGGAAATTCCCATTCTTTTGAGTTTACAAGAAGGTTTCTCTCTATTACAAAAAGCTTCTTTTGAAAATTTGAAAAGGTATATAAAGACTACATGCTTCCCAAAGTACAAAAGCCTAATTCTTCAATAAAGTGTTGTTTTAAACGCTCGATCACAATTTAAAAAAAAAAAGAACTCATTAATAAATTATACATTTTATCAAAAAAAGTCGATAAACACCCAAAACACCGCAAAAAAATTGTTTCACTGTTTTACAGACTGCTTTCAAATCCTAATTCACAAAAAACATCCAGTGTGTATGCGGGGCTGTTGATAGTTGTACAACAACACATATTTTGTACTTTTGTCCTTATTTTGAATCAGCTCTATCAAAATTCAGGAAAGATGAATCTAAATGCATTTTCCAAGAACCTGTATTTCTTTTGAACTTTGTTCAGAAGTTTATGATAAGTCCAGTCCAGTTTTTATGATTTCTGCGTATTTTAGACTGTTTTTGTTTTGACTATTGCAGTTTGATTTGTTAATGTTGCTTTTTTCTAAGGATTGTTCTTATGTAGTATTTCCCTAATATTTAACACACACCCAGGCGCACACACACGCGCACGCACAGACCGCGCGCGCCACACACACACACACACACACACACACACACACACACACACACACGCATGCACGCATGCATGCATACTACACACACATGCACATATACAAGTAAACGTTACTTCCTGTCTAATATCACTTTAAAGTGAAAAGACGTTAAATCGAACAACAAGAAATTTCCAGCTGCTTTACACACGAAAAAACAACAGACATGCTGTTCTGCCATAACTTGATCAAAAGCAACGGACATAGCGCTAGTGAATTCAAACCATTTGCACATGTACCATGCCACCGCTCTGCTGCAAGTGCCTTCCTCCACAGTGCAAATCCATCATCTTTCACACACAAATGTCTACCGCGACATGGCCTACATTATATCCAGCAGAATATCAATAAAAAAGGGACCTAACTCCCCCTTTTACCAAACGACTACACAGCAGAAAACTTCTATCAAAGATAAAACGCCATTTACTCAACCAAAGAGCAAACAGTCTTCCTCCCACATTTAAAACACAAATCATCAGAACTCGTTTCCGTCAAAACAAGAAAATTTACAAAAAACACCAGCCGCCGTGGCGAAGTGGTTAGCGTCGCGGACTCCCGGCTGGGAGGTCGTGGGTTCGAATCCCATCAGAGCCATGTGGGTTTTTCTGCTCCGACCGGCTCCTACCCAGAGTTGAGTTTGCTGCGGACTCAGTTGGGAAGACTGGGACCACACAGTCTAGTTTCATCCACTTAATGGATGCGTTTCTGAGAGTGTTGCTCAAATTTCCTGACCAACACTGCAGGTGCCTGTATCTCTCGGGCCTGGTTGACGCCGGGATATATTATGGAAGGAAGCGTAGAGTACAGTCCTGTCATGTAGTCGGACCGAAATGGAAATCCGTAGCATCATCTTAATCACCCCCATTCTCATCGATCAGCATAAAGAATATCTCAAATTCTGTGGCCCTTCATGCCCTGCTCTCATGGTGACCTCAGTTTCGATGTCCTCTCCGCGTCTGTGGCCTTAGTTTGGTTCCGTCGGGGTCATCGGTATCGGCGAGTCCATGGGGGCTGTCGTTGGACGGACGTGGTGGCGCCCTCCAGAGGGAGAGCTCACTCACGCCGGCTCTGCGACCAAGCAATGATTGTCGTCAGTGAGGGGCTTTGTAGGTGGTGTCCTGCGTATGTTAGATCAGAACAGGCGCCACTGAACACCACCGAAGTGACTCAGCAGCAATACAGTGTCTCCTCCGGTGGGTTGCCTCTTGACGACTTGACATTGACTGCTCCCTGTGGATTGCCGGTGCCGTGGCTGCGGCGGGGCCGGCCGGGCTGTGGCTGTGGACGAGGTGA
>CM031599.1:12437099-12477099 GCA_018398815.1 Conus ventricosus | reverse complement strand
AGACGCAAAAACAAGCTACAATATATCCTGGAAAACCATAAAAAAAAGAATCACCATACAGCAATGTTTCAAAAAGGTGCAACCTATGTTTAACTGAAAAATGGTTAATACTATGCAAACCACACTTAGCAACTTTAAACACCAAAACAGAAATAGTAAACAACTGCAGGCATAAATGGAAATCGTTGTTAGTGAACACCCAAAACAAAAACCTGAAAGCCCCCAAAAAACACGTGCAGCCAACCCGCACGTGCAAACAACCGCAAACGGGAGCCCACACGCTATATAACATCGGCGGTGGGCAAACCAAAAACCATCCTGATGACAGCGCAACACGCTCGAAACAAATTTGTAGATAGTTTTAAGATTCCTCTTTTAACTTGTTTTAACTAATGTTGCTCCCCAAGGGGTTGAGCACTTAAAAAATTGTTTTAGGCATTTTAAATATACTGATATATATATATATATATATATATATATATATATATATATATATATATATATATAATTATGGGTATCTGTTTGTCTCTCCGTAAACAAAGTCATTAGGAGTTTGTATCTCTACGCCTAAAAATCTTTTGAGAGCAAATAAGTGAACCTTTTCACATTTAGATGCCGTATTATCAAGTCCCATAGCTCTGCGCCGCACTGAACAATCGGCTGAATTTGTGAATCGAAAATCTTCAAAAGGACAGTCAGCGAGCTATTTTTAAACATATAACTTTTGTGAAATGCACAGTAAAGCATTTGTAGCTCTACTACTTAAATTACGACATGCCATAACAAAACTCAATCTTGTTGAAAAACAAATTCCTAGGTATTTGCATACATTAACAACAGGCATCACAGCTCCTGCATACATCCATCTTTCTCTAGCTCCTAAATACCCCCCTTTTCTGAACACAATAATATTACTTTTGTCCATATTTACCTTTAGCTGGAGAGCTGAAGCTGCTTTATACAGATTATTCAACTGTGTTTGAAGACCAACAACAGTTTCAGACAGCAACACAACATCATCAGCCAAAAGCAATATAAACAGTTAAAAATAGTCTGACGAAAAAATAGCCCCGTGTTTCCCTTCCCTAATAACTTCTAATGCTAATTCGTTTATAAACAAGGAAAGCAAAACGGGACTGCACACATGCCCTTGTTTCACTCCATGTGTGCAGTTAATGTAATCTGTAAGCATGGAACCACATCTTATTCTGGTTTTGACATTAGTATACATGCTATGAATACAACGAAGCATTTTGCCTTTTATGCCATTTCTCAAGAGTATAGGCCATAATAGGTGTCTGTTAATGGAATCAAAAGCTTTCTCAAAATCGATGAAGGCTACATACAATTTGCGGTTTAAAAAAAATTGCTTCTGGACCAATGACAACAACGTAAACATATGATCAACAGTAGAATAGCCCCTTTTGAACCCTGCCTGATATTCACCTGTCAAATTATATTCTGTAACCCATTCTTGAAGTCTGCTATTTATGATTGCACTATAGATTTTACTGCTCGTATCACATAAATATATACCCCTATAATTACCTGGATTATCTGCGTCTCCCTTTTTAAACAAAGGAATTACAATAGAGTTTGTCCAATTATCTGGGAAAACGCCTTTATCAAACAACACATTAAACAATTTTACGAAGAAATCAATAACTCGATCCCCACCATGTTTCAACATTTCTCCTATAATTTCACCTGGGCCTGCAGATTTACCGTTCTTTACCTTTCTAACAGCAAGTAACACTTCTTCTTTTGATATCGGACGGTTCATCGTGCTAAAGTCTTCTTCAACATTATAATTTGTTTCAAAGTCATCATTAGCTTCGTTATTACACTCTTTAGTTACTTCCACTTCAAGTAAACCTTAAAAATGGTAAAACCAATCATCAACTGTTAAATTATTATGTACTTGTTTTCTTTTACTGGACACTTTATGTACATTCTCCCAAAATTCTTTTTGATTATTTACTGAAGAAACAAGCCTTTCCAATATTATATCATTATACTGTTTTGCTTTTCTATCTATTAGATGTTTATGCTCTAGTCTTGCTATGAAATATGCATCACTGCCAGTTTTCTCTTTTGATTTTCTAAAAATATTAAGCAGTTGTTTTGCTTTCTTCTTGCTTGACTTACATTCTCCATCAAACCAGTCACCACTTTTATGATATTTTGTCAAGTTGATTTTCTTTTTCATACATTGGCCTTGTTTTTTGATGCACTGATTAAAGACACTCAGAGCGCCATTGTAATCAGAATCAATCAGGCTAATGGCCCCATCGAGTGCAGATATTTCGTCAGAGAACATTTTCTGACAATATATAGTTCCTAAATCATTATCCCACACAAACGTTTCAATAAACTGATCATCGGTAATGGTATGCCCCCTTGCAACATTTCTTTTCAATTTAAATTTTAAATGCCGTTCAACTGGCAAATGATCAGACTCTATTCTCTCCGACGCTAACAATTTACACGACGAGACAACAATAACAGTCTCTTAGACAGCAGAAAGTAGTCATTGACACCGTTTCCTGACTCAGATATGTAAGTATAATTTCCATCTATATCCCCATTGCACACTCCGTTTAGAATACACAGACTAAAAGCTGTGCACATATTCAATAATTTTTTCCCATATTTATTAAGTACATTGTCAGCCGAATTCCTTATGATGCTAGCTAGATCAGGATGATCATGAAAATAGTTACAACTTACATCATTGAAGTCTATAATATCAGGAAAAATGTTAGAAGTACTACTGTTAAGATCGCCTGATAGAATCCAAAACACAATGTAACTCCAACATGCAATCAAAAAGACATTGTTCAAGTTCATCAACACCATTGTCAACATCGAAATGATTATAATAAGGTGATCCTTCAGGTGGGATATACGTTCATACATATATAATGTTCTCTTCAAGGTCAAACACACTCTTATCAATCAGAAATAGAACGTTGGGATGGTCTGTCTTAATTTCCTGAATATAAGATATAAACTCATTTTCAATTTGGCAGACAATTCCACCTGATCTTCTTCCTTGCTTTGTAAACTTAATAGCTGGTTTATAAAAAAACAGTGTAACCCAGGAAAGTGAGGTGTTGGGGACATTCAACAAACGTCTCAACAAGACATATGAAGTCAAATTTTAACAAAAAAGACATAAATTCCTTACTACGTAGCTTTGGTAAAAGTCCATTAACATTCCAATGCAGAAATGAACATGTCTCAAATTCATTAGATTCACCATAATCACACACGCTTTCATACATACTACTGCTTATATTTCAGTTTGTATACCCATTCATGTCTTTTTCCGTTTGAGTACAAGAAATTACATCACAATAACGAACCCCGACTTTGTCATCATTTGATTCCTTTTGGAATGACCCCCCAACATAACTGTCACTGACAGTGTCACAGCCATTCGGTTCATGACATGCCTCCTTTTGAGATGACCCCCCACCACAACTGTCATTGACAATGTCACAGCCATTCAGTTCACAATGTGATGAAGTGTGGCAGATACCTTCACATGCATTCTGTATGTTATGTACAAAATCACTTTCGTTCACTTCCGGGTACATCAGAATATTACTACAGCCAGAATTTTCATTAATGAGAACATTCAACTTGTCATTACCACGATCATTCAAAATAACCCCTTCCTGATTATTTACATGTGCCCCCGTCCCTGACCCCCTACACGCTCTGTCTTTTCAATGCCAACAAGTTCACTTCTCACTGCACACACATACCCTCTCCTGCTCCGAACCACCCGACGCCCCGCACAACTATCACGTGCGTGCCTCAAAAATGTGACCGGTGTAACCGGTGTTGAACTGGGCTGGCCACCCCCCTATTCACTGGTCCTAAGAGTTTCACCCTCACCAAGGTAATATTTCCTACCATCGATCAGGAGAAACTTTCCCCTTGTTTTGTTGCTGGTTTGGAGAGAGAGAAAGAGAGAGAGAGAGAGAGAGAGAGAGAGAGAGAGAGAGAGGCAGACAGACAGAGAGGTGATGCACATCCGCGCGCGCGCGCACACACACACACACACACACACACACATACGTGCTCAACAACTGCAATTTTTTTTTCACACACATTTGATTCACGATGCTTGCACGTACAATATCGCAAGCCGACACACCACACACACACACACACACACACACACACACACACACACACACACACAAAACAAAGTGCACATGCACAGACACATGCACAGATGTGCGTGCGTCTACTCTTGTAGAGACAATCACTCATACACTCACTCACTCACTCACTCTCTCTCTGGCTCTCTCTCACACGTGCGCGCATGCGCACATGGTATACATGGAAAAGAACAAAAATAAGCATCGACCATAATCTCCACCCAGTACAAGCACCAACTTCTCTTCCCCACCCCCATATCCACCCTGACCGCCCTGGTCCTCAAATATACCCTCGTCCCCTCCTCCCAAAAATGAGAGAGAGAGAGAGAGAGAGAGAGAGAGAGAGAGAGAAAGAGAAGAGGAAAAGGGAGAAGAAGGAGGTGGAGGAGGAGGAGGAGAAGGAGAAGAAGAGGAGGAAGAAGAAAGTGGAGGAGGGGGAGGAGGAGGAGGAGGAGAAGAAGAAGAAGAAGAAGAAGAAGAAGAAGAAGAAGAAGAAAGGCAAACGGACATAACAGCACCTAAGTTACAGCTGGACCAGTCAGTATCAATGATTAGTACTTAAGAATATTCACAGTTTCCACATTGGCGTTGAATTCGACGTTGGGCTCTGGTGGTGAAGGTGTCTTTAACCTTCTAAACTGGAAGAGTTTTCTGAGACTTATGGAGTCTCCCCTCCGTACTAAGACCACCACCACCACCACCAGTCCCACCAGAACCACAGCAGTGCCAACTACAGGGAGGAAGACGACAAGCCATTTCGATGGAACTGCCTCGTGTTCTGACGTCACCTGGGTGACACGTGTTTCCATGGTGGTCGTGGTTGTCACGTCAGGTTCCGTAGTTGCTTCAGGAGTTGTGGTGGCTGCATGATCCTTGATGTCGATCGCATCAGCAGGAACAGCAGGTACTGTGGACGGGGAAGATGGGTCTGATTCCGTCGTCATGTCAATGATCGCTTCTGTGGTTGTGGTGGCTGTAAGATTATTGATATCAATATTAAGAAGAACAGCAGCAGCAGCAATGAGTAATGATAAGAAGAAAAAGAAGAAGAAGAAAAGGAAGAAGAGAGAAGATTTAAACAACGATAAAGATAATGATAAGAATGATATACGCTAGCACTGTATCACTGCCCTCTGCTTCCAGTTATCTCAGAAGTAAGTAAATCTTAGTAAAATACTAACATTCTACTTACAGTTGTCGCACGTCAGGGCAAGTCAAACTGTTGTTTCCTACCACAGAACAGCCCACAATCTTTTGGCTCAGACCAGCTCATCTTTCCAATGAAATACAACCTAGCTCACCTTTCCTACAACTGACAACCTGGTTCACCTATCCTACAACTGACAACCTAGTTCACGTATCCTACAACAGACACAACCTGCCTCACCTGTCCTACGACAGACAACCTGGCTTATCTTTCCGACACCAACCTTACTCAACTTTACTCTAACACAATATGGCTCACCTTTCTGACACCAACCTTACTCAACTTTACTCTAACACAATATGGCTCACCTTTCTGACAAAAAAACACCACCACCTGGCTCATCTTTCTTACAACAACCTCGCTCACCTTAACTACAACAGAACACGTGGCTCATCTTTCCCACAACAGAACACCTAGCTCATCCTTCCCACAACAGAACACCTAGCTCATCTGTCCTTTAACACGCGCTCAGACTCAGCTATCCCATCACTGACATCCTGCTTCATCTTTATTGTGACAACCTACCTCACCTATCCCATCATAGACATCCTGCTTCATCTTTATTGTGACAACCTACCTCACCTTTCCTGTGACAACCTGTCTCGATTTTACCACAACAGACCATCTACCTCAGCTTTCTTGTGACAACCTGTCTCAATTTTACCACAACAGACCATCTTCCTCAACTTTCTTGTGACAACCTGTCTCAATTTTACCACAACAGACCATCTTCCTCAGCTTTCTTGTGACAACCTGTCTCAATTTTACCACAACAGACCATCTTCCTCAGCTTTCTTGTGACAACCTGTCTCAATTTTACCACAACAGACCATCTTCCTCAGCTTTCTTGTGACAACCTGTCTCAATTTTACCACAACAGACCATCTTCCTCAGCTTTCTTGTGACAACCTGTCTCAATTTTACCACAACAGACCATTTTCCTCAGCTTTCTTGTGACAACCGGTCTCAATTTTACCACAACAGACCATCTTCCTCAGCTTTCTTGTGACAACCTGTCTCAATTTTACCACAACAGACCATCTTCCTCAGCTTTCTTGTGACAACCTACCTCACCTTTCCTGTGACAACCTGTCTCAATTTTACCACAACAGACCATCTTCCTCAGCTTTCGTGTGACAACCTACCTCACCTTTCCCAGAACAGACTGCTTGTCTTACCTTTCCTGTGACAACCTGTCTCACTTTTCCCACAACGGAAACAGTGATCTGCACTGCTTGAAAGATACTGAACCTTTCAAAACAAAGGGCAAATAGAGTCAACTGCAAATAGAAACGCTTCTCATATAAAGATACTAGACTGAAAGTACATACAAAATAAGCATTGAAAAACTGGTAGTTTGAGACAAGATATTACCTAGACAATTACCACGGCAGACCTGGGAGCGGAAATCACAAAACTTTTGCTTTGGAATGGGAAATGGCAAATTAAAAAAAGAAATCAACATACAAGAAAATATATCACTTTGAACTGACAAAATGTAAGAGTATTAGTACTATTTCCCATCCAACACTGACCTGGTTCGTTGAAGCAGACGACACCAGCGTGAAGACCACTTTTACATTGAGTGACGTCACCAGTCTCTATGTGAGGACAGTCCATGAGACGCTTCTCAGTTCCACTGCACACACATGATTATGATGATAATGACAAAGAAGATGAAAATGATAATGAGGATGATGATGAAGGAGATGATGAAGTGATTCTAATGATAATAATGATAATGATAGTGATATGAAACAGAAAAGAAAATCCAAATTGTAAATCCTTTACATCCCTTTCTTACATTTCCTGCTAGCAATGTCACTCCAGACACATTGTGCCCTTATCATGGTTGATTATCAACACTGGAAGTCAGAGATGCCAGTGTACACAAAGTCTGTTATTCAGTGCATGAATTCCACGTGGACCCGTCCTTGTCAGTGTAGCTTAACCTTTTTTTTATGTATGTAGGGCTTTTCTTTCCCTATTTTTCCCAATGTCACCCCGCCTTCTCTCTCCATCCCCACCATTCATAACATGTTCCCATCTTCCGAGACTTTTCTTTATCTGTCTGGCACTACTTTCAACACGCTGTCTATTGTTTTGACGAACCTTGACTACATTTCGCTTTTTAAAATTTTTTTTTACAGCTCTTCGATAATCTTCCTCACTTTGTTATGTCTTTTCCCAGCCCCCTCCCCTTTCCCCTGCTGATTTCCCCACATTTCTCTTTTTCTGGCTTTTCCCCCTGTCTAACCCCTGCTGATTTCCCCACATTTCTCTTTTTCTGGCTTTTCCCCCTGTCTAACCCCTGCTGATTTCCCCACATTTCTCTTTTTCTGGCTTTTCCCCCTGTCTAACCCCTGCTGATTTCCCCACATTTCTCTTTTTCTGGCTTTTCCCCCTGTCTAACCCCTGCTGATTTCCCACATTTCTCTTTTTCTGGCTTTTCCCCCTGTCTAACCCCTGCTGATTTCCCCACATTTCTCTTTTTCTGGCTTTTCCCCCTGTCTATTTTCATATGGCCTGCTTTCTCTCTTTTGCTAACATCAAACTTTTCCACACCCTACATTTATGTGACTACTTTTAAGTCCCTACTTGTACGTGACCATTTAAGAGACATAGCGGTCAGCAAGACGCAATGAGCAGTATCTTTGGCGTAACAGAGATTATCATTAACTGATTAAGAGAAACAAGCAACGTGTTAGAAAATGAGAACAAACACTCCGCAACGTGATTATCTGATAGAAAATGAGAACAAACACTCCGCAACGTGATAGAAAATGAGAACAAACACTCAGCGATGTACATTTTCCCCAACACACAGGAAGGAAAGAAAGGAAGCAGGTGTGGGTGAGGTGGGATTTCCCACTTTTTTAAGTTGAAGAAAGTGATGGTAAAGTTCATAAACCATGGAAACACTCCCGACCCCGATATTCCACGCCTGGTGACAGTAATATATTCTGCAAGAAGAGTGCTAAGATTAAATTCTTTTTTGTCTAGAGAATCATAATCTTTTACCTAGACCTTTTTAAACGGTGCAAAAAATGTATAAGCAGCAACATCAGTTTTTAATACTGGGGAGTGGGAATGGGAGTGCTGGGGAGTGGAAAGAGGGTGTGTGTGTGTGTGCAGGGGGCGGAGGGGAATATTATTGGCATGTATCAAGGTATCTAGTAGAATTGATGTTTGTCCCTCACTTGCACTGAAACTCCGATGTCAGATATTTGACGTTGTGGGCGTCGTAGGTATGATCGTTACTGTAGGCAATGCCACTGGAGAAGCCGGATAGTTCCCTGCAGGCCACGCGCGCGTCCTGGTCATCCCACGAGTCAGCACACACTCCGCCCGTCAAACCCAGATGGGACATCTCCAAAGGACCACTGAACTTGGTGTTTGTAGGGTCACCGAGGATGGACAGCTTGTAGTCTGTACATACGATTGATAAGGATTACAATACTGTGAATAGGTCATTTAGAGTATGTAAACACGATTAACGTGGAATTGTTATCAGAACGGACCAATTTTCCTTGCAAAATACGATAGATACTGATGGACTAAAATTAGTTGGATGCAGACACATTCGCATACGTGCACGTATCTGCACATAAATGCTTGCGCGCACACACACAGACACACACACACACACACACACACACACCACACAGACACACATTCATACACACAGACACGCGTACGCACACATACACACACACACACACACACGTACGCACACACACACATTAAGAGGTATCTATTCATTCACTGTTTCTCGTGAACACACACACACACACACACACACATACACGCACACACACACATACACACACACACACACACAACATATATATACGGAAAGAAAGTCATGTGTGCGCGTGATTACACACACTCACACACACACACACACACACACACACACACATAGGGAAAGGAAGTCATGTGTGCGCGTGTTCACACACACACACACACACACACACACACACACACACACACACACTGTGACAACCTGTCTCCCTTTTCCCACAATGGACAGTCTTCCTCACCTTTCCTGTGACAACCTGTCTCCCTTTTCCCACAACGGACAGTCTTCCTCACCTTTCCTGTGACAACCTGTCTCCCTTTTCCCACAACGGACAGTCTTCCTCACCTTTCCTGTGACAACCTGTCTCCCTTTTCCCACAATGGACAGTCTTCCTCATCATTCCTGTGACAACCTGTCTCCCTTTTCCCACAACGGACAGTCTTCCTCACCTTTCCTGTCACAACCTGTCTCCCTTTTCCCACAACGGACAGTCTTCCTCACCTTTCCTGTGACAACCTGTCTCCCTTTTCCCACAACGGACAGTCTTCCTCATCATTCTGTGACAACCTGTCTCCCTTTTCCCACAACGGACAGTCTTCCTCACCTTTCCTGTCACAACCTGTCTCCCTTTTCCCACAACGAACAGTCTTCCTCACCTTTCCCAAAGCACATGGCTCCTGCCTGCACGTGACATTCCCAGTGAGTGTACACGATCCAGCCGTGATGTTGGCACCAGTATAAATCTGTTTCATTGCCGCTGCATCGGAACTGTGGATCCCACACAATGCCATAGTGTGGCGGGATATCTCCAGGGACATCCACTGCAACGCCCGTAGAGAAGTGGAGGGAGCGGCAGAAGACCTCTGCAGCAGGATGGTCCCAGTGTGTCACGCAGAGGGCGCCCCATTGGTCATTCACCTTCATCTCCACCCGGCCGACCCGAGTGTCGCTTTCATGGTAGTGTGTGTGCGATATCCACAGCCGGAAGGTCATGGTAGCCTCTGTCACATGCACGTATTACAATGACATGCAATGCTAATAAAGACGATAGTATACAATGTAGTGTCATGCAGTGCGATGCCAAGGAATACAATGCGATGCATTGTGGTGTGACGCAATGAAACACTAAGCAAGTGAATGTAATGTGGTGCGATGCAATGCAGTTCAGCAGAAGGCAATGACTTCAGTACAATGCAATGCACACTGTAGGGGTTAGGTCAGAGGCACTACCATTTAGAAGCATGCAGATCATGCCAGAAGATACTTTGTATCCATGGAGTTAAACTTTCTATTTAAGTCAAGTTGTGAAAAACCTCAGAGGCAATCAATTCCAATGACTGTGCATCTCACTGTCCATCTCCCCCATCCCCCACCCCACCCCCCACATCCCCTCTGTGTTAGCGTTAGTTTGATGTTGGTATACGTGACTCACATGAAACAGAAAACTGAATATTTTTTTTTGAAACGGCATAATGCTAGGATTAGCAGTATGAAAAATAGAGAAATATGAAAATGAAATAGTGATCTGCACTGCTTGAAAGATACTGAACCTTTCAAAACAATGGGCAAATAGAGTCAACTGCAAAGAGAAACGCTTCTCATATAAAGACATCAAACTGAAAATAAATACAAAATAAACATTAAAAAACTGGTAGCATAAGACAACATGATACCTAGACAATTACCACGACAGACCTGAGAGCGGGAATCACAAACAAAACTTTTGCTTTGGAATGGGAAATGGCAAATTAAAAAAAAGAAATAAACATACAAGAAAAAATCTCACTTTGAACTGGCAAAATGTAAGAGTGTGGGTACAATCCCCATCCAACACTGACCTGGTTCGTTGAAGCAGACGACACCAGCGTGAAGACCACTTTTACATTGAGTGACGTCACCAGTCTCTATGTGAGGACAATCCAAGAGACGCTTCTCAGTTCCACTGCACACACATGATTATGATAATGACAAAAGATGAAAATGATAATGATGATGATGATGATAAGGATAAAGATGAAATAATGATAAAGATAATGATAGTGATATGAAACAGAAAAGAAAATCCAAATTGTAAATCCTTTACATCCCTTTCTTACATTTCCTGCTAGCAATGTCACTCCAGACACATTGTGTTGATTATCAACACTGGAAGTCAGAGATGCCAGTGTACACAAAGTCTGTTATTCAGTGCATGAATTCCACGTGGACCCGTCCTTGTCAGTTTAGCTTAACCTTTCTTACGTTTGTAGGGCTTTTCTTTCCCTATTTTTTCCCAATGTCACCCCGCCCTCTCTCTCCATCCCCACCTTTCATAGCATTTTCCCATCATCCGAGACCTTTCTTTATCTGTCTAGCACTGCTTTCAACACGCTGTCTATTGTTTTGACGAACCTTGACTACATTTCGCATTTTTTTACAGCTCTTCGATAATCTTCCTCACTTTGTTATGTCTTTTCCCAGCCCCCTCCCCCCTTGTTGACTTCCCCACATTTCTCTTTCTGCCTTTTCCCCCTTTATTTTCATATGGCCCACTTTTGTCTCTTTTGCTAATTTCAAACTTTTCCACACCCTACTTTTACACGACTGCTTGTAAATCCCTACTTGTTAGTGACCATTTAAGAGACCTAGCGGTCAGCAAGACGCAGTGAGCACTACCTTTGGCGTAACAGAGATTGTCATTAATTGATTAAGAAAAACGAACAACGTGATAGAAAATGAGAACGAACACTCAGAGATGTACATTTTCCCCAACAAACAGGAAGGAAAGAAAGGAAGCAGGTGTGGGTGATTTCCCACTTTTTAAGTTGAAAGTGTTAGCAGCAAAGTTCCTAAACCATGGAAACACTCCCGACCCTGATATTCCACGCCTGGTGACAGCAATATATTCTCCAAGAAGAGTGCTAATGTTAATTTTTTGTGTGTCTAGAGAATCATAATCTTATACCTAGACCTGTTTAAAACGGTGCGAAAAATGTATAAGCAGCAACATCAGTTTTTAATACTGGGGAGTGGGAATGGGGTGCTGGGGATTGGAAAGGGAGGGGGGGGGGGGGGGGGGGGGGGGGGGCGGAGGGGGGTGATATTTGGCAACTATCAAGGTATCTAGTAGAATTGATTTTTGTCCCTCACTTGCACTGAAACTCCGATGTCAGATATTTGGTGTTGCGGGTGTCGTAGGTATGAAAGTGATTGTAGGCAACGCCACTGGAGAAGCCGGATAGTTCCCTGCAGGCCACGCGCGCGTCCTGGTCATCCCACGAGTCAGCACACACTCCGCCCGTCAAACCCAGATGGGACATCTCCAAAGGACCACTGATCTCGGTGTTTGTAGGGTCACCGAAGATGGACAGCTTGTAGTCTGTACATACAATTGATAAGGATTACAATACTGTGAATGGGTCATTTAGAGTACGTAAACACGATTTACGTGGAATTGTTATCAGAACAGACCAATTGTTCTTGCATAATGTGATACTCATGGACTAGAATTAGCTGGATGCAGACACATTCGCATACGCGCAGATATCTGCACATAAATGCTTGCACGCGCACACACACGCACACAGACACACACACACATCCACATTCATACACACACACGCGTACATACACACACATACACACACACACATACACACATACAAACGCATGCACAACACATTCAGAGGTATCCATTCATTCATTGTCTCTCGTAAACACACACACACACACACACACACACACACACACACACACACACTGTGACAACCCGTCTCACTTTTCCCACAACGGACAGTCTTCCTCACCTTTCCCAAAGCAAATGGCTCCTGCCTGCAAGTGACAACCCCAGGGGCTGAACCGTTCCCAGCCGTGATGTTGGCACTGGCTTAAGTCGGTTTCATTGCCCCTGCACTGGAACTGCGGATCCCACACAATGCCATAGTGTGGCCGGATATCTCCAGGGACATCCGCTGCAACGCCCGTAGAGAAGTGGAGGGAGCGGCAGAAGACCTCTGCAGCAGGACGATCCCAGTGTGTCATGCAGAGGGCGCCCCATTGGTCATTCACCTTCATCTCCACCCGGCCGACCTCATCGCCGATTTCATAGTAGTGTTTGTCCAATCTCCGCAGACGGAAGGTCATGGTAGCCTCTGTCACATGCACGTGTTATGATGACATGCAATGCTATGAAAGACGATAGTATACGATGTAGTGTCATGCAGTGCGATGCCAAGGAATACAATGCGATGCATTGTGGTGTGACGCAATGAAACACTAAGCAAGTGAATGTAATGTGGTGCGATGCAATGCAGTTCAACAGAAGGCAATGAATTCAGTACAATGCAATGCACACTGTAGGGGTTAGGTCAGAGGCACTACCATTCAGAAGCATGCAGATCATGCCAGAAGATGCTTTGTATCCATGCAGTTAAACTTTCTATTAAAAGTCAAGTTGTGAAAAACCTCAGAGGCAATCAATTCCAAAGACTGTGCATCTCACTGTCCATCTCCCCCCCCCCCATCCCCCCCCCCCCACATCCCCTCTGTGTTAGCGTTAGTTTGGTGTTGGTATACATGACTGACACAAGACAGAAAACTGAATTATTTTTTTAAAGGACATAATGCTAGTATCAGCAGTATAGAAAATACAGAAATATGAAAATGAAATAGTGATCTGCACTGCTTGAAAGATACTTAATTTGATCAGATTTGGACCACAGTACCTTTCAAAACAAAGGGCGAATAGAGTCGACTGCAATTAGAAACGCTTCTCATATAAAGACATCAGAGTGAAAATAAATACAAAATAAACATGGAAAAACTGGTAGTATAAGTTAAGATGATACATAGACAATTACCACGGCAGACTTGAGAATGGGAATCACAAACAAAACTTTTTGCTTTGGAATGGGAAATTAAAAAGAAATCAGCATACAAGAAAAAATCTCACTTTGAACTGGCAAAATGTAAGAGTGTGGGTACAATCCCCATCCAACACTGACCTGGTCCGTTGAAGCAGACGACACCAGCGTGACGACCATTTTTACAATAAGTCACGTTGCCAGTCTCTATGTGAGGACAGTCCAAGAGACGCTTTTCAGTGCCACTGCACACACATGATAATGATGATAATGACGAAGAAGATGATACTGATAATGATGATGATGATAAGGATAAAGAAGATGATGAAAATGAAGAATATAGGTGTCTGGATTCTGGATTCGACATTAGAAAAGTAGTTAAAGACTCGGAATCAAAAACCTGCTTGGAGAATATTTCGACAGGGTTGCTCTGTCCTCTTCAGCTCACTGTTGCTGTTGTGGCAGCAACGCCTGGTGGTACGGCTGTTGTGTGGGGTGAGCGGTCGTCAGGATCTGATTGTAGATAGGGGAAGTCGAAATATTCTCCAAATAAGTTTTTGATTCCGAGTCTTCAACTACTTTTCTAATGATGAAAATGATTATAGTGATAATGATAATGACAGCGATATGAAACAGAAAAGAAAATCCAAATTGTAAATCCTTTACATCCCTTTCTTACATTTCCTGCTAGCAATGTCACTCCAGACACATTGTGCCCTTATCATGGTTGAATATCAACACTGGAAGTCAGAGATGCCAATGTACACAAAGTCCGTTATTCAGTGCATGAATTCCACGTGGATCCGTCCTTGTCAGTTTAGCTTAACCTTTCTTATGTTTGTAGGGTTTTCTAATTGTTCTTTCCCTATTTTCCCAATGTCACTCCACCCTTCATCTCCACCCCCACCTTTTACAGCGTTTCCCCATCTATCTTCAAATCCTTTTCTTTAGCTGGTTAGCACTACTTTTAACCTGATTAAGAGAAAAGAGCAACGTGATAGAAAATGAGAACAAACACTCAGCAACGTGATAGAAAATGAGAACAAACACTCAGAGATTTTCATTTTCCCCAACAAACAGGAAGGAATGAAAGGAAGCAGGTGTGGGTGAGGTGGGATTTCCCGCTTTTTTAAGTAGAAGAAAGTGATGGCAAAGTTCATAAACCATGGAAACACTCCCGACCATGATATTCCACGCCTGGTGACAGTCATATATAATCTCTAAGTAGAATGCTCAGGTTAAAACCTTTTTTGTCTAAAGAATCATAATCCTATACCTAGACCTGTTTCATGGTACAAGAAATATATAAGCATCACCGTCAGTTTAATACTCGGAGTGGGAATGGGGGTGCTGGGAAGTGGAATGGGGGGGGGGGGGGGGGGGGAGGGAGGGGGGGGCGGAGGGGGGTGTTATTGGCAAAGTTTCAAGGTATCTAGCGGAATTATTTTTTTGTCCCTCACTTGCACTGAAATTCCGATGTCAGATATTTGGTGTTGCGGGTGTCGTAGGTACGATAATGACTGTAGGCAATGCCACTGGAGAAGCCGGATAGTTCCCTGCAGGCCACGCGCGCGTCCTGGTCACCCCACGAGTCAGCACACACTCCGCCCGTCAAACCCAGATGGGACATCTCCAAAAGACCACTGAACTTGGTGTTTGTAGGGTCACCCAAGATGGACAGCTTGTAGTCTGTACATACGATTGATAAGGATTACAATACTGTGAATGGGTCAATTATAGTATGTAAACACTATTGATGTAGAATTGTTATCTGAACACACCACTTGCTCTTGCATAATGTGATAGACACTCATGGACTAAAATTGTTTGGATGCAGACTACCCCCTCGGGCGCGACCTCTACAGAGCCTCCATCAAAATGGAGAGATCTGCAGAGGGCATCTGCTGCGTTCTCAGTCCATGTGTGGCTGCACAGAGTGTCCCATTCGTCGTTGACCTGACCTCCACTCGGCCGACCTCAAGGCTTTAACCCCTGTTTATGGCTGCCATTGCCCCGAAGCCGGAAGTGGATGCCTGTATGTGTCACGTGCATTTGTTAAATGGTCATTAGATGTGAGGAATAGAAAGACAATCATGAATCTTGTGCAACACAAAGCAGGATCCCACCCGTTTCCTCAGGTAACAGAAACCATTCTAGACCCTTTCTGTTTAATCAAAACACGGAAAACGCTTCGTTATAAGCAGCTAATAGAAACCATCCCATCCCTACCTGTTTCTTCAGGCCTTAAAACCATCCTAATCTACACCCGCTTCCTCAGGTGGCAAAACCATCTTAACCCTACCTGTCTTTATCAGGTACTAAAAACCATCCTAACTGTTTCATCAGGAAATAATATTCTAACCGTACTTGTTACCATGCGTGATGGAGACCTTCCTGACCCCCCTGTCCCTTTCCTCAGGTAATTAACCATCCTAACCCTATTTACTTCCTCAGGTGACAAATCATCCTTGATACTTTGTTATCCTATGCATGATTATTATAAACAATGTAGAAAGGTATCAGAATTCAGGGTATCATAGCTCCATGTGTCCAAACTATTTCTATACACAAGAAAAATGGTGTCGGTTTTCCGTGTATCTAGGCCATATGCTAACTCTATATTTTTACACACATTGCACAATAGTTCTAGGATATAGTGTGTGAGTGTTATATGCTGATACTATACAATCATACACATTGCCTAGTGGTTTCAGAATTCAGTGCTGCATGGTTGAATCCTAACTCTATTTACAGTCAAGGCAATTCAAACTTTTTCAGCCACATTCAAGTCTTTTTACAAATAGACGTTCCTAGACGTAAGGACATGCACGTGTCTCAGGCAGTCCTTCCTACGGCCTAGGACGTCAGCAAAGAAAACAAAACAATATGAAAATAACCACACATTGAAAAGGTAAAACAAGCATGTGAGTTTGATAGACAAGAGTTATTCGATGGGTAATCACACACACACACACACACACACACACACACACACACACACACACACACACGCACGCATGAACACACACTTACCCCTATGTCCCCCCGTCACCCCTCCCAGTACCCCCCCCCCCCCCCCCCCATGCACACCTTTAAAACTTCCTTTCGTGTGTTTTATACATGGCAACAAGTTGAACATTGATCAAAGGAAAAATGATCAAAATTCTATCCATGAAAATTCAGTTGCTCACCCTTTTTGGCGGCAGGTGCGTCCTGGGTGGTGGATGTCTCCAGGCTGGTGAATGTTTCCTGGGTGGTGGATGTCTGCTGGGTAGGAGCTGGTCAGGGCAGCAAAGTCAAACAAATAAATGACTTCAATGGGATTCGAACCCACCTTCCAGCTGGGAATCCACAACGTTAACCACTTTATCATGGCAGCTAGTTTACAACAGACAGCATGGATCGCCTTTCTAACAGCAGACAGCCTGGCTCATCTTTTCGACAACAGACAACGTAGCTCATCTTTTCGACAACAGACAACCTGGCTCATCTTTTTGACAACAGACAACCGGCTCATCGTTTCGACAACAGGAAACCTGGCTCATCTTTTAGACAACAGGAAACCTGGCTCATCTTTCATAGAATAGACAACCTGACTCCTCCTTTCTACAACACACAACCTGGCTCATCTTTCATACAACAGACAACTTGGATCATCTTTCATACAACAGACAACCTAGCTTCTCCTTTTATACACAACCTGGCTTATCGTTTTATACAACATACAGTCTGGCGTATCGTTTATGCAACAGACAGCCTGGCTCATCTTTTTATACAACAGACAACCTGGTTTACCTTTCACACATAGACAACGTGGTTTATCTTTCACACAGCAGACAACCTGGCTCATCTTTTATACAACAGACAACCTGGCTCACCTTTTTATACAACAGACAACATGGCACATCTTTTTATTTAACAACCTGGCTTTTTGGATTATCTTTCATACAACAGACAACTTGGTTTATCCTTCCCACAGCAGACAGCATGTCACGTCTTTTCCTGTGACAGCGTGACTCATCTTTCCCACAACAGACAATCTGATTCACTTGTTTTTCTCTGACAGCATAACATTTCCTCACAACAGATCATCTGTCCTGCCTTTTCACAAAACAGACATGCGCCTCACCTGTCCTATAGCAGGCAGCTCCAGCGTACTGGCTACAAGTCCAGAAGATGGGCCGTGGCCATATGTGGCGGGTACAGTCACTGAAGTCGTCTTCAATGCCTGTACAGTGAAACACGATGTCCCACACACGACCGTGGTGAGGCGCTAACCCCATCGGGTACGACCTCTACAGAGCCTCCATCAAAATGGAGGGATCTGCAGAGGACATCTGCTGCACTGGCAGTCCATGTGTGGCTGCAGAGAGTGCCCCATTCATCGTTCAGCTTGACCTCCACCCGGCCGACATCAACGCTTCTCCCTTGTTCTTGGCTGCCATCGCCCCGAAGTCGGAAGCTGATGTCTGCATGTGTCACGTGCACTTGTTAGATTGCCATTAGATGTGAGGAACAGAAAGAATCTTGTGCAACACAAAGCAGGATCCCACCTGCATCATCAGGTAACAGAAACCATTCTAAACCCTTTCTGTTTTAATCAAAAGACGGAAAACACTCTAGCTGTTATAAGCAGCTAATAGCAACGATCCCATCCCTACCTGTTTCTTCAGGGTCCTTAAAACCATCCTGTCTACAACCCGCTTCCTCAGGTGGCAAAACCATCTTAACCCTACCTGTCTTTATCAGATACTAAAAGCCATCCTGTTTCATCAGGAAATAATATCTTAACCGTACTTGTTTCCATGCGTGATGGAGACCTTCCTGACCCCTCTGTCCCTTTCCTCAGGTAATTAACCATCCTAACCCTTTTTACTTCCTCAGGTGACAAATCATCCTTGATGCTTTATTATCCTATGCATGATTATCATAAACAATGTAGAAAGGTATCAGAATTCAGGGTATCATAGCCCCATGTGTCCAAACTATTTCTATACACAAGAAAAATGGTGTCGGTTTTCCGTGTATCTAGGTCATATGCTAACTCTATATTTTTACACACATTGCACAATAGTTCCGGGATATAGTGTGTGAGTGTTATATGCTGATACTATATAATCATACACATTGCCTAGTGGTTTCAGAATTCAGTGCTGCATGGTTGAATCCTAACTCTATTTACAGTCAAGGCAATTCAAACTTTTTCAGCCACATTCAAGTCTTTTTACAAATAGACGTTCCTAGACGTAGGACATGCACGTGTCTCGGGCAGTCCTTCCTACGGCCTAGGGCGTCAGCAAAGAATACAAAACAATATGAAAATAACACACATTGAAAAGGTAAAACAAGCATGTGAGTTTGATAGACAAGAGTTATTCGATGGGTAATCACACACACACACACACACACACACACACCCACACACACACACACACGCACGCACGCACGAACACACACACACACACACACACACACACACGCATGAACACACACTTACCCCTATGTCCCCCCGTCACCCCTCCCAGTGCCCCCCCCCCCCCCCCCCCCCCCCCCATGCACACCTTTAAAACTTCCTTTCGTGTGTTTTATACATGGCAACAAGTTGAACATTGATCAAAGGAAAAATGATCAAAATTCTATCCATGAAAATTCACAGTTGCTCACCCTTTCTGGCGGCAGGTGCGTCCTGGGTGGTGGATGTCTCCAGGCTGGTGAATGTTTCCTGGTGGTGGATGTCTGCGGGTAGGAGCTGGTCAGGGCAGCAAAATTACACAAATAAATGGCTTCAATGGGATTCGAACCCACCTCCCAGCTGGGAGTCCACAATGTTAACCACTTTATCATGGCAGCTAATTTACAACAGACAGCATGGATCGCCTTTCTAACAGCAGACAGCCTGGCTCATCTTTTCGACAACAGACAACTTAGCTCATCTTTTCGACAACAGGAAACCTGGCTCATCTTTCATTCAACAGACAACCTGGCTCATCTATCATACAACAGACAACCGGCTCATCTGTCATACAACAGACAACCTGGCCCATCTTTTTATACAACAGACAACCTGGCTATCTTGTCTTCGACAGTAAACCTGGCTTAACGTTTTACACGACATATAACATGAGTTATCTTTTTATACATCAGACAACCTGGCTCATCTTTTTATTTAACAGACAACCTATCATCTTTCCTACATCTCACAAACTTGGCTCATCTTCCCTACAATAGTTCATCTTTCCTGCAAGAGACAACTCGAATCACCATTCCTACAACAGACAATCTGGCTCACCTTTCCTACAACAGTCTGGCTATCGTTCCTACGCCAGACCACCTGCCGTATCTTTCCCACGACAGACAAAATGGCTAACGTTTCCTACAACAATCTGGATCATCTCTCCTACAACAGACAGCATGGCTCACCTTTCTCATAACAGATAACCTGGCTCACTTGTTCTATAATAGACAACCTTGCTTACCTTTCACACAACAAACCGACTCACTCCCTACAACAGACAACCTACCTCACCTTTCCGACAACAAACAACCTGGCTCACCTTTCTTACAGACATTCCGGCTCACCTTTCCTACAGCTACCTTCACCTTTCCCACAACAGACAACTATTCTGCTACTTTTCTACTTGACAACCTACTTTACCTTTCCAATGACAGACAATCTTTCTAATCTTCCCTGTCACATCCTCCCACACCCTTCTAACAACATTCTCTTTACCTTTCCTGTGATAACGTAGCTCTTCTCTCCCGCAACAGACAATCGTTCTAGTCTTCCCTGTGACAACCTACACACCCTTCTAACAGACAGCCTTCCCTGTGACAACCTACCACACCCTTCTAACAGACAATCTTCCTTATCTTTCCTGTGATAACGTACATCACTCTCCCGCGACAGACAGTCTTCCTCACCTTTCCTATGATAACCTGTCTCCCTTTTCCCACAATGGAAGTCTTCCTCACCTTTCCTATGATAACCTGTCTCCCTTTTCCCACAATGGACAGTCTTCCTCACCTTTCCTATATAACCTGTCTCACTTTTCCCACAGTGGACAGTCTCCTCACCTTTCCTATGATAACCTGTCTCACTTTTCCCACAATGGAAGTCTTCCTCACCTTTCCTATGATAACCTGTCTCCCTTTTCCCACAATGGACAGTCTTCCTCACCTTTCCTATGATAACCTGTCTCCCTTTTCCCACAATGGACAGTCTTCCTCACCTTTCCCAAAGCACATGGCTCCTGCCTGAACGCGACAAGCCGAGGGGTTAAGCTGTTTCCAGCCCTGGTGCCGGCACCCGTTTAAATCGGTTTCACTGCCCGAGCATAACAACTGCGGATCCCACACAGTGCCATTGTGTGGTGGGACATCTCCAGGGACATCCTCTACAGTGCCACTAGAGAAGTGGAGGGAACGGCAGAAGACCTCTGCAGCAGGATGGTTCCAATATGTCACGCAGAGGGCACCCCATTGGTCATTCACCTTTACCTCCACCCGGCCGACCTCAGTGCCGCTTTCATGGTAGTGTTTGTCCGATCTCCGCAGCCGGAAGGTGATGGCAGCCTCTGTCACATGCACGTGTTTTAATGACATGCAATGCTATGAAAGACGATAGTATACAAGGAAGTGTCATGCAGTGCAATGCCAAGGAATACAATGCGATGCATTGTAGTGTGACACAATGAAACACTAAGCAAGTGAATGTAATGTGGTGCGATGCAATGTTCAGCAGAAGGCAATGAATTCAGTACAATGCAATGCACACTGTAGGGGTTAGGTCAGAGGCACTACCATTCAGAAGCATGCAGATCATGCCAGAAGATGCTTTGTATCCATGCAGTTAAACTTTCTATTAAAACAGTAAACAAGTGGAGTATGTTTTGCTCCCATAAGGAAACCTAACACAGTGTAACTTTTATTCAAGACTGGCACAGCCATTTAAACTTGAATAAAGTCAGACAAATACATAGACGAACAATCTAATAGTGGGGGAAAAAACAAGCGCAGGCCAACAACTGAACTGTCTTCATAGTAATGACTTGGCAAAGATTTGGACTTAAGGAGGGGAGGGAGTTTGAAGATGGAGAAACTGGGAACATGATATTAAAAAAAATATATGTTACAAATATGAAAACTCTTCACTATCTGCATAAGGGAACCATTGCAATCCCTTTTGAAGGCAGATATATTTGTATTGCCTGCTCCGATGCCTTTCGTCCGCTGGGTCGGACTCATCAGGGAGACACGGCTGGTTGTGTCTGCGCTCCGGCGTCAAATAGAGACACACCACAGTCCATAATACTGTGGTGTTCTCACCACCAAGGGTGCAAAAAAAGAATCCAATAGCACCCCCAAAGCAGCCACCGAAGAGTAGTAAATGCAACCAAACGAAAGTGTGGGGTGGAAAAAAAGTTGCTGTAAAACTAAAGACATTATGCAAGTAATATAAAAATGTAGGGGACAGTATTTGAGCCTTTACGCTTGAGTATCCACCCAAAGATGCAAGGGAGATCAAAAGACAAACACACAGACGGACAGAAACAAATACAAATAACCTCAATTTAATCAAAGCAAAATCGGAAATGAGGTAGGGAACAGTAAATGATAAACAGTAAACAAGTGGGGTATGTTTTGCTCCCATAAGGAAACCTAACACAGAGTAACTTTTATTCAAGACTGGCACAGCCTTTTAAACTTGAATAAAGTCAGACAAATACATAGACGAACAATCTAATAGTGGGGGAAAACAGCGCAGGCCAACAACTGAACTGTCTTCATAGTAATGACTTGGCAAAGATTTGAACTTAAGGAGGGGAGGGGGGGGGGGTTTGAAGATGGAGAAACTGGGAACATGAAATTTAAAAACAAATGTTAACAGATATGAAAACTCTTCACTAGCTGCATAAGGGAACCATCGCAATCCCCTTTTGAAGGCAGATATATTTGTATTGCCTGCTCCGAGGCCTTTCGTCCGCTGGGTCAGACTCATCAGGGAGACACGGCTGGTTGTGTCTGCGCTCCCGGCGTCAAATAGAGACACACCACAGTCCATAATACTGTGGTGTTCGCACCACCAAGGGTGCAAAAAAGAATCCAATAGCACCCCCAAAGCAGCCAGCGAAGAGTAGTAAAATGCAACCAAACGAAAGTGTGGGGAGGAAAAAAGTTGCTGTAAAACTAATGTATGTGTCTATATATTTGTCCGACTTTATTCAAGTTTAAAAGGCTGTCCAGTCTTGAATAAAAGTTACTCTGTGTTGGTTTCCTTATGGGAGCAAAACATACCCACTTGTTTACTGTTTATCGTTTACTGTTCCCTACCTCATTTCATTTCCGATTTTCTATTTAGTCAAGTTGTGAAAACCTCAGAGGCAATCAATTCCAATGACTGTGCATCTCACTGTCCATCTTCCCCCCCCCCCCCCCCCCCCCCCCCCCCCCCCCCCCCCTCTTGTGTTAGCGTTAGTTGGGTGTTGTTTTCATGACTGACATGAGACAGAAAATGAATGTTTTTTAAAGGACATAATGCTAGTATCAGCAGTATAGAAAATACAGAAATATGAAAACGAAATAGTGATCTGCACTGCTTGAAAGATACTTAATTTGATCAGATTTGGACCACAGTCCCTTTCAAAACAAAGGGCGAATAGAGTCGACTGCAATTAGAAACGCTTCTCATATAAAGACATCAGAGTGAAAATAAATACAAAATAAACATTGAAAAACTGGTATAAGATAAGATGATACATAGACAATTACCACGGCAGACTTGAGAGTGGGAATCACAAACAAAACTTTTTGCTTTGGAATGGGAAATTAAAAAGAAATCAGCATACAAGAAAAAATCTCACTTTGAACTCGCAAAATGTAAGAATGTGGGTACAATCCCATCCAACACTGACCTGGTCCGTTGAAGCAGACGACACCAGCGTGACGACCATTTTTACAATAAGGCACGTTGCCAGTCTCTATGTGAGGACAGTCCAAGAGATACTTTTCAGTGCCACTGCACACACATGATAATGATAATGACGAAGATGATACTGATAGTGATGATGATAAGGATAAAGAAGATGATGAAAATGAATAAGAATATAGGTGTCTGGATTCTGGATTCGACATTAGAAAAGTAGTTAAAGACTCAGAATCAAAAACTTGCTTGGAGAATATTTCGACAGGGTCGCCCCGTCTTCTTCAGCTCACTGTTGCTGTTGTGGCAGCAACGCCTGGTGGTACGGCTGTTGTGTGGAGTGAACGGTCGTCAGGATCTGATTGTAGATGGGGGGGGGGGGGGGGGGGATGGGGGGGGGGGGAAGTCGAAATAATTTTCCAAGTTAGTTTTTGATTCTGAGTCTTCACACTGCTTTTCTAATGATGAAAATGATTATAGTGATAATGATAATGATGGCGATATGAAACAGAAAAGAAAATCCAAATTGTAAATCCTTTACATCCCTTTCTTACATTTCCTGCTAGAAATGTCACTCCAGACACATTGTGCCCTTATCATGGTTGCTTAACACTGGAAGTCAGAGATGCCAATGTACACAAAGTCTGTTATTCAGTGCATGAATTCCACGTGGTCCCGTCCTTATCAGTTTAGCTTAACCTTTCTTATGTTTGTAGGGTTTTCCAAATTGTTCTTTCCCTATTTTTGCCAATGTCACTCCGCCCTACCTCTCCACCCCTACCTTTTACCTCGTATAGCATTTTCCCATCTTCCAAGACTTTTCTGTAGCCGTTTAGCACTACTTTCAACACACTGTCCATTGCTTTGACGAGCCTCTCCTATATTTCACTTTTTTTTTTACAGCTCTCCGATAATTTTCCTCACTTTGTTACACCTTTTCCCAGTCCCCCCCCCCCCCTGATTTCCTCACTCTTCTCCTTTTTGGTTTTCCCCCCACCCCCTGTCAGTGACCATTAAGAGACATAGCAGTCAGCAAGACGCAATGAGCACTACCTTTGGTGTAACAGAGATATGATAAACTGATTAAGAGAAATGAGGAACGTGATAGAAAATGAGAACAAGCACTCAGCGATGTACATTTTCCCCAACAAACAGGAAGGAAAGAAAGGAAGTAGATGTGGGTGAGGTGGGATTTCTCACTTTTTTGAATGAAAGGAAGCGATAGCAAAGTTCCTAAACCATGGAAACACCCCAACCGTTATATTCCACGCCTAGTGACAGCAATATAATCTCTAAGTAGAGTGCTCAGTTAAAATCTTTTTTCGTCTAAAGAATCAGTCCTATATCTAGACCTGTTTAACGGTGCAAAAAAATTATAAGCACCCACATCAGTTCATAATACTCAGGAGTGGGAATGGGGGTGCTGGGGAGGGAACAGCATGGGGGAAGGAGGGGCGGGGGGGGGGGGGGGGGGTTATTGGCAAATTTGAAGGTATCTAGCGGAATTATTTTTTTGTCCCCTCACTTGCACTGAAACTCCGATGTCAGATATTTGACGTTGTAGGTGTCCTCGGTACGATAGTGACTGTAGGCAATGCCACTGGAGAAGCCGGATAGTTCACTGCAGGCCACGTGCGCGTCCGGTCATCCCACGAGTCAGCACACACTCCGCCCGTCAAACCCAGATGGGACATCTCCAAAAGACCACTGAACTTGGTGTTTGTAGGGTCACCCAAGATGGACAGCTTGTAGTCTGTACATACGATTGATAAGGATTACAATACTGTGAATGGGTCATTTAGAGTATGTAAACACGATTGATGTAGAATTATTATCTGAACAGACCACTTTCTCTTGCATAATGTAATAGACACTCATGGACTAAAATTGTTTGGATGCAGACTACCCCCTCAGGCGCGACCTCTACAGAGCCTCCATCAAAATGGAGAGATCTGCAGAGGGCATCTGCTGCGTTCTCAGTCCATGTATGGCTGCACAGAGTGTCCCCCTTCGTCGTTGACCTGACCTCCACTCGGCCGACCTCAAGGCTTTACCCCTGTTTATGGCTGCCATTGCCCCGAAGCCGGAAGTGGATGCCTGTATGTGTCACGTGCATTTGTTAAATGGTCATTAGATGTGAGGAATAGAAAGACAATCATGAATCTTGTGCAACACAAAGCAGGATCCCACTGTCCACGGTCAAATTCAACTCAACCAAATTCGTGGTCAATCGCCACCAGCCCAGTTGACTTAAGCTCTAAGCAAATATCGGGCGTCAGCGACGGCCCCATGTTCGTTCAGGGCCCATTGGCACGAGGGGGGGCTAATCCTCATCCTATCACGGAGACAGTCCGACCCTTCCAGACGGACTAAAAGCTGACCGACGCATTACCTGTCTCCTCAGCCAATTAAATGGCTATTTTTAGCATCTCGTGGAGACAGCACGTCTGCTGTACGGACAAGCGTGCTGGCAGAATCTCGAGTGGTCTCCAGCCCAGTCTTGGCGCCTATCCCAGAACTCATCTAACCAATTTACGACTCGCCGGAACTGAGAGGGGAAGGTAGTGTGTGGTGGGGGTGAAATCTAGCTAATCAATTAGATGACAACGTGACCACCACAGAAGTAAGGCGTGATCATACTGCCCTGATTTGAACATCCCAATGGAATTAGAGGGAGCTAACTTCGGGGTGTCAGGTGTAAAAATATGACCAATGGTACTCGCCCTTGTTGAAATCGAACACCATAAGAAGGATGTGAGAGTGAGAGAACGGGAACGAGGGAAGAACGAACAGAGCAGCAGAGGGGAGAGTTCTAGGTCTGCTTGAGAGAAAAGCAGAGAGATGAGGGAGGAGAGAAAAACCAAATGGAGAAAATTAGCATGAGATAGTCGCAGAGTAAGGACTAGGAGAGATGTGGAGGAGAGAGATAGTTGCTAATTTATGAAGGAAAAGAAAGAAAAGAAAAAAGAAAGAAAAGCAACCCTGTCCCAATTGATAAAGCAGACTAAAAGAGAGAGGAGAAGAGCAATGCGTTAATGCAGGAAGAAAGAAAGGAGAACAATCGAATGTTGATAGTCACTGCTTCTACCCTAACCGGGGTTCGACCTCATACCTGGCAGCGTCACTTCGCCAAGCAGAACCACAGACCAACGCCAACAGTCTCACCTGACCAGGCGCCATCAGACCAACAAACCCTGCCGGCGGTTGTGTCGTGTTGTGAAAGTGACAGTGAAAAGAAAAAGAAAAGAAAAGAAAAGACAGTGATTCGTGATAGTTAAGATCACCTGGCCAGGTAAAAGTAGAAATACTGTTTATACCCGGGTTAGTTAATGATGTTTTAGATAAATGATTTTGTGAAGTTCAAGGAAAGAGGAGAATGTTTTAATTTGTTTGATTCTATATGCATTGATGTTCTTTCTATGATCATGTATAGTAAAGTTATAGACTTTACTAGTGGTTTTGATGTGACGAATGCATGATATATGAATGAGATTGTAAGCAAGCTGTGAGTGTGTTTTGGGCTGTGCGCTAGTCCTTCCTCCATCGACATTACACCGAGGTTGACAATTATTGGCGACCTGCCAGGATATTCTGGCCCATTTATTATAATTGTTCAACTTCTCAGAGAGGAAGCTGGGTGGGATTCAAGTATGTAATCCTAAGACAAGGGGTTTTTCTACTGTATGTTCCCAAGATAGTTAACATACTAGGCTTGGCATTGCTTCCAAGATAGTTAATACTAGGCTTGGCATTTCAGCCCCAGAGTACTCATTTCGCACAGATTACCTATAATTCGCTCTCATAGTTGGGTCAGGCGGCTGGGCGTCTATAAAAAACTAACTACGTTGTCCAAGCTAATATTATCATTCATAGGATTGTGCAATTACGTCACTCGTGTCGGAAACCACAGTTTGGCTGTCGTCATAATAAAATCTGTTCAAAAAAAAAAAGAAAAAGAGATACAATGGCGGAAGAAAAACACCCCTATTGAACAACTTGTGAGCGTCGCTCGTGATTTAGGTTTACTCAGGAGAATGAGTTTGCGTGCATTTGTTGAAAACCAACAAAAGATGGAAAGGGATGAACGCGCGAAAGACGACGCGTTGCAGTAGAAGCACAGGAAATAGAAAAACTAAGGATTCAGGCTACCAATGATAAAGAAACACAGGAAACAGAAAGACTAAAGGAAGCGCAGGAAACAGAAAGAATAAGGGAAGCGCAGGAAACAGAAAGAATGAAGCAGGAAACAGAAAGAATAAGGGAAGCGCAGGAAACAGAAAGATTAAAGGTTCAATTAGAGCTAGAGAAAGTGAGAATACAGAGGGAGAACCGCCGAGGATGGGAGTTCAGTTTCCAGTGACTCTGTGCAGCAGCTATGCCCCCCGACCCAAGTTGCCAAAATTCTCGGAAGGAACCGATTCGATTGATGCATACATCAGTCGTTTCGAAACGTTTGCGACCATCAGGGTTGGCCTCCAGAAGAGGGGCAGTCATTTTGTCTGCGCTATTGACTGGTAAGGCATTGCAAGATTTTCACTGCGTTACCAGCCGAACAACAGTCTGATTTTGGTGCTGTGAAGGAGTCTTTAATGAAGGGATTATGACCTCACAGAGGAAGGGTTCAGGAAGAAATTTCGTTTCAGCTAAATTACAAGCAGGGGAAACGTACACTCAGTTTGGTGCACGTCCTAGATCACTATTTTGAGAAATGGTTAGAGTTGAGTGGTACAAAGAAGGAGTTCGCTGAGTTAAAGAGCTAGTTATGAAAGAACAGATTTTGTCAGGTTGCGGCCCTGAGTTAACCATACATTTGAAAGAGAGACAGCCAAGACAGCAGGAGAGTTGTTGAAGTTCGCAGAGGTGTATAGAGAGGCACGTTTGGGCACTAAGGTGCAGGAGAAACAGGTGCTAGGCACAGGTGAGAAGAGTGCAAGGAGACTCGGGGAGTTTTCTGCAAAGTCTGCAAACCCAGTGGTGGGGCAGAAGGAAGGGCAAAGGGAAATTAGGTGTTTTCATTTGTCACAAGAGGGACATGTGGCGAGGGATTGTCGCATGAGGTTCCAGAAGGCAGCAGCCTTGCAAGAGGTGGATAAGGGTCGTCAAGGGAAACGACCTGCAGTGGAACCAAAAGGGATTCAGTCTGAAGAGGGTGAGTGCAGCCTGTGGCTAGCACTGGACAGCAGTCAGTGTCAGGGATGGAGGGCACTAGGCTGAGTGGTTCGTTACCAGTGGAAGAAGGGTGGATTGGCCAGCAGAGGGTGAAAGTGTTACGAGACACTGGTTGTTCATGCGGGGTAGTACGAACAACGCTGGTCGATAAAGGGGATTTGACAGGGCAAATCCAGACCTGTACTCTAATCGATGGCACTGTGAGGGAGTTTCCAGTTGCTAAGATAGAAGTACGTACCCCTTTACTCTATCAGCGCGTTGTCTGCGTTGGTAATGGAGAAACCCCTTCACGATTTGATCATTGGAAATATTCCAGGTGCAAAGGATCCAGGGGATCCTGAGTTGTTGACTGCTACAGGGGCAGCAGTTCAAACACGAGCAAGAAAGGAGGAAAAGGTTGTTAAACCGTTAGTTGTTCCAGGAAGGAAGTTCAGGCATAGATGTGTCGCCTGATGAGTTTAGGGCAGCGCAGGAAACAAGACCCTTCGCTCGTGAAGTCTTGGGAGTTGGCAAGAGGTGGAGAGAAACAGGAGGTTGAGAGGAGGTGAGACTCAGCACCATAGGCGCAGCAGCAATCATTGATGAGGGAAAGAGACCCAGCAGAAGAAGGGGAGATTTTGTTGCCTAAGTTTCCAGAAGAGTCATACAGGATGTGTCACTGTATAAGGGCTAGACAGTAGGAGTTCCTAGGTTTTTGATGTCGGAGGCGCACAAAGCAGCCAGAAAGGGGAAAGGTGGAGAAGATGATGATTTCCAGAGAGACCAAAGACCAAAACAGAAGTCAGGAGTCTGCTAGGTTTTATTTGGCTTTACAGGGAGTTTGTTTTTCCAAATTTTGCTGCAATCACGAGTCCTACTCAGTGATTTGGTCAAGGCAGGGAAACCGGCAGTGGTCGAATGGTCAGACGCTGCAGAGCAAGCACTGCAGACGGTGTTGGAAAGACAAGGTTCCCGTCCCATCTTGAAGCTACCAGATATGTCCAAACCATTTTTGTTGCGGACAGATGCATCAGTGGTGGGATAGGTGCAGTATTGTTACAGGAGCATGAAGGAGTCGAGTTTTCCTGTGAGATACGCTAGCAGGAAGTTGACAAAGTGTGAAGAAGGGTACGCAACGGTGGAGAAGGAGTGTTTAGCTGTTTGTAGGGCCGTGCAGAAATTCCACAAATACTTGTATGGGAAAGAGTTCGTGATCGAGACGGATCATCAACCACTCAAATTCCTGCAGGAGGCGCAGTTGAAAAACAGCAGAGTTCTTGCGTTGGGCAATGGCACTGCAGCCCTACAGGTATCGAGTGCAGTACATTCCAGGTCGACAGAATGTCGGAGCTGACTATTTAAGTCGTGTAGTCTAGCAAGCTGCAACTCAGAGGAAGTCAGTCATATCCGCGGTGCCATTGTTGATAATATGTGTTGATTCCAGTTATGTTGATTGGATATGGGTTCATATTTTTTTTGTGTGTGAGACTATTTATATTTTCTTGTGAGACTTGTTCATGTGGATGTAGTTATGCTTGGAGCATACAGTCGCTTGTGTAGTGATGCATTATTTGCAATAAGTGAGGATGGAGATTCCTCAGTGAAGTGTCATGGATCGCGATCATATTATATTGTGCTTTTCATAAGAATTGTGAAAAGGAGAGATGGCAAATCCGCAGGTAGGGGAATTGCATAAGTGCGCACAGAGGTCGTTATAAAAAGAGTTGAAATAACGCAATAGCGCACGTCAATGATAACTCATTGGAGTGGTATCCACTAATGATATATTTTGTAATTATAAACCGTTGGTTGTAAAGTATTTTTTCAAACTTTGCACGTGTAGCAGTGGTTCAGCAAATTCGGTTGTTGTCTTTTTTGTACCGTTGTTTTGAGACAATGCGGTGCATAGTCTTTTGCAAGGGGGAAATTGTCACGGTCAAAATTCAACTCAACCAAATTCGTGGTCAATCGCCACCAGCCCAGTTGGACTTAAGCTCTAACGCAAATATTCGGGGCGTCAGGCGGACGGCCCCATGGTTCGGATTCAGCCAATTGGGGCACGAGGGGGAGGCTAATCCTCATCCTTCACGGAGACAGTTCCGACCCCTTCCAGACGGACTAAATAAGCTGACCGACGCATTCACCTGTCGCCTCAGCCAATTAATGGCTATTTTTAGTCTCTCGTGGAGACAGCACTGCTGCTGTACGGACTAAGCTGTCTGGCAGAATGCTCGAGTGGTCTTCCAGCCCACGTCTTGGCGCCTACCCAGACTCATCTAGCCAATTTACGACGTCGCGGAACGAAGAGAGGGGAAGGTAGTGTTGGTGGGGGTGAAATCTAGCTAATCAATTAGATGACCAACTGACCACCACAGAGAGTAAGGCGTGTCAGCATGACTGGCATGATTTGAACATCCAATGGAATTAGAGGGAGCTAACTTCGGGGTGTCAGGGGTAAAAATACTGACCAATGGTACTCGCCCTTGTTGGAGAGATCGGAACCACCATAAGAAGGATGTGAGAGTGAGAGAACGGGAGAACGAGGGGAAGAACGAACAGAGACAGAGAGAGGGAGAGGTTCTAGGTCTGCTTGAGAGAAAAGCAGAGAGATGAGGGGAGGAGAGAAGAGAACCAAGTGGAGAGATTAGCATGAGATAGTCTGCAGAGGAAGGACTGAGGAGAGATGTGGAGGAGAAGAGATAGTTGCTAATTTATGAAGAAGAAAAAAAGAAAAGAAAAAAGAAAAGAAAAGCAACCATGTCCATTTGATAAGAGCAGACTAGAAGAGAGAGAGAGAGAGAGAGTGCAATGCGTTTAATGCAGGAAGAAAGAAAGGAGAACAGATCGATGTTGATAGTCACGTTCTACCCTAACCGGGGGTTCGACCTCATACCTGGCAGCGTCACTTCGCCAAGCAGAACCACAGACCAACGCCAACAGTCTCACCTGACCAGGCGCCATCAGACCAACACCAGTGCCGGCGGTTGTGTCGTGTTGTGAAAGTGACAGTGAAAAGAAAAAGAAAAGAAAAGAAAAGACAGTGATTCGTGAATAGTTAAGATCACCTGGCCAGGTAAAGTAGAAATCTGTTTATACCGGGTTAGTTAATGATGTTTTAGATAAAATGATTTTGTGAAGTTCAAGGAAAGAGAGAATGTTTTAATTTGTTTGATTCTATATGCATTGATGTTCTTTCTATGATCATGTATAGTAAAGTATAGACTTTACTAGTGGTTTGATGTGACGAATGCATGATATATGAATGAGATTGTAAGCAAGCTGTGAGTGTGTTTGGGCTGTGCGCTAGTCCTTCCTCCATCGACATTACACCGAGGTTGACACCCACCCGTTTCCTCAGGTAACAGAAACCATTCTAGACCCTTTCTGTTTAATCAAAACACGGAAAACGCTTAGTTATAAGCAGCTAATAGAAACCATTCCCATCCCTACCTGTTTCTTCAGGTCTTAAAACACCCCCCTGTCTACACCCGCTTCCTCAGGTGGCAAAACCATCTTAACCCTACCTGTCTTATCAGGTACTAAAAACCATCCTAACTGTTTCATCAGGAAATAATATTAACCGTACTTGTTACCATGCGTGATGGAGACCTTCCGACCCCCCTGTCCCTTTCCTCAGGTAATTAACCATCCTAACCCTATTTACTTCCTCAGGTGACAAATCATCCTTGATACTTTATTTCCTAAGCATGATTATCATAAACAATGTAGAAAGGTATCAGAATTCAGGGTATCATAGCTCCCTGTGTCCAAACTATTTCTATACACAATAAAAATGGTGTCGGTTTTCCGTGTATCTAGGTCATAAGCTAAACCTATATTTTACAACACATTTGCACAAAAGTTCTAGGATAAAGAGTAAGAGTGTAGTATATGCAGAATACTATATAAATCATACACATCTCCTATTGGTTATCAGAATTTCAAGCTTGCGTGGATGAATCCTAACTCTAATTAAGTCAAGGCAAATCAAACCTTTCCAGCCACATTCAAGACTATTCACAAATAGACTTTCCTAGACGTTAATGTGACAGCCACGTGACTCATGCATCCCTTCCTACGGCCTATGGCAATCAGCAAAGACACCAAATATGAAATAACCACACATTGAAAAGGTAAAACAAGCAATGTGATTTGAAAGACAAGAGTTATTCGATGGAATCACAACACACACACACACAACACACAACACCACACACACCCACACACAAACACACGCACACACACACACACGCACTCATGAACACACACCTTACCCCCCTATTTACCCCCCGACACCCCCCCATGCCCCCCCCCCCCCCCACACACCCTGTAAAACATTCCTTTCGGTGTGTTTTAAACAATGGAAACAAGTTGACATAGAACAAAGGCAAAATGATCAAAATTCTAATCATGAAAATTCACAGTTGCTCACCCTTTCAGGCGCAGTGCGACCAGGGTGTAGGATGACTCCAGGCTGGTGAAGGTTACCTGGGTGGTGGATGTCTGCTGGGTATGATCTGGACAGGCAGCAAAAGTATCACAATAAATGGCTTCAAATGGATTCAACCCACCTCCCAGCTGGAGTCCACAAAGAAAACCACAATTATTCATGCATCAAGAATAACAACATACAGCATGGATCGCCTGTCTAACAGCAGACAGCCTGGCTCATCTTTTCGACAACAACAACCCTGGCTCTTGTTTCGACAACAAACCTGTGCTCCTCTTTCGGACAACAGAAAAACCTGGCTCCTCTTTCAATGGCAACAGACAACCCTGGCTCATTTTATCATTAAACATGACCAACCTGGCCTCATCTTTCACAAGCAACAGACAACCTGGTCCGCATCTATCATGCAACCTACAACCTGTCTTATCTTTTTATACACAGGACACCTGGCTATCATTTTCTGCACCACAAAACCTGCTTATACGTTTACACGACATTAACCTGAGTTAAATCTTTTTATACTCAGACAACCTTGCTCATCTTTTATTTAACAAAACCAACCTAGTCTTCTCCTTCCAACAACACACAAACTTGGTTCATCTACCCTACAACATTCACTATCCTTCAGAGAACAACTCGAATCACACCATTCCTACAACATACAATTCTGGCTCACCTTTTCCACAACATCTGCTAACGTTCCTAACGCCAGACCACCTGCCATATTCATTCCTACACAGACAAAACTGCTAAACTTTCTTCAACAATCTGGATCATCACTCCTACCACCAGACCAGCATGGCTCACCTATCTCTTTATCCACATACAGATAACCAGGCTCACTTTTTCTATAATTAGACACCCATGCTTACCTTTCACACAACAAACCGACACACTCCCTACAACCAGACAACCCACCTCAACTGTCTCGACACCAAACAACCATGGCTCAACCTTTCTTAAACAGACAATCGTCCGGCTCACCTTTCCTACCAAGCCACTTCACCTATCCCACAACAGACAACTATTCTCTTTTCTACTGACAACCTACTTTAAACCTATCCAATGACAGACAAACTTTTCTAGACTTCCCTGTGACAACACTACAACACCCATCTAACAACTATCTTCCTTATCTTTCCTGTTATAACGTACATCATCTCATCCCCCCCCCTCCCGCGACAGACAAACTTCCACACCTTTCCTAAATATAACCAGACTCACTTTCCACAACGGACCGTTTTCCTCACTTTTCCTGTGACATCCGCTCCCTTTTTTTCAACAATGGACAATCTTCCCACCTTTCCTATGACACCTGTATCACTTTTCCCACAAAGTACAGTCTTCTCACCTTTCCTATTATAACCCGTCCACTACTATTCCCGACAAGGGACATTTATCCTCACCTATTCCCAAAGCACATGGCTCCTGCCTGAACGTCGACAAGCGAGGGGTTAAGCCGTTTCCAGCCAGATCGTTGGCACCGTTTTAAATATCGGTTCACTACCTGTCAACGAACGCGGATCCCACACAGTGCCAATTTTGTGGTGGGACATCCACCATGAACATCCTCTATACATTGCCCCTAGAGAATGAAGGACGGCATGGAATACCTCGCTATCATGAATGTCCCAAGCGACCTGCAGAGGGGCGCCCCATTTGTCATTCACCTTCATCACACCCTCCAACATCAGTGTCCGCTTTCATGTTATGTTTGTCCGATCCCGCAGCGAAAGGTTCATGGTATCCTCTTCACATGGCACGGTGTTACAATGACATGCAAGTTTGAAAGACGATATAATCACAATGTAGAGTCATGCAGAGTGCGATGCAAGGAATACATGCGATGCATTGTTGGTGAGACGCAATGAAACACTAAGCACGTTGAATGTAATGTGGTCTAAGCAAATGCAGTTCAGACAGAAGGCAATGAATTCAGTACAATGCAATGCATCACTGTAGGGGTAAGGTCAAAGCACAACCAATCAGAAGCATGCAGATCCTGCCAGAAGATGCATAGTATCCATGCCGTTACAACTTTCTATTAAAAGACAAGTTGAGAAAAACACACAGCGGCCAATCAAATCCCAATGACTGTGCATCACACTGTCCCCATCTCCCCCCCCCCCCTAGCCCCTCAGTGGTATAGCCATTAGTTTGGTGTTGATTTTCCACGACTGACATGTGACAGAAAACTGACTGATTTTTTTTAAAGGACATATTGCTATAACAGCAGTATAAACATCCAGAATATGAAAATGAAATAGTAGACAGCACTGCAAACCAAGATACTTTAAATTTGAATCAGATATTGGACCACAGTACCTTTACAAAACAAGGACGAATAGAGCCGACAGCAATATAAACGCTTCTGATATAAAGACACACGACAGAAACTAAATACAAAAATAAACATTGAAAAACTGTCAGTATACGATAAAATAATACATAGACCATTACCACGGCCGACATGAGAGTGGGAACACAAACCAAACGTTTTGCTTAGGAAAGTTAAATTAAAAAGAAATCAACACACAATAAACAATCCACATTGAACCAGGCAAAATGTAAGAGTGTGGTACAATCCCCATCCACCACAGACCTGGTCCATTGAAGCAGACTACCACCATCGTGATGACCACATATAACATTGAGATACTAGCCTTTCTCTATGTGACGTACAGTCCAAGAGATCCTTTTCAGAGCCACTTCACACACAGTTAATGAATGACGAAGATGTATACTTATAAAGCTGAAAAGGATAAAGAATAACGTATGAAAATGAAAAAGACAATAAAGGTGTCAGGATTCATGGATTCGACATTATAAAAAGTAGTAGGAACTCGAATCAAAAACTTGCTTGGAGAATATTTCGACAGGGTCGCCCAGTCTTCTTCAGCTCACTGTAGCTTTTGAGCCAGCAAGGCCTGTGTACGGCTGTTGTGTGGAATAAACTTCCAATTTAGTTTTATATTCTTAGTCATTCAACTACTTTGTCTAATGATGAAAAGATGAGCGTAGCGAGGAGAAACTTAGGAGATAGTGATAATGAAAATGAACGTGATATTAACAGAAAATAAAATCCTATTGTCAATCCTAAAAATCCCTTTTCTAACATATACTCTAGCAATGCTACTCCCAGAACACATTGATGCCCTTATCATGGTTGGATTATCAACACTGGAAGACCGATGATGCCAAGAACACAAAGTCTGTATTCAGTGGCATGACTTCCACTTGAACCCTCCTTGTCAGTATAACATACCCTTTATTGTTTTGAAGGGTTATCCAAATTGTTCTTACCCTATTTTATTATGTTGCCAATTGTCACTACTCCGCCCTTCCATCTCACCCCACCTTTTTACAGCTTTCCTTCCCCATCTACTTCATCAATCTTCATCTAACATCATCTATCTTCAATCCTTTTCCCTTATCTGGTTAGCATTTCTACATTCAACCACCACTGTCCCATTGTATTGACCAATCCTATCCTACACTTCGATTTTATTTTTTTTTACAGCGCTTCGCTAATCAACGCCACATTGATAAATACCTTTACCCAGCTCCCCCCCCCCTTCAGATTCCCCACTTTTCTCTTTCTGATACCCTCCCCCCCCCCCCCCCCCCCACCCCCTGTCTTATATTCAATAGGGCCCGCATTCGTTACATTTGCTAATTTCAAACTTTTAACAACTTACTTTTAAACGACTTACTTTTAAGGCCCTACTTGTACGTGACCAATAAGAAGACATATTTGTTCATCAAGACGCAATGAGCACTACCTTTGGGTAACAGAGCAATCATTAACTGATTAAGAGAAACGAGCTACGTGCTAGAAAATGTGAACACTCAGAGATTTACACATTCCCCAACACAAAGAAGGAAAGAAAGGAAGCATTGGGGGCGAGGTGGGATTACCCACTGTGTTTAAGTATAAAGAAAGTGATGGCAAAGTTCGAACACCATGGAAACAACCCGACCAAGATATTCACGCCCAGTGACAGTGATCTACTCTCTAATGTAAACTGCTCAATATAACACCTATTTTGTCTAAAGAATCAAAACTACACCTAGACCAGTTAAAAAAAAAAAAACGTTGCAAAAAATGTATGAGACCGCGCCCCAACGATCATAATACTCAGATTAGGAAATGGGGTTGCTGGTGTAAAGGAACGGCTGGGAGTGGGGAGGGGGTTGGTGTATTTTGGCACGTTTGAATATATGTATAATGGAATCTGTCAGAGAAATCATAATCCTAAACTAAACCTGTTACATGGTTCAAAAAATTGTATAGCGCACCACCATCATTTTATAATACTCAGGAGGAGGGAATGGGGGTGCTAAGAGGTGGAAATGGGGGGGAGGGGGAGTTATATGCAAAGTTCAAGTATCAGTAAATTGATTTTTGCCCCTCACTTTCCTGAAACTCCCGATGTCAGATATAAGGAGTTGCGGGAGTCGTAGGTAACGATAGTGACAGTAGGCAATGCCACCATGGAAAGCCGATAGTTGTCCCTCAGGCCCACGCTCGCGTCCTGGTCATCCCACGAGTCAGGCACACACTCCACCCGAGAACCCAGCTGGACATCTCCAAAGGACCACTGAACTCGTGTTTAATGTAGGTCACCCAGATGACAGCTAGTATCAGTACCTACATATAAAAGGATTACAACATAGTGAATGGTCAATTTATAGTATGTAAACACGATTAACGGTGGAATAGTTATCTGAGCAGACCATTTCTATCAAAAAATAATAAGATAGGTACTCGGACTAGAATTATTTTGGAAGCAGACACATTCGCAAACGCGCAAATAACTCACTTAAATGCTTGCGCGCGAACATACACCACGCACAGAAACACACACCACCAACACACACACACACGACGACGCTCGCGTACCTAAACACACACACACACACAACCGACACACACACACACACACGCACGCACGCACGCACGCAACACACACACACACACACACACACCACACACACACACACATAGAGGTATCCATTCATTCACACTCTCTCGTTAAACACACACACACACCCAAACACACATAAACACACACACACACACCCACAAACCCACACACTCACACACACACACTCACCCAACCCACACACACACAACCACACAATCGAGGAAAGGAACTCATGTGTGAGCGTGCTCACAACACACACACACACTACACACACATACACACACACACACAACCCACACACCCTCACACTACATGCACCCGCACACACTCACACGCGATAGGGACTCGCAGTACTCAGCACCTCAAAATCAAAATGAATGAATTGCTTCTTCACAAAAAGAAGTATTGATGACACCTTCATATAAAGCAAAACATTACAAGACAAAACAAAAAATCATGCTGCGATTCTCTCCCAGAACGACAGTCCTGAAGCCAACAACACGTGCCACAGTAAAGCTGACTTGTAACACCCCTCCTTCCCTACCCACCCGCACCCAACTACTTCCCCCACGACACCGACCCCACCCTGCCCCAATCCAGCCACCCCTGCCTACCCCACCCGCCCCTAACCCACCACCCCTACCCCACCCTTCCCTAACCAGCCACCCCGTACCCCACCCCTCCCTATCCAGCCACACTACCCCACCCATCCCCATATCCCCCACCCCTACCTCCACCCATCCCCTAACCAGCCGCCCCCTACCCCAACCTTGCCCCTATCCAACCACCCCAACCCCACCCTGCCCCTGACCAACCACTCCCTACCCCACCCTGCCCCTATCCAACACCCCTAGCTACCCCACCCAACCCCTAATCCAACTACCACCCCTACCCCCACTCCATTCCCTATCCACCACATCTACCACAAAGAACCAAGCCCCTATCCAGCCACTCTACCCCACCCTTGCCCCTATCCAACCACACCCTACCCCCCACACTGCCCCTATACCAACCCAATCCCACCCTGCCTCTAATCCAGCCTGAACTATCCACCCTGCCCTTTATCCAATCCATTTACCTACCCCATCCTGCCCCTATCCCAACCAATAGCTACCCCACCCATCCCCTATCCAACCACACCCTACCCCACTCCCCTATCAAACTATAACTACCCAACCATCCCCAATCCAACCATACCTACCTCACTCACCCTACCCCTATCCAGCATACCAACCCACCCCATCCCTTTCCAACCAAACTAACCCCACACCAGCCCCTATCCAACCAAACTACCCCACCCATCCCCTATCAACCATACCTTGCCCCACCCTGCCCCTAAACAACATAACTACCCCACCCTGCCCTTATCCAACCATACCTACCCCACCCCAGCCCCTATCCAACCAAACATACACCCACTCCAGACCTTATACCAACCATACCTACCCCACTCTGCCCTTATCCCAACCACCCCTACACCAATCTGTTTGAGAGTTCCGAGTTCTGGAAGTTCTCTTCATATTCCTGAAC
>CM031599.1:12413173-12436999 GCA_018398815.1 Conus ventricosus | reverse complement strand
GATCTGTTGTTGGGGCCCAAAATAATTATATTCTCCTAATCACTCACCACTTTGACTTCACAAGGGGAGTATTGTGCATGTTTATGTCTGTACCTTTTTTTTTGTTTGTCGCTGAGGAAGGCATTTTGCCGAAAATTTCTGTGACCTGTTTTGTGTCGTGCAAAAATTGTCGTTACTTATGCACACTTAGTTTTTGTGCTTATCTGCTTTTTGTTCGTCATTCTCCTAAACATTTCTGCAAATTTACTTTTGCTTCTTCATTCCTTTTTTTTTTTTTTTTTTTTTTTGCTTCTAGGCTTTCATTACTGTATTCTTTTCGTCTCTCTTCTACTCCTCCTTATTTCTTTCTGCGTTTTTCTTCCTTATTCATGTTTCCTTTGCTTTTGTTTTTCTTGTGTGTGTGTGTGTGTGGGTTTGGTGTGGGTGTGTGTGTGTGTGTGTGTGTTGGGTGTGTGTGTGTGTTTGTGGTGTGTGTGTTGTGTGTGTGTGGTGTGTGCGTGCGTGCTGCGTGCGTGCAGTGTGTGTGTGTGTGTGTTGTGTGTGTGCTGCGTGCTTGGTGTGTTGTGTGTGTGTGTGTGTGTGTGTGTGTGTGTGTGTGTGTGGTTGTTTTTAATTTCTGCACTTGTTTCTTCATTTTGCATTGTCTCTTTGTGGGTTTCTTTGATTTTCTTTTAGGAATTTGACACTTTCATTCCTAATGCAAACACGCAGTCGTGCAAACACACAACAGACACACACACACACAACACACACACACACACACCCACCAACACACACAACACGACACACACACACACACACACACACACACACACACCACGATTGCGCGCTTCGGGCATGCACACACGCACGGAACACACACAAACGCGTTGCGCGCAAATGTATGGAGACCACAAGTATACACGCACACACAACCAACAGTTCCATATTAACTGTTCTTTTGCCTCCCGCGTCTTATTTTCCTTTACACATAATTTTGTCACACATTAACCTTTTCTCTGCACCCTTGTCTGTATGTTGTCTTTATTGTTCAATTTTGGCACATAAATCGCCAGACAAACGAATACTCGGGCAAAATACCTTGCAACAACTACTAATATGACATTTTGCTGCTGCGCTGGGTTCAGCAACAACCCACATTGCCGATTGGATACATACAATGCTGGACAAATCCATTTTTTCGCTTTTGTTTTTCTTATTTATAAGAATAAAATTAAGAGTTTATACTGCCAGGAGATATCATTAGTCGTGAAAGAATCAGCGAATGACTACCATTTCTACTTTCAAGGACAGAACGGATGTCCCTTCCCCCCCCCCCCCCCCCCCCCATCACACACAACACAGACACAACGGATACACACATACGTGCGCCGCGTGCTCACACAATACCCCCCTACAACCATCCACCTACAACACACACACACACCACACACAGTCACACACACACACACACACTATCACACTCCACACACACACACCACACGTGCCCACGCTCACAGCACGCACGCAGCACGCACGCACGAAGTCACGCACGCACGCACAACACACTCACACACACACAACACTTATGTAATCATTCATGTTATATATAAAATATCCACTTTCCCTTAAAATTTAAACAATGAAAGTATTCCCTTTATCTAAAAAGGTGATCCCACCATCTCTCAAACTATAGACCTACACAATATTATCCCTATTGTCTAAACGGACTCGAAAAACATGTTCAAAACACCACCTATTTTCCATCTTAAATTTACGAATTCGTGTTTCCATGAAAATCAATCAGGTTTTCGAGAAAGTCACTCTGTCACAACTCTCAAGTGTAACTAACTAATCGATAGATGTCCTTACAAATATTAACAATACCGACCTTTCTGAATTCTTTTGTAGTTTATGCAAAGCTTTTGACGTTTATAAAAACCAGTCCCTTTAATTAAAAAAAAAGGCATATGTTTACAAAGTATCAAAACACAGCAATAAAATGCCTTACATCATTTTCTCACTGATCGACAACATCTTGTGAATTAACTCCACAAGGTCAAAGATTACTTACTCCCTTTAACTTTGTTTCCCACAGGGGACAGTACGGGGCCCCTACTCGTTTCTATTTTAAATAAATGACTTGCCATCGTTTATAGAATGTTTAGTTTGTGAAATGTTTGCTGATGAACCTCATTACAATCTCATAGCAAGAATTCCTGCTGAACTGGTAAGTAACCTGCAGAATAATATCAACAAGCTATTTGCATGGACCGAATTGAATCATATATCCACAATAGCTAGATGAAATCAAATGCAATATCCTCACAACTCGACCACAAAGGACTGAAAATGAAATCGTCATCCCGCCATTACATGCCCGAGGACAAAAATTGAAGAGGCTACATTGCATAAAATTTATAGTGTTATAGTTGACACGAGATTTATCTTGGCCTTAACGCATTGCGGCTCTTGGAAAACTTAATTTCTACGAGAATATATCAACTTTTCTAAACAATTAAAAAGTTTCAAAATCTTCATTCCAGAGATATTCTTTTCTGCGCCATATCCTTTCTTTTAGCAATTAACGCATCCATGTTTTGGATCATGCCAGTGAAACTATTCTGAAAACCATTAGGTCGTCTGCATAAAAGGGCCATTAAATTAATTCAGCTTGAAATCCAATCTAGACAAATAGTGATTACAAAACTTAAATATTCTATTCTTTCATCCATTTTAAAGGGCATACCTCTACTTCAAAAATGCTTGTGCATGTGCAATTAATGAATAGATCATCCCCGAAGAAAATCATTAAAGCTTGTCTTCAATATTTACAGACATACACATAAATTGTCTCCTTTCCCAACTTTGAAGTAATCATTATAATCAAGTTCTCTATTCTGGAGACCCGCATGGAATAATTTACCTTCCTCCACACAATCATGTCCCTCAAAACAAACATTTAAAAAAGCACTAAAAGGAAACTGATATATAACTCTGCGCATCAACAGAAGTCGATTTTCCATCAATACGATCCTTTTTATCTCCATCTCTCTCTCTCTCTCTCTCTCCTCATCTCTCTCCTCTCTCCTCTCATCTCTCTCTCTCTTTTTTTTTTTTTCTCTCCCCACCCCTCCCCCAATTTCATCTTCACTTTGCTTCATACCTTACTACGTATTTTCATCCTTGCGAAAAATATTACAGTTTGCCTTGCTCTCTCTCTCTCTCACTCCTCTCTCTCATCATTCCTCTCCTCTTCATCTCTTCTCTCTCTCCTATCTCTCTCACTACTCTTCGTTCTCTCCCCTCTCTCCTCTTTCTCCTCCATTCTCTTTCACCTCTCACTCTCTCCCACTCGTGCGAACGTGCGTGTAATTGTGTGTTCAAAAATATTCACGCCACATTTGTCATATTCACTCACTCACCAGTTTCATACATGCCAATCTTGAACGTGTAGTACACTACATATGTTTCCCCAGCCCACCACACCCCTAAGCACCCCCGCTCTCACCTTCCTCTTCATTTATTGTTATTCTCATTCTTTTTTGGTTTGTTGTTGTATATTATTATTATTTGTTTGTTTGTTTTTGTTTATTAATATTCTTATATTTTGCTTTGGTTTCATTTATTCTTCTATTTGATTTCCTCTATGATTACATGAACCGCTTTTGCTTGCTTCTTTTGATTTCTTACATAATTGATTTCAACTGCATGTTTGTAGTCCCTACTCAGGGCGAGGACTGATGTCAAAAAGCACGTTAGTGCTTATCTATTATCCTCGTAAATAAAGAACTTTTGTCTTCTTGTCTCTCTCTCTCTCTCTCTCTCTCTCTCTCTCTCACTCCTCTTACTCCTCTCTCTCACTCTCTCTCTCTCTCACTCCTCGGGGGGGGGGGGGGGGGGGGGTGGGGTGGGGGTGGGGGGGGGGGGGGGGGGGGTTTGGGGGTGGGGGGGCGGGGGGGGGGGGGGGGGGGGGAGGGGGGGGGGGGTGGGGGGGGGGGGGGGGGGGGGGGGGGGGGGGGGGGGGGGGGGGGGGGGGGGGTAAAACAAAGGTGGCGCCTGTCAAACCATTTCTCTGCGTGGTCTCCCACTTTAATATTTCGTCTAGAGCGTCATCTTCTTGCACTGGTTGACAAGAGTGTGTCAGTGAAGTATCCTCGTAGAAGTCGAACGGTTTGAGACTGACAATGATTGATTAAAGCTTGTGGAGAAAGCCAATTGGGTCATTTTCTCCACGTGTCGAGGGGAAGGCGCGAACCCGAAGGGTGTGCCAGGTGAGCGAAAACGAGACCGTGAGAGAACGTATAAATAACCATCCCGCCTACTCACTTGCTCAACCACCGTGTTTTTTTGGGCAAAAGTGGCCTAAAGCCGACCTTTTCCTGTGGCGGAAGAGGGAGATAGAACACCGGCAGACAGACAGAGAAGAGAGAGACAGAGAGAGAGCATATACAGACAGACAGAGAGGCGGGCCGACAGACACACACACACACACTCTTTCTCTCTTCTCTCAATTAAATACCTAAACTCCCGCCACTTCTTCTGACTACTTTCCCACCTACAAACTTTGTACACGGGGCTGAAATCTGATCAAAATAATTTACCGGCTCGCGGCAGTATAGCACCTATCCTGTCCTTTTAAACGAAAACCCACACAGTTGGTTCACCACATTGAAAAGTCTAGATTCCATCAGATCGAGGCTGCGACGTGCACGACCCGCCTCATTGTTTAGAGCCACCACTTACAAACAAGGCTGTGTTTCGTTCGTTTGAACCACTGTGGTATTAATTGTGTACTTTTAAAATGGCAAAAACGTTACTGAAGAACAGGTTTGTTTATTCGAGGCCATAATTTTATTTTAACTGCATGTTAGAGTATTTTGTTGAAAGAATTAGTTGAGTCAGTCAGTGAAGGCAAAGCTAAACTATTCACAAATGTTTTGCCCGCACACGGCGTTGTTAATACGTTTCCACCTAAACAGCGAGAGCCGATGCCTCTTTCTTTATATCTTCATTGCGCTTAACTGGTAGCTGAAGGCGGGGTAAACACGACTGATTCGTATTTGAAACATTTTTGCTGTTCCTCCCAGTAAAAAATGTTATATCAGTTTTATAGACTTGATTGATTGTTAACTATAATACATGGGTTCATGTGGCAAGCGATCTGGTATTAGATGTGTAAACTTTTTCTACTTTTTTAATTCTAACCAGTTCATCACCTTCAAGTGTGCTCTTATTCAACTCGAAAGGGCGATTACGAATGTTTTGGCAAACAAACTAGATATGTTAGGCATACCTTAGTACATCTCCAGTATGGAGAGGAGTGTGTGTGGCTACAATCGGAATCTACAAATAAACTGCATCACATATACAAGACGGATGTACACAACCTACAAAAATATGTGTAACAGATAGTGCCTGGCACGAGGGCCGAAACTTTAAACGCTAGCGACACCGCGCCGACCTCCTGTTGACACAGCGCACGGCAAGCGAACCAAAAAAATCAAGAAATAAGCGAGAGACTTGGTCTTGCCATTGAGGGGTTGGGTGGGGTGTATTCATTTTAGTTAGACAGCGCCGCCAGGTGTCGTTAGCGCGGTTGTAATTGTCAAGAAGGTTGTGGTGTAGAGAGAAGATATTTACTGGGTTATGTGCAGGTTGGTTTGTATAAAAAAAAAATATAATTTTGATCATGGCATAACAAGATAGTGGTAATTTCTAAGCTTGACCATACATGACGAGCAGTTGAGTAACCATCACAAAAAGTTAGTGCTTTGGATGAGTGAAGCAGCAGGCCCTTCATAATCTCGGCAAACTAACAAGCGCTATTACCCTGAGCGGTCAAAGTCCAGTGGGGCAAGCCGTTTCTTTCAACTAACGTAATATCTATTATTACTGCGATGACTGCCATAAGCTAACAGTAGTGGCGCGCGCACTGAAGACGGCAGAAAGAGCACCCAAGCAATACTGGTTCAATCAGGCGACCTCGCCTGTTTAACTAGAAAGCGCACGAAGCTACCACTGACTTAAATCTATTTTAGATACTGCTAAGCAGAGCGTTGGGTTTGTTTTGAGTTGACTGCCTTGAATTGTTTCACCAAGCACTTTATGACTTTTGTATATTATTGCTGAGATAACAGGCTTCAACTGCTTCGCTCAACGTCCTGCTACAACTTTTTTGGCTGCCGCACACACACGCACGTCCCCCCACCCCCACCCCACTCACGCACGTCCTCCCACCCCCACCCCAACGCACGCACGTCCCCCCACCCCTCAACCCCTACGCACGCACGTCCCTCCCCCACCCCACCCCACGCACATCACGTCTCCCCCCACCCCCACCCCGGACTGTCTATTGAGTGTGTGGTTGTTTGTTTTGTGTTTGTTGTTTGTTTTGTCCCTGCCCCCACTCATGCATCACCCCCCACCCCCACCTGCCCCACCCCCCACCCACACAACCAACACACTCAAGATCTATCTAAGTTTTAACAAGTTTAAATAACTTAAGTTCTTAACTTAAGTTACATCTAATTGTCCTTAATTCTACCACAAGTTATTTCCCCAAGAACATACTTAATTTACGAATCTAAGATTTTTAATAAGTACTTTAAAAGTACTATGAATTAAGTTTTTAATTAAGTTCTTGATCAAGTTCCTTAATAAGTACTTGATATAAGTGCCACCTTTAAGTAAAACCAAGTTCATATTCAGTTATCTAAAAATTATCAAAAAATCAAGCTATGTTTTTATCTTAATAGTAGAATCTAATAAAGAAACACACACGCCTCAAAAAACGAGATCCATCGTTTTGATACTGTCTTGCTCGGCTTTTTCTGCATAGAATATAAGGAAGGTCATACAATCCGAAGCAACCGCATTGATTACACATATCTGTCCTAGGAAATGTCTTTTATAGACTCAGGTCCTTTATTTATTGACTTCACAATTTATAATACGCATGATCTATTTTTATAAAAAAACTTAAAATATTAATCCATTATAAATGATCAAATGATGCTTGTTATTGGCGGTTTGGCGTGCATTGTCTTTTCTGTATTTAACGGTCCAGTGTGTTTTAACTTCTTTCTTTTCTGTATGGCCATTGTGTATATATTTATATAGCCATAATAACCTGCCCCCAACATCAGCAATGGCGCCAAAAATGCAACGTTTTAAGTTCCATATTCCATGAAGACTTTGGGCCCTTGTAACACATGATTTTAAAGCTGGCATGAATTCAATCTTTTTTCTGGCATGGCGTGTTATGTTTTCATGATGCAGTAACATAATTTTTTTGTCTGGTCCACTCTGCTAATTTTTTCCTGCTTCACAACACGCCAGATTTAAGGGTCTCCACCTGATTAGCGTATTCTTGGTTTACCTTCTCCCACCTGATTCATGTTTTCTGGTTCGATGATTTTCCAGCTCGTTCATTTTGAAGGGAAACAAAATCTAAATGAATAAAACTTAATTACTCCCATGATTGCCTGCTGGCGATAACAATGTTCCAATCTATATAATAAATCCATCCAGAGACCTAATGACTCTTGTTAAAACTGGATCTTGCGTTAAATCATACGTAATGATCATGTTCAGCAGAACAATGGGAGCAAATTACTGACTAATTTAGTGTTACCAACTAATGAACCGTATTTGCCCCACACTTTTCACCATTCTAGACCCCAGCTGGCGCTTCTACCATGTATGATACCTTTACAATGTCTAGCGGCGCCATCTGTTGAATCTGTTCAATGCTGAATTCATTCCGAGAACTGATTTTGTTTTTCCACACGCTGCCCTAAAGAAATACAGCCGCTCCTTTTTGGCATAACAGCTTGAACATCACTTGTGTCATTCATAAGTTTGGAAGGTTTAGGCCGCCATGTAGCTGTATAAGCATCACTGTTCATTTTTTTTATTAAATTTTATAATTATATTAATTTTATAAAAATGAGCACCGAAAAAAACTTGTTGCTCAACCTTGTATAACCCTTTCTGCTGTTATTGGAGCCTACTGTAGGATACGTCAATGCTTGGTAAAGCCTGTTAAGAATTAAACCCAGCAGAATCTTGGCAACTAGACTTTGAGGAATCAGCAAAGCTATGGCTATCATTGCACTTCGGTTGCCACGAAAGATTTACCTATTAAGCAAGGATAATACCAGAAATATAAATAAGATAAAAAAAAATACATTATAAAAAATGGCTTCACACGCAATTTTTAGGGATAGGCGTCGCTGTGGTGAATGCGCTTTGCAATTTAGCGGCAGTAATTTTGCATTTATAAACTGGGAATGCGCGAGAGAAAAAGACATAACAAAGCTATGAGCAACTATCAGCTGGCACAAACCCTAAGAAAGCAGATACTTGAGCATTAGATTGTATTAAATGACAGACACTAAAAGACAGGGCATGCAGCTTACACAATTTAAAAATGTATATCACGCAATAAAACACTTATTCATCTAGTAAACAGTCAAACCGTTCATAACATTTCCCCCACCAAAATTCAGTGACTTTTATCAACCATCATAAAAACAATAAGAATTCAAGAAATCGGGTTTATTGTCCGTTGGTAATGGACCGTGTGTCTTTTGTATGCACAAAATATTGGCTGTAATAAAAAATGAACAAAATCTATTAATTCCCCAAAGGATCTTGGAAGGGCATCACAGCAATACAAAGCAAGCCAGCGGCAGGAGTCCATGAACAAACAGCAAAAGAAATGTTATCTAAACAAGCGATTTGGCAATTTATTTAACCTGCACTAGGCAAATACAGAGACCACACTTTGTTCATACAATCCCATACACACCCATCAAAGGATCTTCTATATTTACCCTCTATAGATTTAGACGATAAAGATTTAAGTACGCACTCCAGTCAGATTGACATGGGCTTCAAATACAAAGATGCGGAGCCATTAACACAAAAGAGTGCTTCTGCTGTTGCTGTTGCTATAACAACGCTATACCAACGAGGGGCCACTAACTTTATCCTCGCATGATTTCAAGTCGATGATGGAAAAGAAATTTAAAAGGCCAAGTGAAGCAATTATTGTGAAACATAGAGTTTACCATTAAAAAGGCATTCCAGAGTTCACAGATCCACAGCTTAAGTTGAAAACTTTAACAAACAGTTAGCCGAAAGACTTTTCTACCTACCATATCACAGAGTGCCTATATTGACAATTCTACGCAACACAGAATGGGATTAGAAGACTGCCCATCAGTTTTTTGCGCGCACTGATAATAAGAATTTAAGGGCTAAAACAATACAAGCTATCAAAAGAAAAAACAATAAATGTTTGTTGGAAGATATCTTCATCCGACAAACTATTACCGTTTGTTTCAAAGTAAGTTAGCCTTTATTTACCGGGGGAAGCAGAAGGGGACCTCGCAATCATGGCAACCGATCCATTTGGAGTGTTGACCCGTACGAAAAAAAAGAATTGTAAAAAGGAATCCGCCCGAGTATTATTTCGAGAAAACTGACACAACAAAACAACCAGCTCCTCAAAGATCTTTTTGTGAAGGAGAAACTTCAGATAATCCCGCCAACACAGTTCCACTTTAATTAATTTACGGTCCCCAGTGCCCAATTGCATATGAAAACTCTGGAAACACAAACACCCGTTTTGTGTTTGTTTCTATATCTAATGACTTCTATAGTTACAAACAGTTGTAGTGATTCTCATGTAGATTAGATCGCAGTTTTACGTTGTACATGATGAAAAGTCTTAATGCCAAACAATGCTTCCTTTGTAGTTTGTCATGTGATATGTTATGACTGCACAACGCTGCGAGATATTCCTTTGCTTTCATAAAGATTTTACTCCTGGCTCGAAATACCAGTACATTTTTGACCTTTAACCCCACATACTCCTTGATCACCTTTCCCAGATATTATTCATCCTCATCTTTCCTAAAACCTTCTTGATAGTAAATTTAGAATGTAAAGGCGAGTCATAGGGTATCGGACGTGGTCATACCATCCTGCATGCCCATTAGTGCCACATTCGGTTTCCAATGTCTTATAGATGTCTTCAGTAGGGATATCTATAACAAAACTATCTGTATCAGTGTAAAGTTACTCTGGACTCAGGATACGAATGCTTAAAGTCGTCATCAAGAAATTCTAACATCAAAAGCTTTGATAATTCTAAACTGGTAAACCAATAAATACAGGTTTGTCTAAATTGACTTTCTTTTTTTTCATCATTCTGCCAAAAAGCTGACATGAAATCTTCCGAAGTCTCTGAAAATAGGTTTTGAAGTCACTTAATTCTTCATTCTCTTATGTGACTAATTCTGACACCATTGCGCTTGTGCGGATTCCTCATAGACTTTCCAAAACAGCTGTTTTTCATCAGCATGAAAAAGTCTTTTTCAGAAGCTCAGTGGATTTAGTTCTGAGATCAGTGTTCTCATATGTTAGGTTTCAATGAACTGTTCTTGATCAAAAGCATTATGCGATGAACTGCGACAACTCAAACCCATGTCTTAAATAAAATGTAGAAGCCTGTAATGACAGACATAAATTTTTTTGCCTCGAAGATTAGGCACAAGTTATAGGCGGCTCTTCTTGGATCCATCTTTAGACTTTCTGCAGCTAATGATAGTCAATATGCTGGACATGGATTCATGAGGATATTCAAATCATCTTTCTAGAAATGAAACCGAACCACTCTGTTGATCAGAGGCTTTAAAAAAACTGCACACCCACTTTAATGCCTTTTTGAAAATTATTCGTAACTGTTAACAATTTAAAGTTACGTAATGAATGATTGCGCCCCATTGCCCAACCATACAATTGTTTGCGTCTAAAGACAAGAATAGATAACCTTTTACTTGGATCATAGTCGTCTAAGTATTATGTTGATTGCTTTACCATAAAGAGCGACGCCATACTAATTCCTCCCACGCCATCCGTTTTCAAACAATCAGAAAACATTGTACGGTCAGACAAAAAAACAATCTGTACTCCAGTAAACTTAAGAAAGCTACCCAAGCTCATCCCGCGCATCAATATAAATGCCAGGATCCAAACTGTAATGTATCATGCAGGTCTTTCTAATAATTTTCAAAGACGGACCGCCAACAAACATACATCTGCCCTTAAATAGGAGTCATGATAGTCCCTCCCATCGTTTTACAATCACTTCTGCCACGCATCTTGATCATGCTGGTAATCAGAGTCACTGATGACCTTTCCTCTAAGACATAAAAAGAAACGCGCCTTTAGGAGGCATGTGGTCTTCGTCAAACCTTTCCCAACTGATCATTGTACTCATAAGGTAAACTGCCCTATCAAAACAAGAGATTGGATCAAAATATTCTTCCGTTATTGGGCAGGACTTAAGGACATAGCCAGGTGACTCTAATGATCCCATCATGTTTGCATAGAGTCGTAGAAAGACATGTTATTTAAGTTGAAACACATGTACTTTCTGATGACTGTGCAGATGCAAAGCTACCCCTGACCATCGTCCACTGCTTCTTACAAGGTGGGAGTCATAACCTCGCCAAGTTGTTGAAAGAATACAGGCACTTCCATGTCTTAGGTTCAAACTTTAGTGAAATTGCATTTGTTATGCGCTGCGCCTCTGAACATCCCACTAATTTGATCATGGTCTCTTACTGTGGGGTTTACAACTTGTGGCGTTAGCTCTAAACCGCAAATCCAACAATGCGGGCTGAGTCATACTGTTGTTGGTCTTCAGCGCCATTATGATTTTCAGGATAAAATTTAGATAAATAAACAGGCTTACGCACTTGCTTGCATATGCGTTTTAATAATGTTATTATCTGCAGCACTCTGGTCCTCTAAAAATTCTGGCTCTGAATAAACGCCATCCGACCAACAATAATGAAGGCTAATGAACAAATATCTGATGATACTCATTAAGACTGTTTTTTCGAAGTTTTTTGTTTTGCTGGCACCATCATAAGAACAATGATGATTCGAAGTCTGCGTAAAAAACTACGTATGGAGATTTAGCATCCGTTTCCAGTTCTTAAAACTAACTTTACTGCCTTCTGGGGCGTAATTAGATTCTGTAACACAGTCAACTGGGCCTAACCAATGTTTCTTATGTTTCGCTGCGCTTGAACAGACACTAGTGGCATTCTTGTTAAACATTTCTGCGAATTCTTTGTTTGTGCCCATCTTTTGAAGTATGCTGCATTAGTTTACTCATTGTTCGTATCAATTATAATGTTGGCAGGCCCGCTGGTGGAAAACATTATTAGAAGTCAACATGATTTTGTCTGGCTCGCAATCGTTTGACTGTTTCCTTGGACACTTTAATTGGCACCAAATCTGTTTTCCATCATCCCATGTTGTAGACATTAACAGTTTATTGTTTGTTTTGTTTCTTGTTAAACTGATCAATTTTGATCTACACTAACCAGGAAAGGATATACCACTAAAGTTAAGATCATTGATGTAAGGGCGATAGTAAGAACACTCTCTCTGCGTTTTGCGGGCTTAATGCAGCCTTGCGAGAACACACCACATAAAAAACATTGTTGTCTGTATTCTAATGTTTAGAACTGCTGCTTTTTTTGCGACTAACTGGAGGTAGGGAATGTGAGAACTTGCCAACAAACGTGCATCACTTAGACTGTTTTAAATCTGATCTCTAAGACTTCCGCCCTCTGACCAACCAGACCACTCATTATTGGCTTCTTCATCCGCACGTCAAACGTGTCAAGTCGTTCGCTGCCCAACCGGTGTTAAGTCGTTATGAAAAGAATAGTCAGTTGTTTATTCGAGACCCAGACTCTAGGTTTTCTCATTATTGTTTACAAAGTCGATTAAAACACTAACATTCAATAACTGTGCGGTCTATTGTTAGTTTACCTGTAAACATGAGAAATAGCATGACCAACGCTTTCACCTACGCTGCAGGATCAAATGACTTCTAAATCAATATTCATTCATGCTCTTATAAATTTTGGGGTGTCATGCATTGCTTTCAAAAAATTCGTCTTTGTCCTTCATATATCTTAGCCCATGTTGAGTCTCTTTCCTAACTCATAATAATTTATTTAATTAAAAAAAAATACTTAATCATAAACATTAGCAACGTCTTTTGTGCTTGGACTCCATAACTAAAGTAATAACACCTTTTGGTGTTGTTAATTGAGCTGTTTTAGAACAGAGTTTTTAATGTTTCGTTTACTTTTTTTAAGCATTATTCCTTTTTATATTCTGCTCGGGTCTGCTGTTGAGAAAAAGTTGTCACCGCCTTTCTTTGAAGATCAAACTTTGTCGTTTTGTATCATCAAAATCGGCTGTAAACGATTAAATTCTTCATCCGTGATGTTTGAGACAACAAGCGCTTATTATTGTCAGTTAAACGAGCAAAGTTTAGCTGTTATTAGTTGAACCATAGCATGTGCTTTGGAGTTTAGTTTTTTATTTTTTTGCTAGCGAGGCACCTACAGCTAATGAACACAGCCGAGAGCTAAAGACACAAACCCATCCTACAAGTAAAGCAGCGGGTGCGCTATGCCCGTTTCTAAGCACCCACACTCGTTTCTGCGTGATAGAGCGCTTAAGTCCATGCTCCATATTTTAACATAAGTAACAGCATTAAAGGCACAGAGATAACTCTTCGTTTGGTTTTTTCTGTATTTTGAAAGGTCTTTGCTCTAGTACTGCTGCATTGCGTATGTTTTTGTTTAATCTAAAGTTTTTATGTTAGGGGAGTTCTATTCTACTATCCTCTTCTTTTGCGCGCTGTAGCTACATTGGATAAACTTGAACAGACTTCATTTTTTAATAAAATACCAATAATTTAGTATAGTATACTTTTAATCTGTTATTTTCGCAATATTCAGCGTGCCAACATATATTAAAAACAAATGTACAATAAGCGGTTATCGGCTTCTTCCTTCTTTAATCAATTTGGAAATGTTTTTATTACGTCTCTCACACAGCTCTCCCGCTTCCATGCAACATGATATCCTCTGATGACCTAGAACAATCCATAAACCGTATTTTGGATTGTTAAATAATCAACAAGCCTAACATTGTGAAGATTAATCTTAGACACAAGTCTGCTGTTAGACTATCTACCCCTCCACCCCCAAACATTTTACATTATTATCGACAAAATGAATATAAGGTCCTAAGCCCCGCTAGCGTAGATTATGTTATGACTACCATCAATTTGGACATTGCCCTTTTCGCTATTTAGACTAAAAAACTTTCAATTGCTCTTTTGAACGGTTCTTTCATCTTCACACAGCAACTAAATACCTTTAAAGCCGATCTTGCTGCGACACTAAAACAAAATTCCATATAGTGTCAGCCCCTGCATCTGATAAGTTGATGATGAATCACTCTTTCGTAATATATTGATACTTTTTGAATGATATTGTTGCTCAATCAGCCTTGCTAAATTAGTTGCTAACAACACAAACATCTAACGTAGAAGTCAAACTGCTGTACATTGCTTCGAGTCTGTGATCTTATAACCCGTTGATTCGTTAAAAGTTCGTTCAATACAGTCCTTGTCTTTTAATGCTCTTGAAAGTAATGGCGCATGCGCTTTTAAACAACTCAAAATCTAAAAGGGCATGGAAAGCGATTTCCATACGAAACTTTACGGCTACCTACTTTTGCCGTCTTTAGAATCGTCAGCCCTATTCTATGTTTTAGTGCTTCTTCATTTTTCGATTCCTTGAAACGCAAGATCAGCCCTTTCAAACCGTTACCAAAGATCAGAATAGGTTAAAAATAATGTCTGCATTGTTGTAAAGAAAATATTACTTGCCCCTCAAGTTTATAGAAAAAATCTTACAATTGCCCGCCCCAAATTCGGACAACTGTCCCCTAGTATGTGACTGTATTGATTGACTCGAGTACATTTTGAAAGTAAGAACGCGCAGAGCCTGGCACAATCACTTCATCTGCTCCTAGTCCGAAATTTGACAGAAGAATTTATCTTCATCAATAGAAGAAGGATTATTTGGAACAGTAATATTCCTTTATTTCCCTTCACGCAAAGGGTTCTTTCATCTTCTATGCGGTCAAGAATCGAGCCATATGCAAGTAACATTTTTTTATAAAACAAATAAAAAAATAAATTAATAAAGACACAATGCAGCATTGAAGATGAAGATTATTGATGTTTTGATCGTTTAGAGCGACCTGGGTGATTCCCCTTGGAGCGGCATCGCTCGGGGCTCATCATTGCATGATGAATTAGCAGAAATCGGAGAACATACCAATCAACGACGTTATAAATTAACAGAAATTAAGGGTCCCCCCCAGAAATCATTAGACCAAAGTTTAGGCCAAGAACCTCCCGAATTTATAGACCCTAATTGAATTATGCAGTAAAAATAACCATTTAGTTTGTGAGGAAGCGACAAGGAACAAACGAGTTCAGCTTAACCAAACAAAAAAAGACCAACAAAGTTATTAGCCGTGGGCTCAATTAGAACATACTCCCTGCGAGCGTACAAAATCGCCTTTGCCTTGTTTAGCCAAAATTAAGGCGGAGGCAGTTGCTAAACATCACAACACACGCAAAGAACTCCCAACAGATAACCAAACTCAGCAAAACACTGGAACTTAAAGCAATAATCATCAGCAGTGAATTAAAAAATGTAATAGAACAGAATCCATTTATTTTTCAGAAGAACAAGCGTTAAAGACTATACACACTCGCCGCTACCCCAGCAGAAATAGCTGCCCATGATCGTACTTCTAAGAACACACAAGGCGAAATTAACAAACAATTTAGCAAAACTAGGTGAAACTAATGAGCATATAAGAAGAAAAAAGAAAATCCTCGTTGAGGCTGATGACGCCAACTTAGGGCATGATAATAAAGAAAGAATACCCAAAGACTAAAAGATCTTGAACAAGCAAGATCAGAAAGACTAGAAGTGCAAACTACAACCGAGACCAATTACGAACTCAAGTGATAGAATAAGAAAACTATCCGAAAATTTATATGAAGACACAACGCTAGCAAAACGACTCCGAACACAGTTTTAGATAGAGCAAGGAGTCACAATAGTAAGCGTTATAACACCTTATTATTAGCAAAATGCCACGCTGGTGTTATGGCTATAACAGGCGGCGGTTGGAGGTCAAAGTCCAGTGCCTCCGCCGCCATCGCTAATAACTCATGGTAAAAAACAGCTTGATCACTTGCCAGTTTTATTAAAATAATTACCTGTAAAGCCGGAACGCTTTACCAGAATATTGGGAAGAGTAATTGTTCAGCTGGCTTTCGCTACTGCAAAGAAAGTATTGGCTTTATGGGCCGAGCACTATATGGGCATATAGTTCTCTTAAATTGGGTTTAATATTAATTAATATTAAAGACAGTAATCCTAGGCCAGTTAATCCAAGACCAAGCGCTGGTCTTTTCATAAACATGGTCTTCGCGAACAGAGTCCAGACTTTGCTGAGTCCTTTCACTGGCCTTTGGCTTTGCCGCGTTATTGGATGACTTATTCTTGGTGTTCTTTATAATGTTTTTTGTAATATTACTGCCAGAATTTATGTCGTTTTTCCCAACCTTTCTGATCATCGCCTGCTATAATAAGAATTTCATTATTATAGTTTATTAATGTACTATCTGGAGACTGAGTCAGAAGGCAGCAAGTATAAACCAGTGCCAACATCAAAGTCTACTTTCGATCTTGCGTATTGTAAAAACATGTTGGTACCTTTGAATACTGAAGGTAAATCAACTGTAGAATTAATGGCGTCCTCTAAATTTGCTAAGATTGTTTTTGTGCGTCAAAGCCAGAAAAGGATCAGTTAGCTTGATCTTGCCTGTGCTTGCGACCTAGCAAACACCACACGTAAGTACGAATAAGTCGTTTTATCGGTACTATTCCCGCCCCTAGTTTAGGCCCTAGAAGTGGGTCTAAGATAAATGTTATGTCCAATGCTGTTTTATGCTCTTGCACTATGACCCGAGTGAAAAAGCTGTTGCGCCTTGAAGAGAAAGAGTGTAAAGGAGGATTCAGTCAAATTTTAAATTTCTGTGCATGCCCCAAAAATAAGGGTGCCTAGACCATGATTAAGATCCAACTTTTGTCTAAAGTCCGTCTTGTGTTAATATTGAATTCGTTACAGATCCTTTCAAAAGCCTTCATGTCTAATTAGTAGGCTGAAATGGATTTAAAAGATTTGTCATTTTTGGTAATAGGCGCTCGCATTCAGTCAAAATACGCCTAAAGGTGTAATAAAAATGAAATCTTGTACACGACCTCACCAAAGGATCATGCATGATTTAAGTGATCAGCATACGACACTCCACACCCAGTTGATGCACAACACACAGTCAAAGTTTAACTGGTTCTGATAAAACTCATCGGATGACTAAACCACGCTTTCGCGATGTATCATTTTAATTAGGGGGGATAAGATATCGGTTTAATGCGAACTCACCTTTAATTAAAAGCGACAGTCCTGGGTCCACAGAAATGTCGAGTGTCAGTTGTTATATTTTTAAGATTGTAGTGCGCCACCCGAATATTATGCATCAGTAAATTTGAATGCACTCATTTTTAAATTGTTTTAAAAAAATGTATGTAACAATAACTAACTCAAGACCCGCCCTTCGTTTTTAGAACATGCATAGAATAACATTGCGGGGCCAAAACGTCGCGCTCCATGAAATATTTTACAAAGTTCGTATGGTTTAATATAACTAAATGCCAAGGGGAATAATAAGATTACAAAAATATAAAGGGAGAACAAACGACTAAAACAGTTAACAATACCTGATGGTTTATTACGGGTTTTTGCCACTAAAAGAAGCAATGAGTAACTTAGACATATCTTAAACTTACCAATGCAAATCTAAAACAATATTAACATACAAACCTGAAGAAGCAAAATACGATTTTGATAAGAGCTAGCTAAAATGCTAGGCTTTTACAACTAGCTCATCTACACCCACTCATAGTTATACGTGTTTCGCCAGATGAAACTACGTTTTTGAGGGGGAAATGTCGCACAAACTTGCATTACATTCATTACTCTATGTTCATTTCGAATAGGCTAAGCACTGATTAAAACTTATAATGGGAAAAAAAAAAAATGGAAGGCCCTCAACTGTTTTAAAGTAACCCTACTGCCGTCAGGGAAAGCTGCAAATTGCGAGATGAAATTATACAATTACCTAAATTACAGTATAAAAGATAGTTTGTGGAGGTCGGATCATTTAATATAAAAATCCAAAGACAAAACGGGGAAAAGTCGTAAAATGTGATAACCTGCACATTTGTTTTGAAATAAAATAATACGCTACTCAAAAATAATGTCGCGTGGGCCCAGAAGAAAACCAGAGTTAACATTAGTCGCCTGTGAGGTGTATAACCGTAGAATTAAAAGACCTTGCAGACGTTTGCGGACTTTGTACAAGAAACGTGAGATAGGCACTTGTATGGGTTTTGATTACATCTAAAGATGGAGATTAATAAAACCCAAAGAGGTTACGCCAGAAAACAGGTTTCCTAAACTGAACCGCTGCCCAATCAAGAGGCAAATAATGTTTGTGCCCAAATAAAATAAATCTTTAGAAAACCTGACCTCACATGGCACTTAGAACCATATTTAGGAATGGAAAATAAAATATGGAAAAATCATAAGCCCATTTACATAATTTAGCCGCCAAAAAAGTTTCAGAAAAGCATTCAACTCTGCCCATTACATTGAAAGTCTTATGCCAGAGGACAATAGTCCGAAAGAATAGACATAACGCAGTATGGAATAAACAGTAAACATCCTCCAAAAAGAACAGTTTTGAAAGATCCTTCTACAAACTTACATTCATTCCGCATAATGAAATATGAGACACTTTTCACAAGATATTTGAAATTACCTGATAACAGATTGTAAAGATGGATGGGGTAAGTGGGCATTAGTGACGTCCTTCTAAAAGGAATTCTAATAGCTTGGCAAAACCTTAGACGATGAAAAACTAAGTACCGGGGGGGGCGTCATTCTTCACAATGGCGATGATATTAGTCATAACAACAAGCAACAAAATCAATATTAGTCTAATAGAAAACAATCATACAAGAACTGAATGGACTAATCTTACGCATTTAGGCCTCATAGGTTTATACACTGAATAAAGAATTAACAGTGGACGTGATCAAAACAATAACCGGATAGATAAACAGGTTTTTCTGTTATAAAACAATGGACAGTTAAACGTTTTTTTTTTTTTTTTTTTTGGGGGGGGGGGGGGTTTTTAAAAATTTTTTTTTTTTTTTTTTATGACAAAAACCCCTCATTGTTCATATTGATTTGTGGACAGACTGGTTGTGGAAAAACAATATTTATCCCTCGATCCTGTTTACAAACATTTATCGTTATAAATTTGATCATATTTTGATTTTCTGCCCAACACTTAAATGTAAAAACATATCAAAAATGTAGAAGGTTTATAAGGACCCAAATGACATAAAATTAGATTATCCTAGCAATAAACAGAATGAGTGTTTAGAACAGTTATAGACTGTGTTTGAAGGAACGCAAACACTATTTATTCAAGATACTGTTCAGCAAAAGAGACATAGTTAAAAAGAGAAACACTTGTCCGAAACTAGCTTTCAGCGGAAGACAACACATGCTGGGAAAAAGTGGTGGAATTTTTATGCCAGAAATATAACGCGGTTTTAAAAGACTTAAGAGAAACATTTTAAAAGACGCTGTACTATATTCCATGAAAGACAACGACTCATTGAAGAAAATGTATTGCGCAAAATGAGTTATTGAAAACGACCAAGAAAAACATAGGATTAACAAAAAACTAAAATCTGAAAGTTTAGTAAATAGAATTAAAAACTGATAACCCTGCACATATTTTGTTTGTAGATAATCGTTATTTTTTTGTTATAGACGTCTTAATTGCCAAGAACATTAATTAAAGCGCTTTGCGTGTTGAGGGGTGCAGCCCCCTCTCTGTTGTCTTGGCTGTCTCCTCTCTCTGTCTCACTCTCTCTGTCTGTTCTGTCAGTCTGCGGTGATTCTCTCTCTCCTCTCCGCCACATGACCAGGCGGCTTTCAGGCCACTTTCGCCCAAAAAACACGGTGGTTTAAGCAAGTGAGCCAGGATTGGTAAAATACTGTTCCTCTCGTGTCAGTGGCCGATGTTTTCAAACCTCTTCATTGTGCAGGCTGTCGATGCTGGCACTGCTCAACTCTCTGATAACAATGTCTCCGCTCATCGGTGTGTCAGCGAAGTCAGCCGTCCGTGCCTTCAGCAGGAAACGTTTAACCACCCCAGCTCAAAAGTTGACAATCCAGTGTAATGAATCATTGTAGCGAACGAGTTTTGTCTCCCCCGCCCGGAGCACCCATGCACAGCCAAAGCGCTTACAATTCAGAGTATGCTGTATGCCGCCGTGTCGTGAGACCATTCTACTGTCCCACGATGTGGAATAACTCCTGCCCGCTTCACAACACAGATTGGAAGGAACTTGTGGAAACCAGAAGATATCGGGCCCGCCACCACACCGCTTCGACTGCGGTCCACGATTTCACCTGACATGGCACAACATATTACTGCAAGCCAACGGAACAAACCTGAGACAACAACACAGTGAATGAGACCAGCAGATACGTAAGGATCTGTCAGCTCTTAAGTCATAACTAGGGCAAGTCATTGTGCAGTGGCGATGAGAATAACGACAGTGCGATAGGCAGAGCAAGAGAAAGTACGACTAATCCTAGTGCCATTCAGACAGAAATACTGACGTCGCAAACTACATACGGACACGAACAAACAAAAAGAGGCTACAAACACAGTGTCCAAAAATCAATGGGGAATTTAACGTGAACAAATACAGAATCTGAACCTGAAATCGTCGGTTAGAAGAATTGTCGCGCAGGACAATCTTCGGCTGTTCGGCATTCCACACAGAGTTCACGTGAGGATTACGATCAGTGTGCGAAACGGGTGTGGAAGCCCCTCAACCGCGTTGATGGACAAAACTTGGACTGATCAGACATAATCAGAGCCCATCGAACAGCAACGGGTCCTCCCAAGCCAATGATTGCTATATTTCGCAATTGGAGAACAAGCTGGAAGTCATCAAATCCTTAACAAGTTATATGCCGAAGCTAGTAAAATCAGAAAAAAGTCACTTCCAAATTAATTTCCTCTTGTAAACATTTTTCTTTTTCTATTCAGTGTCTGGTGGTCATTGATTCTGTGACAATCAATGGTAATGTTTTACGAGATGCTGTTGTTTTTGTGTTTTGCTTTTGTCCAACACAACTTTAGAACGTTGGACTTTGAGTGTGTGACTGTGTACACAGATGTCTAAAAATTTTGACTTGTTGGGTAAATTTTGTTCAGAAATTGTTCTTTATATGGGTAATAAGTTCACGCCCCCATGTCATAACGGCTGTACAGCTATTGACATTAAAATATCATTGAGTCATTGAGTCATTGAGTCTCTCTCTCTCTCTCTCTCTCTCTCTCTCTCTCTCTTCTCGGATGTCTCTCTCTCTCTCTCTCTCTCTCTCTCTCTCTCTCTCTCTCTCTCTCTGGATGTCTCTCTCTCTCTCTCTCTGGATGTCTCTCTCTCTCTCTCTCTCTCTCTCTCCTCCTCTCTCTCTCCTCTCCTCTCTCTCTCTCTCTGGATGTCTCTCTCTCTCTCTCTCTCTCTCTCTGGATGTCTCTCTCTCTCTCTCTGTCTCTCTCTCTCTCTCACCCACCCACCCACACACACACACACACACACACACGCGCGCGCGCGCGCATGCACGCACGCACGCACACACACACACACACACACACACACACACACACACACACACGCGCGCGCGCGCGCGCGCGCGCATGCACGCACGCACGCACGCACACACACACACACACACACACACACACACACACACACACACACACACACACACACACACACACACACACACACACTGACGTGGGTTAAAGCTCGCACACACGGAAACAAAGACACAGACACACACAGACAGACAGACAGACAGACAGACACACACACACACACACACACACACACACACACACACACACACACACACACCACACACACACACATGTATGCACACTCATGCGAGCACACTTTTGACAGCACATACCCTCGGCAATGACTTCTCGACGTAACTGATATCACGGTAGTTCAGCTAACCTGTAATGTTGATTGCATTTTCCCATGTGTGAGACCAAATCTCTAATCATGTTTTGATTTACACACAACAAGACTTTCACGACACTGGTCTGGCTAAGAATATAGAAGACGACCATGGTGGAGTGCGTTTGTTAAGCTGTCCTTCAAGGCTCTGGCAAGGAAACAAAATGAAGTTAATTCTTGTTTCTTCCCACATGTCTGACATATAACATCAACTTGAATGTTCTCCATTCATGAACCACTGTTTTCAGTCCTTAAATGTTTGTACTCATTTGAACTCTTATTGAGCCATGAGTTTAAAATAGACACAAAAGTGGACTGCGAAATATTTTTTTCAAGTGTAAGCAGACATATATTTGTCGTTATTTTCTAGTTTTTGTGTGAGTGAATGAGTCTGTTTTGAGTCTGCAAGATTGCCTCGGCATCGAATGCCTTGTGTGTGCCGTATTCTTGAAAGCACACAATGCCAAATAGACGTTCACATAACATGTTCTTCACGTTAAATATTTTCAAACTTCATTTCAATTAAATCGAGGTTATTTGTATTTGTTTCTGTCCGTCTTTGTGTTTGTCTTTTGATCTCCCTTGCATCCTTGGGTGGATCCTCAGGCGCAGGCTTAAAGATTGTCCCCTACATTTTCCACTGTTTGCATGTCTTTAGTTTTTCAGCAGCTTTTTGTTCCTCCCCACACTCTTATTTTGTTTCATTTACCAACCTTCACTGGCTGCTTTGGGGTGCTGTTGGATACTTTTTTTAACCCTCGTGGTAAGAACACTACAGTTTTATGGACTGTGGTGTGTCTCTATTTGACCCCAGGAGCACAGACACAATCAGCCGTGTCTCCTTGATGAGTCCGACTCAGCGGACGAAAGGCCTAGGAGCAGGCAATACAAGTAGATCTGCCCTCAAGAGGGATTATGATGGTTTTCTCATGCAGCCAGTGAAGAGTTTTTCATATTTATAATATATTTTCTTAATTTTATGTTCCCAATTTTTTCATCTTCACCCCCCCCCCACCCCCACCCCGCCTTAAAGTTCAAATCTTTACCAAGTCATTACTGTGATGACGGAGGGGTGTTGGCCTGCACTTGTTTTTTTCCCCCCACAATTAGATTGTTCATCTTTATATTTGTCTGACTTTATTCAAGTTTAAAAGGCTGTGTCAGTCTTGAATAAAAGTTCCTCTGTGTTAGGTTTTCTTATGGGAGCAAGAGTTGCCCTACTTGGTTGTTGAATAAATTGTTTATAGACTGGACAGATGTTGAATTGAAACAACCAAACAATACAAAGGAAAAACGTCTCTCATTCTGTCCAGCAAAATGATGACCTCAGTAATAAGAGGACCTTCAGTACCCAATATATGAGAAGAAGAGAGAGAGAGAGAGAGAGAGAGAGAGAGAGAGAGAGAGAGAGAGAGAGAGAGAGAGAGAAGACAGACAGACAGACAGACAGACAGACAGACAGGCAGACACAAACAGAGACAGAGACAGAGAGAGAGAATAAAAAAAAGAGTTGACAAGAATCAAAAGGAATTTTTAAAGCATTGAACATTATGGTATCATTATGGTATCATTAATCAGTTGGTTAATCTTGTGTGAAGGGTACAAAATGTAATAAAACACACGACGCCTTCATATCATCTTCCCTGCTTTGTACACTTACTGAGCAGGTTTATAGACCACT
>CM031599.1:12393173-12410673 GCA_018398815.1 Conus ventricosus | reverse complement strand
TGCCCAGTCACGTGAATCACATGACACCCCAAGAATAACCTCGAAGAATGACTTTGACTGATTGTGTCCAATCAAACGTGAAACCGTTAGTCAATGTAGGTTGTGACTGGTTGCCAGGTAAGCCTGCTGGGACAGTCCACCCCTATAAAAGGGCAAGCTCAGCTACCATCAGCCAGATTAGGTCCCTTTGGTCTACAGACTCGCAGAACCCACTGTTCATATTGTCACCAGAGCGCACAGAAGGTAAGTGGAAGCTCTGGTCTTTTTATCTGCAGACTCAGACTTTAGGACTGTTCAATGTGTGCTCTGCCTTACGTTTACAGTTGCTTGTTTTCCATTTGCTGCGTTTTACTTTCTTCTTCTCTTATTCGCTGTATTCTTCTTCATCTCTTTTTCTCTCCTCCTCCTTTCTTATTTCTCAACCTCATCTCCACCTCCTCAGTCTCTTCCACGTCCTTTTCTCTCTTTCTATTCTATTTTTCATGCTTGTAATGACAATGTAGAACACAATTCTTGAAAAAGCAAAGAGGAAGTGCACCCCAGAATGTGTGTCTGATTAGGCCTCAGTATTTCATGACTGGCTTGTCACAGACTTCTCTTTGGATGGAACTTAGGATGTCAGTGTTGAGATTACTTGACGATGTAACACTATGTATCATTTGTCAATTTTCTTTCAAATTATCGTGTGAGATTTTTGACTTTCTGTCTATCTTCTCTACTGCTTTGAGGTCCATATGTGCCATTCAGTTTTCATCAACGAACACTATACATGTCTTTCATTCACAATAACGTTTTACTGCTGAGGTGTAGTTCAGTCAGCATCACGTTGTACCACGTGTAATTTAGTCGGCATCACATTTTCCTACATTGTGTAGTTCAATCAGCGTTGCGTTCATGAAACTTTCACTACATGTGTAGATCGTCACGTTTTGTGTAGCTCGATCAGCACGTTTTACTACATGTGTAGTGAAGCCAGGAAAGTTTTACTGCACACGTAGTTCTTTCAGTATCAGCTTTTATTATGTTTGCCATTTAAGTGAGCTCTGATATTCGCCACTGTCTACATCTTTTTACCCAGTTAGTTTCTAATCAGTTACTACACATACTGTTCAGTGAGCTGTACCTGACCTGTACGACTTATGGTCTTTGTTCTGAAGGGTTTTCTGGCAACGTCTATGTTCATTTATTGATGTGAGAATTAACAGATGACTCATCTGGTGCCGTTGATGGATAAAGTCGCGAATTATATGTGGTTGTTTTGTGTAATTTGTACATATGTGTGCACTGAGTGACTTGTAGGATAATCAGTGTTCACAAGTTCTCAGTGCTTTGTATTTATGTGCGTACTAAGAGGCAGGTGGTGTGGGGAGAGATTTCAGGTTTGTTTGTGGTTAATTCATTGATGTGCCAGTAACCAGGCAGTGTAACGTTTCCCAATTCAATCTGTTTATTTATTACTAATATGTATGGCATGTTTTGGGTTGGTACTTTTCCAGATTGCTTTCTCCACTTTTTATCTTTGACTGTGTGTGCTCCATGATGGCTATTGATGTTTGTACTGGATGACAGGCAGTCTGTAGGAAATGTTCCAGTGTACTCTGTATTTGTTTTTCTTGTTTGTGCACCAGGTGACGAGTGGTGAAAGGAAGTTTCTCAGTTTGCTCGGTACACTTTTTTCTTTCTCTCTTTCACGTGTGTGCCAGGTGATTGTTTGTGAATAGGAAGTTTCCCAGTTTACTCTGTATGCTTTTTATTTATGTGCACGCTAGGAAATGGGTACATTGTATGAAGTTTTCCAGTTTGCATTGTGTACCTTTTATGTGTGTGCTAGGTAATTAGCAGCCTGGCAGTATCAACTTGAAGCTGTGCGCCTTTTTCCAAGTAGGAATGAAATATACTAGCTTCATTCGTCTGGACTATATGTCAATTTTACTATATATGACTGTTCTCTCTTATTGTCAGATGATGAAAATGATGGTGGCCGTAGCTGTCGTCCTGTTGGGCATTGTCGCCATCCATGGCAAACTCTACAGTGATGGTATGTTATTTAATGTATCTCTAAATGGTGTCTTGGAACCTGTCCTGAAACACCATACTGCTTTGTGTTGTATAACCATCATCCCAGTAGATTTCTACATGTAGCATTTAATCTGCTCTGACAATGGACAGCTCTTAGCTTTAGTAAAATGTTTTCTGTTTCCCTACGTGTTCATTTTATACAGAGATGAATCAGTTAAAACTAATGCTCCATACGGTAGATGTGCACACCACCATATAAGAAGTGAACATGTCGGTGACTCAGTGACGTAATGCTTGCATGTCATGTTTTGTATATACACAGTGATGCTGCTTGGAGGGAAGCAGACCACAAACATGATGACAGGACAACTGATGGTGCCTTACAAAGGAGGGTGGGAGTTGGTGTGTGACAGCAATTTCACCCAGACAGAGGCAGAGGTTGCGTGTAAGGAATTCCATCCAGGGTTCACATATGTTGCGTTTATCAAGGTAAGGTGTGTGTGTGTGTGTGTGTGTGTGTGTGTGTGTGTGTGTGTGTGTGTGTGTGTGTGTGTGTGTGTGTGTGAGAGGAGGGGGAAGGGAGGGGAGAGAGAGAGAGAGAGAGAGAGAGAGAGAGAGAGAGAGAGAGAGAGAGAGAGAGACAGAGGCATAGAGAGTGGAGAGATGGGGTTGAGGCAGGAGTGGGAACAGATAGAACATGTTTTCAATATACTGCTTGATAGATCAGATAATTCCTAGGTTTATATCGCGGGATAGGGAGGCAGGAGAAACGGATTGAACTCGAACTAACTGCCCATTGAGGAGGATAAGGGGTGGGATGTGGGGCGAGGGTTTGCATCGTCAAGGAATAAGCGAATAAGACCTGCCGTGCAGGTCAAATGGCAGTCGGGATAAAGAGAAGTCATGGAAAGAAGACATGAAGTAGAGGAAGGCTTAGAAGGAGGAGGTTGCTGGAGATAAGGTGTGGTGTCTGTCCTAGGGCTCTGCCTATGGCTCCAGTTTCCAGTACAACATCACCACCGTCCAGTGTAATGGGACAGAGGAGAGAGTCTCCCAATGCGCCATCGACAACACAGGGACATGCAGCAGCGGCCATTACGTATCCCTCGCTTGCAGTACTGTTCCCTTTCCCAAACTGGTAAGATCACACAGCTGTTGTATATGCCACAAGATCTGATCAGAATATGAAGAGAACTTCCAGAACTCAGGCACCCTCACACGGATTGGGGTAGGGGTGGTTGGATAGGGGATGGGTGGGGTAGGTATGGTTGGATAGGGGATGGGTGGGGTAGGTATGGTTGGATAGGGGATGGGTGGGATAGGTATGGTTGGATAGGGGATAGGTGGGGTAGATATGGTTGCATAGGGGATGGGTGGGGTAGGTATGGTTGGATAGGGGCAGGGTGGGGTAGGGATGGTTAGATAGGGGATGGGTGGGGTAGGGGTGGTTGGATAGGGGATGGGTGGGGTCAGTATGGTTGGGGAATGGGTGGGGTGGGGTCTGGAAAGAGGGGTGTTATAAGTCAGCTTTATGTTCACAAGATGCTTGGCTTCAGGACCGTTGTCCTGTGACAGAATTACTCACATGGCTTCAGGAGTCTGTCTTCTGTGACAGAATCACTCACATGGCTTCAGGTGTTCCTGCGATAGAATCACTCACATGGCTTCAGGTGTCCTTCTGTGACAGAATCACTCATGTGGCTTCAGGTGTCCTGTGACAGAATCACTCACATGGCTTCAGAACTGTATCCTTCTGTGACAGAATCACTCACATGGCTTCAGGACTGTATCTTCTGTGATAGAATCACTCACATGGCTTCAGGACTGTATCCTGTGACAGAATCACTCACATGGCTTCAGGACTGTATCCTTCTGTGACAGAATCACTCACATGGCTTCAGGACTGTATCCTTCTGTGAAAGAATCACTCGCATGGCTTCAGGACTGTATCCTGTGACAGAATCACTCACATGGCTTCAGAACTGTATCCTTCTGTGACAGAATCACTCACATGGCTTCAGGACTGTATCCTTCTGTGACAGAATCACTCGCATGGCTTCAGGACTGTATCCTTCTGTGACAGAATCACTCACATGGCTTCAGGACTGTATCTGTGACAGAATCACTCACATGGCTTCAGGACTGTATCCTTCTGTGACAGAATCACTCGCATGGCTTCAGGACTGTATCCTGTGACAGAATCACTCGCATGGCTTCAGGACTGTATCCTGTGACAGAATCACTCGCATGGCTTCAGGACTGTATCCTGTGATAGAATCACTCGCATGGCTTCAGGACTGTATCCTTCTGTGACAGAATCACTCACATGGCTTCAGGACTGTACCTGTGACAGAATCACTCACATGGCTTCAGAACTGTATCCTTCTGTGACAGAATCACTCGCATGGCTTCAGGACTGTATCCTTCTGTGACAGAATCACTCGCATGGCTTTAGGACTGTATCTGTGACAGAATCACTCGCATGGCTTCAGGACTGTATCCTGTGACAGAATCATCGATGGCTTCAGGACTGTATCCTGTGACAGAATCACTCGCATGGCTTCAGGACTGTATCCTTCTGTGACAGAATCACTCGCATGGCTTCAGGACGTATCCTTCTGTGACAGAATCACTCACATGGCTTCAGGACTGCATCCTGTGACAGAATCACTCACATGGCTTCAGGACTGTATCCTGTGACATAATCACGTAATGACTTCAGGACTGTATTTTTCTGTGACAAAATCACTCACATGGCTTCAGGTGTCTTTCTGTGACAGAATCACTTACATGGCTTCAAGACTGTATCCTTCTGTGACAGAATCACTCACTGACCTGTTCTGTCTTGTCATAGTTTTGCATTATCTGAGGGTCTTCCAACTTGTTTTTGTGAAGAACCAAATCATCTCTTTTCAAACTTAACTGGTGTCTGTGTGTGTGTGTGTGTGTGTGTGTGTGTGTGTGTGTGCGCGCATGCGCGCGCGCGCGCGTGCGTGCGTGCGTGCGTGCGTGTGTGTGTGTTGTGTGTGTGTTGTGTGTGTGTGTGTGTGTGTGTGTGTTTGGAAAATGGTTGAACGAATGAATGAATGTGTGTGAATTTGTGTATGTACATGTGAATGAGTGAATGAGGTAATGTGCACGTGTTGTGTGTATGTTGTGTGAATGAATAAGTGCGTGTATGTGTGTGTGTGTGTGTGTGTGTGTGTGTGTGTGTGGGTGTGTGTTGTGTGTGTGTGTGGCTGTGCATGGCACGCGAACGTGTGTGTAGTATGTGTGCACGCATGTGCATCTATGTGCAGGCATGTGTTTGTGCGATGTTTGTGTGAATCCAAATAATTTAAGCCCAAGTGTCATCTCGTGTGGGAAAAAGGGGTCTCTTCAGATACCAAATCCACAATGATCGTGTTCAATGAACAAATGAGCCATTGACAGTACTGTGATCCTTATTGATCGTATGTACAGAGAACGAGCTGTCCATCCTCGGTGACTCCACAACCTTCAGGGCAGTGGTCCGTTGGAGCTGTCCACTCTGGGTTTCACCGGCCTGGTGTGTGCCGACTGTGGGATGACCATGACGCGACCGTGGCCTGCAGGGAACTATCTAGCTGGTCCAAAGGCATTGCCTACAGTCACTATCTACTGGTGACACACCAATGTCAAATATTTGACGTCGGAGTTTCAGTGCAAGTGAGTGACAAAAATTAATTCCTCTAGATAACCTTGAAAGTTGCCATAAGCGCCCCCCCCCCCCCCCCCCCCCCCCCCAACCCTCCCCCCGCACCTGTGTATTATGAACTGATGCTGTTTACTTTTAAGCATGCCTAGGTGTAGCATTTTGATTCTCTAGACGATAAAAGAATTTTAAACTTAGCACTCTATTTGGAGTTTACGTTGCCAGTATCAGGCGTGGATTATAAGGGTGGTGGCATTTCCACTGTTCAGGAACGTTGCTCCCACTACTTTCCAATAACAAAAAAAGTTGAAAATACCATCTCACCCACCCCTAATTCCTTCCTATGCCTTCTGGACAAACTGTGCATCTCTTGAGTGTTTGTTCTTTCTATCATGTTGCTCATTTCTGTTAATTAGTCAGTATAATCTCTTTTACGAGAAAAGTAGTGCTCCTTACGTCTTTCTGACCATCTCTTTGTTTCGTAATAGTTGCTGAAAGAACATGAATCAAAGTAGAGAGAGCTAATGCTTGAAACTGGCCAAAGATACTAAAGTACTTCATGTGAAAGAAGCGGGGAAAGGCTAAAAAGAACAGACGACAAATGAGGAAAGCAAGGGGGGAATGGGTTGGGAAAAGTTATAACAAGGAAGCAATTTTTTTTTAATCACAGACATGTAGAACAAAGAAATGCAAGAAATCATAGTCGAAACAATGGACAGTCTGGGAAAAATAGTGCCTAACAGCTAAGGAAATGTAGTGCCTAATACCTAAGGAAAAGAAGAGCCCAATAGCTAGGGCAAAGTGATACCTAATAGCTAAGGAAAAATAGTGCCTGATAGCTGAGGAAAGTATATAAATAAGATAGGAAAATACCATAAAATGGGGAGGATGGAAGAGGGGGAAGTACAAAAAGGGAACGTATGAACAAGTCCACAAACAGAAAGGTCAAGCTGAAATGACAAGGATGGGTCCATATGGAATTTATGCAACGAATAAAAAGACTTGTGTTCATTGGCATCTCCGATTTCCAGTGTTGATCTACAACCACAACAAGGATGTAATGTATCTGGAGAGGCAGTATTGGCAGGAAATGTGTGGATGTGATACAAAAGGGACTATCGATTTTCTTTTTCTTTTTCATATCGCTATCATCGTCATCATCATCTTCATCATTATCATCATTATGAACATCATCATCATCATCGTGTGTGCAGTGGAACTGAAGGACGTCTATTGGACTGTCCTCACATAGAGACTGGCAACGTCTCTCAGTGTAGAAGTGGTTTCTACGCCGGTGTCGTCTGTGTCGAACCACAAGGTCAGTGCTGGCTGCGGATTGTACCACCACTTTCGCATTTCGTCTGTTCAAGTGTTTGGGATTTTTCCCCAACTCCCATTCCAAAGCAAGAAGATTGTATGCTTGTATTCCTGCACTGATGTCTGCCATGGTAAACGTCTGTACATGATCTTGTCTTAGATTACCATTGTCCAGTGTTCATTTGGGATTTGTTTACATTTCAGTTTAGTATTTTTGTCACGAAAAGCGTTTCTAGATTCTTTCCGCATCTTGCTCTTAAATGCTCTGTGATCCAAAGCTGATCAAATTTACTGCGTCCTTCGAGCAGGGCAGATCACTATTTCCTATTCATATTTCTGTATTCTTCATCTGCTGCTAGGAGCATTTTGACCTTTTTAAACATTTAGCGTTCTATTCCATGTCAGTTATGTATACCACACCAAAACAATTCCTGACACATAGAGGGGAAAGATGCACAATATTGAAACGGTTACTTAGGTGTAGATTTTCACAACTTTATTTTTTGACGAAGAGATTAATTGCATGGATACAAAGCATCGCCTTCCATAATCTTCGTCTTGCTGAGTGGTAGTACTTCTGACCCAGCTCTCAGACTGTGCATTGCGTTGTCTTGAATTCATTGCGTTCTGAAAAACTGCATTACATCGCACCACATTACATTCACTCGCTTGGTATTGGTTGGCATTACATTATAATACATTGTATTGCATGGTGTTCCTTCGCATCGCATTGCATGACACCATATTGCATAATATCATCTTTCATCTCATTGTGTCATTTTATCACGTGCACGTGACAGATGGTGCAATGACCTTCCGGCTGCGGAGGGCAGACAACCCCTTCCATCAAAGTGACGTCGACAGCGGCAGGGTGGAGGTGAAGGTCCATAGTTGGGGCGCCCTCTGCGCTACGACTTGGTCCTATACTGATGCGCAGGTCTTCTGCCGGTCGCTCAACTTCACTGGGGGTCAGGTGCAGGATGTCTCTGAGGAGTTCGCCCCACACAATGGTCCTTTGTGGGATCCCTACTTCATGTGCACGGGCAAAGAAACGGATTTGAACCAGTGTCCGCACCACGGCTGGGAACAGGTCCACAGCTGTCACAGGTTGGCTGGAGCCACCTGCTATGGAAAAGGTGAGCTAGATTGTTGGGAAAGAAGAGGTAGGTTGTCACAGGAAAAGTGAGCTACATTGTTGGGAAAGGAAAAGTAGGTTGTCACAGGAAAAGTGAGCTGGATTGTTGGGAAAGGAAAGGTAGGTTGTCACAGGAAAAGTGAGCTGGATTGTTGGGAAAGGAAAGGTAGGTTGTCACAGGAAAAGTGAGCTAGATTGTTGGGAAAGGAAAGGTAGGTTGTCACAGGAAAAGTGAGTTAGACTGTTAGGAAAGATGGGAGGTTCACACGGAAACAGGTGAGGAAAATTGCCTTTTGTGGGAAAGGTGAGGTAGCTTGTCACATGAAAGGTGAGACATATTGTCTCCTGTCGGAAAGATGAGGTAGATTGTCATAGAACAGGTGAGGAAGATTGTCTGTCGCGGGAGAGATGAGGTACATTAGCACAGGAAAGGTAAGGAAGATTGTCCGTAAGAAGGGTGTGGTAGGTTGTCACAGGGAAGATTAGAAAGACTGTCTGTTGCGGGAGAGATGAGGTACGTTGTCAAAGGACAGGTAAGGAAGATTGTCTGTTGTCAGAATGGTGCTATAGGTTGCTACATAGAAGATAAGAAAATTGTCTGTTGTCAGAATGGTGCTATAGGTTGCTACATAGAAGATAAGAAAATTGTCTGTTGTTAGAAGGGTGTGGTGGGTTGTCACAGGGAGATTAGAAAGATTGAAGTAGGTTGTCAAGTATAAAAGTAGTAGGAAAGTTGTCTGTTGTGGGAAAGGTGAGGTAGGTTGTCTTTGTAGGAAAGTTGAGCCGGGTTGTCTGTTGTAGGAAAGGTAAAAAAAATGTTGTGTGGTGTAGGAAAGATAAGCCAGGTTGCCTGGTGTACATGTAGGAAAGATCAACCAGATTGTCTGGTGTAGGAACAGTTAGCTAGGTTGTCTGTTGTAGGAAGGATACGCAGGTTGTCTGTTGTAGGAAAGATAAGCCAGGTTGTCTGCTGTAGGAATGGTGGGCCCAGTTGTCTCTTGTAGTAAAAATGGACTGTTGTAGGGAAGATGAGCCAAGTTGTGTGTTGTAGGAAAAAGCCAAGTTGTGTTGTAGGATCACTATAAGCCAAGATGTGTTGTGGGAAAGATATAAGCCAAGCGGATGTTGTTAGAAAGAGCAGCCACGTTATAAGTTGTAAGAAAGATAAGCCAGATATCTGTTGCAGTAAAGATAATAGAGGTGTCTGTTGTAGGAGAAGTTGGCCTGGGTGCATAAGGTGGGAAATGGAGACACAGACTGTCCCATCAAAGGAAAGTAAGACAGACTGTTCCTTTAAAGGAAAGTAAGACGGACTGTTCCTTTAAAGGAAAGTAAGACAGACAGTTCCATCAAAGGAAAGTAAGACAGACAGTTCCATCAAAGGAAAGAAAGACGGACAGTTCCATCAAAGGAAAGAAAGACAGGCTGTTCCTTTAAAGGAAAGTAAGACGGACAGTTCCATCAAAGGAAAGAAAGACAGGCTGTTCCTTTAAAGGAAAGTAAGACGGACAGTTCCATCAAAGGAAAGAAAGACAGACTGTTCCTTTAAAGGAAAGTAAGACGGACAGTTCCATCAAAGGAAAGTAAGACAGACAGTTCCGTCAAAGGAAAGCAAGACAGACAGTTCCATCAAAGGAAAGCAAGACAGATAGTTCCATCAAAGGAAAGACAGGCTGTTCCTTTAATAAAGGAAAGTAAGACAGACTGTTCCATCAAAGGAAAGTAAGACAGACAGTTCCATCAAAGGAAAGTGAGACAGACTGCTCCATCAAAGGAAAGTGAGACAGACTGCTCCATCAAAGGAAAGTGAGACAGACTGCTCCATCAAAGGAAAGTAAGACAGACTGTTCCTTTAAAGGAAAGTAAGATAGACTGCTCCATCAAAGGAAAGTAAGACAGACTGTTTCTTTGAAGGAAAGTAAGACGGACTGCTCCATCAAAGGAAAGTAAGACAGACTGTTCCTTTAAAGGAAAGTAAGACAGACTGCTCCATCAAAGGAAAGTAAGACAGACTGTTCCTTTAAAGGAAAGTAAGACAGACTGCTCCTTTAAAGGAAAGTGAGACAGACAGTTCCATCAAAGGAAAGTGAGACAGACTGTTCCATCAAAGGAAAGTGAGACAGACTGTTCCATCAAAGGAAAATGAGACAGACTGTACCATCAAAGGAAAGTAAGACAGACTGTTCCATCAAAGGAAAGTCAAACAGACTGTACCATCAAAGGAAAGTGAGACAGACTGTACCATTAAAGGAAAGTCAGACAGACTGTACCATCAAAGGAAAGTGAGACAGACTGTTCCATCAAAGGAAAGTGAGACAGACTGTTCCATCAAAGGAAAGTGAGACAGACTGTTCCATCAAAGGAAAGTGAGACAGACTGTTCCATCAAAGGAAAGAGGAACCGTTAGTGGTGCTGTTGGTTACAGGAATGGTGAGCGAACCTTGACTTACACGTACAAAGATGCAGTTCTCATTTTGCTAGCATATACGAAAAAAAATCTTGCATTTGCTAGCATATACGAAAAAAAATCTTGCATTTGCTAGCATATACGAAAAAAAATCTTGCTTTGATAATTACATAATCAGTTGATTAAAAAACCTCGTTTCCTAAACTTATTTATGTGTGTATGCATTTCTGTGTTTTTTGTTGTTGTTGTTGCTGTTGTTGAGTTTTTGTGGGTGTGCTTTTGTTGTTTTTTTTGCTGACTGCCTAGACGCAGAAGAGGCCATAGGAAGAACTGGCAGAGACATTTATATATCTTGTCTTGACAGGATCATTCATGGAGAGACTTTAAGTTAATTATAAAGGATTTGACTTGACCTCACTTTCAACAGCTATAAATAGAATATAACAACTACCTGATTTGAACCCGTCACTCAGTTGGGAAACAAGCACTTACTTAGAGCTTTCGACGGACGTCCGTCCGTCTTCGTCAGCAGTGGTGTGCTGAGAACACAAGAGAACTGAATATAGTGATAAAACGTTAACGTATATCATTATTATCGTTATCATAGTTTGTCTTTCTTCTTCTTCTTCTTCTTCTCCTTCTCCTTCTCCTTCTTCTTCTTCTTTCTTCTTCTTCTTCTTCTTCTTCTTCTTCTTCTTCTTTCTGCTGGCCTGCTGCTGTTTTTATTGATATCGATATCAATGATCTTGCAGCCACTACAACTTCTGAAGGAACCACTGAACCAAATGCGTCGTCTACCACGGCTACTACCCTTGCTGTTCCTGCTGATATCATGGATATCGATGAACATGCAGCCACAACTGAAGCTGACCCGTTTACTGGGGCTGTCATGCAAACTACTGTCGCCCAGGAGACGGCAGAAAGCTCGGCAGATTCCTTCAAATGCCAAGTTATCTGCCCTTCTCTGGTCAGCGCCGCCGTGGTCCTTGTGGTCGTGGTGGTGGTGGTGGTGATCTTGCTACGGAAGAGAGACTCGATCCGTCTCGGACAACTCTTCAACTTTAAGGTGTTCAAGACACCATCACCACCAGAACCAAAGGTCACCTTCGGTGACAAAATCACCATTATAAGTATGGATGAGTTATAGTGGTCTTGCAGTGTGTGTGTGTGTGTGTGTGTGTATGTGTGTGTGTGTGTGTGTGTGTGTGTGTGTGTGTGTGTGTGTGTGTGTGTGTGTGTGTGTGTGTGTGTGTGCACTTGTGAGCATTCAAGTGTAAATATCGTGAATTAATAAACATGTCAAAATGAATAGTTATTTTTGTTGTGTGTGTGTGTGTGTGTGTGTGTGTGTGTGGTGTGTGTGTGTGTGTGTGTGTGTGTGTGTGTGTGTGTTTTCATCTCATCTGTCTGTCTGTTCATCTGTCTCTGCCTGCCTGTCTGTCTCTCTCTCTCTTTCTTCTTCTCTCTCTCTCTCTCTCCTCTCTCTCTCTCTCTCTCTCTCTCTCTCTCTCTCTCTCTCTCTCTCTGTCTGTGTCTCTCCCCCTCTCTATCGCTCTCTCCCCCTCTCTTTCTGTTGCTTTGGTTCCATTGATGCCTTTGTTTTTCTGTCTGTCTGAACCAACCTCTCTCTCTCTCTCTCCCTCTCTCTCTCTCTCTCTCTCTCTCTCTCTCTCTCTCTCTCTCTCTCCAAGCCTATACGAAGGAAAAATGTATGAGCCAGAGAGAGAGAAAGACAGGGGTGGCAGAAAAAGAGAGGGGAACAGGGAGAGGGTGTAAGAGAGAGAGAGAGACAGAGACACAGAGAGAGAGAGAGAGAGAGAGAGAGAGAGAGAGAGAATCTGAGGGCACACAGCCCGTGTGAATAGAATTTGAAGGGATTGTGTTTGTAGTGATACAATTTGCAGACCTCATTCTAGTCAATGTATAACCTTTGGGCACCTCTGATGTGAGTTGTGAGGGAGTCACTGAGTCATGGAGTGACTTGTGAGGGAGTCACTGAGTCATGGGGTGAGTTGTCACGGAGTCATTGAGACATGGGGTGAGTTGTGAGGGAGTCACTGAGCCATGGGGTGAGTTGTGAGGGATTCACTGAACCATGTGGTGAGTTGTGAGGGAGTCACTGAGTCATGGGGTGAGTGGTGAGTTGTGAGGGAGCCACTGAGCTATGAGGTGAGCTGTGAGTTGTGAGGGAAGAGCATAGAGGAGAAAGAAATTCCTTCTCCCTACCATACCCCCTCACCTCTGTCGACTCCCTCCTAACATACCCCCTCACCTCTGTCGACTCCCTCCTAACATACCCCCTCACCTCTGTCGACTCCCTCCTAACATACCCCCTCACCTCTGTCGACTCCCTCCTAACATACCCCCTCACCTCTGTCGACTCCCTCATAACATACCCCCTCACCTCTGTCGACTCCCTGTCAGTAATGGCAGTTATTGACGGACCTTTTGAGAAACGGGGATGGAGAGAAGTAACCCAGCTTCCCTTTGCCTTCAGGACTTCTCAAACTGGGTCAGGTGTGGGAAGGAAGTCGGTCAGATCAGGACTCCTGCCCTTATCATGTGACATGGGGGTGGACACAGAGGTGTGACTGTGCCCCTGGGCATCCACCATGAAAGCGCTGTTCGCTGCTCGCCTTGACCTGCTGCCACTTCAGGAGGGACAGTGGTGTCTACTAGACGGGTCACCTCCACCACGCTCTCCCCTCCCCCTCATTCATTCTCTCTCTCTCTCTCTCCTCTCTCTCCTCTCTCTCTCTCTCTCTCTCTCTCTCTCTCTCTCTCTCTCTCTCTCTTCAAGTTCTGATTTCATACCTATTAAATATAATAATTTTTGTACAAACACTTGTCGTGTAAACCCGTTACGTAAAAGAAAGGATAGTACGGATGAAAAGAGAACAGCTGACGACCGTCTCCGGGGACCGGGGCGCGTTTTACTGTCAGATGTAAATATACTGTTCAAAAAAAGAAACGCAAAATGCCAAGCTGCCGATTTGAAACACAATTTATTGAAGCTCAGTGTGACAACACGTTTAATGTGAAAATGACAAAAACAGGTCATCAGTAGGACAGAAGTCTCCCCTGCAATGCTGTGGTAAAGAACCAGCCCCAGACCCTCAGGGAAATCGGCAGGCCGCTTCCAAAGTCAGTAACGGGTGTGACCCCCTCTGGCTGCAATGGTAGCCTGGCATCTGCGGGGCAATGAAGCAATAATGTTCCTGATTGTCTGCTGTGGGATGGCCGCCCACTCGGCCTGCAATGCCCGGAACAGTTCATTTGGAGTCGCTGGGGCGTTGGCCCTCACTCTCAGGCGTCTGTCCAAAACGTCCCAAACGTGCTCAATAGGATTCAAATCCGGGGAAAGAGAGGGCCAGGCCAGGGTGTTGATGTTGTTGGCGGTAAAGAAGGCTGTGGTCAGGCGTGCTGTGAGGGGCCTGGCGTTGTCCTGCTGGAACACGGCCCTGGGAGTGGCCATTAGAGGCAGGACGTGTGGCTGAACAATGACCTGGACGTACTGCTGGGCTGTCAGGTGACCTTCCACGCGCACCAGCTGGCTCCTGCCTGTGTTGCTGATGCCCCCCCCCCCCCCCCCCCCCCCCCATACCATGACATTGCCGCCACCATGCGGAGGTGCCTCGTCGACGCAGTTCTGCTGGTTGCGTTCATTAACCCGGCGGTAAACCCTTCGCCTCCTGTCATGGCGCTGCAGCAGAAACTGTGACTCATCCGAGAACCAGACGTGTCGCCAATGGTTCCTCAGTGTCCAGTGTCTGTGTTGCGTAGCCCATTGCAGTCTGGTCTGTCGATGGCGCCCCGTCATTACGTTGCCACGTAGGGGCCTGTAAGCCCTCAGCCCAGCAGCATGCAGCCTGTTCCGGACAGTCTGGTCGGAGATGCGACGGACACCAGCGCATGCCTGGACAGTGGACGAGGCCGGCAGGAAGCGATTGCGGAGATGTCTTAGCCGTATAAAGCGGTCCTGGGCTGGCGTTGTGATATGAGGTCGGCCTGACCTCGGGGCATCAGCTGATGACCCTGTCCTCTGGAAGCGAGTCCAAAGTCGGCATATGGTACTGGGGGAGACATTCAAAGCATGGGCCACATCAGTTGCACTCTGACCAACTTGCAAACGACCCAGGGCGTTTTCTCTCTCTGCTGGGCTCAAACGTGGCATGCTGTTTTTTGGAACAGTGTGCCTGCCGGTTGCCAAAATGACCCGGCTTTTATACTGCACTATGACCATGGTGTGTGTGTGTTCACCACTGAGTTGGGCATGCTTTGCAGGCGAAACAACAGAAGCACAACCCAATGTTTGCACTGTCGCACCTGGCCCACAACACGCACGTGCACATAGTGACAACCGGAATCAATGTTATCCCAGCACGTCGACGTTCAAGACATACATCAGGGCCGGTTTTTGGCGTGTTCTCAACTGTATGGTCCACCCCAGGTGGCAAAATTTCATTTTGCGTTTCTTTTTTGAACAGTATATCTGCGGATTAAATGAGGGGGGCATCTCAGAAGGAAAAGAGAACTGCTGATGACCGTCTCCGGGGACCGGAGCGTGTTTTACTGTCAGATGTGAATATCTGCGGTTTCAATGAGGGGGCATCTCAGAAAGAAAATAGGATGAAAGACGTAAACATTATGACGATATTACGTCGTTCAACCAAGGAAAACATCAAACACTAAGTTCTCAGAAAGGAAAAGCAACGAAGGAAAACATCAAACACTAAGTTCTCAGAAAGGAAAACAGTATGTAGTTAGTCGTTTACTACACAATGTTAATTATGGTTCTAAACGATACCATATTTCTTTTTCATTTATACATTGGAATATAAATGGACTGCTGTCTAAGGTAAACAACTGGATTTCATGTCTTACTTGTTCAAATTTCATTTCATGTCTAGTAAAACTTTTGTAGATGATCTTCAGCATGCTCATTGCGCGCGCGCGCGCGCGCGCGCGCACACGCGCGTGTGTGTGTGTGTGTGTGTGTGTGTGTGTGTGTGTGTGTGTGTGTGTGTGTGTGTGGTGTGTGTGTGTCTGTCTGTCTGTATGTATGTAAGTCTCTGAGTGTCTGTGTGTGTCTGTGTGTCTATGGCTGTGTGCGTCGTTATGTCATTGTGTCAGTGAGTTGACGTGTGTGTGTGTGTGTGTGTGTGTGTGTGTGTGTGTGTGTGTGTGTGTGTGTGTGTGTGTGTGTGTGTGTGTGTGTGTGTGTGTGCATGTTTATTTGTGTGCCTATGTATAAGGGGAGCCCTCTTGCATGTGCACACATCCTCCTGCCCTCACTCACGAGCTCTCTCTCTCTCTCTCCTCTCTCTCTCTCTCTCTCTCTCTCTCTCCTCTCTTCTCTCTCTCTCCCTCTCTCTCTCTCTCTCCTCTCTCTCTCTCTCCTCTCTCTGTTAATGGGGTATGTAATGGCGACCTAGAAGGACGCTATACATACATATCTGATTCTGGCTGCAGTGTTGTTGATTACTTTATTATTTCAAGCGATCTTCTTGCTTTGGTATATGACTCATGTAAATTTCAAGTTTTAGACCGCATAGATTCAGATCACATGCCTGTTTCTTTCATTGCTGTTTTTCCAAAGGAAAATGTTGTTGACAATAATGAACAAGAAACCCATGTTATAAGAGAAACTTGTATGGAATAATGATTGTGCTAATCGATTTCAAGAACTATTATGTGGGTAGATGTTGTTAGAAAAATGGAAAATGCCATAGATATGATACAATCCGACGTAAATGAAGCTTTGAACATGTTTAATGAGTGTGTAAAGGAAAGTGCTAAGTGTATGAAGAAGCATATACGTGTCAATAGAAATGACAGATATGATGATTGGTATGATAAAGAGTGCCGAATCAGTAAATTAAAAGCTAGACAATTATTAAGAATTAGCTGTCGTACTCATGATCCACAAGACAGAGCGGCTTATTGTGTTGCAAGGCGGGAATACAAGAAATTGTTAAAAAGAAAGGAGAAAGAGTATAACAAGTTCTTATAGATAAGTTGATTTCCTCAGTTAAATGCCAAAAAGACTTCTGGAGACTGTTAAGAAAGTATCTTTCAAAAGAAAACAACCAAAGAATAAGATAACTAGCGATACTTGGTTTCATCATTTCCAAAATTTGTTAGGACAGAATGTCAGTGACAGTGTTAATAATGAAGAAATGGCGGATGCTGACGTAGATAGTTCATTTAATCGTCCAATATCCATAGAAGAGGTTACTTTATCTATTAGAAAACTGAAAAATGGCAAGTCAGCTGGCCCAGATGGTCTAATTGGAGAATATTTAAACATGCAACACAACAGGCTGTGCTGTTTTTTTCATAAATTTTTTAATAAGTTATTTGATGAGGGCATGTACCCTGATAATTGGTGTGAATCAATTATTTTGCCTATATTCAAAAAAGGCGATGTTGACAATCCCAATAATTATAGGGGAATTTCCCTTAGTGACATTAGCAGTAAACTATTTGGAATAATTATTAATAGGAGAATACAAGAATGGGTTGATGAGAATAATATAACCGGGGAACAGCAAGCAGGATTCAAAAAGGGTTATTCGACCGTGGATCACATTTTACTTTGTTGGCACTAATCCAAAAGCAGTTTTCTCGAAATCGTAAGTCTATATGTTGCTTTTATAGATTTTCAAAAGGCATTTGATTCAATCAATAGAAATATACTCTGGCCAATACTACAAAAAAATGGTATATGTGGTAAACTCTATAGTGTATTAAAAGCATGTATAATGTTGTTAGAGCTAGAGTCCGTGTGGAGGTAAACTGACAGATTTCATTAATTGTACAGCTGGGGTCAGGCAGGGAGATGCATGTAGTCCAGTTTTATTTCCTTGTTTATAAATGAACTAGCTATAGAAGTTATTAATAATGGTAGACACGGTGCCTTGTTGTCTCTTGATACCTTAGAGTTGTT
>CM031599.1:12388173-12390673 GCA_018398815.1 Conus ventricosus | reverse complement strand
TAAGCTTCAGAGCTTTCTCCACTTCTGTTTCGGTTGAAGAGAGTTAGCATGTAGCCGTGCTTGGTCTCATTTGAAACAGGAATGGCTGTGAGTACTCTCCATTATCCTGCACTCTTGCCTGTCACAGCTTTCTCCACTTCTGTTTTGGTTGGGAGGTCATCAAGGGTGCAGTCAATCTGGACTTGAGGCAGTTTTGCCATCACTTCGTCATTTATTATAGTTGGGCGGTTAGGGACACTATTAAGATTTTGGTCCAGTGCTCAACAATCTTCTCCTTGTCAGTAATCAGCCTATTCCTATTGACACTGAGGAGAGGGGACGATCCTGACGATGTGGGACTTTAGATCGTCCTAGGCGCACTGTAAAAGTTCTTCATGTCCATGCAATCGGCAAAAGACCGGATCTCTTCAGCCTTCTCATACAGCTATACATGCTGCATCTTACGCAGCTCAGACTGTGCAGTATTTTGGCAATGTTGAATGCAGCTTGCTCGGAGACAGAGTTTGGATCGTGAAGGTGGGTTGTATGGAGTCTGTGCTTCTCATCAACCGATGATTGAATGCGATCATTATTTTCATCAAACCAGTCCCGATGTTCACGTGTGATGGGACCCACCACTTCTGAGGCAGCAGCTTAGACTGTGACACGAAATATCTCCCAGATCACCCAACAGCATGGAAATTGAACCCTGGTGATTTTAACTTGCTGTCAAATTCTTGCACCATTCTCTATCTGACGAGATCGCATTCAAGCCTGGAGACATTTGGTCGTTTTGGAATTTTCATTTCTTGTGGTCTTCTAGGTGGCTGTATCTTGATGTTAAGCTTAGAGATCAGCAAGCGATAGTCAGTCCAGCAGTGTGCACCACGCATGGCTTTCGTAATTCTGACATCTTCCCAGTGCTTGGAGCAAGGGTGCATCCAAGTTGTCTTGTATCGATTAAGAAGGTGGAAGACCGGACTGGTGATAAGAAGGTCATGTGCAGCGCAGGTTTCCAGCAGAAGAAGGCCATTGCTGGTGTAGGTGCCAGTGCCATTTTTCACCTCAACTCCACACCAAGACACGTGATCTGTGCCAGTTCTTGCATTGAAATCACCGAGGATGATGAGGTGTCTGCTCTGGGTACAGAAGAGATGGTCTCTTTCAGATTCTCATAGAATTTTTTTTTACCTCTTCAGGGTTTGTCATAGTTGGGGCACAGGCGCTGACAAGCGTGGCATACTGCTTTACTAGGGGTAGTAGTCAAACTGGCATCAGGTGATCGTTGATACCCTGGGTGGCGCCACCGGTTTGTTGATCACATTGGATCTGATGGCAAATCCAGCTCCTGCCTCACGGCGTTCCTCTTGTTGTGTCCAATCCAGAAGAATGTGTACCCTGCATGTATCTCTGCCACTTGGCCTTCTTCTGCATGCCAAATCTCACTAAGGGAAGTAATTTGCACTCTGTATCTTGTCTATACTGTCTGACAGTAAGCGCAGTGCTCCTCTCTGGTCTGTTGGCTTCAACCCTGTCAATACGAGTGTACACAATCCTCGTGCCTAGAGTGAGCTGGATCATATTTGTAGAATTTTCTTGATTTTTTCGTACCCCTTAAGTTGGATCCCCACCAGCGGCGGCGTGTTGGCCAGGGTGTAGCAGGCAATGTTTGAGGCACCTTTTCCGATCCCTTCTCCAGGATTCTAGGGGGAGCAATGCATTCTCAAATACTGCTGCCCCATTACTCACGTGACGGCCAAATTCCAGTGCTGCTTCTTCACTGAAAAGTGACCTTATGGCCTGAGCCACCCACGTGTAGGGCTGCGGTTACGACTGCCACTGTATTCATACCTGTTGCTTCACCACATCCATCCATCGACACAGTACCTGAAGAAGAGTGATGATGATGACTGGTGAGGTGATAGAAGGTGAAGTCGTGACTTGCGCGTGAATTGGATTATAGTGAGAGAGAGTTGTGCAGGGTCTTCAGCTGCACTCTCTCCTCCCTGCCCATCTGAATCCAGTGGCAAGACAAAGTCAGACAGCTGGAGATGAGTCAAGATGGAGTGGATGGCCAGCGGTCTCCTTCATGTCTCACTGAGCCCTGCATGCACTCCACAACACTTTGCTGCATCCGCCTTCTTGCCCATTCAACCCTCTAGTGGTTTCTTCTAAACCCAGTCTGCCAAAACCAGTCTTTGCAGGATTAGGGAGACAAGCCCTAACTCTCCGAAGGTTTAAAATCCATTGACTGCCCTCACCTAGTTCTGTCAGCTAGTCATACCCGTTGCCCAGGGTGTGGCTGCTGTTACATGCCAGCAGGTACAGGAGCCATTGGTGCGAACTGAGTGCCAGGTGGGGACCAAACCAACGAACTATCATAACAGGGCACGACACGGTCTCCTGTCAGAAACAGTATCCCTCCCTCGCACCCCCTCCCCTCCCACCTACTAAATGCACAGGACACTGCAAATGACTTCCTGGCTTTCCGACCAAATTTACAGTCTGCCAAATAAACGAC
>CM031599.1:12378173-12383173 GCA_018398815.1 Conus ventricosus | reverse complement strand
GCAGCCATCACCCCATCAGCCTAGCTATGTCCCGGTCCCTGTATCCACTACAGTAGGCTTTTCCACACCTGGACGCACTCCTACAGTTCCACGTGTATCGTACCCCGGTGCCCCGTTGATGCACCAGGCACCTGTTACTTCTCCCTCTGTGAAGCCAACCCCTCGACCTCAACCTGGGTATTATGAGAGGCCCGTGTTCCCAGCCATGGCCCCTCCTATGGCCGACCCCTCGACCTCAACCTGGTATTATGAGAGGCCTGTGTTCCAGCCATGACCCCTCCTATGGCCGACCCCTCGACCTCAACCTGGGTATTATGAGAGGCCTGTGTTCCCAGCCATGACCCCTCCTATGGCCGACCCCTCCATGATGTGGCAGCTCATGGAGAGGCAGAGGTACGAAGAAGAGGTTCGACGCCGGGAAGACAGGGAAGAGAAAGAGAGAATAAGGAAAGAGGAAAGAGAACGAGAAAGAGAAAGAGAAGAAAGGATTAGGAAAGAAGAGAAAGAAAAAAGGGAACGGATCAGGAAAGAAGAAAGAGACCGAGAGGAAAGACTAAGAAGGGAAGAAAGAGAAGAAAGAGAAAGGATTAGAAGAGAAGAGAGAGAAGAGAGAGAGCGCGCTGAGAAACTGAGAGAGGAAAGAGAGGAAAGAATGCGGCAGGAACAGAAGGCAGAGGATGAAAGATACAGAGAGGCGGAGAGAGCACGCATTCAAGCTGCATTGTCCGTGCACACTGCCATTGAGCCGGAAATTGGAGCAGACAGTCAAGCCCCTTCAGAAAGGGGCATTGAAGAACATGACATCCACCCACCCCACCCCCCCCCCCCCCCCCCCCCCCCCCCCCCCCCCCCCCCCCCCCCCAGCTGGAGATGCCTCGCTACGCCCCTGACGATGACATTGATGCTTTCCTGGAGCATTTGAGACTGTCGCTTCATCATGTCGTCTGTCAGACAGGAGTAAGGCCTTGTACCTTGTTAGTAGTTTGACTGGGAAAGCAAGGGAAGCTTTCGTCAACCTTCCACCTGGGACCACCTACCAGGAACTGAAAGCAGCCCTCAGGCAACGCCTTCACCTCACACCAGAGTCCTACAGGAAGAAGTTCAGGACTATGCAACAAGGTACCCGGAAGCCACACCTCTCAAGCGCATCGATGCGGTCACTGTGGCAGAAGCCCTGTGGCAGATGTGGACTCGTACCGGTATACCAGACAAAGTTCTTTCTGACCAGGGCAGCCAGTTCATGTCGGAGGTCATGGATGAAGTGTACGCGCTTCTCGACGTGCGCCGGGAAACCACCACACCATACCATGCACAAGCCAATGGGCTTGTGGAAAGGTTCAATGCAACCCTGAAGCAAATGTTGAAGCGCCTGTGTCAGGAACAGCCGAAGGAATGGGATCGCTACTTGCCGGGAGTCCTATTCGCATACAGGGAGGTTCCGCAAGAAAGCATGAAGTTCTCCCCATTTGAACTGCTCTACGGGCGTACCGTCCACGGACCCATGTCCCTTCTACGTCGCATGTGGACCCAGGAAGAGTGACAGATGACGCCAAGACTGAGGCAGAAGTATGTGCTGGATTTGAAAGAGCGCATAGCTGCTACCTGCGAACTGGCACAGGAAAACCTCAAGCAGGCCGTCAGCGGTACAAGAAGCTGTATGACCGCAAAGCCAAAGAGAAGTGGTATGAGGAAGGAGATGAAGTACTGTTGCTTTTACCTCTGCACCACAACAAACTCCAGCTTGCTGGCAGGGTCCCTTTGTTGTCGGTCAGCGTGTTGGAGACTGGGACTACTACATTAAAGTCAGGGGCAAAGACAAATTGGTGCATGCAAACCTGCTGAAGAGGTACCAGAGGAGAGAAGCTTGCAAAGCTGGTTTCACACCCGTCGTCGCAGAGTTCGAGGAATCTGAACCCCCTGTGATCTACAACATCCCAAGCCTGTCGCTTACTCCCGAAGAAACCTGGCAAGATGTGAAGATCGCACAGCACCTGAGTGTAGAACAGAAACAGGAACTTGGACAGTTGTGCGAAGAGTTCAAGGATATACTCACCGACATTCCTTTGAAGTGTACTCTCGGGGAGTGTTCGCTACCCCTTCTGCAAACAGAACCTGTGAGAGTGAAACAGTACCCGCTACCCCATTCTCAAGATGAAGTAGTACATAAGGAGGTCCAAGATATGCTGAAGATGGGAGTTATTGAGAGGTGTAGCTCACCATATTCATCGCCGATCCTCCTGGTCAAAAAAGAAGGATGGGAAGATGAGGTTCTGTGTCGATTTCAGGCGTTTGAACCGCATCCTGAAATTTGATGCTGAACCCATGCCTGACATGGAGTACATCTTTGCCCAACTCAGCAGAGCAGCTTATTTTACAAAGCTCGATTTAACGAAAGGATACTGGCAAATACCATTGGCTCCTGAAGACAAGGACCAAAACGGCCTTCACCACTCCAGATGGCCAGTTTCGATGGACCGTCATGCCTTTTGGTCTAAAGACTGCTGGGGCTATTTTCAGCCGCATCATGCGACAGGTGTTGGAACCCCTACATTTGAAGGAAGCGCACAACTTCATGGACGACCTTATCATTTGCACTGAAAGCTGGCTTCGTCATCTTGAGGTTCTACGTACACTTTTCCAGAGACTTCGGCAAGTACAGCTTTCTGCCAAGCCCAGCAAGTGTCAGTTGGGGAAACTGAAATCTCTTTCCTGGGACATGTGCTTCAGCGAGGTTCCATCCTGCCAGAGGAGGACAAGTTACAGAAGATGAGAAGGCAAAACCTCCAACAACCAAGCGGGAACTGAGATCTTTCTTGGGATTGGCTGGATTCTACCGCAAATTTGTTCCTCACTTTGCTGAACTTGCACTTCCACTCACTGAGAAGACAAAAGCCAGGCAACCAGAGAAGGTGAAGTGGGATCCCCAATGTCAGACAGCATTTGATGCCTTGAAGATGGCTCTGACATCACAACCTGTGCTGCAACTTCCAGACCCCAAACTTCCCTTTGTGCTCAGGACTGATGCCTCAGCCTCAGGGATTGGTGCGGCTCTCCTCCAGGATCAAGGGAAGGGCCTTCAACCTGTTGCTTATGCAAGCAAGAAGTTGACAGGAGCAGAACTGAACTATCACACGATAGAACAGGAGTGTCTTGCTGTCATCTGGGCCATCAGGAGATTTTACCCCTTTCTCTATGGGCCGAGAATTTACCTTAGAATGCGACCACCACCCATTACAGTACCTCCATCGCATTCGTCCAGTCAGCAAGCGACTCATGGGCTGGGCCATTGAGTTGCAGAGTATTGCCTTCCAGTTCAGGCACATCCCAGGCTCTGCTAAATGTTGAAGCGGACTTCTTGAGTCGTATGTCCAAGTAAAATTGCTGCAATCCTGTGGTGAGCTTGGGCACCCTTTTTACCACCCTTGCACGTCTTTATTCACTCCCTTGTTAGTGACACCGAGCACTTGGAGTCTTACTCGGTGACGTCTTTTAGGTTAATTCCCCTGCATTAGTCTTTAAATGGTTTGCTTCCACCTTGTGGCACCGAACGCGTGCAGCTTCATTCGGTGATGACCTGTCTTGATGCCGCTGTCACTCCACCTTGTACATATTATGAAATCAATGATTTGCATTAGTATCTATTGTTAGTGCTTCTTTGGTATTCAAACAGTCTCGTGGAATTGGACTAACCGTTGCACCCAGTACTTTCTGTCAATGGTAGGATTGTTCGGCACCTCAGGTGCAGCGGGAGTGGACTAGTTAGTACCTCAGAGGTACTAAGCTCTTTGGTAGGGGGTGTCGCACCAGGCACTCTGTGTCCTGTTCAGGACACTATTCCCGTTTAAGACACAGTCTGTCTCCGTCTTCGTTCTTGTGTGTTCGGACCCCCTCACCCTCCTTTCCCTCTTTACTTTCTGTGTCCACTCCGCTTCACCTGGGTATATATATATATAGCCTGGTGTAAAACCTCCTGGGACACACGTCTTCCGTGTTTTGCACTTTTTCGCGGCGTCTCGCAGTTCCCGTAACTCTCATAGCTCCCAGGGGGGGCTGGCGGCAATTTTGTTTTGGGGAGAGTCGCCATTTGTTTTTTTTTTTCGGTTGGAGAAAGTCAAGGAAGGGGCCCATCAGCCGTCGTGAGAGCTCTCTCTTACTTATTTCCCAGTGTCTGTCCCACAGACGTGTTTTTTCCTCCACTGGGCCCGAGTCCTTCAGTGAGACTGGGAGTGGAGGGAGCCATTTGTTCGTCCCTATCACAAGTCGTTTGGTACATATATATATATTTTTTATAATCTGTTTCATTGCTTGAACGTTATGTTGTATGTAGGGGGACTGGTACTCATGTAAAATTGTGTAGCCTTGTATATGCATAGGTGTGGAGATAAATTTGGTTGTGTTCACTTCTGACTATACCAAAATTAATTTAAGGACTTCTCCCTCCATTTGCGCAAGTGTCTGTCAGTGCGTTTCATCCCGTTTGTCGTTGGTGACATTATTCGTTGTGTTAGGCGTAGATATGACCGAGTGAGGGGTGTAATGCACGTGGTGTTTAATTTTCCTTATTGGATGGAGGAGGGGGACGCTCTTGGGTTCTTTTTGTCCCTTCCTCCATCTCTCCACCCTCTCTCTCGTTCATCTCCTTTCGTTCTGTTTATCGTTGTTGGTCGTGTGTGTGTGTGTGAAAGCGAACTGTGCTCAATGCTACTTGATTATGATTATATTATTGTGCTTTTGCAAGGGGGAAAGGAGAGGCCATAAATGATAGATTTTTGTTTATATGAATTTCAAATGAATGATAGTCTTTTTTTTGTGAATGTCCACTGATAATGTGAGCCTTTTCACTTAGCTGGCTTCCTCCCCTTTTTGCTTTGCTTTTCTTTTCTTTCTACCACGCACACCCTCTCCCCCTCTCTCTGTGTGTCACCTTTCCCTTTGATTTTGTTTGTTTTCTGTTCTGCTCATGCTCCCCTTTTTTACTCTTCCATTGTCAATAGCTATGT
>CM031599.1:12365673-12370673 GCA_018398815.1 Conus ventricosus | reverse complement strand
AAGACCCCTCAGCGCAAGATGCTGTAAGCAAAATCCCAACTATTCCAATATACCTTCAAAGTACACCAATGGCAAAACACAAGTTTCAGTTTTCACCAACGCCAGACAAGCCAACAGAAGAGGACCCCCAGAAAGATAGCAGTCAACGTTATGCCAAAACAGCTTGCTGATCCTTGGACAGACGTCCAGAACGATAGCAGCCAAACCTCTGTCAAACAGCTTGCTGACCCGTGGACTGCTGTAGATGCTATGGAGAGTCAGTCTTCTGATTCCAGAACAGAGTTAGGGGACAAAACCAACACAGGCAGAGACCAGCAAGACGTGCAGGAGCAAGCCCAGCAAAGCTTCTCTCTAGAGACTGAAACCCCAACAGCAAAAAGTAGGTTGACCAGAAGCAAAACTAGGGCAAAACAAGCTCAGGCAACACAACAGCAAGGAAGGCAACAGCACGTCACAGAGTTATTTCCACATGCCAAAACTAACTCCGCCCGAACGGAATCGGAGCTCAGCCTCCAACAACCTAGGGATACGACCCTGCCCATGTCATCAACCCTGCCTCTGATGGCCAGCCCAAACAACCGAACATAGATGGTCACAGTGTATCCTTTTTAACATATAACATAGAAGGACTAAATACTATCTATCAGCCTGACATTAGACAATTCTTGTCAAATTATGATATTGTTTTTCTTACAGAAACATTTTCATCAAGCTTTCCATCTCATTTATTTCCTGCTTTTGATGTGTTTGTCTCCCCAGGCGTGAGTGTATCAGACAGCACCACAGCTCGCCTCTCTGGCGGTGCTATCATGTTAGTAAAGAAAATGTATTCTAGTTTAGTACAACAAATTCAAGTTGAACACGACTGCTGCATCGTGCTCAAGATTTCAAAGCTTTTGCCAAATTTACGAAACGAATGTGTACTGATAGGTATGTATGTTCCTCCTGCCCATAGCGTCTATTATGTTGACACAGAAATCGAGATTGGAATTGACTTACTAGAGCAGTGTATACTTGATGTTTATGAATTGATGGGGGAATATCCCCTTATGCTTATGGGTGATTTCAATGCTAGAACTGCTGATGCAAACGCAAAAGAGCTTTCTTTGCCATATGATGTTGATGCTGATGATAAGGATGACGAAAATTTACTGCCTGAAAAGGAGTACCAACGGGAATCGAAGGACTCTTCAACAAACGACTTCGGTCGTTGTCTACTTTTGTTATGCGAACAATTTTCTTTGTTATATTGAATGGTCTGTTACCAGGAGACCGTTATGGGGCATATACATACATTGCTCACAATGGATCAAGTGTGATCGATTATTTCCTTATTTCCCGGTCTATCTTTGGATATGCCTCATGTTTACAAGTTATCTCAAGAATTGAATCCAAACATATGCCCGTGAAACTAACCCTTAATTTTCAAAAGCAGTCGGTAAAACCCTGTGAAAAGTTAGAAAAAAACATTATTGAAAAGTATGTTTGGAATCAAGAGCTTGAGAATGAATATAGACAAGCATTGTTATCAAAAGACATTTCATAAATTTTCACACAAGCAGCTGAATTGATTAACATTGATATCAATGCAGCTGTAGAAAAATTTTCAACAGGTATTGCTGATGCTGGGCAGTGTATGAAGAAAAAGATAGTATTGGGGAAAACAAGTAATTGTACTTGGTTCGATAAGGAATGCAGGGACAAACGAACAGCACTTCGTCAGTCCCTGAGAAATTTGAATAAATGTGTGGATTCATACGATGCAGACGTACTTAGGGGCGAATACGCCACTATGAGAAGGATTACAAATTATTTATAAAAAGTAAACAGTTAGAAGACAAACAAAATGTTCTTGTAACGCTTGAATGCAATAGTACTGATCCTAAAACATTTGGGGGTACCATAAAAAGACGTATTAACAATAGATTAACAACCTGTACTATTTCAAGTGAAGAATGGTATGACCACTTTAAAAAAGTATTTAATGACTCATCTATACAGAATGATAATCTAAATAAATAATAATAATAATAGTGATTATTTATACGCACACACCTTCTTGTCAAGAAGCTCGTGGCGTTTACAATGGCATTTCGTGCATATATACTCATACGTAGCAAACTCACAAAACTCACAATCCACATACTCACAATACAAAATAGTAATAAAATAAGGATAAGAAATATACAAGGATAAATAACTGTACATGGTTAAGGTGTCTGAAACTCAATAATGTATAACACTCATCAAAATCAGTCATTATGTACATATGCAAAGCAAGCAGCTGCATCTCACTAGCGAGCGGGAAAGGCGGATCGAAAGAGGTGGGTCTTAAGGGAGCCTTTGAACTGTGTCAGGGAGTTAGAATTTCGTACATGGAGAGGCAAGCTGTTCCATGTTATAGGGCCGATGTAAGAGAAGGCACGCTGTCCTTGAGTTTTCTTGTTGCGTCGGGGAACCTTGAACGTTTTAGTGTCAGTAGATGAACGGAGAGATCTAGAGGGGGTGTAGACTGTGAGAATTTCTTTGAGTGCGTGCGGTGCGGTTTGGTTGATGACGTTAAAACACATAATGCTAAGTTTATAATCTATTCCTCTGGGCGATGGGGAGCCAATGCAGGGCTCGAAGGAGTGGAGTGGTGTGAGTTCTCTTGGGACATTTAAAAACTAACCTAGCAGCACTGTTTTGAACTTTTTGGAGCTTGTTTAGCAGAGTGTCAGGGATGCCGGCAACAAGAGAATTTCCATAGTCAAGACGAGACAGAACAAGCGAAGTAACAAGAGTCTGAGTGGCCTGTTGTGAAAGATAGTGGCGAATAGTGCTAATTTTTCTTAACTCATGATACGCTACCTGACAAACTTTGTTTACATGAGGTTTCATGGACAGATCTTCATCAAACATGACTCCTAGGTTTCTTACAGATGTGGAGAATGCTATTTCGCTGTGACCAATAGTGATTTTGAGGGCCTGGTCCGATTTACTACCGCCAACCAGGAGAGCTTCTGTCTTTGAATCATTTAGTTGGAGCTTGTTTTGGGTCATCCACCGTTTCACGTCAGAGATGCAGTTTTCACTGGTAGAAAGAAGTCTATGGATTTGATTGGGATAAGAAGAGTTGTAGAGCTGAGTATCATCAGCAAATTCACTGTGAGAGACTGAATGACTATCAATTACGTTGGGAAGTGGTTGTGTGTACAGTAGAAACAGCAGAGGGCCCAGAACTGAGCCCTGTGGAACTCCAAACTTGAGAGGTGTAGGTTTAGAAACAAAAGCCTGGATCGAAACGGTCTGCCTACGTCCAGAGAGATATGATTGCAGGAAAGAAAGCGCTACGTTATCAATGCCAAAAACGTGTCTGAGACGGGTGAGAAGAATTCCATGATCTATGGTGTCAAACGCGGCACTCAGATCTAACAGCGTGAGAAGGGAGACTTTGGAATCGTCCGAAGCAACAAGAAGGTCGTTTAGAACGCGGAGGAGATCAGTTTCAGTGGAATGATGAGCACGGTACGCAGACTGAAAACGCGCCAAAAGGTCATACCTAGACACGTGCTAACGAAGTTTCTGATACTCAATCTCTAATTGTTCGTGAAACAGATTGTTCCACTTTAGATTTAGAAATATCAGAACTAGAAGTATATAATGCCTTGAAAGCACTAAAGAATCGAAAAGCAGCAGGACCAGATGGCTTCAGCAGTGAATTTTATAAAAACTCTTCTCCTCAGGTCATTTTGTTCCTGACTAAGCTCTTCAACAAACTTTTGGATTCAGGTATATTTCCCCAAAATTGGTCAGAATCAATTATAGAGCCATTACATAAAAAAGGAGACATTAATTCCCCTGACAACTACAGGGGTATCTCGCTGTTGAATATCAGCAGCAAAATGTACACATTCATACTTAATAAGAGATTGACAAATTGGGCAGAGGACAATAATTTGTTAAGTGAAACGCAGGCAGGGTTTAGAAAGAATTACAGTACAGTCGATCACATATTTACTCTACTTGCACTAGTTCAGAAGCAATTTTCAGCTAACAAAACAAAATTATATGCAGCTTTCGTTGATTTTAGCAAAGCCTTTGATCTCATAGACAGAAACCATCTTTGGCTTATACTCCGCAAAAATGGTATCAAAGGGAAAATGTTCAAAGCTATTCAAAGTATGTATGAAATAGTTAAAGCTAGGGTCAAAACTAACGGTGGTCTTACAGAAACATTCATGTGTCCTAGAGGATTGAAACAAGGCGATAACTGTAGTCCTATTTTATTTGCTTTTTTTATCAATGAGCTTGCAAATGATATAACACAACATGGTAGACATGGGGTGAGATTGTCACCTGATTTGATGCAGATTCTGGTTTTGTTATTTGCTGATGATGTTGTCCTCCTTTCTACCACTGTAATCGGGCTCCAGCACCAACTGAACATTTTAAGAAGTACGGCAGACAGACTAGGTCTTACAGTTAATAATGAAAAATCAAAAATAGTAGTGTTTAGGAAAGGGGGTTACCTTGCTGCAAGAGAAAAATGGTTCCATGGAAATGTAAAAATGGAAGTGGTAAATCAATATAAGTATTTGGGATAATTTTTCTCCACGGGGTTGACATTTTCTTACTCATTAGAAGATTTGGCTCGTAAAGCAAAAAAAAATGTGTTTTCAGTATCTTTAGATGTCTCTGGTCTATAGGCGAAAATTCTCCAAAGATTTTCTTTAAGATATTTAACACTCAAGTACAACCTATTCTGACATATGGGGCGGAAGTTTGGGGATTGACTGCAGATCACACCCCTATTGAGAGAGTACATCTTCTTGCCATAAAACGTTTATTGAATATCAGCATACAAACACCTAATCCACTTGCATATTACGAAGCTAACAGATATCCGCTTTACATACAAACTTTTACTAAAACTATTAAGTACTGTAAACAAGTGGGGTATGTTTTGCTCCCATAAGGAAACCTAACCAGAGTAACTTTTATTCAAGACTGGCACAGCC
>CM031599.1:12363408-12364673 GCA_018398815.1 Conus ventricosus | reverse complement strand
TTTTAAACTTGAATAAAGTCAGACAAATATTTGATGCCGGGAGCGCAGACACAACCAGCCGTGTCTCCCTGGTGAGTCCCGATCCGGCGGGCGAGGGGCCTCGGAGCGGGCAGTGCAGATGTATCTGCCCTCGGGAGGGATTGCGATGGTTCCCTTATGCGGCTAGAGAAGAGTTTTCATGTCTGTAACATTTTTTTTTTTAATTTAATTTTTTTTTTTAATTTAATTTTCCCAGTTTCTCCATCTTCAAACTCCCCTCTCCCCTCCCCTCAAGTCCAAATCTTTGCCAGACAGTTCAGTTGTTGGCCTGCGCTTGTTTTTCCCCCACTATTAGATTGTTCGTCTATGTATTTGTCTGACTTTATTCAAGTTTAAAAGGCTGTGCCAGTCTTGAATAAAAGTTACTCTGGTTAGGTTTCCTTATGGGAGAAAAACATACCCCACTTGTTTACTGTTTATCGTTTACTGTTCCCTACCTCATTTCATTTCCGATTTTTATTAAGTACTGGTTAAGACTAACAAAAATGGAGGAATATCGTATTCCAAGGAAATCATACAAAATGCACTGTCAAAGTAAGACAAATTGGGTAAGCAAGGTTTGCATTACATTGTTTAGGTATGGGTTTGGATTCGTGTGGGAGAATCAAGGAGTAGAAAATTTAAAATCATTTATATCCATTTTTAAGCAAAAGCTTTATGGCTGTCATTTCCAAGATACTGACGCTTTGTTGCAATCCAAAGAAAGATACAAACTTTATTCCACATTTCGTCAACTACAAAATATTCCTGGTTATCTAGTGGAGATAAAAAATCACGCACTTAGAAAACACCTAACCAGACTTCGGCTTGGTGTTTCCCAACTTAAACCCCACAGATTCAGATATTCGAGAAGCCAAGAAAGCATGACATGCCCATTTTGTCCCAACGAACTTGAAACAGAACTTCACTTTACATTAGTTTGTCCCAAGTATAAACTATTGCGGGAGAGATATATTCCTTCCAAATATTATATACATCCAAATTCTTTCAAACTTACTTTATTATTATCAAATTCAAGGATGTGTGTGCCACTGGCTCTATTCCTGTCCAAATCATTTAAACTAAGAAATCAGAAACCACCAAATAACTAAGTATAATTGAAAATCAAATTACTACTATATATGTTGTGTTTGAAAGTTTGCTTTGTTGTAGGAAGCCTCTTCCGGGTCATGGACGAATGACTTGTTCAACTGTGGCTACTTGGGTGTCACGGGATGAATGGGATT
>CM031599.1:12318408-12360908 GCA_018398815.1 Conus ventricosus | reverse complement strand
TTGACTCCGACCCCTCCCTCGATTTTTTCCCTGTCACTGGAGAGATGAGTTAACTCCTCTTCCTCGTCTTCTCCTGTCCCTGGAGAGAGGGTTTCCAACTCCTCTCCCTTTTTCCCTCCTGCCCCCGGGAGGTGAGATTCCCGCTCCCCCCTGGAGTCCTTAATTCCGGGGCTGCCCCCGGTGTGTTCCCCACCCGGGCCCATCTTCAAACCCCCTAACGGGGTGAAAGGTAAAGGGTAAGGGCAAAAGGTAAAAGGGTGAAGGGCTAAAACACGAATTAAGGTTCGGTAAAAAACCCTGTTTCCCAAAATTTAAAACTGAATTCTTTCTTCCTCTTTTCTTTGGTTTTTCCCCCCGGGTTTTTTCCCCAACTATCTATCCTCACCGGGTTTTGACGGTCAGCAGCAAAGGACCAACGTCCGACAGGTTCGAGTCTCTAGGCCATCTCCTGGGCTAAAACTGATTCTTTCCCCCCTCCTCCTAGTGGTGTGTCATGTTAAAAACCATGCCAGCACCTTCCCCCCCTTGTTAACTTCACTCGTGGTCCTTTCCCCAATAAACCACGTTTGTTTCTTTACTGATCATTCGCACAATTATTTGGGGACCCCCCGCTACACTATAAAGCCCCCAATATTCTTCCTTTTCAGTAGTGGCTGAGGAAGTTCATATCCAAAACTTTATGGACGTCCACCTTGATTGGGCTACGCACAGGGAAAAACCCCCCTCCTGGGTGAAAAAATTTTCCAAAAAATTTTTTTAAAAGGGTATACAATTTCTTTTTTAAACACATCTCACCATGAACCCAAAAAAATGTGACCTCACACATGTTCACCAAATTAATAATCAACGTATAGAATCAATCTCATGATCCAAAAATACCATATACCAAATTTTCACTTTTTAAAAAAAAAAACGAAATTCAAAAATTATCACCACTTTCCAAAAAATTTTTCAAAATTTTCAGGGGAAAAAACAATTAGGGATTTTAAACAATTCAAATACAAATTTGTTTATTTACTATGAAGCACATTTTTTCCCTTAACTTTGTCTCACATATATTTTTTCAAAACCCTCATAAAAATGAAATTTTTTTCCAAGTTAATTTTTCTCATAGACATGTAAAAAAAATAAACATATTTTAAACATATTTTTTTTCCCAATAATGTTATAGTCCATTGAAAAGTCAAACATTTTCCCATTGTTGACAATGAACTAATGAAAACAAAAAGTTTGCCCTCAGTGCACAATAAAAACCAGTGTATATACATTTCAAAAGAGTTATTTGCTCACACATACAATATAGCCCTTTTCACAAGCAAGTTAGACATAAATGTTTGATTTTTTTTTCCTTCTTACTAAAAATAAAGCAAAGTATGTATTTAATCTAACATCAAGTTTTTTTTGCTTGAAAAAAATAAACTTAAAAAACTTTTAAAAGCAAAATCCCCTTTGTTTTAAATATCATTTGCAACGAGCCTGTCAAATGTGATCACACCGAATCATATGAAAGACAAAACGGGAAAGCCTTTCCCCTTGAAACATTTACATTGGGCCATGAAATTTCATACAGGGAAATAATCTCCCTCTTTTTGTGTTCCAGGCACTGGTTAAAGGGTAAATTGGAAAATTCCTGCAATCCAAAGACCTCTTAATAATTGCTGTTCTTGTTTTTGCGATTTAAAAGAACGTCAGTGGCCTGGGTCAGTCTGTAACCGAAACTTTTTCCACAAAAACCTGGCGACTTCTCACATGCCCTAACAAAGCCAGCCCCTTCTCTCAAGGGGGTTTTCTCCTGTGTCTTTGAGAACTTCTTCGGGGCTTTGCACGGATGTAACAAGCACTTTTTCCCCTGCCATCCCGCTCCCTTTCCCTTTTGGAACTGGCATCGTTCAAAAAATAAAAGTCTTCTAAGGGGAGGGAACAAAAGAACAGGAAATGAGTTGAGGGTGTTCTGAACACACTCCAAAGTTTCCCGGGCACCATCAGACCAACAAACTTTTGTTTTTCGCCCCTTTTCGTCGTTCAGTAAAAGGGGCCGTCAGGAGCAAGTGGGGAATATCGCTATATAAGAAAACCCCAATCCGATGGTGCCTGATTGTTTCTTGTTGGTTTTTATGTAAGGATAAAATTTTTTCCCACTTTCTTTCCTTTTTTTGGATATTTTTCCCCCATGAAATAGGTACCCAAAAAACGGATTTTGAAAACCGCCGAATTTTGAGGTCTCGCAGTCAACCCAAAACATCGAGTCTAAAAAAAACAGCTGCAATTAAAAAGGGAGGTTTCCAGACTTTGCACCAACAAAATTTCGTCAAAAAAACTGACTGCCCCACTTTCATGAGTTTCGGGCTCGATATTCTAGCAAAAGAACTGGGCATTTTGAAAACCCAAATGGTTTTTTCGTCCGGGAAAAAGACCAAAAGGTGTTGAAAGCGTCTTTCCTTGTCATTTTCAGCCATTGGAATCTGCCATTCCCTTTTTTGTCAAGTCACTTTAAAAAATATTTCCCTTTTTGAAGTGCACAAAAGTTCTTCAAGTCTGGGAGGGGTCGGCACGAACACAGTGATTTTTTAATTCCTGTAATCGATGCAAAAACGAAACCATCCCGGGTTTTTGCCCCAAAAACGGGTGAGCTGTAGGGAGAATGTGAAGGTTCTATGCCTTAAATCCGCATTACTTTGATTTATCTCTCGACAACCTCTTTTTTGCAAAAGGAGGGGTATGGTCGGGTTTTCGCACTGGTATTTCAGATTTTAAACTGAATATTTGGGTTTTTCAATACCGTAATGTCCGGGGGTATCTTCAAACACTCCTAAAGTCTTTCAAATTTCTTTGAGCTGTTCTGTTTGACTTGAAGACAAATCTTTCGACAAACCACACATCATGGGTTTCACCTTTGAAGCGAGTGGGAAGGGGGTACAACTCATCGCACGGGTAGATTTTTAACCTCCTACTTTGCTTTTTACCCCCTTTGATTTTCCCTGTACGAACTTGGGGTAAAAATTCATCACTGATAATGTCGTCTGTTGACACAGTTTTGACACAGGACTTTTCCATCAACTGACTGGTTGATGGAAACATTTGTACGGGAACTACTTCTAACAGTTCAATGAAAAACCTTTTCTGTTTTTCCATTTTGGGTCTTAAAAAAACTGCAGAAATTTTTTTCCGACCACCTGAAAAAGGACCCTTCCCTAACACGAAAACTTGTTTTGTTTTCATGGTAGTCAAGGACTTTATCCCCCCAACTGAAGAACGACCTTTTCTTTTCTCTCTGCAAAGACCGTACAAACTGGTTTTCTATCGCTAACGTTTTTTCCCTTGGTATGTCGTGCGCTGTTTTGCAGCGAAAGTACTGTCGTCAGGTCTCGTCTTTTTCCTGATTTTTTTTTTGATCTTGGGAAACTGGGGTTAACCCGTTTTTAGATTTTCAGCTTTTTTAGCCTTTCCCGCTCTACGTGTCTGATCGGTATCCAAACAAGGGAAAGAAAGATCCCCAGCCCCCCCTGTACGTAGCGACACCGGCAGATTGCCCCAAAATCAAGTCGCAGACTGGGTTACAATAACACGGCGGGAAAAATCCGGGTGTCGTGTACGACTGAAAATTTTCGCCAGCGGAAAAAATTTAATCTTTCCCCCAAAAAAGACCCACACTTTTGGACAGTTTGAGATACGGGTTTTTAAGCACGAAAGATTTCCGTCACCCCGCAGTGGTGCCCCAGTGCTCGCAAAAAAGAAGCCTGCAATCCATTGATGGCTCCCTTTTCTAACACCATCCAAACCCGTTGATTGGTGCAAAAACAAGGCCTTCTTTTACAACAGTGGAGACTAAACGGGTTTGAATCATTTGGTTTTAACGGGGAATTCCTTTTAAAATGGAACTTGCAATCGCAAAGAAACTCGCATTGTCTGTCGGCAGCGACTGATTTTGTGAAAATTTGGGTTTTGTCCCCGAACTGCCCCCAAAAAGGCTACGCGGTGGCGTTGTCCACGCCCGGAACGTTTGCTGAGGAGTAACGGGTCTTTCCCCGGGGGTGGGTACGGTACTGACGAAAGGGCACTCGAACGCGGAAAAAGCCCTGTCCGTTCCCCAGGATAATATATCCTTGAGGGCCAAAATGACCCCGATTTCCTTCCTGTAACTTCCCCGTCCGATGGGATAGTACATGACGCATGAGACTCAAAGATTGAAAATTTTCCTTTTCCCAGCCACCCCTTTATCGGGGGGAGCGATACAAACTGATCAGCCATCTGACAATTTCCCAACGCTTTTAAATTCCTTTTTTTTAAGGAAAGTGGCCAGATCTTTGCTCCGCTTGGAAAATTGTTCTCGGGGGTCTCGCAGTGATTGAAAAGTTTTTTTTCGTTTTTGATAAATCGATCCATCGATCCAAACAATGACTCATACGGGTTAGAAAAAGAGGAAAAAGATTTTCCCCTTTGTCGGGCGCACAGAAAGGAAAAGTTCGCGAAACGTCAGCAGAAAATTGAAATTTCTTGGGATTCCTTTCAACGATCCCAAATTAAATTTTTCTTTGCCCGCGATGTGTGGGACAAGCCAAAGCCTACCATTTAAACAACGCGCAATATACAATGTCCACTTTTTCCTTTGCCCAAACCCCAAACTTGCGGACTTTCAAATCGGAAAAGAAAACTATCGATGCACGTTTTTTTTCCCCAAAGGGGGGGGAACTTTGGGAAAAAGCTGTTTTCGGCTGAGGGGCGCTTTCGGAAAAAGACTGGGGAGGGTTTTCTCGTGCCCCGAATTTTTAATTTCAGCATCGTCTCTAGTTCGAACCCTAACTAAATTGGCTTTTTTCGCTTCAGCTTCCCTGTAGTCTTTTTCTTCAGCTTTCCCCCTGTAATCTTCTTTTTCTTCAACTTCAGCTTCCCTCTGAACTTCTTCTTCAACTTTTAGCTCCCCCTGTAATTCTTTTTTTTTTCATTTTTTTTCCTTTCTTCACTTTTTAGTTTCCTTTATTTTCTTCCTCTCTAGTTTTCCTTTTATTTTCTTCTCTCTCTAGTTTTTGACTTTCTCTCTCTATTTCCTTTTATGTTCTTTTTCTCTCTTTTCCTTTGATTTTCTTTCCTTTTACCTGTCTGCCCTATCTATGCTTGTTGCACATAGTTTTTAGTTTTTTTTCCCCAAAAACCCCAAACTTCCCCTGTTTAAAAATTTTATCAAAATCATCCCTAATAACCGTCAAAACAAAAAAATTTCTAAGTTGAAATAAAAATAAGGCGTATAGTGATGTTGTTATTTCACAAAAAAAGTAATTTTAAAAATATACAAAAAGAAAAAACCTAAAAAAAAAAAAAAAAAAATAAAAAAAAAATTTTAAATAAAAAAAATTAAATTGGGAAAAAAAAAAAAAAAATTATTAATTTTTTTTTAAAAAAAAAAAAAAAATAAATTTTAAAAATAAAATTCTTTTTAAAAAGAAAAAGGTTCACCTTTCATTTTAATTACAGAAATTTTAAAAAAATGTACCCCTTTTCAAAAAAAAATTAAAAACAAAAAAAAATGGAAAAAAAAAAAAAGGGGGCAATGCAAATCTTCCTTTTTTTCTTTGGGCTTTTTGGGGGTTTTTTTTTTTTAAAAAAAAAGAAAAACACAAAACATTTTCGAAAAAAAACAAAAAGAAGCCCCCAAAAACCCCCCCGGGGCACTTCTCCCTTTCTCACAAAACAAAAAGAAAAATTTCCAACATCGTAAAAAAAAAAAAATAAAAATAATAATTTTTTACCCCAACCAAAAAGAGAACGCACCCCCCCAAAAAAAAAAAAAAAAAAAAAAATTTTTTTTTAAAACCCAATAAAGGGGGGGGAAGGAAAACCCACCTTAGGGGAAAAAAAAAAATGAAAAAAGGAAAAAGAAAAAATATTTAGGAAAAGGGAAGGTTTAAAGAATCCCCAAAGCCCAAAGCCCCGCTAAACCCAGGGATTACGTGGGGAAACCAAATCTAACCAGGGGGGGGACGCGACCCCTCAGCCCGCCCCCTTGTGGGTAAAAAAATTGGGGTTCCCGAAAGGGGGGGAAAAAAAAAATCCGCAAAAAAAAAAACCTTAAAAGGGGTAGAAACAAAAAAAACAAACCACCCGAAAACTAAAAATAAAAAAAAAAACAAAAATGCAAAAAATTAAAACAAAAAAATTCAACCCCCCCCCAAACCCAACAAACAAAAAAACCCCCAAAAACCCAGGGAAAAAAAATCTTTTTTTTCACCCCCAAGGGGAAAAAAAAATTTTCCCAAGGTAAAAAGTTTTTTTTTTTTTTTTTTTTTGGGGAAAAAAAAGGGAGCCCGGTAAAATGGACCACCTTCACACTATTTTGCACGAAATTTTAAGCTTTATCCCAACCACCGAACCCCAAAAAACAAAAGGGACAAAGAAGGGTTTTTTCCCCCCCTTTTTTTTCCCCAAAAAACCCAAACCCCCTTTAAAAACAAAAGGGTTGCTTTTCCCTGGAGGCAAAAACCATCAAACTTTTAAAACCGGCCTTTAACCTTGGGCCCCTCCAGACCGGAAAATTGGGTTTTTTCCCCCGAGGGGGAGGCAAAAAAAGCCCTCCAAAAAAACCCCCTTCTAGACACCTGCCCCCACCCCGCCTAAAAAGACCCGCCCCCCTTTTATTTTCCCCACAAAAATATTAACCCCTTTTCTTTTCCTTTTTTTTCCCCCTTTCCCCCCCCCCCTTTTGGGGGTACATTCCCCCCCTCTTTTTTAATTCTTTTTCCTTTCCCCCCAAACCCTTTTAGGGTAAATGAAAACTTAAAAAGGGAAGGGCAAAAAAAATAAAGGGGGAATCCTTTCCCAAATTTTAAAGAAAATTTTTTCCTTTTTTTTTTCCTTTGGGCCCCCAAACCGCCACCTGGTAAACTGGAGGGGGACCAACGTCCACTGGGGAAATTTTGCCCCCCGGGGAAAAAACTGTTTTCTTTCCTCCCTCCCCTAGTGAGTGCATAGTCAGTGTTCAAAACACATGACCAGCACCTACCAGCCCTTGTTAAACTATCACTCAGTGGTCACTTTCACCCAATGACCAGTTTGTTTCTTTACTGGTCATTCGCACAATTATTTGGGGAGGGCCCGTACACGAATATTCTTCCTTTTCATAGTGGCATGGGGAAATGATTCATATCACAAACTACATGTGATGGAGCGTCACATGCCTTAAATGTGAGGCTACGTCACATGACCCACACACACACACACAACACACACACTTACTCACAAATTCACACGCGTGCGCGCTCACGCACCTGCCAGAGAGAGGAGAGAGAGAGGAGAGAGAGGAGAGAGAGAAAAGAAGAGAGAGAAAGAGAGGAGAGGGGGAAATTACAACAGAAAGGTTGTCAGTGGCGGGTACCTGGGGTTCAGTCACAACTCTTTGTCCCCCCTGTTACACCACGTGAGTAGGACTCGTTGGGATGACTCCCTCCATTCTGCTGGGCCCACTTTCAGTTTCCCTTTTTTAAAATGAAAGGGAAGGGGACGGAGTGGGGAGTTCCTCTGAATGACCTTCTTCTCAGTCCCACGTCTCAAGAGGTTTGTTCTACTTGGGAGCCAGGAGTGCGAGGGGCCCAAAGGGGGGCAGGGGAGTGGGGGTGGGGGGGGGGGAGGTGGAGTGCTGCATTTTTCCATTTTTCTCCCTCAAAAATGTACCCTTTCCCGTCAATGAGATGTGCCCAGTGGTTGAACACTTGCTAATGGAGGACAAGAGATGGGTGGGGGTGGGGGGGGTTATTTTTATACCGAATCTTATTTTGCAAACAAACTTCCTTTTTTTCCCAAGGATTCCTTTTTTCCATTTTGGCCTCTTCTTACGTTTTCAACTCTTCCGCCCAACCAGGAGAGCTTCTGTCTATTGGATTATATCGTAATATCATTTAGTTGGGCTTGTTGTGGTCTCCACCGTTTCACGTCCAGAGATGCAGTTTTCACTGGTAGGAAAGTAGTCTATGGATTTGATTGGGTTAAGAAGAGTTGTAGAGAGCTGAGTATATTCTAGCAAATTTCACTGTGTGGTGACTGATTGACTATCTATTTCGTTGGGCAAGTGTTGTCGTGTACAGTAGAAAACAGCAGAGGGCACAGAACTTGAGCCTGTGGAACTCCAACTTGAGAGGTTGTAGGTTTTAGATAACAAAATGCCTGGATCGAAAACGGTGCCTACGTACAGAGAGTTATGATTGCAGGAAAGAAAGTCGCTACGTTATCAATGCCAAAAAACGTGTTGTCGACGGGATGGTAGAGAAGAATTCCCATGATCTATGGTGTCAAACGCGGCCTATCAGTTCTAAACAGAGTTGAGTTGGGATGACTTTGGAATCCGTACGAAGCAACAAGAAGCGTCCGTTTAGTATCGCCGGAGGAGATCAGTTTCAGTGGAATGATGAGCTCGGTACGATGACTGGAATAACGCGCCATAAGGTCATACTAGACACGTGCTATACGAAGTTTCTGTTACTCTATCGCTAATTGTTGTGATTACAGATTGTTCACTTTTGATTTAGAAATTTCCAGAACTAGATGTATATATTGCCTTGAAAGCACTAATGATCGAATATGCCAGCAGGAACAGATGGCTTCAGCAGTGAATTTTTTAAAATATCTATTATCTAAGGTCTTTTTGTTCCTGACTATGTTCTTCAACAAACTTTTGGATTCAGGTAGGTTTCCCCAAATTTGGTCAGTAAGAATTATTGAGCCATTACATAACATAGGGACCATTTTTTCCCCTGACAACTTCAGGGGTATATGCTGTGATTTGTCAGCAGCAAAATGTACACATTATACTTAATAAGGAGATTGATAATTGGGCTGAGGACTATAATTTGTTAAGTGAAAACGCAGGCAGGGTTTAGAAAGAATTACAGTACAGTCGATCACATATTTACTCTTATCTTGCCACTAGTTCTGAAGCAATTTTAAGCTAACAGATCAAAAATTATATGCCAGCTTTCGTTTGATTTAGCAAAGCCTTTGATCTCATAGACTGAAACCATCTTTGGCTTATACTCCGCACAAAAAATGGTATCAAAGGGAAAATGTTCAAAGCTATTCAAAGTATGTATTGAAATAGTAAAAGCTTGTGGTCAAACTAACGGTGTTTGTCGTACAGAACATTCATGTGTCCTAGTGGATTGAAACAGGCGTTATACTGTTTAGTCCTATTTTTTTTGCTTTTTTTATCATGAGATTTGCATTATGATATACACAAAATGGTAGACATGGTGTGTGATTGTCACATGATTTGATGCAGATTCTGGTTTGGTTATTTGCTGATGATGTTGATCTCCTTTTACACTGTTATCGGGGCTCCAGCACCAACTGATCTTTTTAGAAGTTCGGCAGACAGACCTAGGTCTTACTGTTATTAATGAAAAAATTTCTAAAATCGTAGTGTTTTGGATAGGGGGGTACCTTGACTGCAGTGAAAAATGGTTACATGGAATTGTAACAAAATGGAAGTGGTAATCAATATCAGTTTTTGAGTATTTTTTTCTACATGGGGTTGACATTTCGTACTCAATTAGAAGATTTGGCTCGGTAAAGCAATAATAAATTGTGGTTTTCAGTATACTGAGATGTCGATGGTCTTGAGGCGAAAATTCTCCATAGGATTTTCTTTTTAAGATATTTTACTCTCTAGAGTTCTACCTATTCTGGACATATGGGCAGGTAGTTTTTTTTTTTTTCGGGGATTGGTCTGCAGATCACACCCTATTGAGAGAGTACTTCATTCTTGCCATAAAACGTTTATTGATATCAGCTTACAAACACCTAATCCATGATTGCCTATTATTACGTTGCTTTCTGTTTTCGCTTTACATACAACTTTTATCTAAAACTATTAAGTAACTGTAAATACATGTGGGGTTTGTTTTGCTCCCATAAGGAAACCTAACCGAGTAACTTTTATTCAAGACTGGCACAGCCTTTAATCTTGAATTAAGTCAGACAATTTGTTTGATGCCGGGAGCGAAAGACTCAACCAGCCGTGTCTCCCTGGGGATGTCCCGATCCGGCGGGCGCGGGGCCCATCGGAGCTGGGCCAGTGCAGATGTTTCTGCCCTCGCGGAGGGATTGCAGATGGTTCCTTATCGGATAGAGATGGAGTTTTCATGTCTGTTACTTTTTTTTTTTTAATTTAATTTTTTTTTTGAATTTATTTTTCCAGGTTCTCCATCTTCAAACTCCCCCTCTCCCCTACACCTCAAAGTCTAATCTTTGGCAAGACAGTTCAGTTGTTGGCCTGCGCTTGTTTTTCCCCCTCTATTAGTTTGGTTTCGTATTGATTTAGTCTACTTTATCTCAAGTTTAAAAGGCTGTGCCCAGTCTTGAATAAAAGTTTACTTGGTTAGGTTTACTTTGGGAGAAAAAATTCCCACTTGTTTACTGTTTATCGTTTAATGTTCCCTTCTCACATTTCTTTTCGATTTTTTATTAAGTACTGGTTAAGACTAACTAAACATTGATGGAGCTGGAATATAGTATTCTCAAGAGAAATCTTTACATAAATGGCAACTGTTCAATGTAAGACTATTGGGGTGAAGCATGGTTTGCATTACATTGTTTTAGGTATGGTTTGGATTCGTGTGGGAGAATATGGAGTAGAATATTTAAAATTCTTTTTTATCCATTTTAAGCCAAAAGCTGTTTGGCTGTTATTTTCCATAGATACTGACCGCCTTCATTGTTGCAAGCCAAAGAAGATTCTAACTTGAGTCTCACTTTTCGTCAACTTCAAAAATATCTGGTTATATAGTGGAGATATAAAATTCTCGCACTTAGACACACCTAACCCGATTCGGCTTGGTGTTTCCCAACTTCTTAAACCCCACAGTTCTGATAGTCGAGAAGCCGAGAAAGCATGACATGGCCAACATTTTGTCACAACGAACTTGATACAGTACTCACGTTACATTTGTTTTGTCCCAAGTATATAAAATATTGCGGGAGAGATATATTCTTCCAAATATTATATACATCCAAATTCTTCAAAAATTACTTATTATTATCATAATTCATGGATGTGTGTGCACTGGATCTTTTCCTGTCAAATCATTTATCACTATGTAATCAGAAACCTACAATTATCTAAGTATAATTGAAAATCAAATTACTACTTTTTATGTTGTGTTTGAAAGTTTGCTTTGTTGTAGGAAGCTCTTCCGGGTCATGGACGTATGACATGGTCAACTGTGGCTACTTGGGTGTATCGGGTTGAATGGGATTGGGATTGAGTAAGAGAGGGTGAGAAAATGAACACATAGTGTAAGTCCATATTTTCTTTATTTATTATAATCTTGGGTGCACTTGAATGTTACAAAGTATTATATGCTCTCATCTTAGATGTTTTCTATTGTGTGTATGTGCGTTTCTTCGGGTTATGCCGTTTACATGAAACTTCGTGCTCGGTTGTTAATAATTTTGGCCTTTGCACAATTACTGTTTAGCCATTGTAATTTTGAATAGTACTAACTTAAGTTTTGAAATTATATTTCGCTTCAACGCGATAAAGCAATGCTGTATCGGTGGGCACCCCCATAGGGGGTTGGATGTGTGTTGATGTGTAACCCATCTTCTTCCATGAAATATGGGCAGCCATTACGCCGTCTTCAGGGGCGATGAATGCTTGTTTTTTTATATGATGGATATTGATAGTGAGTTCGGTAATTATAACAAGAAGAAGAAAGGAGGAAGAACAAGAAATGTTGTAGGGAGGGGGGGGGAGGAAGTAAACAGAGGAAGAAGGATGAGAAAAAGGAGGTAATGGTCAAACAACTCCGAACAGTGCAATGCCAATGCTGTCACGTTAAGAGGGCTGAAACTCATTGGCTTGGTGTTGTATTTGTGTCTAGTGTGTGTGTGGTGTGGGGGGGGGGGGGGGGTGGGGGGGCGGGTTGATGACTGATGCTTTGATTGAATGTCCGTGTTTATTGTGACTATTTGGTATTCGGATATCAAATGAGCCTTAGGGGGCAGACTGGCAGAATGGTTTCTCCGAAAGATTTTGCGGGTTATTGTCTTTTAAAGTGTATGTTTCTCCTTTCTCTCTCTCTCTCTCTCTCTATCCTTATCTCTCTCTCTCTCTTCTCTCTCTCTCTCTCTGTCTCTCTCTCTCTCTCTCTCTCTCTCTTATCTCTTTCTTCTCTCTCTATCTCTCTAGCTATCTGTCAGTCTATCTACTCTTTACCTAAGTTTGTTTATATATGTATTTCTATACGGGCTTATATATTTCGTTTACAATTGATAATTTGTGATGCCTAGGTCATTGTCACCATTGAACTCGTGTTCATTATTTGATTTTTGGATCGCTTTATGGGTCTTCCTTGCTTATAAGCAATAAATAGTTGACTCGTTGACTCTCTCTCTCTCTCTCTCTCTTCTCTCTCTCTCTCTCTCTCTCTCTCATCTCTCTGTTCTCCGTCCCTTGATTGTGAGACAGGAAGGGACTCTCAAAACATGGAACAACTCTCATATCACCAAAAGTAATAATCAGAAGTTGTCGTTCTGGTGTTCTTCCTCAACATTAACACATAGAACATTCAAAAGAAGAAATTGATATAATATAATCACATTTTATCTATCACCAAATATCATGAAGGTTACATCAATTATTTAAACTCACACACACACTCACACCAACACACACTAACACACCACTCAATTTCATTTAATTCAGCAAAAACTCACATGTTGACATGAAGGTTACATCAATTTTTTTAAAACTACACACGAACGCACGAACGCAAACTCACACACACACACAACCACACACCACACACCACACACACACAACACACCACCCCCCCCAAAAAACAAACAAACACTCACACACACACACACACACACACACACACCACAACACACTCACACACACAAGCAACACATCACACACTCACACACACCAACATAAAAACACACACATATGCACTAACAACATATAAAGCATACCTCCTTTTTGTTATCTAATGCACACACACACACACCACACACACACACTCACACATCAACACACACACAAACACACACAACTACACACACACACGCACCACACTCACACACACACACACACATGCGCGCGGCCTTTGCGGGCACTCCTCTACACTCACACTAACTCAACAAAACAACAAATCTACAACAACATACCACGCACACATATGCATCAAACGTACACTTACACACACAACACACACACACACACACACACACACTCACACACACGTAACAACACCACACAAAACACACACACACACACACAAAACACACACACTCACTCACAACTCAATCACACGCGCTGCGCGCACACACGTTTCTCTCTCTCTCTCTCTCACACAACACTCATCAACAAACACACACAACACAAGCACACACACAACACAACCACAACACTAAATCACACATACATCAATCACACAACACACTCCACAGCACACAACACTCACAACACTACACAACACACACACACTGTCACACATGTCTCTTTGCACAAGAAACATTTCATGTCAGCATTTACTCCATACGCTCAAGCTTTTATATACCATCAATCCTAAAGAGCACTACCGAATGTTTTTTTCTCTCCCCCTCTCTTCGGGGAAAATCACTTTACTAAATCAGATCAAACAATTTTAAACGATTTTATCGTGTTGCTCTCGTTCCTCGGTGAGGCATACTAACTCAACTCAAGACTTCATAAGTCCACGGGCCTTCACACACTTTGGGCCACAAAATCCTGACCAGGAAAATATTATGATTCTTTTCACTCCTTGATGCTATGCCTGCATCCGAATATTAAGTCTCGCTCCAAACCCTTCATTGATTCCTTCTCTCTCAGACATCTAATTTTTTTTTTCCCTTTTCCCCGGGGCCACCCCCTCGATTTCCCGGCCTGGAGATATGACTTCCGACTCCTCCCCTAGACATTTTTCCTGTCACGGAGAGATGAGTTTCAACTTCCTCTTCCTCGTATGCTACTGTCCCTGGAGTTGTGAGTTCCAAATATTACCTCGTCTTCTCCTGTCCTGGAGAGATGTCGAGTTCCCGAATACATCTACCTGGAGTCATTAATTCATGGGGATGCCTACCGGTGTTGTTACACAACCTTGGCATATTCAACCACCTCACGGTGGTGAAAGGTGAAGGGTGAAGGGCGATGGGTAAAAAGAGGATGAAGGGCTGAAAACAGCTATAAGGTTCGTGTAATGTAAACCTGCTTCCCAATTTAACTGAATGCTTTATTCCTCTTTTCTTTAGGTTTTCCCCTGTAGCTTTCCCACTAATCTATCGCTCACCTGGTAATGAATGGTCAGCTTGCAAGGACCAACGTCCGGACAGGTTCGTGTTTCTAGGACTTCTCTGGCCTAATACTGATTCTTTCCGCATCCTGCCTAGTGAGAGCAAGTCAGTGTTCAAAACAATAGAACAGCACCTTACCAGCCCTTGTTAAACTATCTCTCAGTGGTCACTTTAACCCAAGGACCACGTTTGTTTCATTGACGGAGTCATTTCGCCCAATTATTTTGGGGACGCCCGCTACACTAGTCAAGCCACACGAATATTCTTCCTTTTCAGTAGTAGGCAATGAGAATGATTCATATCACTAACTACATGTGATGGAAGCGTCACAGGCCTTGAGGTGAGGCTACGGTCACTATGACACCCCATCCTGGGTTGGAAAAAAATTTTCTCTGACAAATTTTTTAAAGGATATACAACTTCATTAAACACATCTTCAGCCTTTGAATCTCAAATTGTGTATCCATCACAACATGCTCTCCAAATTTAATAATCTTGTTTAGAATCAATATTCATGATCCTCCTTAAATACCATATACCAATACTTTCACTTTTTCTAAAAAAAAAACGAAATTATAAATTGATCTCCTCATCTCACAAAATTACATTTCACAATTTACATGGATAAAACTATTAGGATATTAAACCAATTCAAAGGACATAATTGTGTTCATGATATTGCGATATTGAACACATTTTTTCCCTTTATATTTGTCTCACAGCATTGTTTCAAAACCCTCATGAAAATAGAATTTTTCCATGTGTTAATGGTTCTCAATAGACACGGTGACAACAAAATAAACATAGTTAAACATAGTTTTTTCCAACATGATAAGGTTAGTGTATCTCATTGAAAAGTCAACATTGTCAATTGTTGACATTGAAATATTGGAAATAACAATAAGTTTGTCTCTGTTACTCAATCAAAACTTGGTTTATAATATCATTTCTAATGAGTTATTTGCTCACTCATACATATATTGTCATTCTTCACAAAGCAAGTTTAGAAATAAATAGTTATTGATGATTTTACCATTCTTTACGTAAGAATAAAGCAAATGTATGATATTTATACATCAACATCAAGTAGTTTTTGTGGTATAACATATAGTAAACTTAAACAAGCTCATTTATGCATAAATTCCACTTTGATTTTAAATAGTCAGTAGCATACGTGCACTGTCATATGTGATCACACCGTATATCAGTATGAAGACAAAAAAACAGGGATTGTCTTCCATTGGAAGTCAAGTTACATTTGGCCATGAATATTCATACACCGTGACATTAAATCTGCCAGACATTTTGTGTTCCAGGCACTGGTGCATTGGAACTTTGGAATTCCTGCATTGCCAAAGACCTCTTAATAATCTGCTGTTCTTAGTCTTTGAGATTTCAAGAAACGTTCAGTGGCTAGTGGTCAGTCTGTAACACCGAAAACTTTTTCCAGACAAGAAACCTGGACGTACTTATATCTTGCCCATACAATAGCCAAGCACTCTCTCTCAATAGTTGGAGTTTTTTTTCCTGTGTCTTTGAGAATTCTTACTGGCGTCGTATTGCACTGGATGTAACAAAAGCACTTTTCCCGGCAAACAGTACCGCTCCCATTTCTTTGGAACTGGCTTCAGTTCGCAAATTTAAGTATTCTGTGAGGAGGGTAACAAAAGAACAGGAAATGGGTGAGGGTGTTCTGAACACAATCCAAAGCACTTCTGGCAATCTATCAGACCACAATTTACTTTTGTTTTCGTCCCTTCGTCTGTTCAGTCTAAGGGGCCGTCAGGGACGCAAAGTGGGGTACATATCGTCTTAATAGTAAAGATAATCAATCCGTTCCCCAATGAGTTGACACTGATATGTGTCGTTGTTGGGGGTTTTTGTAAGGAATTAAACATCTTTTCACTGTCTTGTCATTCTGGCTTCAATTTTTCCCACTGAAATAGTGTGACCAACAAAAATTGAGAGTTTGAAAATCCGGCACGAATTTTGGATGGTATCGACAGTCTATCCCAAAACATCTGAGTCTGGAAAAATACAGATCGCAAGTTAGAAGGAGGTCACTCCAGGCTTGCAGCCACAAAAATGTCGTAAAAATTAAATGTTCTGCTCCACATTCATGGTGGTTTCAGGGCTGCATATTCTAGCAAAAAGAAAGCCTGGGGGCTTCTTTGCAAACCATATGGCATTTTAGTCCTTGGGGAAAAGAACCATTAGGTGTTTGTATTGCTGTCTTTTCCTTGTCAGCGGCAAGCATTTGGGAATCTGCCTGTACCTTAGTCAAGGTCTTACTTTCACATAAAATAGTTTCCTTCTGAAGAGCTGAATCTGATGTTCTTCAACGTCTGGGTGGGGTCGGCATCAGTACACAGTGATCTTATTTAATTCCTGTATCGTTGCAGAAAACAGCAACGATACATAAGGTTTGTCCACCAATCAACGGGTGAGTTACGGAGATGTAGAAGGTTCTATGACATTTAAATCCAGCATTTCTTTGATTTATCTCTCGACAACCTTTTTTTGCAAATGGGAGGGGGTTATGGAACGCTTGGTTCGTCACATCTGGTATTTCAGTAGTTAACTGAATACTAAGGGGGTTCAATTCCAGTACTGGACCTGGGGTATATGTTTAACACACCTGAATGTCTTTAAAATTTCTTTGAGCTGTTCTGTTTGTACTTGAAAGACCAATCATTCGACAGATACTCCTCATCTTAGGTTTAACCTTTGACTGTCTGAGTAGGAAGGGGGTTACAACTGCATCTGCATGGTTAGATGTTAACACTCCTACATTTGCTTTTTTCACAACCTTTGATCTGACCCTGTACGTAAATGGGTACAAATTCATCATGATAATGTCTGTATGTTGACATCAGTTTTATGACACAGGTCATATTCACGTAAAAATGGACTGGTTGATGCATATTTGTACGGTCAACATACTTCTTTCAACTTGTTCACATGATATACCTTCTCTGTGTTTGCCATTGTTGATCTTATAATTACTGCAGTATATTTTTCGACTCCACCTGATAATGGAACATTCCTCATAACACGAAGCTTGTTATGTTCATCAGTGAGTAGGTCAAGGACTTGATCCCCTACTCTGAAGGAAAGTACCTTTGCGTTTCTCTCTGCAAAGACTTGTACAAACTGGTTTTCTATCTGCTAACTGTTTGTCATTGGTATGTTCTGTGATCAGTCTGTTTAGCAGCAGAAATTTCTGGTCGTCAGCGGTTCGTCTTTTTCCTGCATTTCTTTTAGATCATCTGGGTAATCTGGAGTTGCATCAGTTTTGAGACTTTTAGCAGCTTTGTAGCTTTCCCTGCTCTACGATGTTGAATCTGGTACATCACAAGGACACAAGGAATGCACGATCCTCCAGCCCAACTTGTACTGTAGCGCACTGGCAGATTGCCAAGATCTAGTCGCATTCAGGGTTATCCATAACTCAGGGCTCCGGTGTAAGAAATCCGGAGTTGTACGGTGTATAGACTGAAATTTTTCGCCAGGGAATAATCGTTTCAAATTTTTGCCTCCAAACGAACTACATTTTGGACAGTGTTTGAGATATGGTTTTGAAGCACGAAAGATTTTTACCGTACACCAGCAGTGGGAGCACCCAGTGTTCGACAAAACCGAAGCCGAAATCCATTGATGGCTCCGTTTTCTAATCACCAAGAATCCATCAACGATTGAATCTGAGTGCAAAAAACAAGGCCTTCTTCACAATCAGTGGAGGACTAATGCGGATTTTGATTCATTTGGTTTGAATCGGGCAATTCCTTTTTAAAGGAAAACTTGCAATCGCAATTGATAACTTCGCATTGTCTGATCGGCAGCTGTCTGATTTTGTGAAATTTGGTTTTTCTTCCACGAAAACGACGAGCCCAATAGGTCTTACGACGTGGTGGTCGTTGTCCACGACTCGTAACGTTGGCGAGGAGTAAAGGGTCTTTAAGGCGGTGAGTGTAAACTGGTACTGACGAATGTCACTCGAATGCGGAAAGAGACTGGTACGTTACTAGGATATGTATATCCTTGAGGATCTCAGAGAAATGACCCACGATTTCCTTTCCTTGTAACTTCACTGATCGATGGGATAGACATTGAGCATGAGACTCAAAGATTGAAAATTCTCCTTTTCCTAGCCACGCCCTTATCTGGGTGGAGCAGCTTAACAATACTGTTTCAGCCATCGAACATTTCCTCACGCCTTTCAAATTGCCTTTCTTAAGGAAAGTGGCAGATCTTTGAGCCTACGCTCCGGATAAAGTTGGTTCTCTAAGGGAGTTCTCGCAGTGATGAAAAGTTTTTGTTGTTTTTGTTAAATCGATCCATCGATCCAAACATGACTATAAGGATTAGATAACGACGGATACGACTTCTCCTATGTCAGGGCGCCACAGAAAGGAAACGTTCGCGAAAACGATCACAGACTATTGTAATTTTCTTGAGGAGTTCTTTCTTTTCAACTGATCACAACGTTAAATTTTGCCTTTGCGCGAGTGTGTGGTACAATGCCAAAAGCGCTACCATTGAACAAGGACCGCATGATACAATGTCCTCTTTTCTTTGGCCAACACAGACATTGGCGTGACTTTCAAATCGGAAAGAAATCTATCGATGTCATCTGTTTTTTTTCCTCGAAGGGCGGTAACTGTGGATGATATGCTGTTTTCGGGCTGAGGCGCGCTTGCGGAACGACTGGTGGAGGTTCTACTCGATGCTGTAATCTTTTAATTTCGCTTCAGTCTCTAGTTCGAACTGCCTCAACTTTAAATTGACGTCTTACAGCTTCAGCTTCCCTCTGTAGTCTTTGTGTCTTCAGCTTCCCTCTGTAATCTTATTTCTTCAACTTCAGCTTCCCTCTGTAATCTTCTTTCTTCAACTCAGCTTCCCTCTGTAACTTCTTTCTTCACTTTATAGTTTACTTTCTTCAACTTTCTAGTTTTCTTTGATTTCTTCTATCTCTTTGTTTCATTTGATTTTCTTCTCTCTCTAGTTTATTTTGATTCTTTCTCTCTCTGTTTCCTTTGATGTTCTCTCTCTCTAGTTTCCTTTGATTTTCTTCTCTCTCTCTTAGCCTGTCTGCCTATACTATGCATTGTTGCACCATAGTTAATAAGTTTTTCTCATCAAAAAACCCTAGCTTTCCGCTTGTTGAACTTATTTATCAAAATATTCCTTAACTGAATAAGTAAACACAAAACAATACAATTTTAAGTATGAATAAAAAATAAGGCGATATTGGATGATGTTGTATATTTCACAAAAATTGTATTTATAGTATTTACAATAAAGAATTCAATTTCCGGGTGATAAACAGATATACAGCTTACTAAAACAGGGTAGATATCAAATCCAAGGAATGTACTTTCGCCAAAAAGTAATTTGCTAACTGGATCAATTTGGATTTTTAAAAAAATAATTGATGTTCAATGCAATCTGATTTTTCCTTTAGAAGGAAAAAAACCACAATAAAGTTTTTTCTGAAATAATTTCTTTACTAAAGTTTTTAGTTTAATGTTTTGTTGTCTGTCTTTTCTTTTATTTTTAATTTCAAAATGAATTGTACAAAACAAATGTACCGACTTATACAAAATTGAATATAAATTTACAAAACAAATGATGCACAAAATATTAAAAAGAGGCGGAAGAAACACCAAACTAGCGGAAAAATCTTACATAATAGATGAAAATGCTAGAAGAGAAAACTAGATAGGAGCTTATTGATGAGAAGGTTTATGAGGTTTTGAAAAAGGGGGTTGAAAAGGAATGAAAGGATTCCACAGGCCGGAACAGTGAGGACGAACTCCCAAGAACTGCAAAGAAGCCCTACAGACAGCCCCTAGTGTCCTGTCTCCGGTGAAACTGGCCGACAGGAACAAATCACGCATCAATATACGCAACTTTCTAGTAAAGATATAAAATAATAAAACAATCAATCACAATATAATGTCATTCACCCAAACGCAAAAGAGTTCTCGCATCCACAGAAAAAAAAAATAATCTAAAAAGTTAAAAGATGTTTTTTTGGCTGAGCGGTAATCACCTCCTCCACCATCACTATTGCGTGAGGAGAGTTGTAAGCTGATCCAACACTCTGAGGCGGAAAGGGGAAAAATCAATTTGGATACAATAGAAAGGGAAGAAATAGATATTTACGAGAAGGGAAAGGGAACTACCGACTCCCCAACGCCATGCCCCCCTGATAAACGCAGGAAGGGTTGGGGTATCACGTCTGGGGAGGGGAAAAACCAAAATCTAATACTATAGGGGAAGGGTACAGCGATCCTCAACCGGCCACTGCCCCTTGCTGCCAGGTACGTGCATGAGGAGGTGGTTGAGGCTTTCGGTCCTGTGGGGGGGAAGGGTCAAATATGAATTCCTGCCGAAAAAAAACCTTAACGGAGTAGAGCAACCAAAAAGAAATGTCTAACCACCCGAATCACATTAAAAATTAGACATTTAAACAACAAATGCATATATTATACACAATAAATTATTAACTATTTTTTTTCTTTTTTCTTACCTCAAAACCCTGGTGGGTACTAATCAAAATTTTTTTATTCTTTTTTTTTCCTTACCCTATCCCTTGGGCGTACAAATCCAAAATAATTTTTTTCTCAGGGCACTAGGGCACAATATAGATATTTCTTCTCTGAAGGTACTAATAGAAATTTTTCTTCTTTTTTTTGCATAGGGGCGGAGGAACAAAAAACATCGGAAGCTACGTCGGTGTGAAAATGGAGTCGGGGTCACAACTGTCAAACTGTCACTTTTGCACACGCACTTTATGACAGCATTTACTCCTTACGCACACGCTATCTTTCCAATCAACCAAAAAGGCGCACTACGAAATGTTTTTTCTTCTCCCCCTCTCTTAGGGAAAAAACTTTACTAAATAAATCAAACATTTATGGATAAACAGATTTTTATACGTGTAGCTTCTCTTTCCATCTGAGAGGCAATCTATCTCATCAAGACTTCATATGTCACGGCCTTCACACTACAATTGGAACAACATAATCCTGACAGGGATAATAAATGTTTCTTTCACTCCTTGATGCTACTGCCTGCATCGATTTAAGTCTACGCTTCACAACATTTCATGAGTTTCCCGTCTCTCTCCAGGACATCAGCTTAGCCACATCGAGTTCGACCGTCCTGGAGAGATGACTTCGGGGGACTCTCCTCCCTCGACTATATTCCTGGCACTGGAGTGATGCGTTCAACTCCTCTTCCTCGGTTTCTCCTGTACATGGAGAGATGAGTTCCAACACCTCTACCTCGTATGTCTCCGAGTCCCTGGAGAGATGGACGTGTTCCCGATCTCTATCTCCCTGGAGTCTTAATTCCTGGGCCTGCCTACCGAGTGTGTTCCCTCTCCATGGCCCATCTTTTCAACCACATCTACGGGGTGATAGGTGAAGGGGGAAGGGCGAAGGGTAAAAGGGTGAAGGGCTGATCTGAAACACGAATAAGGTTCGTGTATGTTAACCTGCTTCCCAATTTATCATGAATTTCTTTCTTCTCTTTTCATTTAGGTTTTCCCCTGTAGCGTTCCCCAACTATCTATCGCTCACCACTGGTAATGGCTCGGGTCACTGCTAGGACCATAGTCCTGACAGTTTTCGAGTCTCTAGGCCATCTCCTGCGGGCCTTCCCTAAACTGATTCTTTCTCCCCTCTCATGTGAGTGCATAGTCAGTTGTTAAAAACTCATGATCACAGCACCTAACAGCCCTTGTTAAACTATCACTCAGTGGGTCACTTTCACCACATGACCACGTTTGTTTCTTTTTCTGAGTAAATTCGAACAATTATTGGGGGACGGCCCGCACACGATAATTTTCCTTTTCGTAGTGCATGGGGAAATGATTCTTCAATCACTAAACTACTTGTGATGGAGCGTCACATGGACTTGATGTGAGGCTACGTCACATGACCCACACACACACACACACACACACACTTTACTCACTAGATTCACTCGGAGTGCGCGCTCACGCACCTGCCAGAGAGAGTGTCGAGAGATGAGGTGAGAGTGAGAGGAGAGAGAAAGAGAGAGTGGAAAGAGAGAGAGGAGGCGGGGAATATTTACAAAAGAAAGGTTGTCAGTGGAGGGTACCTGGGGAGGATTCAGCTAACAAATCTTTGTCACCTCCATGTACACCACGTGGTAGGACTCGTTGCATGACTCCTCCATTCGGCTGACCCCAATTTCTGTACTTTTCCAAAATGAAAGGGAAGGGGACGGGTGTGTAAGTGGGGAGTTCCTCTGAATGACCTTCTTATCAGTCACAGTCTTTCTAGAGGTTTGTGGTCTACTAGGGAAGCAGGGAAGTGCGAGACTAAAGGGGGACAGGGGATTGGGGGTGGGGTGGGGCGAGGTGGGAGTGTCTGTCATTTTCTCCTTTGTTCTCCCTCACTTACTGTTCCCTTGACCTGTCTAAGTGGTATGTGGCCAGTGTTTGAACACTGGCTAATGGAGGACAAAGAGTTGGGTGTGGGGGGTGGGGGGGGGTTGACTGATTTTTGACAACCAAAAACATCCTTCCCAGGATATTCACTTCCTGGGCCTTTGTCTCTAAGATTCAACATCTTTGCCTTTTTACTTCTGCATTCTTGTCAATCTGTCTGTCTGTTGTCTGTCTGTTGTTGTCTGTCTGTACCTTGTTGTCTATCTGTCTGGTCTCTTTTACCCCCACTCACATTCCACTCCTCATTCCTTTCCAACTCTTCTGTAGATATCTCTGCCCCTGGTTCGACTGTGTCTGTCTCTGGGTCTGTTCTTAACAGCACCTCTCTCTTCTCTCTCTTCTCTATCTCTCTTCTTCTCTCACTCTCTCTCTCTCTCACTCTATCTCTCTCTCTCTCTCACTCTATCTCTCTCTCTCTCTCTCTCTCTCTATCGACGGAGTGAGACGTGTTTAGTAGTTGCAGTGATTTTACAGCGATGTTTTCTCAAAGTGAATGTGGCAATGCAAGGTATAATAAGAAGTATGTTTATGATTGCACTGTCATCTATAACTTATCAAAAGTCAGTGGAGTGTTGGGATTGTGTGTGCATTCAACGTTCACGTGGATTTGTGTATTGTGTTCAATCATGTAGCGTGATGTGAAGCAAGCCGCCTATAAGCCCTAGTTGTCCCCTTCTGCCAACTGCGCGCATCTGGGTACTAGTTGCAGTCATGGGTCCCATCACGCGATCCATGGACTCGGCAAGGAGCGAGATCGGGGAAATTTTCTCGAGCGTAATATTTTACATTGGACCCATCCAGAAAAAACATTTGATATCATCACAAGCATTGCTCAATGGAGAGATACTACATTATTTAATAAGTTTTCGGTGAAGAGCTTACAAACCAACTGGCATAACCAGCTCATGGATCGAATCATATAAACCAGACCTCAAAATTCTACACATTAGTTTAACCACTAACTGCTCCAGACTATCACCTGTCCTATTTCAAGTCAACCCTTGAATGACGTCTTCTCACTCTTAGCCATAAGCAAAAAACTACTCTTGAAGATTTAAACCTCTACTAACAACCAACAAAATCTTAGTATCAGGGCCGTGCTTCACAGGGACTGGGTCAATGAGGAGTTCCGATCTACTTGCGTGTCACTTGTTCACTCGCTGACCGCGGCACGCAGAATTCAAACACAGGACGAACAGTCTCCGCAGCACTCCAATCGATACTGTGTGTAGCGAGCACGGCAGATAGCCACCTGTGCCGCTCGCACGATCAGGCGATCACGCCTAATCTGCACCTGGTGGAGCTGGATGTGGAGCTGCACTTTAAGAAAATTCAGGATTGTTTCAACCGTCTCCCGGGCATGACAATTCTTTTCATTGCGCCTGATGTTGTGTCACCATGTCCATACCACACACCAGACCTCCTTTCTCTACCTTCCCTCCTATGACGATATTAGTGATTCACCCTTACTTCACCATCCTATTCCTCGTGACGGAAAACATAAGTCTTTCCCTTTCCCTTTCTCAGTAGGACAATTCACCAGTTGTAGACAATACAAAACATTAAAACCCTGTCACTAGCACAACGGACAGTGTAACCCTAACAGATAACACTGACATTTCATTCTGAAGACAGCACATCATACCAGAGGGACTGACAATCAGGGAAGATGACGACAAATCAAGTGACAGCTGTTGGTACAGCACAAGCAACTGTATCAGAGAAGGACACTAGAAGCTAATGGCCTTGAAGCATAACCTGGGTGACAATCGACAACATAACCACGTGACTACGTCAAGCGACACAGACGATTGTGACAGCTCTGTGAAAGGGATGACACCAACGCTGTACTTCAGTCACATACATTAACTGTTAGGGTAGTCAAGACGGACTGTGTGGCCTCAGGAAGGGAATTCCTTAGGATCACTACAGTCACCTCCGTGACTAATTCTCTGCCCTCAGATCTACTACTACTGGAAACAAGACAGGACCTTCAAAATAGAATATCGGACGCACCTATCGACACAACTCAGTCACATGTCTTATCTGACAAACGAAAATCATCCTCAGCGCTATAAAACATAACAACCAATAAAATTTCTAAATGTATAATCTCATTCAAACTCCTCCGCCACCCCACAAAAGCTATTATCTCCATCCTCCCCAAGACTCATAACACCCCACCTTCTCTCACTGCACACTGTATACAGGATGCACCACCACCATTCAGCCTACAACACAACTCACAGTGGAATAGTACAGGACATACCCTCCACCTCACAATGTGACAGATTACTTGGTCTCCCATAATCAAAACACCTCACCTTGGTCAGCGCGAAACTTCCTGAAATTTATCTCATCAACGTTTGTCCCTCCCATACTCTTTCAAAGGTTTCATGATAGACGGACCCTCATACAATTAGATCCCCCGAGTGGACTGCACCCATTGAAAAAAAGATTATATTAATTTCCATAGGGCCAGCGCTCTGTTGGAGTGTGCCAATGATCTCCTCGCGTCCCGGCCAGTCTGCCTCAGCATGGCTTGCAAAGCAGCTCATATCAACACACTAAGTTTGTTGCAGGATACCTTCCATGTACACCCCCCCACCCTCCGGGGGTGGTGACTGCAGCGAACTCTTAGAATCACAGCAGCTGGTGAAATCTCAATGCTGCTGTGAGCGAGGCTCTATTGTGCAGTGCCACAAAGTCTTTCCCCATTGGCCCATCTGTCAGGACTCTCTGTCAATTATCCGGCAAGAGGGCGGCACCTCTGAAAACCATCATTAGCCCCAGCAACGACCACCTTCAGGATGGCCTGTCAGCTATGGGGAGTTAAATTAATCAGCCATTGGACACCTTCACCACACAGCGCGGGCCCCGGTGAATTAGAGTTGTACTACAACATATCACACAAACAAGCTGGAGGGGAGTGGAAAGAAGTGATGACCGCAAAACTATTCCCACCTAGACGGACAGGCCCTCACTACCCACCTACACGCACACATCTCATGCTACAACAGCGCTCGATGCCCTGAAGCCCATCATCATCCCTACCCCATTCACCTCTCAGAATTCGCAAACCTCGTTCAGGTTTACGCACTGCACTATCGTCTCCCACCGCCCCCCTCAAGGAAGCCCTCCACCCACCTTCAGCTCACTTGTGCGTACACGAGTGACCACGAGAATCGTCCAGCCAGCTCTGCCTCAACTAGGCCTACCCCAATTAGCACCAACACATGGCTTATTGACACATCCTTCCACTCACTGCACCTCCCCCTCCTGCTAGACCAAGAGCCTTCATGACCCACGCCGACCAGATTGTGTGTACAGCAGTGACCAGCTTCCTGGTCCAGTCACTCGTCTCAAAGTCAACCGAAGTTACCGCCACGCTATGTGTTCCGCCGGCGAGAGTGTCTTCACCATCTCCCTGGTTCAAACAGGTTCTCTGTCCTCCCCAACTATGCCTGTTCCTCCTCCCTCAGTACTTTCCAGGACCTAGTATCCTTCACTTCATCCATAGGGACTGGCCACTCTTCCTACCTCACAGCACCCATGCTTCCCCCACACTTCTGATTCTGGTTCCAGTTTTTGTTGTGTGCGAGAGAGCACATAATGTTTATATTGTTTTTGCATTTGGTATGCGCCGCGGATTAAGTTTTTGACGAAAGGTAGCAGTTTCCGTTTGTGTGTGTATTTGTGGGGGGATTTTGTGTGTGTGTGTGTGTGTGTGTTATGTGTGGGTGTGTGTGTGATGTGTGTGTGTGTGTGTGTGTGTTTGTGTGTGTGTGTGAGTGTGTGTGTGTGTGTTGTGATGTGTGTGTGTGTGTGTGTGTGTGTGTGCGTGCACGCGCACGTGGCGTCGTGTGTTTTGTTATGTGAGTGCTTCTGTTTTGTGTAGTGTGTGTGTGTGAGTGTGTGTGTGTGTGTGAGAGGAGGAGAAGAGAGAGAGAGAAGTAGAGAGAGAGAAGAGGAGAGATGAGAAAGGAGAGTGAGAGAGAGGGAGCACGAGTGCAAGAGCGCTCTAGTGGTATGTTTGTGTTTGTATGTGAATGTATTGTTATTTTGCCGTATGTTTTGTTTATGTGGTGTGTGTGTGTGTGTGTGTGTGTGTGTGTGTGTGTGTGTGTGTGTGTGTGTGTGTTGTGGTGGTGTCGTGTTGCGTTGTTATTATGAGTGTATTCTGGTCTCTGTCGTGTGTGCTGTGTGTGTGTGTGTATGTGTGATCATGCGTGCTAGATTGTCATGTCTGTACTGTGAGGGTAGGTGTGTACCATTAACTTTTACCTTCGTTTATTTTCCGTGGAGCCAGAGAAATGCAACAAAACACCTCCTCTGCAACAGAAGAATGTGCTGAGAAGTGTTGACAAAGGTACTGTGGTACACAAGGATTCTATGGAGGTTTTCCTCCACATTCCGTCACATGTTTTTCTTCCATGCAAAATTAATTGCGATGATTGGGTTTCCTTTCCGTACATATGATAGTGTGTGTGTGTGTGTGTGTGTGTGTGTGTGTGTGTGTGTGTGTGTGTAAACTTTTACCCTGATGCCGGCAGAGCTGATTCCATGTTATCTATGTGAAACTTCAACACGTATATATATGAAGTTTTCGTAAAGTGCGAGACTGTGAGCTTAGAAAAGAGTGAAACAAAGCCTCTGCAGCAGGAGAATCCCAGAAAAAACTGCATTTACTGCGAGTGACGAGGCAATTTTGTGCTAGCCAACTCGCACTTTACCTAAGTGCGCTTTGTGAATTGTGAAATTATAAGTGACTTTTGTACTCTATTTTTTAAAATGGTGTTTTCGTTTTGAAGTGTTGATTCTTTCGCATTTTTTGTCTTCAGTTTTACTTCTTTTTTCCCTCTCCTTCTATCCCCTTATTGTAAATTTTGCTTCAAATTTAACTTTTTATGAGTGACTGTATATTTTCTTTCAGAAAGTGTTTCATCAGTTCCATCTGATTGTGGGAGCTTTACTGACATAATACTGTGAAGATTTTCTTTTTTTCTCAAACTTTTTTGGTTTCCCAAAGTTGTCTCTGTGTGTAAACCTAACCATTTTCCCTCCCTTGTTGTGATCTTATTGTATTCCTTTAGATCATCAACCCAAAGTCGGTTAACGTGCGAACATCGTCTCCTATACTACTAATCACATCTGGCACAACTACAATGAGCATGTATCGTCTGTATGGCCATGCCAAAAAGAAGGACTTAGATCTGTAACCTTAATATCCAACATGCAGTTAACTAGACATTAGATATATCAAACATGATTTGGAACCATGGTAAACCTTTTGCATGATTTGGCTTATCTGAATCCAGATTACTGCCACATTTCCGAACAATGATGTTGCTATTCAGGATATAACGTAATCGGTAAAGATCCTGGCACAACGAAAAGAGACGGGGTCGCTTCTTAGCTTCATCAGCCTTAACTTAGGCTTCAAACGACTTCTACACCTTGAAAGTAAACGGTGTGATATGTGTCGGGGATAGAAGTTTTATGCTGAAAGAAACCCTTCCTTTTGGTTGGATTCTGCTACAAGGAATCCCTTCTGAAAGAGTAAAACTGGGTCGACTAATTTATCCGTGATGGATGCCAGTCTCATAGAAGACAAGGATATTTTTTTACTCGGAGACTTTTACACAGACCTTCTGATAAGGCAACAATAATCAATGGACGCAAAGCATTCAATTTTTTAACCTGATCAACTTCATCGTAATCTCCTACGAGAGCACACCAATACTCAAATGACAATTATCGACAATATTTATGTTTAAGATAAAATCTCACATAGCAGAAGCAGTGTTGTCCTGTTCTAAACTGTAGTGATCTTTACCCAGTGTTGTGTTTCACATGTGTCCAAAAAATGGAGTAAAATTCCCCAAAACGGGACTATTGAAAATTACATTTCCGTTGCTTTACAACTGTTACAACCAAGATTTTCTACAACCGTTTTCAACATAATGATCCAAGATGTAGCTGGTGGATTTTGGATCAGAACATTTACAGAAATTATGATAAACACGGCCACTCTAAAAACGATTAGAGTACGAATAATCCCAACCCGGAATTGGTACACTAATGAGTCGTCAGGAGGCAGGTTATCTTAGAGATCTGCTTAAAAACATGGCTATGATAGAGGATCTAGAATATTGGTTATGGCTATAAATTCACAGAAGCGCAGAGGAAAAAACGTAATACTATCGAGAACTAATTTCATTCATTAGAACCAAAAATTGGTTTTAGGGTGAGTAGGATCGAGCTTACAATCAATCAATCTTCTTTCAAAATCAACTATCAGTATAGACAATCTCTGTCGAACAACTGATCACCCACTTTTGCATATAGCCAAGTAAAGTTGTCACGGCTGATTCTTCAAGATCATTACGTCCGTCAAACGGATACTAATATTGCCATGATTAAAAACATCACGTTGAACTTTATATTCCACCAATAACAGTATTAGAAGTCTTATCACTACCTAAACGCACCTAAAACTGTCTAATAGTTCTGCGGGGTGGGATGGGACTTAAGAACACGGCAAATTCTCTTACTATCAGATCAGCATTTACAGATTCGTTGACTTACGTCTTCTTTCTTTTCGTTCGTACAAAAATCATTTTCCAAAAGTTTCAAAAAGCAAATGTCCTTCCTATCTACAATGCTGGTGACAGCTCAGTCCCTGCAATACTTACAGACAATCTCTATCATTTACACTCTTTTCCAAACTTTGGAAAAACTCCATAACAAAAAACTCACATATTACTCCACCTTCTATTCATACCTTATTGCTTATCCAGACAGGCCGGGTTAAGTCACATCCATTCAGCCACACAGCACTTTTCAACTGGTTGATGACTGGACCTAAACAGGCATTTACAACAAACAAATATGGTGGGTGTCCTATTATTGTATTTGCAAAAAAGATTTGATGTGATAGACCACAACCGTCTTCTTAGACAATTAATAATTGTATGGTTATTCACACAAGAAATCTTACGCTTTTTCTCTCATATCTCACAAATATGCAACAAATGTGTTGAAAATTAATACGACCTTTCTCTTCATTCTAAAACACTTATTTCATATGGCGTTTCCCACAAAGGCGCTATCTATGGGTCCCTTATTGTCACAAATTTACATCAATGGATCATCCGCTTAACTTTTTAATCAAAATCCACCTGATGAACTTTTTGCTGATGACAGAAACAAATCCAACTAAAACATTTCTGATGTTACTGTTGCTTGGCCCAAAACTGAAAAGGAAAGTGCCGATTGATCTCTGTGAAATGGACTGACGAAATCTCAATGTTAGCTTCACCTCAAAAATAACTAATCCATGCTTATCATACAGGCAAAAAAAAAAAGACAAATTCTCTCTATTATAGTTTCCTCCTGTTATCATCTTAAAAATTGAACCGTTGTACAGTTTCATGCCTCAAAGTGCTTGGAATAACAATTGATAACATATGTGTTGGCAAGCTCACATTATACTATCACTATGCCTAAACGTTTCACAGAAAGTTTTATCAAAACATTACAAAATCTAACGGCTTCCTCGACCTGCATTAACGGCACTAGCTCTTTTTCCTGTCTATATTGCAATCATACATGACTATGGATCTATCTATGGGGAATGTGCTAGACCGCTAACACTCACCAAATCCTGTGTTAAGCCTACTCATGAGAGCACTCAAATTAGTTCCTAAATGCAGTAGTTTCTGTTCGGACTATAAAATGATTCATGTGCTCCCATTTATTCTGAGATTAGATTACATCTATGGGTTCATATAGAAAAGATGGTGTTGGGAAGGCACCTAAAAGTAGGTCACAGTTTCTCAATATATTCCTCATGGACTCTACCCAATCTGCATGTCACTTCCTGAGAATTGAAACTATTCAAATCCGTTTAACTTATTCAAGTTCATGTCAAGGATCTCGCTCCTGAATCTAATACCAAACAACGCCAATGCTATCAACCTTCAAACACCATTTTTTTTCCATTCTTTTGGGCCAGTAATTGCCTTTAGTCCGCATAATCACCACCTAATCACCACACACCTCTTTGCCTTATGTATGTACCTGCTATTTAGAATGGTTGTTTTGTAATTGACTGCTATGTTGTTATTTTTTGTTTAGTAAGTATGTCTTTTATGAGTACATGTATGTGTGTGTGTGTGTGTTGGTGTGTGTGTGTGGGTGTGTGTTTGTGTGATGTTGTGGTGTGTGTTTCCTACCTCCTTCCTGCGTCTGTCATTCTGTCGAATGCTTGTCGTTTATTTATGTGAAATTCTCTATTCTCTCTCTCTCTCTCTCTCTTCTCTCCTCTCTATCTTCTCTCTCTCTTCTCTCTCCTTCCACGGTTCAGCTGGATGGGACTTGATTTTGTATCCATTGATATCCTTCTAATCGTGGCGACTGGGTTTCATTATGCATTTCCCACTCCATTTGTTGCTTTATTTCCTATCCCCACCCTCCCCCGGTGTTTCAAATTGATTGGTTTGTATCTCTTTGGAATTTTTGATTGTCAGATTGTTTAACATGCTCTATATATCGCTACACTCTAGCCTCTTTCTCCCCACCCCCTCTTCTTTCTCTCTCTCTCTTCTCTCTCTCTCTCCCTCCCTCTCTTCTCTACTCCCCCTCTCTCTCTCTCTCTCTCTGCAGGCTTTCCCCCGCAATCCCTTCACTCCTGCGGTCTCTCTCTCTCTTCTTCTCTCTCTCTCTTATCTCTCTCTCTTCTCTCTCTCTCTTTTTTTTTTTTCTTTCTTTCTTCTTCATTTTTAAATTTTAATCCCCTATTTTATGGTAGTTTAGTCACTTTTGCATGCATTTCTTTGTTGCCTTTTATTTTATATTGGTTGTCCCTACACAGGGCGAGGACTGGATGTTAAAAAAGCACATCAGTGTTATCTATTATCCTCTAAATAAAGAATTTTGTCTTGTCTTGTTTGTCTTGTCTCTCTCTCTCTCTCTTCTCTCTTCTCTCTCTTCTCTCTATCTCTTCTCTCTCTCTTTCCTGTGTGTGCGCGCGCGTCGTGTGTGTGTGGGTGTGTGTGTGTGTGTGTGTGTGGGGTGCTGTGTGTGTGGGTGTGTGTGTGTTTTCCTCGCTGTCTCGGTATGCCAGTGTGTATGTGTGTGAGTGTGTATTGTGTGTGTGTGTGTGTGTTGTGTGTGAGTGTTGTGATGTGTATGTGGTGTGGGGTGTGTGTTGTGTGCGTGCGTTGAGTGCGTGCGTGCGCGCGCGCGCACGGTAAGCCACCTGCCTAAGTCATTCTCACTGTCTCTCATGCGTTTTTTGTAATTGATCGTCAAACACCACACCACAGACACATAGCACAGAGGGAGAACTAGTGTGAGAGAGAAGAAAGAGTAGGGGGTAGAAGTCAGAGGGTGAGGTGACCCGTCTAGGAAACAGCAGCAATCCAAAGTACGACAGCGATTCAAGACAAGCAGAGAATTACACATAGCTGACGGGAGGTTGCCAGGGGTTCGGTCACACCTTTTGTCCACCCCCCCCCCATCACATCTCCCTCCATCCACTGTTTCACCTGGTGGGCAGGAGTTGTTGCCGCGGACTCCCTTCACAACCACCTGACCCACTCTCTGTATTCTATAAGCTGAAAGACAAGCTCTGAGTGGGGTGTTACTCCGAGTCCTTTCTCCCCTTCCACGTCTCACAAATGTTTGTAATGAACTGTGTTGGGAGCAGGGAGTGAGTGGGCCTGGTGGGTTAGGTGGGTGAGTAGGTGGGGGGGGGATCTTGTCATGTTCTCCCTTGTTCTCCTCAAGCCTCCCCTAGTCTGTCAAGTGGTGAAAGGCGCAGTGGTTGAACGAACACTTGTTAATGGAGGGCAGCGGAGTTGGAGCGGGTGTGGGGTACGGGGGGGGTGGGGGGGGGGCATGGCCACAGATGGTTGAACAAACACTTGTTAATGAGGGCAGCAGAGTTGGAGGGGATGGGGGGTTACGGGGGGGGGGGGGGGGGGCAATATGGCACAGTGGTTGAAAAACCTTGTTAATGACGGCCGCCAGAGTGGGGGGGTGGGGAGGGGGAGGCCTCTGAATTTATTACAAAAAACTCATTCCAGGAATTCTCTTCCTTGGCTTTTATGTTCCTGAAGATTCAATGTATGTCTCTTTCTCTTTCTCTCTCTGTTTATGTCTGTCTGTCTTGTCTCTGTCTCTGTCTCTGGGCTCTGTCCCTGTCTTGTCTCTGTCTCTGTATCTCTGTCTATCTCTCTCTCTCTCTCTCTCTTCTCTTCTCTCTCTCTCTGTATTCACCCTCTCTGTCTCTTTCATTTTCTCTCTCTCTCCCCTATCAACCTGTGTGTGTACCTGTGTGTGTTTGTGTGTGTGTGTGTGTGTGTGTGTGTGTGTGTGTGGTGTGTGTGTGTGTTGTGTGTGCTGCGCGTGTGCGTGTGTATGTTTAGTGTGTACTGCCAACTCGTTGATAGAGTTGTTGGTTGTTAGTTAATAACAAAGTTGTGGGTTTTATATGAATCCGCGACAACACTTGGAAAGGCATCTTCATCTCTCTCTTCTCTCTCTCTCATCTCCATCTCTCTCTCTCTCTCTCTCCCACGCACACACTCTCTATATCTCTCTTCTCTCTCTCTTCTCTCTCTCCCTCTCTCTTCTCTCTCTCTTCTCGATGTATCGTGTGTTATATTGGTGCTATTTGACCAACAACTTTGAATCTCATGAGAACAAGCTATTCCTCAGATTTTTCAAACATCCATGATTATTTAAACTGGCTATGTTGACTGTCGTCATAGAAATAAGTGCATTGTTAAGAAACCCGTGCGTATTTGAAACAAAGCACTTGATATTGTATTTAACTTTATAATACCACAATTCCACGAGCTGTATTATATGTTTTCATGTTCATTTAACTTCTAAGGGCGTTGACCTTTATGAATAAAATGTCTTGGCTTTGTCTATCTTCTTCTCTCTCCCTCCATCCTTATCCTCTTCTCCTCTCTCTCATTCTCTCTCTCTCTCTCTCTCTTTCTCTCTCTCTCTCTCTCTCTCTCTCTTCTTCGTGTGTGTACTGAATGCTTATTGGTGTATTTTGTCATTTTATTAATTGCCAAAGTTGAGGGTTGTGTATTGATATTGGACAAAGCGAAGCTTAGAGGCCTATCTACTCTTATCTCCTTCCCTCCCTCTCTCTCTCTCTCTCTTCTGTACATGTGTCGTGTGTGTGTGTGTGTGTGTGTGTGTGTGTGTGTGTGTGTGTGTGTGATATGTGTGTCTGTTGTGTGTGTGTGTGTGTGTGTGTGTGTGGGTGTGTCGTGCCCGTCTTGTGTGTGAAGAGAGAACTGAAAGAGACTGTGCGTAAGTAAGTGTGAGTGGGGGGTCAAATCACAACATACTCTCAACACAAACACTCACCAACACACACACACACACACACACACACACAACTTTCAAACATTTCAACACACTAAGTTAATTGCCGAAGTATAAGGCAGATCATTGTAGAATGAGTTGTAGATTTGCAGAAAAGTGTGATGTGTTGTTTTGTCCATCAACATTAATGCATAGATAAAAAAAAATTAAAAAGAAAGAAAATTCTAAAACATTATCGGTACAAACAACCTGATTACAAGTTTTTGATTTAAACACACACATTTACATAAAGTTAGTCCTCATATTTGGTTTTTCAAAGGCAGGGAGCGCGCACACACAAAGTCCCAGGTCTCCTTTAGCCAGAGGTAGAACAATCCATCACCCTTGGTGGTGAGAATTTCCTTACCCACTTCATGTGAAGCTGGTGGCGTCGCAGGAACTGTCCCTTGTGGTCCTTGAGACTGTGTCCAACCAACGTGAAAATCATCCTGTGGTAAGGGTAATTTTGAATTGGCTGTCGCAGTTTCAATGGTCCAACATGTGACACCCACGACTCGGTACAAAGACAATTTTCATAGAGTGACTTGGCCTGTGTCACTCAGCCATGACACGATCAGTGAAGTGAGATTTCTTATTGGTTGTACATTTTGCTGCTCAGCCACCGCGATCAGTCACTTGTACATCACGAAAGAAAAAACTTAAGAAAGACTTTGACTTGTCGCGTCAATCCACTGTGATCCTGTAGTCCATGTAGAAGTGATTGTGGTTGTCAATAAGATCTGCTGGGACAGTCCTACCTATCCACGATATAATGGAAGCACAGGAACCCTGTGGTCCACAGAAGTCGCAGACTACCTGTTCACGTAGTCAGCGGAAAGTGGGATTAGGTTAAGTGGGGGCTATGGTCTGGTGTTTACGCTGCAGTGGTCTAGGACTTTCGGACTGCTCAATGTGTGCTTTGTTCTTACAGGGGACAGTACAGCAAAGGGTCTATCACGAGCCAGAGGGCCGCGAGATGTTATGCTCGCGAGCAGACGGCGAACTTGGGCGTAAAGAACTTCGGTTAGGACGCTTCTAGCGATGGATATAAATGCTGGGAACAGCGTGTCGGACGGTGTAAATCTCGTTTTTTAGCAGACATGAACACTCCAATTTCTTGTACCCAAAAAACACAAATCGCATCTAAGTGCCATTGTGGCTGTCCCGCCAGAATCTAAACTCAATAGGGCTTATCATTTCCAAATTTACCGGCGAAAGGTACGAACGAGAGTGGAGGGGGGGGAGAATGCAGCTGACAACCAGTATCAACAGACAAGATAAATTCGTTTTCAACCCCGACAGGGCTAACAATTATGATCCCGTCTTTCAGGATTCTTGCTTCAAAACTGGTTAAGTCTGAGCGAGCATTGAATCTATTATCGTATTCAGTGAATAGCAGTTATTTACTGAATAGGTTTCTGTAATGACTAGTTAAGTTCGGCATCCAAAATTCAGTGATGTCCAAAGTTGTTGTTTTCACAGGGCCCGTAATTGAAGGTAAACAGTTTCCATTCTGTGTGTTTGTGTGTGTGTGTCGTTTGGTGAGAGTGAGAGAGAGAGAGAGGATGGGTGAGTGGAGTGTGAGAGCAGAGAGAGAAGAGAAGAGAGAGAGAGAGAGAGAGAGAGAGAGGTATGTTTATGTGTTGTGTCAGTGCATGTTTATTTTTTGTGCGTGGTTATTTCTGTAGTCACTGTAATGGCAGAACACATCGTCTTTTTTTGTAATACACACAAATAGTAATGATGTTACATGTACTATTGAACTGATGAGGTAGTCAACCCATACGTCACAGGTTTCACAGTTATGACTACAAGCCTTTTTGACATCTCTCTCTCTCTCTATCTCCCTCTCTCTCTCTCTCTCTCTAACACACACAATCACATTACACATACACAACACACACACACAACACACACAATAATATATATTATATTTATTATATTATTATATATATATATATATTATATATATCTAACCTATATATATATATATATATATATATATTATATACACACACACACTCAAACACTGAGGACTTAAGGAGTCATTCTTATTTATTGGGTTTCAGAGGCACAAAGGTCCCTTGCTTTGCTATGCAAAACATATTTTGTATTTAATTCAGTATTATTCCGAATGTCTGTTCATCCGGAAGGCATTTGTCTGCGTGGCATTCAGCTGCCACACTCATGACAAGGTCTGGTGTAATCTGAAAAGGTTAAAAAACATCATCAACGTTCTGAATTGTGTGTGGTGTGTGTGTTGTGAGTGTGTGTGCTGTGTGTGTGTGTGTTGGGTGTGAGTGAGGAGAGTGACAGAAGAGTAGAGAGAGAGAGAGGTGGAAGAGAGTAGAGAGAGAGAGAGCATCTATAATGTGATTAATGCAGTACCACTTTGTAAATTATTTTGTTGTGTTTTTGTCTGTGTGGATGTTGCCACCCATGTTTGATGTATTATAAGTCAGTGAACATGTCATAAAACATTTGTTCTCTATGCACTTCTCTCTCTTTCTCTCTTCTCTCTCTTCTCAGTACTTTCACACACACACACACACACACACCACACACACACACACACACACACACTCACAGAGAGAGAGGAGAGAGTTAGAGAGAGAGGAGAGAGAGAGTGAGTTGAATTATCTTACCAACATTGGCTGTGGTTCGATGCCTTTTTTGATGAATCCAGCAGACTGGTATCGGTGTTCGTTTCTCTGCCATTGCAACAGGATGCAGCTGTGTTCACTGCAGTCGTTCTGTTTACTACATTATTGTAACAGCTTTACCCGCTATTTTAACCAAAACGAAGACAGATCTTCGTTAAGTACTGAAATAAGTATAGCAACGCTTGTACATCAATGCATTACAAGAAGGGGGAACATGTAAAAGACTCAAGCTGGCGGAAGCTCAACTACACACTGACTAGCGTATCTTCGTAGACAGGCAATGTTTGTTTACTCGTTGTTATACGCGAGTAAACTGTGGCAGCTTTATTCAGTTATTTGGGTTATTATTGCTCATAGTCGATAGGTTCGCACTCTACATTCCTACCACAACACAAAGTTCATAAACTGTCCTATTAGTAAAACGCATTACAACCGCGGAATTATGGAAAAAGATTGCTTTACCTCAACGATGTTTGGGCTGCCAAACTCCATGTTACCACCGACACCGGAAAGTTTGTACCGCACTGAGTTGGTGGGGACGCCCTTTTCACAGTACTTTCGTTAGAGAATCATGAGAAGGGGAGGGAAGCCGGCGGCAGCTGCGCATCCCTTTGCTGTACGGTCTGGTCTTACATTCTCAGTTGTTTGTTTCCATTCGCTCCATTTCGTTTCCTCTGTTCTTCTTTTTCTTTTGCTTTATAATCATCTTCTTTTTCATCGTCTTCTCTTTGTCTTTCTTCTTCACATCATCATCTTCTTCTCCTCCTCTCCATGTCATTCTTCTTTTCCTAATTGTTTTAATGGTAGCAATGAAAATATAGAACTACACACGAAAAAGAAGTTAGGATAGTGATTACTCCAGAAACAGTTTTCTGCCTTGGCTCCATTAGGGTGTCAAAGCCTAGCTTGTCTCAGAGTTCTCTTTGGATTAACTCGGGGTTTTTTTCAATATTTACTTGGATTACACTATCGGTGCATACATTTCATGTCGATTTTTCGGCTTTTGGCGTCTCCTACGCTGGGCTGTGTGGTCCATAAGTAAATTTCAGTGGGCAATTAAGTTATCGATAGGTGTCATTCAGTTCCGCTTGTGATGTTTTACTACTGGTTGTGTAGTTTCAGTCAGAATCATGGTCGTACTACATCTGTATTTAGTGTCGGCATCACGTTTTTTTTAATGTGTAGACTTTAATCCACACCACCTTTTACTTCATTGTGTAGGTTTATCAGCTTCAAGTTTTATACCATTGTGTAGTTCAGTCAGCTATCACACGTTTTACTACATGTGTCGTTTAATCAGCATCAGGTTTTACTAGGTTGATCTTGTAGTCAGGTCAGGGTAAAGGTTTATGCACGTTTAGTTCTGTCAGTATAACTTTGTTATATTTGCCATTTATGTCAGCTCTGATTGTCATTCTTTCTACTTATGTTTACCCATTTAGTTACTACACTTTCAGGTTCAGTGAAGCTCTACATGGACCTGTACAATTTATGGTCTGTGTTTTGAGGGATTTTTTCTGTGTTCATTCTATTGTATTGAGGAATTAACATAGATGCTGTGATAGCATAGTGTTGCAAATGGTTTTTGGTTAGTCTGTGTAATTTTCACTTATGGGCGTACTGTGTGATTGTGTGGAAGGTGAGATCAATACTTCTAAGTGTCTTTTATGTATGTGTATACTAGAAATCGTGACTTTAATGTGAGGCCTCAAGCCTATCCACATGAGACACGTAACATGAATTGTTTATGCTATTGAAAATGAATGATTGTTTTTATTCATAAAGAAGGGTGTTCATTTGGCGATAACAAGTAACAAAACTTAGGTTTATAACATTTCATTACAACTGTTCCTCTCTAAAAGTAAAGAGTAATGTACAAAACTTAGAAAAATCACGCTCGTTTTGGACAGCTATTTTCGTTTTGCAACGGTGTTTCAAACTGGAAAGGAAGATATCTTTACTGTGTTTTTTGAATGTATTTTTATCGTAATTTTTGTGTCAATCTTGGAAATTTTCAGAGATAAAATGAATTTCGGTTTCTTTCTTCAATGCAAATAGGCAAGTGGTTATTGATGTATTATCGGATTATTTTTTATTTATTCGAAGCTACATTTACACCTATATCTGGACTTGTGCTAATGCCCTTCTGTAGTTGTAATTGTGACTTCACAGTATGTTTTGCTCAGGTTGATGCAGTAGTGTGTTAAAGGATCGGTAGATAGGGTATACGATCACTACATTATAAGCTCGCTGTGCCAGTCCTGTTTGAAATCAAAACTACTATTCGCTGTTAAACACTAATAAGAAAGTCTTCATTCTCCCACTCATCCTTTTATCCACTACTTCTGATTAATCGTAGAGAGTTAAAAACAATGTTTTATGTCTAAAAGACCAGTTGGTGGATTTATAAACTTCATGCTTTTCTTTTTCGTATTGCTTGTTTCTGTAGTAGGTTTGGTGTCATTTTGTTATTTTGATCCTACTATGTGTGGTATTGTAGACAGGTTTGTGTGAGTGTAGAGCATTTCATGTAGTTATAGTGATCATTATTTGCTGACAAGTATTGGTTACACTGTGATAGTTTCTGATTCGCTCTCTTTAATGAATAATAATGCGTGTGCAATGTTCGGTTTTCAATACTTTTTATCTGTGTGTGTGTGGTGTGTGTGTGTGTGTGTGTGTGTGTGTGTAATGTAGAGTAGTTGCTCTTTGTATTCTACATATACTTAAGTGATAGATTATGTTTCGAAACATTTTCAAGTGTACTCGGTGTACTTTTTTTTATTTATGCGGCAGATGAAGAGTAGTGAAAGGTGGTTTACCCCAGGTTGCTCTGTGTGTCCTTTTTTTCTTGTTTCAAGTTACGTGTGTGCTAGATGGATGGGTTGTGTATAGACAGTTACCAGTTGTAGTCTGTGCGCTTTTTTATTTAAGTTCGTGCTAGGTCGAGGGGTTCATTGTACGTCGTTTTCCAATCTGCTCTGTGTACATTAACATGTATGTGGTGCCATGTGTTGTGCTGCTGACAGGAATCACCTGAAGCATGCGACTTTTTCTAAAGTTGGACTGAAGAGTTTCTATCTTTATTTTGTTCTGCTCCATATCTTAATCTGACTTTATATGCTATTCTTTTCTTTGTCTGTTGAATGAAGATGGACGATGGTGTGACAGTCCTCTAGTTGGGCTTGTGTCGCGTCTGTGGCGAAATCCAAAAAAACGGTATGTTTCGTTCTATGGTTTGTATCGTAGCCTGTCCGGAAAAGACATGATGCATGTGTTGGTTTAACCCTATTAGCCCAGTAGTTTTCTACATTTAGTTCTGTTCACACAATGATAGCGCCTAAGTAATAACGTTTTCAGTTTTTCGTTTGGGTTCAATTTTGTACAGAGATGGATTAGTTAAACTTGCGTACGTGCAGGAGTTGTGCATTCCTACAATTTAGTAGTGGTGCACTTATCGGTGAGTCAGTGACGTAATGCTTGATTGTCAATGTTTTTGTTTTTTTACACAGCGTGTCTGCTTGGAGGGGATTGGTTCTCGACAATGTTGACGGGGACGACTGATGGTGCGCTACAAGGGAAGGTGGTGGGAATGTGTGTGTCTGCATGTTAACCAAACTGAGGTGCAGCAGTGGTCTGCAAGGCATTGGTATCCATAGTTCACATATGCTGACTGTTTTCAAGGGTTTGATGTGTGTGTTTTTTTGTGGGTGTGTTGTGTGATGTGAGAGAGTGAGTGTGTTAACTAGAGAGTGTGAGGAGAGAGTGAGGTGAGTGATGAGTGAGACGTTAGAGACAGTGAGAGGAGGAGTGGGTGAGGTTATTGGGATTTTTTCAAATTCACGATGCTGGTGTGATTGTTTACTTCATTATCCTGTCGCCTAGGTATTTTTATTCTGTTGATTTTTGTGAACTTGTCGGCCATTCTCTTTTACTACCGTTTGTAGTGTATACGCCATTAACGATACAAAATAGAGAAAGTACGTATCTTTTGGATGCGTCGATTATGACGGTTTTCTTTATGGTGTGGAAATGCAATTGTACATCTTATACATGGATATTACATTTGACACGGTGGAGAATGTTGCAGGTTTGCATTGACCTTCGGTGTTTTTGTCGTTTACTTTTGTTTGTGAATTGCTCTTTTAAAAATGATAGGTTCAATGTCTGTGTTGTTTGCATGTGATTACTCAACCCTTCTACCTTGCAGTAGTCTCTGCCTTGTGTGGTGGACACGATAGAAAGCCACATTTCTGTGTAAGCTGCGGTTGTTTGCGCGTTTGGGATAACATAGTAACATATGGTGTGTGTTTGTTGTATGTTGTTTGTGTTTCGTTGATGGTTGTTGTGTTTTTCTTTTCTTGTCTCAAACCTGCTTGTTATTTTCATATCCTTCTCTCCATCCCTCCATCCCTCCATCTCTATCTCTCTCTCTCTCTCTCTATCTCTCTCTCTCTCTCTCTCTCCTCTCGCTCTCTCTCTCTCTCTCTCTCGTGGGATGTGTGTGTGTGTGTGTGTGTTGGTGTGTGTGGTAGTGCGCGCTGGTGTTTAGGTGATTGCTTTGGTACTGTTGGTTGTTCTTGTTTACTTTTTTTATGTCTTTTTTTCAATTATGTAATTCAGTGGCTGATTTTGTACTCCCCCCCATTCCTCCACTCATCGCATCTATAGCACCCCTCAGACCACCTCCCCCCTCCCTCCCCCCCCCCCAGGGTTACAGAGTTGTGTGACTAGGCTTCGTTGGATATAAGAGTTGATTGAATTTGCTTTGTTGGATATAAGAAGTTTGTATGACTAAGCTTTGTTGGTTATAGTAAGTGTATGACTATGCTGTGTTGGATTTTTGATGAGTATGACTAGGCTTGGTGGATTTAAGAAGTAGAAAATGAATATGCTTTGTTGGATAGAAGAAGTAGAATGACTATGCTTTGTTGGATTTAAGAAGCTGAAGTTAGGTTTTTGGGAATAAGCGTGTGAATAGGCTTCGGGTGGTATAAGAAGTAGTGTGATTTGGATTGGTGGACATATTAGAAGTTGTATGAGCGGTTTATTCAGTTGTGAATCGGATGCAAGTGTGTGTTTTTGCGACCCCCCCCCAAAGGGGGGGGGGGGGGGGGGGATCTTCTATGTATTCATCGTCAGAGTGCTTGTATTTTTTTTCGACGATTCGTTAACTATAATCGAATATGAAGGATTAGGATTTTGTGTCATCTTCATGAACTTTATCGACAGAAGTAAAGGCCACTGTTGTGACGTGTCAAAAAAAGAAAAGAAAAAATGAAATGGGCGAATAGTACACACACACACAGGTTCTAATCATGCTGACAGGTTCTGAAAGAAAAATGTTTAGAGGGAGGTTTTTGAAGGAGGTTTGTTGGAGGTGTTTGTGTGTGTGTTTAATGTCAGTGCCACTGATGGTGTTGATGGGATCGTGGTGTGTGTCTGTTCCCAGGGATCTGCTACAGCAATAAACGAAGTCTCCGTAAAGATCACAGCACATCACATGTAATGGGACAGAGGGTCTGTCTCCAATGCGCCAGCGACAACACAGGGAAATGCAGCACAGCGGCCAATTTCGTATCCCTCGCTTGCCAGTGTGTTCCCATTCTCCACACTGGGTAAGATAGCCCAATGCTGATGTATTATGCCACAAGATA
>CM031599.1:12303424-12315924 GCA_018398815.1 Conus ventricosus | reverse complement strand
TACGACATCTAGAGAGGTAGCAACTTTAATTCATAGGATGCGTTTAAATTCACTCCGAACCAAATACAGTAAAAATGTTACATGCATGTGTGGGGAAACTCTTTCTGTACGTCACCTGCTACTAGATTGTCCAGGAGTAAAGAATACAGTGCTCAAAACTGGTTCTAATATTTCACATAATAGATCGACTCCACTGACTTTACCAAAAATATTAAATAATTATGCTTTACTTTGTTCGTTATGCCCCCATCTACTACGTAGTCCAGTAGGAATTTATCTTTAACTTTCAACAACCCCTCATACACAAAAAGAAATTACACACACACACACACACACACACACACACACACACACACACACACACACACACACACACACACACAAGCGCACACGCACACTCACTCATCCAAATACACAGGCGCGCGCGAGTGCGCTCTCTCTCTCTCTCTCTCTCTCTCTCTCTCTCTCTCTCTCTCTCTCTCTCTCTCTCTCTCTCTCCTCTCTCTCTCTCTCACACACACCGTCTGAAATCACCTTGTGTGGGAAGACGTTAAACTGAAGAACAACAACAACACACACACACACACATTCACATTTACGTGTGCGTACACACACTCATGCACGCGCGCACGCACGCACGCACGCACACATGTACCCACACGCAGAGAGAGAGAGAGAGAGAGAGAGAGAGAGAGAGAAGAGAGAGAGAGAGAGAGAGAGAGAGAGAGAGAGAGAGAGAGAGAGATTTCTCCTAAGATCCACCTTGAAGACGTCTGGTCTATAATCCTGTCTTTCTTTTCTGATGAACAAATGTTCTCGTAAACCAAAACATAAAACGAATTGGAAGAAATAAACAGTGAAAAGGCCTACATAAGCAGCAAAAGAAAAGCAATTAGAGAGACGAAAACATCAAACTAAACGGAAATGGAAAGGAGAGAGATTTTTAAAAAAAAAATGAATAAAAGAAATGAAAGTGAGAGGGAGAAAGGAAAAGATAAAGGGATAGTGGGACAGGGAGGGGTGAGGGCTAGGAAGTGGGGGGGGGGGGGGGGGTAGGAAGGAGGAGTAAGCAAAAAGATGAGGAAAAGGAAATGAGATGTTTTGATGGATGCAAGGAAAATAAAACTGAATCATAAATGGGTTGAAAAAACAGTCATACATCGAGAGAGAGGAGAGAGAGAGAGAGAGAGAGAGAAGAGAGAGAGAGAGAGAGAGAGAGAGAGAGAGAGAGAGAGAGAGAGAGAGAGAGAGAGAGAGAGAGAGGGGGGGGAGGGAGGGAGACAGAGAGAGATGAATGTGAAAAAAGTCACAAGCACACACATTCACACACTCGCGCGCACGCAAGCTAGCAAGCGAGATTAATAGGCTCGATCTTCTCATGAAGAGTCTGAAAGTGAGTTCTTGAACAAGAACATTCATATAAAAAAAATTCTACACACACACACACACACAGACACACACACACACACACACACACACACACACACACACACACACACACACACACACACACACACACACTCACACACACACACACACACACACACTGGCTACAGGCGTTTGGACGGAAAATTATAAACATGGGTTCGTAAGCATTCACGCAAAAAGGCGCACACACACAGACAGAGAAAGAGAGAGAGAGAGCGAGAGAGAGAGAGAGAGAGAGAGAGAGAGGAGAGGGAGAGAGAGAGAGAGAGAGAGAGAGAGAGAGAGAGAGAGAGAGAGAGAGAGAGGAGAGAGAGAGAGAGAGAGAGAGAGAGAGAGAGAGAGAGAGAGAGAGGTGCGAGGGGAGGAGGAGGCACATCCAAGAAAACACGATCGGTGTCAGAAGAAAAATCAGAGTGGAAACCTAATTTTCACGAAAATACAATAATGTGTAAATAATAAACTATACGCGTGACATTATTCAATCGGCATGGAAGAAAACGCCCCCAACGCCATCGTATTCTATAGAATAAAACAATTCTGAAAAGAAAACATGCCATCCATCAAACATGCCATCCATCAAATTTGACAGAGTACATATCGCACAACATGCAGAGAGACCAAATTTTGCAGAAATAAACTTCAATGGACATTGTTGAATGGAATGCGTACAGAATTAGTGTGGATTTATTCCTAAACATAAGGACTGTCGTTCTACTCATCAAACCTCGTGTTTTAAGCTAAAATATCCAGGTATCGATTATTCTCAAAACAAATTAAGCCAAAATAGCAACTCAAGACAGAAAACACAATGCAGGATAACGCTTATCTAAAAACATGATACGTAACACAAAGGTGAATTTTGACAGATATGCCTCCGACAGATGTCATGAATTACAAAGATTTGTTCTTTCAAAATGCACAAAACAACGCTCTCCATACAGCGGCTGGCTGGAGAAACGGAATCATCTGAAATCCTTTCTGAAAGAAATATTGCTGTAGAAAATCGTAGAGTTTAGATACAGCTTTTTATGCATCACGCTGCGGCAACCATTTCCTTTTTACCTTCAGAAAATTAAATGGTTCCAGGAAGCATGTGACAACGACAAGAATTCTGGGAGGTTCAGTAACAATTCTTGAAATGTTAACATACTGTTGGAATGTTGACCTTCTCAGAATGACTGAGAAACCAGTACAACGTAATGCAATTTACTGTTAGTTTCTCTTTCATGATGACCAGCCGACCTCAAGGGGCCCTTTCCGAGCTATCGACACGTTGAAGACACTCCTGTTGTGCAGAGAACAACGAGCTATCGACACGTTGAAGACACTCCTGTGGTGCAAGAAACAACCACCTCAGATGTACAGATACACAGAGAAGAAACAGCTCAGATGTACAGATACACAGAGAAGAAACAGCTCAGATGTACAGATACACAGAGAAGAAACAACTCAGATGTACAGATACACAGAGAAGAAATAGCTCAGATGTACAGATACACAGAGCAGAAATAGCTCAGATGTACACATACACAGAGAAGAAACAACCCAGATGTACAGATACACAGAGAAGAAACAGCTCCGATGTACACATACACAGGGTAATGGAGCTGCAAAGTGAGGCCACTATAGGCGGAAATCTAAACACATGTTAAATATTAATGTGGACAAACGAATCACAAGACAAAACACGACCCGTTTCGACTGAATGCCTATCTTGCACTGAAGTGGATGAAGATAAGTGATTGGTCGTTGATTTTCCTTGTCCTGATTGTTATGTTTCTTGCCTGAAGAAGACCTAAGAGATCGAAACGCGTCGTGTTTTGTCTTGTGATTCGTTTGTCCACGTTTTTTTTTTGTTTTTGTTTTTGTTTTTTGTTTTGTTTTTATGTGTGTTTTTGGTTAATATTCAAAATGTATACAGTGTAATGGTTGAAGTCCCACAGCAGAATGGCCTAAGGGCAGTGAACTGCCAGACAGTCACCTTTCTAGGGCGCTGGCATGATGGAAGGTTGGGGCCTATCCATCTCCTTTCGCCGCCTGTAAACTTCCCGCACCTAAAACAGGTACTCGTAGACCTCTAGATGGACAGAGAGCGTTAATGGCATGCCCTGTGTGTACCTGCACCCTCTGTGAACACAGCGCAGGCTTCCACGGGCGGTGCAGGATGACACCCAGCTGGTTTGCGTGGAGGTTGAGGACGGTACTTCCCTGGGTCCTGCCCGTACGTTCGGTTGTATCTTTTTCTTCCCGCAACTGAAACAGATACCCGTACACTGCTGGGCGGACGGAGAGGATTTCCAGGCCGACCCAGTGAGCGGCTCGCATTCAGTACATCAGCTCCCACCGACAGGTGCTTAACAAGTTGGGCTGCAGGTCCCTCTGAATATTTAGTATCTTCCGCAATTGATGGCACGATTTGACTGTTGGCATCCTGAAAAGGGATAATGCCTAGCCGTGCTCACTGCAGCAGCTATTCTGTTCCGTTCATCACAAGCAGTTGGTCAAACGATCAATAAAAACTTTAGCTTTACTTCAAAATAGACATCAAAAGGCAAAAAGTAAAGAAAAGGCAAATAGCACTGCAGAATGAACAGTTAGTATTCATTCCAGTGGATTGAATGTCATTAAGTAGTCGCCAAACTTCAAAAAGCACAGTATATTGTAAGTTTTAACCAGAAAAAAAGAGAGGACAGTTGCCTATCCGACTCACGTGCAACGTGTGCCATGATATTATCAGGGAAGTCAATCCCAAACTTGGTGGCATCAAGAAAAGATGGTCAGGACAGCGCTATCTTTGATGTAGTTGAGTAGTCGTCTGTCTGCATTCCAATGGAAGGCAGTGAGTGGAATGGAGAGTGGTGGGAAGGCTGTCTGGAGATGCATACTAAAGGCGGATCACTGGTCTGGGCAAGGCTGGCTCTAGAAAGTTACACGGATACTTGTAGCCCAGACCTGTTCCGTATGTTCGTGACCATCTCATGTGGCCAGACGATGTCGCAGCATTGTCGTTGTTATATCGCTTCATGTTTCGTTTGGACATGCAGTTACATCTTTTGTTAGATTTTGAGTATGTAATTTTACCATGTTATTGATGCTCTTTGAACCAGAAGTTCTTTTTTTTTTTAATCAGTTGGGATGGCTACGAAAAAAATGCAAAAAGACGTTTTTGGTTGTTGTTGTTGCTGTTTTTTTTTTTTTTTTTTTTTTTTGGGGGGGGGGGTTGTTGTTCGTTCTGTTTTGATTTTTTTAATGAATATCTAATCAAACATTTCGTGTGTTGCTTCAATGTATATATTTTTTGCTATTCATAATCTGGATTTCCACCACGTTTATCAACGTTCTCACTTTTTTTTAACCAGGCACAGATACAACTCTACGATGTATTGGTATTGTTCTGTGACTATCATGGTGAAGACAAAGTAAGGCTGCTTAATTTATTACTCTCGTGGGGCTTCAATTCCTCTTCACTTACAAAATAATGAATTCTTACTTTGATATACTTGGCAAGATTCATTCATATTTTACCCATCTTTATTCTGTACTCACTAAGGTATATATTTTTACCTTCTTGTCAGAAATGGCACTAAGTGGTTATTGTTGCTGCTGCTGGCTGTGCTGGCGGTGGTGTCCATGCCTCGTGCCAAATACTGCTCGGCTGTTGCTGTCAGTTGAGGCCCATGACCCGGAAACAAAAACAACAGTAAATGGCCTTTTATCTGTTGCCTGCTGATGGCGTTACGGGTCACTGGACTCTCTATTGTCTGTGTCTTCCTATGGCCGGAGGTGAGGGGAAAGGTGGGGGGTGGGGGGTAAAAGCATATAACAGACAGGTTAAAGGCCGCTTCACACCGCCCGAAGATCTCGAATGAACGTTTCTTGTTATGTTTGGCATTCAGATATGTGTGACACTACCCATGTGAGCAAATCCTTGCTCTTTTGTTCCAACTGCTGAATGAAGCTCGTCATATTTATCTTTCTCAAGCACACAAAGTGCGTGCAGCATCAAATGATCGAGAAAAGGGGTGTCCAAAATATTTGTGGTGTAAAATGAGACCTTGGTGAAATCGTTAGTGGATACATATCAGCTGATTGCCACGTAAACAATGCGTCTGCTTCTGGCTCTCTCCACTGTGGTCTCTGTTGATGTAAATGTAGATTTTGACCTATCTTCAGACCATACTTTTATCAAGAATATCAAATATATGTGTGTGTGTGTGTGTGTGTGGGGGGGGGGGGCGCTAGATGTTCGTTTCCAAATACACCAATGTAAACATGGCCTGTTTTCGAAGTTGAAGCCTTTTCGTCCATATTCAACAGACATGCAGACACTTATTCCAATTCTACCTACTTTCAAAAGTATTTCCATTCGTGTGTATTCACCAGAATTATTTTCTCACTTTGCTTTCACCTGGCTAAACTGAGCACAGCTTGCTCACCAGCCTCCATTTTATAGAGTTTCATCTGCTATGGTTGAATCAAGGTTTAATAATATGGTGGACAACAGCGTTAGACCCCAAACAGTAGTGAAATCAGGTTCACCTGAAGACTAGAATTACCCCTCTGTTCAACTGGTCCACAGTCCACAAGCGACTTGGCGGTGATCCCCAAATCGGGAGAGTCCAGAACCGCTAAACATGTCTCACAGTCGCTCTGGTCGGAACAACATCAGCACAGTGAGTTTCAGAGGGAGGTGACTGCAGGCGGAGATCCAAACAAACTGAACAGAAAAAAATGACTGTACCGCCGGATGGAAGAGACAATAATAATAATAATAATAATAATAATAATGAATACTTATATAGCGCCTATTCTCGGCTAGAGGCCAAGCTCTAAGCGCTTTACAATCCACACTCGTTTACACAACGGGCTGCCTACCTGGGTAGTGCCGACTGAAGAGCTGCCAGCTGACGCTTCATTCAGTCGTTTCCCGTGTCATCCATTCAGTATCGTTCAATATCGATCACCCATTTTCCTTACTTCCTTCATTCTTTCCATTTCTCACGCAGGGTGCATGCTATGTGTAACGTGTCATCCATACCAACGGCCAAACTGGCCTACTCTTCCGAAAGTTGGTGATGGGATTTTACGTGTGTGCAAGATGTAATGCATGCGTTCACACACCAACAAACAAATGGCAAGTCAAAACACGTCGCGTTTTGATCTCTTTGGTCTTCTTCAGGCAAGACAAACACATTGAAGACTATGAAAACGAAGAACGGCAATCATTTATCTCTTGAAATTGGGCGCAAAACAGATGTGGAATGTTTTGTCTGGTAATGTGTCTATCTGTTCTGTCTGGCAGTACTGTAGTTTTCTTTGAAACATTAGCACAGGATAGCTGTCGTGGAGAAAGTCATCAGGCTACAAATTAGGAAGGATCTGAAGCACTGATTAATGTAGGTACACGGATTACATCTTCTTCTTTTTTTTTAAAGCGTGGTCTGTTATCCCAAAGACTGTATGACACATTCTTTTCTTAGTTTTTCTTCTACGTATGTTTCAAATTGCCCAACAGCGCTTCAGCGACTTTCGTCCTGCTCCTTCTTTGAGGCGGCCTCACGCGGTACAGGACCATCACCACCCGAGCATGAAGTAGGCCGCCTGGTGGCCCTGAAGACAGGCCTTTGAGGGGGAAGAAGGCCACCTGGTGGCCCCTGAAGACAGGCCTTTGAGGGGAAGAAGGCCGCCTGGTGGCCCAGAAGACAGGCCTTTTGAGGGGAAGAAGGCCGCCTGGTGGCCCTGAAGACAGGCCTTTTAAGGGGGGAAAGAGGCGAAGAAAACCTGACGCCCATCGTCGGCCGACCAACACCAGAAAGTGAACAGAGGTTCACAAGAATCCAGAGCTGAGAGAGAGTGAACAGAGGTTCACAAGAATCCAGAGCTGAGAGAGAGTGAACAGAGGTTCACAAGAATCCAGAGCTGAGAGAGAGTGAACAGAGGTTCACAAGAATCCAGAGCTGAGAGAGAGTGAACAGAGGTTCACAGAGAATCCAGAGCTGAGAGAGAGTGAACAGAGGTTCACAAGAATCCAGAGCTGAGAGAGAGTGAACAGAGAATCCAGAGCTGAGAGAGAGTGAACAGAGGTTCACAAGAAACCAGAGCTGAGAGAGAGTGAACAGAGGTTCACAAGAAACCAGAGCTGAGAGAGAGTGAACAGAGAATCCAGAGCTGAGAGAGAGTGAACAGAGGTTCACAAGAATCCAGAGCTGAGAGAGAGTGAACAGAGGTTCACAAGAATCCAGAGCTGAGAGAGAGTGAACAGAGAATCCAGAGCTGAGAGAGAGTGAACAGAGAATCCAGAGCTGAGAGAGAGTGAACAGAGAATCCAGAGCTGAGAGAGAGTGAACAGAGAATCCAGAGCTGAGAGAGAGTGAACAGAGAATCCAGAGCTGAGAGAGCAACAGACGACGGCCCCCACACGGAACCAGACGCACTCTTGCCAACGACAACACCTGCCACTTCAGTCTGCAGGTGTGACCTGTCCTCCAACGACAACACCTGCCACTTCAGTCTGCAGGTGTGACCTGTCCTCCAACGACAACACCTGCCACTTCAGTCTGCAGGTGTGACCTGTCCTCCAACGACAACACCTGCCACTTCAGTCTGCAGGTGTGACCTGTCCTCCAACGACAACACCTGCCACTTCAGTCTGCAGGTGTGACCTGTCCTTAAGGGCCTCCGGCCAATAGAATATTAAACCTCCATTGACGTGACGATCTCACCTCGGCTTAATGCGTCTATAGATAGGAACACGGGGCGAGCGAAAGCGGTGCTAGGTCTGGTGGTTGTGGCGTATCGAGCAATCTGTGAGCAGCTTAAGGGAAGAGGAAAGGGAGGGGGAGGTAAGAAAGAATCAGCGGAGGGTTGGAAGAGGTGGAGGGGGTAGGGATGGAGAGGAGGGGAGCGTGCAGATGGGGAAGGGAAGGGAGAGATAATGGCCGCCAGCGGCACAGGCAATTAACTAGGGGGGGGGGGGGGGGGTCAATCAGGAGGCCAACTAATGAAGGAAGAAGACTGAGGCGGAACTGTGATCGCTTGGCCTGGGGGCCTGGCAGGAAGAGGTGTTAGTTTACTGATGATGATGACGGGAAGTTAAGCGATCATGAGACTGGGTAGAGGTCACTTTTTATGACGATGTGGAGAAAGACGGGGTGATAATGGTGGGCTTGGAAGACTGGCATGAAAAAAAAGAGAGAGAGAGAGAGAGAGAGAGAAAGCACAAACGTCCTCCGTTTCGTTTTGTTTTTCTTTTCATTTTTAACAGCTGAGCTCACCGCAAAGGTCGGGTAGCCCTGGGGTTCTGTGACAAAGAAACGATACAACAAGAACAGTGGGACGCAAACACTGCGCACTTAAACCCTTCCCTACGCATATAACAAAACTGCCACCCTTCTGGATAAACTGATTTGGGTAGTTTGCAGACGGGGTCAATAACAATACTTCCTCACTCTGGAATCGAAGAGAGATATCCACAGATTCGTTCCGAGAGAGTATCCTGCAAGTAATGGTGTAACTTTGGACAAAACCCCTTCTAATGTGAATGCTAATTTTGTTGTTGTTGGTGGTTGTTGTTGTTGTGTTGTTTTTGTGCGTATGAGAGTCGAACGGTCTTCTTCGTACAGTATTTCGCCCATTTCAATAGACCAAGAAAAATGTGCCTACTAACCGGAATACTTTCTAATTCATAGCCAGTCACGATTATGACAGCCCGTCAGTAGGGACACAGCCAGGGATGTAACAGCCTCAGTAACACAGCGGATACTAACAGCTCAGTGACAACACGAGCACAGCAGGATACTAACAGCTCAGTGACACACAGAGCACAGCAGGGATACTAACAGCTCAGTGACAACTCAGACACAGCAGGGTACTAACAGCTCATAACAACACAGAGCACAGCAGGGTACTAACAACTCGTGACAACACTGAGCACAGCAGGGATACTAACAGCTCAGTAACAAACACTGAGCACAGCAGGGATACTAACAGCTCAGTACAACACTGAGCACAGCAGGGATACTAACAGCTCAGTGACAACACAGAGCACAGCAGGGATACTAACAGCTCAGTGACAACACTGAGCACAGCATGGGATACTAACAGCTCAGTACACAACACTGAGAGCACAGCAGGGATACTAACAGCTCAGTGACAACACTGAGCACAGCAGGGATACTAACAGCTCAGTACAAACATCAGAGCACAGCAGGGTACTAACAGCTCAGTGACAACACAGAGCACAGCATGGATACTAACAGCTCAGTAACAACACAGAGCACAGCAGGGATACTAACAGCTCAGTGACAACACAGAGCACAGCAGCGATACTAACAGCTCAGTAACAACACTCAGAGCCAGCAGGATACTAACAGCTCTGTGACAACACTCAGAGCACAGCAGGATACTACAGCTCGTAACAACACTCAGAGCACAGCAGGATACTAACAGCTCTGTGACAACACTAGAGCACAGTAGGGATACTAACAGCTCAGTAACAACACTCAGAGCACAGAGGGATACTAACAGCTCAGTGACAACACAGAGCACAGCAGGGATACTAACAGCTCAGTAACAACACAGAGCACAGCAGGGATACTAACAGCTCAGTAACAACACAGAGCACAGCAGGGATACTAACAGCTCAGTGACAACACGAGAGCACAGCAGGGATACTAACAGCTCAGTGACAACACAGAGCACAGCAGGGATACTAACAGCTCAGTGACAACACAGGGTACAGCAGGGATACTAACAGCTCAGTGACAACACAGAGTACAGCAGGGATACTAACAGCTCAGTGACAACACAGAGCACAGCAGGATACTAACAGCTCAGTGACAACACAGAGCACAGCAGGGATACTAACAGCTCGGTAACAACACAGAGCACAGCAGGGATACTAACAGCTCAGTGACAACACAGAGCACAGCAGGATACTATCAGCTCAGTGACAACACTGAGCACAGCAGGGATACTAACAGCTCAGTGACAACACAGAGCACAGCAGGGATACTAACAGCTCAGTGACACACTGAGCACAGCAGGGATACTAAACAGCTCAGTGACAACACAGAGCACAGCAGGGATACTAACAGCCTCGCAACAACAGCAGGGATACTAACAGCTCAGTGACAACACAGAGCACAGCAGGGATACTAACAGTCAGTGAAACACAGAGCACAGCAGGGATACTAACAGCTCCGTAACAACACAGAGCACAGCAGGGATACTAACAGCTCCGTAACAACAAGGGATACTAACAGCTCAGTGACACACAGGCACAGCAGGATACTAACAGCTCAGTAACAACACAGAGCACAGCAGGGATACTAACAGATCAGTGACAACACAGAGCACAGCAGGGATACTAACAGCTCATGACAACACAGAGTACAGCAGGGATACTAACAGCTCAGTGACAACACAGAGTACAGCAGGGATACTAACAGCTCAGGACAACACAGAGTACAGCAGGGATACTAACAGCTCAGTGACAACACAGAGCACAGCAGGGATACTAACAGCTCAGTGACAACACAGAGCACAGCAGGGATACTAACAGCTCAGTAACAACACTGAGCACAGCAGGATACTAACAGCTCAGTGACAACAAAGAGCACAGCAGAGATACTAACAGCTCAGTGACAACACTCAGAGCACAGCAGGGATACTAACAGCTCAGTGACACACTCAGAGCACAGCAGGATACTAACAGTCAGTGCCAACACTCAGAGCACAGCAGGGATACTAACAGCTCAGTGACAACACTGAGCACAGCAGGGATGCTAACAGCTCAGTAACAACACAGAGCACAGCAGGGATACTAACAGCCCAGTGACACACACAGAGTACAGCAGGGATACTAACAGCTCAGTGACAACACGGAGCACAGCAGGGATACTAACAGCTCAGTGACAACACTGAGCACAGCAGGGATACTAACAGCTCAGTACAACACTGAGAGCACAGCGGGATACTAACAGCTCAGTGACAACACATGAGCACAGCAGGGATACTAACAGCTCAGTAACAAGACAGAGCACAGCAGGGATACTAACAGATCAGTACAACACAGAGCACAGCGGATACAACAGCTCAGTGACAACACAGAGTACGCAGGGATACTAAAGCTCAGTGACAACACAGAGTACAGCAGGGATACTAACAGCTCAGTGACAACACAGAGTACAGCAGGGATACTAAACAGCTCAGTGACAACACAGAGCACAGCAGGGATACTAACAGCTCAGTGACAACACAGAGCACAGCAGGGATACTAACAGCTCAGTAACAACACTGAGCACAGCAGGGATACTAACAGCTCAGTGACAACAAGAGCACAGCAGGGATACAACAGCTCAGTGACAACACTCAGAGCACAGCAGGGATACTAACAGCTCAGTGACAACACTCAGCACAGCATGGGATACTAACAGCTCAGTGACAACACTGAGCACAGCAGGGATGCTAACAGCTCAGTAACAACACAGAGCACAGCAGGGATACTAACAGCCCAGTGACAAACACAGAGTACAGCAGGGATACTAACAGCTCAGTAAACAACACGGAGCACAGCAGGATACTAACAGCTCAGTGACAACACTGAGCACAGCAGGGATACTAACAGCTCAGTAACAACACTGAGAGCACAGCAGGGATACTAACAGCTCATGACAACACAGAGCACAGCAGGGATACTAACAGCTCAGTGACGACACTGAGCACTAGCAGGGATACTAACAGCTGAGTGACACCAATGAGAGCACAGCCGGGACACTAACAGCTCAGTAACAACATCAGAGCACAGCAGTGATACTAACAGCTCAGTGACAACACAGAGCACAGCAGGGATACTAACAGCTCAGTAACAAAACTGAGAGCACGGCAGGGATGCTAACAGCTCAGTAACAACATGAGAGCACAGCAGGGATACTAACAGCTCAGTGACAACACAGAGCACAGCAGGGATACTAACAGCTCAGTGACAACACTCAGAGCAGAGCAGGGATACTAACAGCTCAGTGACAACACAGAGCACAGCAGGGATACTAACAGCTCAGTGACAACACTGA
>CM031599.1:12286857-12302424 GCA_018398815.1 Conus ventricosus | reverse complement strand
GAGAGAGAGAGGGGAGAGAGAGAGAGAGAGAGAGAGAGAGAAAAAGAGAGAGGAGAGAGAGAGAGAGAGAGAGGAGAGAGAGAGAGATTTCTCCTAAGATCCCTTGAAGACGTCTGGTCTATATATCCTGTCTTTCTTTTCTGATGAAAAATGTTCTCGTAAACCAAAACATAAAACGAATTGGGAAGAAATAAACAGTGAAAAGGCCTACATAAGCAGCAAAAGAAAAGCAACTAGAGAGACGAAAATATCAAACTAAACGGAAATGGAAAGGAGAGAGAATTTTTTAAAAATGAACAAAAGAAATGAAAGTGAGAGGGAGAAAGGAAAAGATAAAGGGATAGTGGGACAGGGAGGGGTGAGGGCTAGGGAAGTGGGGGGGGTGGGGGGGGGGGTAGGAAGGAGGAGTAAGCAAAAAGATGAGGAAAAGGAAATGAGATGTTTTGATGGATGCAAGGAAAATAAAACTGAATCATAAATGGGTTGAAAAAACAGTCATACATCGGAGAGAGAGAGAGAGAGAGAGAGAGAGAGAGAGAGAGGAGAGAGAGAGAGAGAGAGAGAGAGAGAGAGAGAGAGAAAGGGGGGAGGGAGGGAGACGAGAGAGATGAATGTGAAAAAAGTCACAAGCACACACATTCACACACGCGCGCGCACGCAAGCTAGCAAGCAAGATTAATAGGCTCGATCTTCTCATGAAGAGTCTGAAAGTGAGTTCTTGAACAAGACATTCATATAAAAAAAAATTCTACACACACATACACACACACACACACACACACACACACACACACACACACACACACACACACACACACACACACACACACACTCACACACACACACACACACACACACACACACACTGGCTACAGGCGTTTGGACGGAAAATTATAAACATGGGTTCGTAGCATTCACGCAAAAAGGCGCACACACAGAGAGAAAGAGAGAGAGCGAGAGAGAGAGAGAGGGGAGGGAGAGAGATAGAGAGAGGAGGAGGAGAGAGAGAGAGAGAGAGAGAGAGAGAGAGAGAGAGAGAGAGAGAGAGAGAGAGAGAGGTGCGAGGGGAGGAGGAGGCACATCCAAGAAACACGATCGGTGTCAGGAGAAAAATCAGAGTGGAAACCTAATTTTCACGAAAATAACAATAATGTGTAAATAATAAACTATACGCGTGACATTATTCAATCGGCATGGAAGAAAACGCCCCAACGCCATCGTATTCTATAGAATAAAACAATTCTGAAAAGAAAACATGCCATCCATCAAACATGCCATCCATCAAATTTGACAGAGTACATCTTGCACAACATGCAGAGAGCCAAATTTGGCAGAAATAAACTTCAATGGACATTGTTGAATGGAATGCGTACAGAATTAGCGTGGATTGATTCCTAAACATAAGGACTGTCGTTCTACTCATCAAACCTCGTGTTTTAAGCTAAAATATCCAGGTATCGATTATTCTCAAAACAAATCAAGCCAAAATAGCAACTCAAGACAGAAAACACAATGCAGGATAACGCTTATTATAAAACATGATACGTAACACATAGGTGAATTTTGACAGATATGCCTCCGACAGATGTCATGAATTACAAAGATTTGTTCTTTCAAAATGCACAAAACAACGCTCTCCATACAGCGGCTGGCTGGAGAAACGGAATCATCTGAAATCCTTTCTGAAAGAAATATTGCTGTAGAAAATCGTAGAGTTTAGATACAGGTTTTTATGCATCACGCTGCGGCAACCATTTCCTTTTTACCTTCAGAAAATTAAATGGTTCCAGGAAGCATGTGACAACGACAAGAATTCTGGGAGGTTCAGTAACAATTCTTGAATGTTAACATACTGTTGGAATGTTGACCTTCTCAGAATGACTGAGAAACCAGTACAACGTAATGCAATTTACTGTTAGTTTCTCTTTCATGATGACCAGCCGACCTCAAGGGGCCCTTTCCGAGCTATCGACACGTTGAAGACACTCCTGTTGTGCAGAGAGCAACGAGCTATCGACACGTTGAAGACACTCCTGTTGTGCAGAGAACAACGAGCTAACGACACGTTGAAGACACTCCTGTTGTGCAGAGAACAACGAGCTATCGACACGTTGAAGACACTCCTGGTGTGCAGAGAACAACGAGCTATCGACACGCTGAAGACACTCCATGTTGTGCGGAGAACAACGAGCTATCGACACGTGAAGACACTCCTGTTGTGCGGAGAGCAACGAGCTATCGACACGTTGAAGACACTCCTGTTGTGCGGAGAACAACGAGCTATCGACACGCTGAAGACACTCCTGGTGTGCAGAGAACAACGAGCTATCGACATGTTGAAGACACTCCTGGTGTGCAGAGAACAACGAGCTATCGACACGTTGAAGACACTCCTGTGGTGCAGAGAACAACCACCTCAGATGTACATATACACAGAGAAGAAGGCCTCAGATGTACAGATACACAGAGAAGAACCACCTCAGATGTACAGATACACAGAGAAGAACCACCTCAGATGTACAGATACACAGAGAAGAACCACCTCAGATGTACAGATACACAGAGAAGAACCACCTCAGATGTACAGATACACAGAGAAGAACCACCTCAGATGTACAGATACACATAGAAGAACCACCTCAGATGTATAGATACACAGAGAAGAACCACCTCAGATGTATAGATACACAGAGAAGAAACAGTTCAGATGTACAGATACACAAAGAAGAATCACCTCAGATGTACAGATTCACAGAAAAGAAACACCTCAGATGTACAGATACACAGAGAAGAAACACCTCAGATGTACAGATACACAGAGAAGAAACACCTCAGATGTACAGATTCACAGAGAAGAACCACCTCAGATGTACAGATTCACAGAGAAGAACACCTCAGATGTACAGATTCACAGAGAAGAACCACCTCAGATGTACAGATTCACAGAGAAGAACCACCTCAGATGTACAGATACACAGAGAAGAAACACCTCAGATGTACAGATTCACAGAGAAGAAACACCTCAGATGTACAGATACACAGAGAAGAAACACCTCAGATGTACAGATTCACAGAGAAGAGCCACCTCAGATGTACAGATTCACAGAGAAGAACCACCTCAGATGTACAGATTCACAGAGAAGAACCACCTCAGATGTACAGATTCACAGAGAAGAACCACCTCAGATGTACAGATTCACAGAGAAGAACCACCTCAGATGTACAGATTCACAGAGAAGAACCACCTCAGATGTACAGATTCACAGAGAAGAACCACCTCAGATGTACAGATCACAGAGAAGAACCACCTCAGATGTACAGATTCACAGAGAAGAACCACCTCAGATGTACAGATTCACAGAGAAGAACCACCTCAGATGTACAGATTCACAGAGAAGAACTACCTCAGATGTACAGATTCACAGAGAAGAAGCACCTCAGATGTACAGATTCACAGAGAAGAACACCTCAGATGTACAGATTCACAGAGAAGAACCACCTCAGATGTACAGATTCACAGAAAAGAACCACCTCAGATGTACAGATTCACAGAGAAGAACCACCTCAGATGTACAGATTCACAGAGAAGAACCACCTCAGATGTACAGATTCACAGAGAAGAACCACCTCAGATGTACAGATTCACAGAGAAGAAATACCTCAGATGTACAGATTCACAGAGAAGAACCACCTCAGATGTACAGATTCATAGGGTAATGGAGTTGCAAAATGAGGCGACTGCAGGCGGAAATCTAAACAAATTTTAAATATTAATGTTAGCGCACACGCCCCAAACATGTTTTTTTTTAAAACGTGGACAGATAAATCACAAGACAAAACACGACGCGTTTCGACTGAATGCCTATCTTGCACTGACGTGGATGAAGATAAGTGATTGCTCCTTGATTTTCCTTGTCCTGATTGTTATGTTTCTTGCCTGGAGAAGACCTAAGAGGTCGAAACGCGTCGTGTTTTTTCTTGTGATTCGTTTGTCCACGTTTTTTTTTTTTTGTTTGTTTGTTTTTTGGCGGTGCGCCAACATTGATATTTAAAATGTATACAGTGTGATGGTTGAATTCCCACAGCAGAATGGCCTGAAGGCAGTGAACTGCCAGACAGTCACCTTTCTAGAGCGCTGGCACGATGGAAGGTTGGGGCCTGTCCATCTCCTTTCGCCGTCTGTAAACTTCCCGCAGCTGTAACAGGTACTCGTAGATGGACAGAGAGCGTTAATGGCATGCCCAGTGTGTACCTGCACCCTATGTGAACACAAGCGCAGGCTTCCACGGGCGGTGCAGGATGACACCCAGCTGGTTTGCATGGAAGTCGTGGACGGTACTTCCCTGGGTCCTGCCCGTACCTTCGGTTGTATCTTTTTGTTCCGGCACTCGGTACATCAGCTCCCGCAGACAGGTGCTTAACAAGTTGGGCTGCGGGTCCCTCTGAATATTTAGTATCTTCCGCAATTGATGGCACGATTTCACTGTTGGCATCCTGAAAAGGGATAATGCCTAGCCGTGCTCACTGCAGCAGCTATTCTGTTCCGTTTATCACAATCAGTTGGTTTTAAACGAGAAATAAAAACTTTAGCTTTACTTCAAAATAGACATCAAAAGGCAAAAAGTAAAGAAAACGGCAAATAGCACTGCAGAATGAACAGTTAGTATTCATTCCAGTGGATTGAATGTCATTAAGTAGTCGCCAAACTACAAAAAGCACAGTCTATTGTTAAGTTTTAACCAGAAAAAAAAAGAGAGGACAGTTGCCTATCCGACTCACGTGCAACGTGTGCCATGATATTATCAGGGAAGTCAATCCCAAACTTGGTGGCATCGAGAAAAGATGGTCAGGACAGCGCTATCTTTGATGTAGTTGAGTAGTCGTCTGTCTGCATTCCAATGGAAGGCAGTGAGTGGAATTGAGAGTGGTGGGAAGGCTGTCTGGAGATGCATACTAAAGGCGGATCACTGGCCCGGGCAAGGCTGGCTCTAGTCAGTTACACGGATACTTGTAGCCCAGACCTGTTCCGTATTTCGTGACCATCTCATGTGGCCAGACGATGTCGCAGCATTGTCGTTGTTATACCGCTTCATGTTTCGTTTGGACATGCAGTTACATCTTTTGTTAGATTTTCAGTATGTAATTTTACCATGTTATTGATGTTCTTTGAACCAGAAGTTCTTTTTTTTTAATCAGTTGGGATGGCTACGAAAAAAATGCAAAAAGACGTTTTTGGTTGTTGTTGTTGTTGCTGTTTTTTGGGTTTTTTTTTGTTGTTGTTCGTTCTGTTTTGATTTTTTTAATGAATATCTAATCAAACATTTCGTGTGTTGCTTCAATGTATATTTTTTTTGCTATTCATAATCTGGATTTCCACCACGTTTATCAACGTTCTCACTTTTTTTTTTAACCAGGCACAGATACAACTCTACGATGTATTGGTATTGTTCTGTGACTATCATGGTGAAGACAAGTAAGGCTGCTTAATTTATTACTCTCGTGGGGCTTCAATTCCTCTTCACATAACAAAATAATGAATTCTTACTTTGATATACTTGGCAAGATTCATTCATATTTTACCCATCTTTATTCTGTACTCACTAAGGTATATATTTTTACCTTCTTGTCAGAAATGGCACTAAGTGGTTATTGTTGCTGCTGCTGGCTGTGCTGGCGGTGGTGTCCATGCCTCGTGCCAAATACTGCTCGGCAGTTGCTGTCAGTTGAGGCCCATGACCCGGAAACAAAAACAACAGTAAATGGCCTTTTATCGGTTGGCTGCTGATGACGTTACGGGTCACTGGACTCTCTATTGTCTGTGTCTTCCTATGGCCGGAGGTGAGGGAAAAAGTGGGGGCTGGGGGTTAAAAGCATATAACAGACAGGTTAAAGGCCGCTTCACACCGCCCGAAGATCTCGAATGAACGTTTCTTGTTATGTTTGGCATTGCGATATGTGTGACACTACCCATGTGAGCAAATCCTTCCTGTTTTGTTCCAACTGCTGAATGAAGCTCGTCATATTTATCTTTCTCAAGCACACAAAGTGCGTGCAGCATCAAATGATCGAGAAAAGGGGTGTCCAAAATATTTGTGGTGTAAAATGAGACCTTGGTGAAATCGTTAGTGGATACATATCAGCTGATTGCCACGTAAACAATGCGTCTGCTTCTGGCTCTCTCCACTGTGGTCTCTGTTGATGTAAATGTAGATTTTGACCTATCTTCAGACCATACTTTATCATGAATATCAAATGGGGGGGGGGGGGGGGGGCGGGGGGGGGGCGGGGGGGGGGGGCAGGGGGCGCCAGATGTTCGTTTCCAAATACACCGATGTAAACATCGCCTGTTTTCGAAGTTGAAGCTGTCAACCTCGGGTGATGTCGATGGAGGAAGGACTAGCGCACAGCCCAAACACACTCACAGCTTGCTTACAATCTCATTCATATATCATGCATTCGTCACATCAAACCACTAGTAAAGTCTATAACTTTACTACACATGATCATAGAACGAAACATCAATGCATATGGAATCAAATGAAATAAAACATTCTCTCTTTCCTGAACTTCACAAAATCATTTATCTAAAACATCATTAACTAACCCGGTATAAATAGATTTCTACTTTACCTGGCCAGGTGATCTTAACTATTCACGAATCACTGTCTTTTTCTTTTCCCTTTTTTTTTTTTCTTTTCACTGTCACTTTCACAACACGACACAACTGCTGGCACCGGTTAAGTTAGACTGCTGGCATCGGTCAGGCTGGACTGCTGGCACTGGTCAGGTCAGACCGCTGGCGTTGGTCAGGTTGGACTGCGATGAAGGTGGCGCTGGCCAAGTATGAGGTCGAACCCCGGTTCAGATGGAACAGTGACTATCAACATCGATCTGTTCTCCTTTCTTTCTTCCTGCATTAAACGCATTGCACTCTCTCTCTCTCTCCTAGTCTGCTCTATTAAATGGACATGGTTGCTTTTCTTTTCCTTTTCTTTCCTTCTTTTTCTCTTCATTAGTTAGCAACTCTCTCTCCACATCTCTCTTTTAGTCCTTCCCCCGCAGACTATCTCCTGCTAATCTCTCAACTTGGTTCTCTTCTCTCCTCCCCTCATCTCTCTCTCTGCCCCTCTCTCCTGCAGAGCTTCCACTCCGAACCTCTCTCTCTCTCTCTCTGTTCGTTCTCCCCCCTCGTTCTCTCGTTCTCTCACTCTCACATCCTTCTTATCCCGTTCCGATCTGTCCAAAAAGGGCGAGTACCATTGGTCAGTATTTTTACCCCTGATACCCGAAGTTATCTCCCTCTAATTCCATTGGATATTCAAATCATGACAGTCACGCCTACACGCCTTACTCTCTGTGGTGGTCAATTGGTCATTTAATTGATTAGCTAGATTTCACCCCCACACACACTACCTTCTCCCTCTCCCTTTCCTGCTTTAACCTGCGACGTCCAACTAACAATGGCGCTGGTTCCACAAATTGGCTAGATGAGCCTGAGCCAGGCGCTACGACTCGTCTCGCTAGACATCGAGGCGTCGGTCAAAGCTGCTTAGTCCGTCTGGCCGGACAGACCGTCTCTGTGGAGCCTCTCCCCTATGCTTAATTGGCTGGATCCGAACCATGGGCCGTCTACGTGGCGCCCAGAATATTTGAGTTAGAGCTTATGTCCAAACAACCTGGACCACGATTTGGGTTGTTTCTATTTTGACCATGACAATTCCCCTTGCAAAAGACTATGCACCGCATCGTCTCAAGACCAGGGAAACAAAAAAAACAACAACCGAATTTGCTGACACACAGCTACACGTGCAAAGTTTAAAAAAAATACTTTACAACCACGGTTTAAAAAATTATAAATATATCATTAGTGAAAAACCACCCCAATGAGTTATCATTGACGTGCGCTCTTGCGTTTTCAATTCATTTATAACGCCCTCTTGCGCACTTATGCCATTCCCTACCTGCGGATTTGCCACATCTTCTTTTCAAAATTCTTATGAAAGCACATATATATGTCACGATCCATGACACTTCACTGAGGAATCTCCATCCTCACTTATTGCAAATAATGCATCACTACACAAGCGACTGTATGCTCCAAGCATAACTACATTCACATGAACAAGTCTCACAAAGAAAACTGAACAAGCTCACACAAAAATATGAACCTTAGCCAACTGGGAATGAACCCATATCCACTCAACATAACTGTAATCAACACATATTATCAACAAAGCACCCCGGATATGACTGACTTGCTCTGAGTTGCGGCTTAAATAGTCAGCTCCGACATTCTGTCGACCTGGAATGTACTGCACTCGATACCTGTAGGGCTGCAGTGCCATTGCCCAACGCAGAACCCTGCTGTTTTTCAGCTGCGCCTCCTGCAGGAATTTGAGTGGGTTTATGATCTGTCTCAAACACGAACTCTTTCCATACAAGTATTTGTGGAACTTCTGCACGGCCCCACCGACAGCTAAACACTCCTTCCTACAGTTGCGTACCCTTCTTCACACTTTGTCAACTTCCTGCTGGCATACTTCACAGGAAACTCGACCCCTTCGTGTCCTGCAACAATACGCACCTACTCCACCGCCTGATGCATCTGTCACAACAAAAATGGTTTGGACATATCTGGTTTTCTTCAAATGGGACGGGAACCTGTCTTTCCAACACCGCTGCAGTGCTTGCTCTGCAGCGTCTGACCATTCGGACCACTGCCCGGTTTCCCTGCCTTGACCAAATCACTGAGAGGACTCGTGATCGCAGCGAAATTTGGAACAAACTCCCTATTGAAACCGATAAAACCTAGCAGACTCCTGACTTCTGTTTTGGTCTTTGGTCTCTCTGATTCATAAACTTCTCCACCTTTCCCTTTTCTGGCTGCTTTGTGGGCGCCTCCGACAACAAAACCCAGGAACTCCTACTGTCTAGCCCTTCATACAGTGACACATCCCTGTATGACTCTTCTGGAAAACTAGCAACAAAATCTCCCCTTTTCTGCTGAGTCTCTTTCACCTCATCAATGATTGCTGCTGCGCCTATATGCTGGGTCTTTACGCTGAATATATTTGCGGAGAAAGTTTGCATGGAAAAGGTTTGGTTTCCCATTCACCTCAATCCGGTAATCCTTATCTACCTTTTCAGTGATGGTGAATGGTCCCTTCCAATGCATCAGCAGTTGTTGTGATCCGTGGGAAGCAGTAACAGAACTTGATCTCCCACCTTGAGGGATTGCTTCCTCACCTTTCTGTCATATTGCCCTTCTGCACGACCCTAGCCTTTTGCAACCTTTCCTTTGCAACCTTACATGTCTCATAACCCGTGCCCACCTTTTGGAACAGGGGGCGAGATTGGGCCGATCAGATCAAAAAGCCACCCTCCTGAATGGTGTGTCAATTAAAGGGGGATGTTTAAGAGGCACCTTCCTCTTCACCCCCCTTGTGGCTGACCTTTGACACACATCGCATGACATGCAGAAAAAGTTTTATGTCTGCCATTGCTCCTGGCCAATGAAAGTCATCAAAGATTCGGTCAGCTTTTTGCTGGTGCCGAGATGACCCGCCATGAGCGACTCGGACCCACTGACATGACAGTGTCACGATAACCTGCTGGTAACCTCTAATGAGTGGTCACCTTACCTGTCTTCCCCTTGGTGAACATTTCGGTACAACAGCCCGCCTTTCCAAAAAAATTCTGTCCTCACCTCCTCTAACCTCCTGTTTCTCTCCACCTCTTGCCAACCCAAGACTTCACGAGCGAAGGGTCTTGTTCCTGCGCTGCCCTAAACTCATCAGGCGACAATCTTTTCCTTTGACTTCCTTGCTGGAACGACTAACGGTTTATCAACCTTTTCCTCCTTCTTGCTCCGTGTTTGAATGCTGCCCCTGTAGCATCAACAACTCAGGATCGCCTGGATCCCTTGCCCTGGAATATTTCCAATGATCAAATCATAAAGGGGGTTTCTCCATCACCAACGCAGACAACCGCCTGAGAAGTAAGGGGTACGTACTTCTATCTTAGCGCAACGGAACTCCCTCACAGTGCCATCGATAGAGTAACGGTCTGGATTTGCCTGTCAAATCCCCTTTCTCGACCAGCGTTGTTCGTACTACAACCGCATGAAACAACCAGTGGTTCGTAACACTTTCACCCTCTGCTGGCCAATCCAACCCTTCTTCCACTGGTAACGAACCACTCAGCCTAGTGCCCTCCATCCCTGACACTGACTGCTGTCCATGCTAGCCATAGGCTGCACTCCACCCTCTTCAGACTGAATCCTTTGGTTCCACTGCAGGGCGTTTCCCCTTGACGACCCTTATCACCTCTGCAAGGCTGCTGCCTTCTGGAACCTCATGGGGACAATCCCTCGCCACAAAGTCCCTTCTTGTGACAAATGAAACACCTAATGTCCCTTTGCCCTTCCTTCTGCCCCCCACTGGGTTTGCAGACTTTGCAGAAAACTCCTGTCTCCTTGCATCTTCTCACCTGTGCCTAGCACCTGTTTCTCCTCTGCACCTTCGTGCCCAAACGTGCCTCTCTATACACCTCTGCGAACTTCAACAACTCCCCTGCTGTCTCTGGCTGTCTCTCTTTCAAATGTATGGTTAACTCAGGGCCGCAACCTGACAAAATCTGTTTCCATCATAACTAGCTCTTTCAATTCAGCGAACTCCTTCTTCGTACCACTCAACTCTAACCATTTCTCAAAATAGTGATCTAGACGTGCACCAAACTGAGTGTACGTCTCACCTGCTTGTAATTTAGCTGAACGAAATTTCTTTCTAATTCTTCCTCTGTGAGGTCAAATCCCTTCATCAATGATTCCTTCACAGCACCAAAATCAGATTGGGTGTCTGCTGGTAATGCAGTGAAAATCTGTAATGCCTTACCAGTCAATAGCGCTGACAAAAGACTGCCCACTCTTCTGAAGGCCAACCCTGACTGGTCGCAAACGTTTCGAAACGACTGATGTATGCATCAATCGAATCGGTTCCTTCAGAGAATTTTGGCAACTTGGGTCGGGGAGCGTAACTGCGCACAGAGTCACTGGAAACTGAACTACCATCCTCGGTGGTCTCCTTTGTATTCTCACTTTCTCTAACTCTAATTGAACCTTAATCTTTCCGTTTCCTGCTTCATTCTTTCTGTCTCCTGCGCTTCCCTCATTCTTTCTGTTTCCTGCGCTTCCCTTATTCTTTCTGTTTCCTGCGTTTCCCTAGCCTGATTGTCATTAGCCTGAATCCTTAATTTTTCTGTTCCTGCTTCATTCTTTCTGTTTCCTGCGCTGCGCTAGCTTTAGTCCTTTCCTGCTCTGCTATTTCTACTGCAACACGGCGTCTTTCCGCGCGTTCATCTCTTTCCATCTTTTGTTGGTTTTCAACGAATGCACGCAACTCATCTCCTGATAACCTAAATCACGAGCGACGCTCACAAGTTGTTCAATAGGGGTGTTCTTTTCTTCCGCCATTATATCCTATTTTTTTTTTTGAACAAGATTTTATTACTACGACAGCCAAACTGGTGGTTACCGACACGAGTGACGTAATAGCACAATCCTATGAATGAATATATTAGCTTGGGACAACGTAATTAGTTTTTATAAGACGCCCACGCCTGACCCAACTATGAGAGCGAATTATGGCAATCTGTGCGAAATGAGTACTCTGGGGCTGAAATGCCAAGCCTAGTATAACTATCTTGGAAGCAATGCCAAGCCTAGTATTTAACTATCTTGGGAACATACAGTAAGACAAACCCCTTTGTCTTAGGATTACAATACTTGAATCCCACCCAGCTTCCTCTCTGAGAAGTTGAACAATTATAATAAATGGGCCAGAATATCCTGGCAAAGCTCGCCAATAAGTTGTCAACCTCGGGTGATGTCGATGGAGGAAGGACTAGCGCACAGCCCAAACACACTCACAGCTTGCTTACAATCTCATTCATATATCATGCATTCGTCACATCAAACCACTAGTAAAGTATATAACTTTACTACACATGATCATAGAACGAAACATCAATGCATATGGAATCAAATGAAATAAAAACATTCTCTCTTTCCTGAACTTCACAAAATCATTTATCTAAAACATCATTAACTAACCCGGGTATAAATAGATTTCTACTTTACCTGGCCAGTGATCTTAACTATTCACGAATCACTGCTTTTTCTTTTCCCTTTTTTTTTCTTTTCTTTACTGTCACTTTCACAACACGACACAACTGCTGGCACCGGTCCAAGTTAGACTGCTGGCATCGGTCAGGGGACTGCTGGCACTGGTCAGGTCAGACCGCTGGCGTTGGTCAGGTTGGACTGCCGATGAAGGTGCGCTGGCCAAGTATGAGGTCGAACCCCCGGTTCAGATGGAACAGTGACTATCAACATCGATCTGTTCCCCCTTTCTTTCTTCCTGCATTAACGCATTGCACTCTCTCTCTCTCTCCAAGTTGCTCTATTAAATGGACATGGTTGCTTTTCTTTTCCTTTTCTTTTCCTTCTTTTTCTCTTCATTAGTTAGCAACATCTCTCTCTCCACATCTCTCTTTTAGTCCTTCCCCTGCAGACTATCTCCTGCTAATCTCTCAACTTGGTTCTCTTCTCTCCTCCCCTCATCTCTCTCTCTGCCCCTCTCTCCTGCAGAGCTTCCACTCCGAACCTCTCTCTCTCTCTCTCTGTTCGTTCTCCCCCTCGTTCTCTCGTTCTCTCACTCTCACATCCTTCTTATCCCGTTCCGATCTGTCCAAAAAGGGAGTACCATTGGTCAGTATTTTTACCCCTGATACCCAGAAGTTATCTCCCTCTAATTCCATTGGATATTCAAATCATGACAGTCACGCCTACACGCTTACTCTCTGTGGTGGTCAATTGGTCATTTAATTGATTAGCTAGATTTCACCCCCCCACACACTACCGTCTCCCTCTCCTTTCCTGCTTTAACCTGCGACGTCCGACTAACAATGGCGCTGGTTCCACAAATTGGCTAGATGAGCCTGAGCCAGGCGCTACGACTCGTCTCGCTAGACATCGAGGCGTCGGTCAAAGCTGCTTAGTCCGTCTGGCCGGACAGACCGTCTCTGTGGAGCCTCTCCCCTATGCTTAATTGGCTGGATCCGAACCATGAGCCCGTCTACGTGGCGCCCAGAATATTTGAGTTAGAGCTTATGTCCAAACAACCTGGACCACGACTTGGTTGTTCTATTTTTGACCGTGACAGAAGCCTTTTCGTACATATTCAACAGACATGTAGACACTTATTCCTATTCTACCTTCTTTCAAAAGCATTTCCACTCGTGTGTATTCACCAGAATTATTTCTCTCACTTTGCTTTCACCTGGCTAAACTGAGCACAGCTTGCTCACCAGCCTCCATTTTGTAGAGTTTCATCTGCTAGGGTTGAATCAAGTTTAATAATATGGTGGACAACAGCGTTAGACCCCCCAAACAGTAGTGAATCAGGTTCACCTGAAGACTAGAATTACCCCTCTGTTCAACTGGTCCACAGTCCACAAGCGACTTGGCGGTGATCCCCAAATCGGGGGAGTCCAGAACCGCTAAACATGTCTGACAGTCGCTCTGGTCGGAACAACATCAGCACAGTGAGTTTCAGAGGGAGGGTGACTGCAGGGGGAGATCCAAACAAACTGAACAGAAAAAGGACTGTACCGCCGGATGGAAGAGACAAACAAATGGCAAGTCAAAACACGTCGCGTTTCGACCTCTTTGGTCTTCTTCAGGCAAGACAAACAACATTGAAGACTATGAAAACGAAGAACGGCAATCACTTGTTTTTTGAAATTGGGCCCAAAACGGATGTGGAATGTTTTGTCTGGTAATTTGTCTCTCTGTTCTGTCTGGCAGTACTGTAGTTTTCTTTGAAACATTAGCACAGGATGGTTGTTGTGGAGGAAGTCATCAGGCCATAAATTTAGGAAGGATCTGAAGCACTGATTAATGTATGTACACGGATTATATCCTTTTTTTAAGAGTGGTCTGTTATCCCAAAGACTGTATGACACATTCTTTCTTAGTTTTTCTTCTACGTATGGTTCAAATTGCCCAACAGCGCTTCAGCGACTTTCGTCCTGCTCCCTCCTTGATGCGGCCTCACGCGGTACAGGACCATCGCCACCCGAGCATGAAGTAGGCCGCCTGGTGGCCCTGAAGACAGGCCTTTTGAGGGGGAAGAAGGTCGCGTGGTGGCCCAGAAGACAGGCCTTTTGAGGGGGAAGAAGGTCGCCTGGTGGCCCTGAAGACAGGCTTTTAAGGGGGGAAAGAGGCGAAGAAAACCTGACGCCCATCGTCGGCCGACCAACACCAGAAAGTGAACAGAGGTTCACAAGAAACCAGAGCTGAGAGAGCAACAGGACGACGGCCCCCACACGGAACCAGACGCACTCTTGCCAACGACACCTGCCACTTCAGTCTGCAGGTGTAACCTGTCCTTAAGGGCCTCCGGCCAATAGAACATTAAACCTCCATTGACGTGACGATCTCACCTCGGCATTAATGCGTCTATAGATAGGAAACACGGGCGAGCGAAAGCGGTGCTAGGACTGGTGGTTGTGGCGTATCGAGCAATCTGTGAGCAGCTTAAGGGAAGAGGAAAGGGAGGGGGAGGTAAGAAAGAATCAGCGGAGGGTTGGAAGAGGGGGAGGGGGTAGGTATGGAGAGGAGGGAGGCGTGCAGATGGGGAAGGGAAGGGAGAGATAATGGCCGCCAGCGGCACAGGCAATTAACTGGGGGGGGGGGGGGGGGGGGGGGGGGGGAGGGTCAATCAGGAGGCCAACTAATGAAGGACGAAGACTGAGGCGGAACTGTGATCGCTTGGCCTGGGGGCCTGGCAGGAAGAGGTGTTAGTTTACTGATGATGATGACGGGAAGTTAAGCGATCATGAGACCTGGGTAGAGGTCACTTTTATGACGATGTGGAGAAAGACGGGGTGATAATGGTGGGCTTGGAAGACTGGCATGAAAAAAGAGAGAGAGAGAAAAGCACAAACGTCCTCCGTTTCGTTTTGTTTTTCTTTTCTTTTTTAACAGCTGAGCTCACCGAAAAAAGTCGGGTAGCCTAGGGTTCTGTGGCAAAGAACGATACAACAAGAACAGTGGGACGCAAACAATGCGCACTTAAACCCTTCCTACGCATATAACAAACTGCCCACCTTCTGGATAAACTGATTTGGGTAGTTTGCAGACGGGGTCAATAACAATATTTCCTCACGCTGGAATCGAGAGAGATATCCACAGACTTTCGTTCCGACAACAAGCACCATTGTGGAGTTTCTTTGTAGACAGAATTGGCCCACTACAAGGTATGATGACAACAATATACTGAGCTTTTGCGTCATAAATTCATGTTGCCATTGCAACCAAGCCGAAGCCATGTTTGAAAGGGACACGATTGTGTGTGAACAAACAAGTTGACATATGTTGTGACAGTGGATGTGTGTTTACATTGCTTTGACTGAGAATGGGACGGAATTGAATACCCAAACTGTGCAAATATGGTTTCCACACACACACACACACACACACCACCACACACACACACACACACACAC
>CM031599.1:12271857-12281857 GCA_018398815.1 Conus ventricosus | reverse complement strand
TAAATAGATCAATAAGTCAATAAATAAATGATACATAAATAATAGATAAAATAAAGAAATGAAATAGTAAGTGAATAAATAGATCAATAACTGATATAAATCAATACAGAAGTAAATAGATAAACACATAACTAAATATTTTATTATAAAATTTCAAAATGGAGTGACTGACGGCGGCGAACGAAGCAAGATTAGGAATAGAGTTTGTTTAGAACTTACCGCCAATGACATTGACAAACAAAGCACATGACAAGACACGATGCATTTCAACCACTTGGGTCTTCTTCAGGCGAAAAAATAAATCACATTTAACATGTGGGACAGTACAACAACGAAAAACGAAAAAAGAATGAATGAAAATGACTTATCCGTTCTTGGCCATGTGTTTGGTGGGCGGAAATGACATGCGGCCAGGGGGATTATGGTAGAGGAAACGGAGGGGGGGGGGGGGGGGTGGGGGTTGAGTCAGGGGAGGTGTGTGTGTGTGATATGATAGGGTTGTGTGTCCAGTTTATTGGGATGGTGTGATATCTTTGTGATGGTTGTGGTAATGGTGGATTGATAATAATGGTAAGGAGAAAAAAAAAAAAAAAAAAAGGGGGGGTTGGGGGGGGGGGGATTTAAGGGGAAGGATAATACAAAACTAAGATTAAATAGATGGAGGGTTGCTGTAACTACTGTGTGAAGTGGGTGAAGGGGATGTGGTGGTGGTGTATGTAAGTGTGTGTGTATGTGTGTGTGTATGTGTGTGTGTTGGTAGGGGATTTTGCCAACTGGTGTGGAAGAGGTGAGTATGTGTGTTTGGTTATTGTTGGATATTGATGCCTTGGGGGTGTAGTGTGCCCAGTTTGGCAATGAGATGGGATTCTTGAGTTGTGCGTTCAAAGCTGTCACTCTGTGACTGCCAGAGTGCCATGACTTTGACATGGTCGATGTTGTGTTGGGTGTGGTTGAAGTGTAGGGCGACGGGTTTGGGTCGGTGGTGGCGGATATCGGCCAGGTGTTCAGAGATGCGTGTTTCGAGTGTGCGTGACGTTTCCCCTATGTAGATCTTGCCACACAGCTGGCAGTGGATGGCATATATAATGTTGCGGCTCTGACATGAGAATGTGCGTTTGACTGTGAAGGAGTCTTTGGGGCCCTGTAGGATGGTGTCTGGTTTGGTGAGGGGGCAGATTTTGCAGTTGGGTTTGGAGCAGGGGTGAGTACCTGGTGGTGTAGCTGTGGTTCTGTTCAAACTGGACCGCACGAGGAGGTCTTTGAGGTTTTTGTCACGTTTGAATGTGATCATGGGTTTGGTATGGAAGGCGGGTTTGTGGTTATGTACAATGTGCCAATTGGATTTGAGGATCCTACAGATGGGGAGGGTGTGCGGGTGGTAGAGGAGGTAGGCTGTGGGTCTGTCTGTCTTGGTTGGATGCTGGGTGTCCAGAGCAGATGTTCTGGATACAGCTATGGTGCGGCGGAGTGCTGCATTGATGATGGAACTGGGGTATCCGCGGTTGGTGAAAAATTGTGACATTTTGGCTGCTTGTATAGTGAAGTCTTCCTCGCTGGAGCAGAGTCTGCGAAGACGGAGAAATTGTGAGTATGGGATGCTGTCTTTAGTGTGTGGGTTGTGGGAGGATGAGTAGTCTAGGTATGCATGTGCGTCGGTGGGTTTGTAGAAAATGGAGGTTTTGAGTAGGCCTTCTTCTAGGGAGATGGTGATGTCTAGGAAGTTGACGGACTGCGAAATGGTGTAGGTGAGTCGGATAGATGGATGGAAGGTCTGGGCAAAGTTGAGGAAGTTGAGGAGGTCTTGTTTTGGCATTTTATTATAAAACAATAAACAAGAACAAAGCCATTGACCCATTTGACGTTCAAAAACAACTACATCATCGACTGGAGCGCTACTGGTATTCCTCCTAACCTGGAATCATGTTTTCTTTCCAACTCAATTCAGGAACCACCATCAATGAAGGATTCTCTCGACCTGGAATACGTGTTCACCGAAAACATCAAGCAACAGCATCAATGCACCATCTGTCTGACCTGATATCGTGTTGACTAAACAATTCAATCCATTACCCACTTTTAATACGGGATTCTTTCTCGCCTGAAATCCTGCTTACTAAACAGTTCAATCAAGTATTCACTTTAACGTAAGGATTTTTTTTTATCATTTCAAGTCCTGTTTACTAAACGGTTTTAACGGATCAACCACGATTAATACATGATTCTTTGTAACAGGAAATCAAATTTACTCAACAGTTCAGTCTGAAAATATCATTAATCGAGGATTTTTTTTCTCACTTCAAATCTCGTTTACTGCACGGTTCAATCAATTAACCACAATCAAGAAATGATTCCTTGTAACATGAAATCATGTGCATCGAACAGTTCGATCACGTAAACATTATGAAGAAATAAATCTTCATAACCTAGAGCCTGATAACTAAGCAAGTAACAGCTACGAATACAGGATTCTCTATTGCCTGAATTCCTGTTACCAAGGAGTTCAATCAAATAGCCACCATTTTTAAAGGATTCTTTATAACGTAAGATCCCATTTACTGATAGTTTGATTAATAAGTACTATCGATCAAAGGATTCTTGATGTATAACGAATTCCTGTTAGCAAGCAGTTCAACAAAGTAGCCACTATTAATAACGGATTCTTTTTAACGTGAGATCCTGTTTACTAATAGTTTGATTAATAAGTACTATCGATGAAAGCATTCTTAATGTATAATCAATTCCTGTTAGCAAGCAGTTCAACAAAGTAGCCACTATTAATAACGGATTCTTTTTAACATGAGATCCTGTTTGCTAATAGTTTGATCAAGGAAGTACTATCGATAAAAAGAACTCTTAAGAACCTGAGAATTTGTTTACTAAACATTTCAATCAAGTAGCTACTGTTAATAAAGGATTCTTAGTAATCTGAAATCCTGTTCATTAAACAGTTCAACTAAGTAACCCTATCAGTAACATGAAATCATGTTTACTAAAGCGTCAAACCAAGTAACCATACTAAACTGAGGATTCGCAAGACTTTACTAAACAGATCAATAAGCTAATCACTATTGATAAAGGAAATCGTGTTTACTAAGCAGTTTTATCAAGAAACCACTAGATTCAATCAAGTAAAAACTATTAATAAAGATTTTTAATAACCTAATACTGTTGATTAAACAATTTAATCATGAATTCTTTGTGACATGAAATTCTGCATACTAAACAGTTCAATCATATACTATAAATTAAGGATTTTTAATGCCAGAAATTATGCTTACTAAAACAGTTTAAGTAAGTCACTATTATCTATAAGGGATTCCTAATAACATGAAATCTTGTTCATAAAACAGTCCAATTAAGTCACCAATAAACAGAGTAACGTATTCTCTCTGGCCAAAAATCACGTTTACTAAACAGTTCCATGGAATAATCACCATCAATAAAAGACTCCTTCTGACCAAGAATCATGCTCATTAAACAAATCATTCAGCCAGCAGTGTAACCAACGAATTCCTCCTGAATTAGAATGAAGCTTAACGGTGATTCCAGTCTTCCTATGTTTACCCGTAGCACAACCACCTGTGAATAGGAGCCGGCTAAAAATCCTGCAAAAACATTAATCTGATTAGACTCGAACCTACGACCTTTCAGCTGCAAGCCGGTGTCGCCGGGGGAAAAAAAGTATCACTGCATGAAAAAAACACTGAGAAGTTGATTTCCTAGAATGAAACACTACCTCTTTCCGAAAAGCTACCCTGCGCCTTAGAAACGAATACTCCCCGAGGGGGAAAATCCACAAATTGTTAAACAGTGTGCGTGTGTGTGTGTGTGTGTGTGTGTGTGCGTGCGTGCGTGCGTGCGTGCGTGCGTGCGTGCGTGCGTGCGTGCGTGCGCGCGCGCGAGCGTGCGTGCGTGCGTGCGTGCGTGCGTGCGTGCGTGCGTGGTGTGTGTGTGCGAGCATGTATCTGAGAGAGAGAGAGAGAGAGGAGAGAGAGAGAGAGAGAGAGAGAGAGAGAGAGGAGAGAGAGAGAGAGAGAGAGAGAGAGAAATGTTTTTCGTTGTTCTGTTTCATTACCATGTTTTTCTTTAATAAAGAGACATAGATTCATGTCTTTTACGACAGTTTTCTTGGGAATGCAAACACAGTTCTCTCTCTCTCTCTCTCTCTCTCTCTCTCTCTCTCTCTCTCTCTCTCTCTCTCTCTCTCTCTCACAGAGAAAATAATGAAAAGCAACAGCATTGAAAATTAGCAGGGCACAGAGATTTAAACATGACTTCATGCATCGCTCATCCCATTCTTTCATCCATGAACACTATGATTGCCCTTTTCATACATCTCTCGCCAACTCCTTACTCTGTCTTATCCCCTTCCCCACTGCCGTCAGTGCCGTGCCTGGTTGTGCGCGAGGAGCTGCGTTCAAAACGTCCACCAATGTGGCGCCCTCCGGAGGGAGAGTTCACTCAGTCGGGGGCTTAGTAGCTGGTGTCCTGCGTATGTTGGATCAGAACAGGCGCCACTGAACACCACTGAAAGTGACTCGGCGGCAGCGCAGTGACTCTTCCGGCGGATTGCCTCCTGACGACTTGACATTGACTGCTCTTTGTGGATTGCTGGTGCCGGGGGGTTGAGGCTGTGGACGGAGGGAAGTGGGGGGGGGGAGGGGAGGGGAAGGAATGATATGCATGGGTGCAGTGCCCTGAGGTGGCACGGAAGATGGGACAGCACACACGAAATATAATTTAATGTCCTTTCATGTCAATCATTTGGTACTTTCCTATTAACATGCTATCGCCTTGTCTGCTGTGTGTTCTGTTGTGGCCACTTAGTGTCTAAACACATAATGAGGTATCCAGACGCTTGGCGATGGCTTTTATTTCCGGTCCCAGGGCCAAAATCCAAGTGCGGCCATGTTGGATGAGGTAGCATCATCTTCTATGTCTCTGCTGACGTCTTTGTCCCTGTTACACCCCAAAAAGACGCCCGCCCCAAAAAGACGCCGGTGTCTTTTTGGCCCCCGACATCACACCCCAAAAAGACGCCTCGCCCCAAAAAGACGCCGGTGTCTTTTGGGGGCTACATCCACCCCAAAAAGACGCCTCGAAAGTGATGTGTGAGCACTCTCTCAGCCCTTCGGGCTTACGTTTCTTCAGCCTTCGGCATCAACCCCATAGCTTCGCTACGGCCTTTATTTTGATGAGATCATCGATCAGACGGGAGTAGACTGGGACACAGCTTCGTATAAAAATATAAGTCAAAAGTTGGTCATGAAATGAAAATATCGACAGCACAGTCCCAAAAAGACGCCGGTCCTCCGGGCGTCTTTTTGGGGTGTGATGAAGGGGGCCAAAAAGACACCGGCGTCTTTTTGGGGCGGGCGTCTTTTTGGGGTGGTAATAGTCCCTCCCATCGTCATCGTTGGCATGGAGAGTTATCAGCGAGAGTCTGTCTGACTGTCAGTGGAATCCTGTCAAACACGGCAGTCTCCTGACATAGCACTGGCAGTGCATGACTACAAATTAGATCATCACGTCTGTTCATCACGTAGAAACGCAGTCTTTTTTTTTTATTTCCAACTGGAAATCTTTTTTTCTGTCTGAGGGGTGTGTTGACTGCCTGAGAGGAGTGCTTTTTTTTCCTTTCGAAAAAAAAAACCCAATGGAAAGGGGTTTTTTTCGGTGAAAAAAAACTCTGGTAGGATCCCCCACCCCCACCCCCCACCCCCACCCCTCCCCGATTATACAACACGGCTGTTGCGGTCTTGATTTTTTTTTTCTGTTTGGGCCGCGAACAGACCCTGCATGAATAAAATGACCCCTCCCCCCCCCCCCCCCCCCCCCCCATCATCCCCTCCCCCCCTCCACCTCTACCCCCTCCTCCCAAATCCCTCGACCTTCATCCCGCTGTATTCGCAGCCCCACTGACACTGTGGTAAAAAAATAAAAAAAAAAGGGGGGGGGGGGGGGGGGGGGGGGGGGGGGGCTTTTTTTTCTTTCTTTTCAACCCGATCTCCCAGGAACTGACAATCAATCACAGATGACAAAAGTGCAAGAAATGTAGGACACACACTGTCCAAGCAGGAAGAGACGGGCGCAGGATGGACGTTGAACAATGGTGTTTCCTCCTCCCCCTGCGTTCTTTAGACAGCAGGCCATGCATCCGTCTGCCAGCTGTCCCGACACTGCCTGGAAGGTTTTGATCTGTCTTTGTACTCCCAGTGTGTGTGTGTGTGTGTGTGTGTGTGTGTGTGTGTGTGTGTGTGTGTGGTGTGTGTGTGTGTGTATGCGTGTGTGTGTGCGGGGTGTGTGTGTGTGTGTGTGTGTGTGTGTGTGTGTGTGTGTGTGTGTGTGTGTGTGGTCCGTGGTCAAAATGTGTTCCACTCGCTCCAGACAAAACTACTGGGCCGATCTTTCTGAAAATGTGTAGGTATGTTCATTAGGGGTCACGGATGATGCCCGATGTCTTAGGTAACCGTTATAGCCGTTACTAACGGCTTTAACGGCCTTTTCTTCTTTATTGAATGTCTGAGAAAGTACTCGGCCGATCTTTGTGAAAATTAGCAGGTATGGTCACTATAGGCTATGGATGATGCCGATGTTTTATTTACCGTTATAGCCGTTACTAACGGCTGTAACGGCCTGCAACGGTTTTTCTTCTTTATGGAATATCTCAGAAAGTACTTGGCCGATCTTTGTGAAAATTAGCAGGTATGTTCACTGTGAGTTACGAATGATGCCTGATGTTTTAGTTTACTGTTATAGCCGTCACTAAAGGCTATAGCGGCCCATAACGTTTTTCTTCTTTATAGAATCTTTCAGAAAGCACATTGTCGATCTTTCTGAAGATTTGTAGGTATGTTCATTATGGGTCACAGATGATGCCCGATGTTTTATTTTACCATTATAGCCATTACTAACGGCTTTAACGGCCCATAATGGTTTTTTTCTTTATGGAAAATCTCAGAAAGTATTTGGCCGATCTTTTTGAAAATTTTTAAGTATGTTCATTATAGGTCACAGATGATGGCTGATGTTTACCAGAATAGCCATTACTAACGGCTACACCAGCCCAAGACGGTTTTTCCTCCTTATGGAATATCTCATGCGTATTCAGGATAAACTGGGAGTACGTTTATATGCTTTGCATTTTCTTTTTCTTTTTTTTTTCTTTTTTTTAGTGTTTTGACCCTGGTGTGACCAAGTTGTTTATTTTCTCACCGCATGCTTTGCAATGCGCGGTACCTGAGCAAATAAATAAACAAACAAATAAGTGAATAGATAAATAAGGGAATAAGTTATCAAATAAATAAATAATAAGTAAATAAATGAATAAATGAATGAATGAACGAAAGCTGTTTTGGTATGGCCTGCTCTTTCCGAAAAACTACCCTGCGCCTTAGAAACGAATACTCCCCGAGGGGGAAAAATTCCACAAATTGTTAAACAGTGTGTGTGTGTGTGTGTGTGTGTGTGTGTGTGTGTGTGTGTGTGTGTGTGTGTGTGTGTGTGTGTGTGTGTGTGTGTGTGTGATTCTCCGAATTCTGTCAACCGCCTCGCGAGTGAAGAAATCAATGTCTGCTGAACAGCCAGTTCTACAGATTGTTTTCATGGTGTGATATTTCCGCTTAAGTTTCAGACAATATTTTTGACGATCACCGGCCCATCAACAAGGGTGTGATCCAATGGTTTTAAGACGTAATGGCAAGAAATATCAAAGATTTTCGGCATAGCGGTTGTCCGACCCAAATGCTACGATATGTATGTCGGAGGGCATCTTGGATGCTGAGGAATCCTGCATTACCCAGGACAGCTGACCGACTGGCAATGGAAGGAGAACGGCAGCCCCAACTGGAGTCTCCTTTGAAGACGCCAAAAACATTGTCAGGGAGAACCAGAGAAGATGGCAGCACCCAGACTTCAACAAGAAGGATACGTACTACCTGCTGCCCAGACCAGACCAAGTGAGTGTTGTGAGACCGAGGACAGGGCACTCCAGACTCAAACACCACGTGTTCACAAAAATCCACATTGTCGAGTCTTCAGGATGCCCATGTGGTACAGCCCCAGTGACTGTGGAACATCCCCTGCCGGACTGGCCAACACATCAAAAACTAAGAGCAGAGACCTGGCCTGCCAACACATCGATGAGGGAGAAGCTCTATGAACTCTGGAGGGCCTCTGGGGTTCCTGTCTGAGTGTATGAAGAAGAAGAAGAAGAAGAAGAAGAAGAAGAAGAAGAAGAAGAAGAAGAAGAAGAAGAAAAAGAAGAAGAAGAAGAACAAGAACAAGAACAAGAACAAGAACAACAGCAACAACAACAACAACAACAACAACAACAACAACAACAACAACAACAAGATTACCCAGGATAAACTGAGATCCAAGATTCTCCCAGAAAGGAAATCTTCTAATAATGAACCGCCATGCTTCTTTCCCGCATGCGCCAGAAGTAGTAACGTGTTCTGGTTGGTGCACGAAAGGCTCGATATTCTCACTCTTACAGCTCGCCTCTTCCTGACGTTTCGGTGCAGCAGTGATCGTTCCATTGAACATGCTCCTGATTCCAGGAAAACGCTCACTTTCAGAACTGCATTCAGTCCCTTCTCTTTCTGCTCATGAGTGTGTTTTAGTATATTCATTGTTCACAATGTTCATCTTGCCCTTGAGTGAGTGTTATTACTGCATGAGCCGTTCAGAATGTTGGTTCCTACTGTCAAGTTTGTGTGATCACACATTTTGATTCCATGTTTCTGCAAGTTTCTTTTTGGAACAGTTCACTGTTCATAGCGTATACGCATTGCTTTCTTTGTTGTCGCCTCTTTGACTCTCTCTCTGTCTCTCTCTGTCTCTCTGTCTCTCTGTCCCTGTCTCTCTCTCTCTCTCTCTCCCCCTCTCTCTCCCCCTCTCTCGCTCTCTCTCCCCTCTCTCTCTTCCTCTCTCTCTCTCTCTCTCTCCTCTCTCTCTCTCTCTCTCTCTCTCTCTCTTTGCCCATGTCGGTCATTCCGACTTTCCCATGCACAACCACACCCTGGTATATCCTGTCGAGTGCTTGCAGTCCGCCCGGAGCAATCACTGTGAGGTTGTCGTCAAGACACTCGCCATAGGAGACACTGCAACCCGCTGAGTCAATTCAGTCACGGTCTGTTAGCTCTCGCTAAAGGCTTACCTACGCTTTCACGAAATATAGAATGGAATTGAAAATGCGTTTTGCCGTATTTTGTAATCCTTATCATTTGTCATACTTCATTAATTTTTCCACCGCAAAGCGACGGCTTTCACCAAATGTCAGCCACAGCTGTTGCCAAGGTTGGTCTTCGCTGAGTAAACTCACCACCTATGTCACCCAAGGCCAACCACTCTTGTCACACCGATATAATTATTTTGTGTGTGCGAAAGGTTCAGCCACGCAATGATATAGTGGCAACTGTGATCATCTTCAAGGACATCTCAAGGAAAGTTCTTTTTTCTTTCACAATGCACCCGATGGAGTGGGAAGAGGAAGAGAGGACGGAAAATCAGTTTAATTATGCAGGACCTGAAAATAATCGTGAAGATGAAATTGCTGGTGATATAAGTTTTGTTTTTAATTTGATTGTGTTTGGATCTTGTTTGTTTGATGACGGCGTCTGTTTTCTGTCGTCTTCCTCTTTAAGAAATGTAAAGGTCATTGCATTTAAAGATGATCTCAAACTCCAGCTCAATATCTTTCCTTGTGCATGCCAACAAAAGCGCAACATGTTGAATTCTGTTACAGTTTTGGGTAAACAAAAACAGCCAGTCTTATTAATCATCCCCAAACAGTTTTTTTTTTTTTTTTACTTTCAATCAAATCACAAACATACACCCTATAATATGATCATGCATTTCTTGTGTTACTTGACATCATTCGAATATAAACTGAAACCTCGCAATAACATAGGGTATCTTGCTTCTGATTTATTTAATTAAAACACAATCATTACAGGGGCATCAAGTTGGCCGTTTTTTAATCATGAAAAATGAA
>CM031599.1:12253186-12270857 GCA_018398815.1 Conus ventricosus | reverse complement strand
GCACAGCAGGGATACCAACAGCTCAGTAACAACACTCAGAGCACACGCAGGGATTACTAACAGCTCAGTGACAACACACAGCACAGCAGGGATACTAACAGCTCAGGACAACACTGAGCACAGCAGGGATACTAACAGCTCAGTAACAACACTGAGAGCTCAGCAGGGATACTAAAGCTCAGTAACAACACTCAGAGCACAGCAGGGATACTAACAGCTCAGTAACAACACAGAGCACAGCAGGGATACTAACAGATCAGTGACAACACAGAGTACAGCAGGGATACTAACAGCTCAGTGACAACACAGAGTACAGCAGGGATACTAACAGCTCAGTGACAACACAGAGTACAGCAGGATACTAACAGCTCAGTGACAACACAGAGTACAGCAGGGATACTAACAGCTCAGTGACAACACAGAGCACAGCAGGGATCTAACAGCTCAGTGACAACACAGAGCACAGCAGGGATACTAACAGCTCAGTAACAACACTGAGCACAGCAGGGATACTAACAGCTCAGTGACAACAAAGAGCACAGCAGGGATACTAACAGCTCAGTGACAACACAGAGCACAGCAGGGATACTAACAGCTCAGTGACAACATCAGAGCACAGCAGGGATACTAACAGCTCAGTGACAACACTCGAGCACAGCAGGGATGCTAACAGCTCAGTAACAACACAGAGCACAGCAGGGATACTAACAGCCCAGTGACAACACACAGAGTACAGCAGGGATACTAACAGCTCAGTGACAACACGGAGCACAGCAGGATACTAACAGCTCAGTGACAACACTGAGCACAGCAGGGATACTAACAGCTCAGTAACAACACTGAGAGCACAGCAGGGATACTAACAGCTCAATGACAACACAGAGCACAGCAGGGATACTAACAGCTCAGTGACAACACTGAGCACAGCAGGGATACTAACAGCTGAGTGACACCAATGAGAGCACAGCAGGGACACTAACAGCTCAGTAACAACACTCAGACTCACAGCAGTGATACTAACAGCTCAGTGACAACACAGAGCACAGCAGGGATACTAAACAGCTCAGTAACAAAACTGAGAGCACGGCAGGGATGCTAACATGCTCAGTAACAACACTGAGAGCACAGCAGGGATACTAACAGCTCAGTGACAACACAGAGCACAGCAGGGATACTAACAGCTCAGTGACAACACTCAGAGCAAGGCAGGGATACTAACAGCTCAGTGACAACACAGAGCACAGCAGGGATACTAACAGCTCAGTGACAACATGAGCACAGCATGGGATACTAACAGCTCAGTAACAACACTCAGGCACAGCAGGGATACTACAGCTCAGTGACAACACAGAGCACAGCAGGGATACTAACAGCTCAGGACAACACTGAGCACAGCAGGGATACTAACAGCTCAGTAACAACACTGAGAGCACAGCAGGATACTAACAGCTCAGTAACAACACTCAGAGCACAGCAGGGATACTAACAGCTCAGTAACAACACAGAGCACAGCAGGGATACTAACAGCTCAGTGACAACACAGAGCACAGCGGGATACTAACAGCTCAGTAACAACACAGAGCACAGCAGGGATACTAACAGATCAGTGACAACACAGAGCACAGCAGGGATACTAACAGCTCAGTAACAACACTGAGATCACAGCAGGGATGCTAACAGCTCAGTGACAACACAAAGCACAGCAGGGATACTAACAGCTCAGTGACAACACAAAGGACAGCAGGGATACTAACGCTCAGTAACAACACAGAGCAGCAGGGATACTAACAGCTCAGTAACAACACAGAGCACAGCAGGGATACTAACAGCTCAGTGGACAACACTGAGAGCACAGCAGGGATACTAACAGCTCAGGACAACACAGAGCACAGCAGGGATACTAACAGCTCAGTAACAACACAGAGCACAGCAGGGATACTAACAGCTCAGTAACAACACTCAGAAGCACAGCAGGGATACTAACAGCTCAGTGACAACACAGATCACAGCAGGGATTACTAACAGCTCAGTAAACAACACAGAGCACAGCAGGGATACTAACAGCTCAGTAACAACACAGAGCACAGCAGGGATACTAACAGCTCAGTGACAACACTGAGAGCACAGCAGGGTACTAACAGCTCAGTGACAACACAGAGCACAGCAGGGATACTAAAGCTCAGTGACAACACAGGGTACAGCAGGGATACTAACAGCTCAGTGACAACACAGAGTACAGCAGGGATACTAACAGCTCAGTGACAACACAGAGCACAGCAGGGATACTAACAGCTCAGTGACAACACAGAGCACAGCAGGGATACTAACAGCTCGGTAACAACACAGAGCACAGCAGGGATACTAACAGCTCAGTGACAACACAGAGCACAGCAGGGATACTATCAGCTCAGTGACAACACTGAGCACAGCAGGGATACTAACAGCTCAGTGACAACACAGAGCACAGCAGGGATACTAACAGCTCAGTGACAACACTGAGCACAGCAGGGATACTAACAGCTCAGTGACAACATCAGAGCACAGCAGGGATACTAACAGCTTAGCAACACAGCAGGGATACTAAACAGCTCAGTGACAACACAGAGCACAGCAGGGATACTAACAGCTCAGTGAGAACACAGAGCACAGCAGGGATACTAACAGCTCCGTAACAACACAGAGCACAGCAGGATACTAACAGCTCCGTAACAACATCAGGGATACTAACAGCTCAGTGACAACACAGAGCACAGCAGGGATACTAACAGACTCAGTAACAACACAGAGCACAGCAGGGATACTAACAGATCAGTGACAACACAGAGCACAGCAGGATACTAACAGCTCAGTGACAACACAGAGTACAGCATGGATCTAACAGCTCAGTGACACACAGAGTACAGCAGGGATACTAACAGCTCAGTGACAACACAGAGTACAGCAGGATACTAACAGCTCAGTGACAACATAGAGCACAGCAGGGATACTAAACAGTCCAGTGACAACACGAGCACAGCAGGGATACTAACAGCTCAGTAACACACGAGCTACGCAGGGATACTACAGCTCAGTGGCAACAAGAGCACAGCAGGGATACTAAACAGCTCAGTGACAACACCAGAGCACAGCAGGGATACTAACAGCTCAGTGACAACACTCAGAGCACAGCAGGGATACTAACAGCTCAGTGACAACAACTGAGCACAGCAGGGATGCTAACAGCTCAGTAACAACACAGAGCACAGCAGGGATACTAACAGCCAGTGACAACACACAGAGTACAGCAGGATACTAACAGCTCGTGACAACACGGAGCACAGCAGGGTTACTAACAGCTCAGTGACAACACTGAGCACAGCAGGGATACTAACAGCTCAGTAACAACACCTGAGAGCACAGCAGGGATCTAACAGCTCAGTGACAACACAGAGCACAGCATGGGATACTAACAGCTCAGTAACAACACAGAGCACAGCAGGGATACTAACAGATCAGTGACAACACAGAGCACAGCAGGGATACTAACAGCTCAGTGACAACACAGAGTACAGCAGGGATACTAACAGACTCAGTGCAACACAGAGTACAGCAGGGATACTAACAGCTCAGTGACAACACAGAGTACAGCAGGGATACTAAGCTCAGTGACACACAGAGCACAGCAGGGATACTAACAGCTCAGTGACAACACAGAGCACAGCAGGGATACTAACAGCTCAGTAACAACACTGAGCACAGCAGGGATACTAACAGCTCAGTAACAACAAAGAGCACAGCAGGGATATAACAGCTCAGTGACAACAAGAGCACACGCAGGGATACTAAAGCTCAGTGACAACACTCGAGAGCACAGCAGGGATACTAACAGCTCAGTGACAAACACTCAGAGCACAGCAGGGATACTAAAGCTCAGTGACACACTGAGCACAGCAGGGATGCTAACAGCTCAGTACAAACACAGAGCACAGCAGGGATACTAACAGCCCAGTGACAACACACAGAGACAGCAGGGATACTAACAGCTCAGTGACAACACGGGCACAGCAGGGATACTAACAGCTCAGTGACAACACTGAGCACAGCAGGGATACTAACAGCTCAGTAACAACACTGAGAGCACAGCAGGGATACTAACAGCTCAATGACACACAGAGCACAGCAGGGATACTAACAGCTCAGTGACAAACTGGCACAGCAGGGATACTAACAGCGAGTGACACAATGAGAGCACAGCAGGACACTAACAGCTCAGTAACAACACTCAGAGCACAGCAGGATACTAACAGCTCAGTGACAACACAGAGCACAGCAGGATACTAACAGCTCAGTAACAAAACTGAGAGCACGGCAGGGATGCTAACAGCTCAGTAACAACACTGAGAGCCAGCAGGGATACTAACAGCTCAGTGACAACACAGAGCACAGCAGGGATACTAACAGCTCAGTGACAACACTCAGAGCAGAGCAGGGATACTAAAGCTGAGTGACACCAATGAGAGCACAGCAGGGACACAACAGCTCAGTAACAACACTCAGAGCACAGCAGTGATACTAAACAGCTCAGTGGACAACACAGAGCACAGCAGGGATACTAACAGCTCAGTAACACAAAACTGAGAGCACGGCAGGGATGCTAACAGCTCAGTAACAACACTGAGAGCCACAGCAGGGATACTAACAGCTCAGTGACAACACAGAGCACAGCAGGGAATACTAACAGCTCAGTGACAACACCAGAGCAGAGCAGGATACTAACAGCTCAGTGACAACACAGAGCACAGCAGGGATACTAACAGCTCAGTGACAACACTGAGCACAGCAGGGATACTAACAGCTCAGTAACAACACAGAGCACAGCTGGGATCTAACAGTGGGTGACAACACAGAGCACAGCAGGGATACTAACAGCTCAGGGACAACACTGAGCACAGCAGGGATACTAACAGCTCAGTAAACAACATGAGAGCACAGCAGGGATACTAACAGCTCAGTACAACACCAGAGCACAGCAGGGATACTAACAGCTCAGTAACAACACAGAGCACAGCAGGGATACTAACAGCTCAGTGACAACACAGAGCACAGCCGGATACTAACAGCTCAGTAACAACACAGAGCACAGCAGGGATACTAACAGTCAGTGACAACACAGAGCACAGCAGGGATACTAACAGCTCAGTTAACAACACTGAGATCACAGCAGGGATGCTAACAGCTCAGTGACAACACAAAGCACAGCAGGGATACTAACAGCTCAGTGACAACACAAAGGACAGCAGGGATACTAACAGCTCAGTAACAACACAGAGCACAGCAGGGATACTAACGCTCAGTAACAACACAGAGCACAGCAGGGATACTAACAGCTCAGTGACAACACTGAGAGCACAGCAGGGATTACTAACAGCTCAGTGACAACACAGAGACAGCAGGGATACTAACAGCTCAGTAAAACAACACAGAGCACAGCAGGGATACTAACAGCTCAGTAACAACACTCAGAGCACAGCAGGGATACTAACAGCTCAGTGACAACACAGATCACAGCAGGGATACTAACAGCTCAGTAACAACACAGAGCACAGCAGGGATACTAACAGCTCAGTAACAACACAGAGCACAGCAGGGATACTAACAGCTCAGTGACAACATGAGCACAGCAGGGATACTAACAGCTCAGTGACAACACAGAGCACAGCAGGGATACTAACAGCTCAGTGACAACACAGGTACAGCAGGGATACTAACAGCTCAGTGAAAAACACAGAGTACAGCAGGATACAACAGCTCAGTGACAACACAGAGCACAGCAGGGATACTAACAGCTCAGTGACAACACAAGCACAGCAGGGATACTAACAGCTCGGTAACAACACAGAGCACAGCAGGGATACTAACAGCTCAGTGACAACACAGAGCACAGCAGGGATACTATCAGCTCAGTGACAACACTGAGCACAGCAGGGATACTACAGCTCAGTGACAAACACAGCAGGGATACTAACAGCTCAGTGACAACACTGAGCACAGCAGGATACTAACAGCTCAGTGACAACACAGAGCACAGCAGGGATACTAACAGCTTAGCAACACAGCAGGGATACTAACAGCTCAGTGACAACACAGAGCACAGCAGGGATACTAACAGCTCAGTGTGAACACAGAGCACAGCAGGGATACTAACAGCTCCGTAACAACACAGAGCACAGCAGGGTTATAACACTCCGTAACAACATCAGGATACTAACAGCTCAGTGACAACACAGAGCACAGCAGGGATACTAACAGCTCAGTAACAACACAGAGCACAGCAGGGATACTAACAGATCAGTGACAACACAGAGCACAGCAGGTACTAACAGCTCAGTGACAACACAGAGTACAGCAGGGATACTAACAGTCAGTGACAACACAGAGTACAGCAGGGATACTAACAGCTCAGTGACAACACAGAGTACAGCAGGGATACTAACAGCTCAGTGACAACATAGAGCACAGCAGGGATACTAACAGCTCAGTGACAACACAGAGCACAGCAGGGATACTAACAGCCAGTAACAACACTGAGCACAGCAGGGATACTACAGCTCAGTGGCAACAAAGAGCACAGCAGGGATACTAACAGCTCAGTGACAACACTAGGCACAGCAGGGATACTAACAGCTCAGTGACAACACTCAGAGCACAGCAGGGATTACTAACAGCTCAGTGACAACACTGAGCACAGCAGGGATGCTACAGCTCAGTAACAACACAGAGCACAGCAGGGATACTAACAGCCAGTGACAACACACAGAGTACAGCAGGGATACTAACAGCTCAGTGACAACACGGAGCACAGCAGGGATACTAACAGCTCAGTGACAACACTGGACGCAGGATACTAACAGCTCAGTAACAACACTGAGAGCACGCAGGGATACTAACAGCTCAGTGACAACACAGAGCACAGCAGGGATACTAACAGCTCAGTAACAACACAGAGCACAGCAGGGATACTAACAGATCAGTGACAACACAGAGCACAGCGGGATACTAACAGCTCAGTGACAACACAGAGTACAGCAGGGATCTAACAGCTCAGTGACAACACAGAGTACAGCAGGGGTACTAACAGCTACATGACAACACAGAGTACAGCGGGATACAAACAGCTCAGTGACAACACAGAGCACAGCAGGGATACTAACAGCTCAGTGACAACACAGAGCCAGCAGGGATACTAACAGCTCAGTAACAACACTGAGCACAGCAGGGATACTAACAGCTCAGTAACAACAAAGAGCACAGCAGGATACTAACAGCTCAGTGACAACACTCAGAGCACAGCAGGGATACTAACGCTCAGTGACAACACTCAGAGCACAGCAGGATACTAACAGCTCAGTGACAACACTCAAGCACAGCAGGGATACTAACAGCTCAGTGACAACACTGAGCACAGCAGGGATGCTACACAGCTCAGTAACCAACACAGAGCACAGCAGGGATACTAACAGCCCCAGGACAACACACAGAGTACAGCAGGGATACTAACAGCTCAGTGACAACACGGAGCACAGCAGGGATACTAACAGCTCGTGACAACACTGAGCACAGCAGGATATACAGCTCAGTAACACACGAGAGCACAGCAGGGATACTAACAGCTCAATGACAACACAGAGCACAGCAGGGATACTAACACTCAGTGACAACTGAGCACAGCAGGGATACTAACAGCTGAGTGACACCAATGAGAGCACAGCAGGGACACTAACAGCTCAGTAACAACACTCAGAGCACAGCAGTGATACTAACAGCTCAGTGACAACACAGAGCACAGCAGGATACTAACAGCTCAGTAACAAAACTGAGAGCACGGCAGGGATGCTAACAGCTCAGTAACAACATGAGAGCACAGCAGGGATACTAACAGCTCAGTGACAACACAGAGACAGCAGGGATACTAACAGCTCAGTGACAACACTCAGAGCAGTAGCAGGGATACTAACAGCTCAGTGACAACACAGAGCACAGCAGGGATACTAACAGCTCAGTGACAAACACTAAGCACAGCGGATACTGAACAGCTCAGTAACAACATCAGAGCACAGCAGGGATACTAACAGCTCAGTGACAACACAGAGCACAGCAGGGATACTAACAGCTCAGGGACAACACTGAGCACAGCTGGGATACTAACAGCTCAGTAACAACACTGAGAGCACAGCAGGGATACTAACAGACTCAGTAACAACACTCAGAGCACAGCAGGGATACTAACAGCTCGTAACAACACAGAGCACAGCAGGGATACTAACAGCTGCAGTGACAACACAGAGCACAGCCGGGATACTAACAGCTCAGTAACAACACAGAGCACAGCAGGGATACTAACAGATCAGTGACAACACAGAGCACAGCAGGGATACTAACAGCTCAGTAACAACACTGAGATCCAGCAGGGATGCTAACAGCTCAGTGACAACACAAAGCACAGCAGGGATACAACAGCTCAGTGACAACACAAAGGACAGCAGGGATACTACAGCTCAGTAACAACACAGAGCACAGCAGGGATACTAACAGCTCAGTAACAACACAGAGCACAGCAGGGATACTAACGCTCAGTGACAACACTGAGAGCACAGCAGGGATACTAACAGCTCAGTGACAACACAGAGCACAGCAGGGATACTAACAGCTAGTAACAACACAGAGCACAAGCAGGGATACTAACAGCTCAGTAACAACACTCAGAGCAGCAGGGATACTAACAGCTCAGTGACAACACAGAGCACAGCAGGGATACTAACAGCTCAGTAACAACACAGAGCACAGCAGGGATACTAACAGCTCAGTAACAACACAGAGCACAGCAGGGATACTAACAGCTCAGTGACAACACTGAGAGCACAGCAGGGATACTAACAGCTCAGTGACAACACAGAGCACGCAGGGATACTAACAGCTCAGTGACAACACAGGGTACAGCAGGGTACTAACAGCTCAGTGACAACACAGAGTACAGCAGGGATACTAACAGCTCAGTGACAACACAGAGCACAGCAGGGATACAAACAGCTCAGTGACAACACAGAGCACAGCAGGGATACTAACAGCTCGGTAACAACACAGAGCACAGCAGGGATACTAACAGCTCAGTGACAACACAGAGCACAGCAGGGATACTATCAGCTCAGTGACAACACTGAGCAACAGCAGGGATACTAACAGCTCAGTGACAACACAGAGCACAGCAGGGTACTAACAGCTCAGTGACAACACTGAGCACAGCAGGGATACTAACAGCTCAGTGACAACACAGAGCACAGCAGGGATACTAACAGCTCAGCAACAACAGCAGGGTACTAACAGTCAGTGACAACACAGAGCACAGCAGGGATACTAACAGCTCGGTGACAACACAGAGCACAGCAGGGATACTAACAGCTCAGTGACAACACAGAGCACAGCAGGGATACTAACAGCTCAGTGACAACACTGAGAACAGCAGGGATACTAACAGCTCAGTAACAACACTGAGAGCATGCAGGGATACTAACAGCTCAGTAACAACACTCAGGCACAGCAGGGATACTAACAGCTCAGTAACAACACAGAGCACAGCGGGATCTAACAGCTCAGTGACAACACAGAGCACAGCAGGGATACTAACACCTCAGTAACAACACAGAGCACAGCAGGGATACTAACAGATCAGTGACAACACAGAGCACAGCAGGGATACTAACAGCTCAGTAACAACACTGAGATCACAGCAGGGATGCTAACAGCTCAGTGACAACACAAAGCACAGCAGGGATACTAACACTCAGTGACAACACAAAAGCACAGCAGGATGCTAACAGCTCAGTGACAACACTCAGAGCACAGCAGGGATACTAACAGCTCAGAACAACACTCAGAGCACAGCAGGGATACAAACAGCTCACTAACAACACAGAGCACAGCAGGGATACTAACAGCTCAGTAACAACACTCAGAGCACAGCAGGGATACTAACAGCTCAGTAACAACACTCAGAGCACAGCAGGGATACTAACAGCTCAGTAACAACACAGAGCACAGCAGGAATACTAACAGCTCAGTAACAACACTCAGAGCACAGCAGGGATACTAACAGCTCAGCGACAACACTGAGCACAGCAGGGTTAATAACAGCTCAGTGACAACACAGAGCACAGCAGGGATCTAACAGCTCAGTAACAACACTCAGAGCCACAGCAGGGATACTAACAGCTCAGTACAACACAGAGCACAGCAGGGATACTAACAGCTCAGTAACAACACAGAGCACAGCAGGGATACTAACAGCTCAGTAAACAACACTCAGAGCACAGCAGGGATACTAACAGCTCAGTGACAACACTGAGAGCACAGCAGGGATACTAACAGCTCAGTAAACAACACTCAGAGCACAGCAGGGATACTAACAGCTCAGTAACAACACTCAGAGCAGAGCAGGGATACTAACAGCTCAGTAACAACACTCAGGCACAGCAGGGATACTAACAGCTCAGTGACAACACAGAGCACAGCAGGGATACTAACAGCTCAGTGACAACACAGAGCACAGCAGGGATACTAACAGCTCAGTAACAACACTCAGCACAGCAGGGATACTATTAGCTCAGTAACAACACAGAGTACAGCAGGATACTAACAGCTCAGTAACAACACAGAGCACAGCAGGGATACTAACAGCTCAGTGACAACACAGAGCACAGCAGGGATATAACAGCTCAGTGACAACACAGAGCACAGCAGGGATACTAACAGCTCAGTGACAACACTAAGCACAGCAGGGATACTAACAGCTCAGTAACAACACTCAGAGCACAGCAGGGATACTAACAGCTCAGTGACAACACAGAGCACAGCAGGGATACTAACAGCTCAGGGACAACACTGAGCACAGCAGGGATACTAACAGCTCAGTAACAACACTGAGAGCACAGCAGGATACTAACAGCTCAGTAACAACACTCAGAGCACAGCAGGGATACTAACAGCTCAGTAACAACACAGAGCACAGCAGGGAATACTAACAGCTCAGTGACAACACAGAGCACAGCCGGGATACTAACAGCTCGTAACAACACAGAGCACAGCAGGGATACTAACAGATCAGTGACAAACACAGAGCACAGCAGGGATACTAACAGCTCAGTAACAACACTGAGATCACAGCAGGGATGCTAACAGCTCAGTGACAACACAAAGCACAGCAGGGATACTAACAGCTCAGACAACACAAAGGACAGCAGGGATACTAACAGCTCAGTAACAACACAGAGCACAGCAGGGATACTAACAGCTCAGTAACAACACAGAGCACAGCAGGATACTAACAGCTCAGTGACAACACTGAGAGCACAGCAGGGATACTAACAGCTCAGTGACAACACAGAGCACAGCAGGGATACTAACAGCTCAGTAACAACACAGAGAGCACAGCAGGGATACTAACAGCTCAGTAACAACACTCAGAGCACAGCAGGGATACTAACAGCTCAGTGACAACACAGAGCACAGCAGGGATACTAACAGCTCAGTAACAACACAGAGCACAGCAGGGATACTAACAGCTCAGTAACAACACAGAGCACAGCAGGGATACTAACGCTCAGTGACAACACTGAGAGCCACAGCAGGGATACTAACAGCTCAGTGACAACACAGAGCACAGCAGGATACTAACAGCTCAGTGACAACACAGGGTACAGCAGGGATACTAACAGCTCAGTGACAACACAGAGTACAGCAGGATACTAACAGCTCAGTGACAACACAGAGCACAGCAGGGATACTAACAGCTCAGTGACAACACAGAGCACAGCAGGGATACTAACAGCTCGGTAACAACACAGAGCACAGCAGGGATACTAACAGCTCAGTGACAACACAGAGCACAGCAGGGATACTATCAGCTCAGTGACAACACTGAGCACAGCAGGGATACTAACAGCTCAGTGACAACACAGAGCACAGCAGGGATACTAACAGCTCAGTGACAACACTGAGCACAGCAGGGATACTAACAGCTCAGTGACAACACAGAGCACAGCAGGGATACTAACAGCTCAGCAACAACAGCAGGGATACTAACAGCTCAGTGACAACACAGAGCACAGCAGGGATACTAACAGCTCGGTGACAACAGAGCACAGCAGGGATACTAACAGCTCAGTGACAACACAGAGCACAGCAGGGATACTAACAGCTCAGTGACAACACTGAGAACAGCAGGGATACTAACAGCTCAGTAACAACACTGAGAGCATGCAGGGATACTAACAGCTCAGTAACAACACTCAGAGCACAGCAGGGATACTAACAGCTCAGTAACAACACAGAGCACAGCAGGGATACTAACAGCTCAGTGACAACACAGAGCACAGCAGGGATACTAACACCTCAGTAACAACACAGAGCACAGCAGGGATACTAACAGATCAGTGACAACACAGAGCACAGCAGGGATACTAACAGCCTCAGTAACAACACTGAGATCACAGCAGGGATGCTAACAGCTCAGTGACAACACAAAGCACAGCATGGGATACTAACAGCTCAGTGACAACACAAAGCACAGCAGGGATGCTAACAGCTCAGTGACAACACTCAGAGCACAGCAGGGATACTAACAGCTCAGTAACAACACTCAGAGCACAGCAGGGATACTAACAGCTCACTAACAACACAGAGCACAGCAGGGATACTAACAGCTCAGTAACAACACTCAGAGCACAGCAGGGATACTAACAGCTCAGTAACAACACTCAGAGCACAGCAGGGATACTAACAGCTCAGTAACAACACAGGCACAGCAGGAATACTAACAGCTCAGTAACAACACTCAGAGCACAGCAGGGATACTAACAGCTCAGCGACAACACTGAGCACAGCAGGGTAAAACAGCTCAGTGACAACACAGAGCACAGCAGGGATACTAACAGCTCAGTAACAACACTCAGAGCACAGCAGGGATACTAACAGCTCAGTAACAACCAGAGCACAGCAGGGATACTAACAGCTCAGTAACACACAGAGCACAGCAGGGATACTAACAGCTCAGTAACAACACTCAGAGCACAGCAGGGATACTAACAGCTCAGTGACAACACTGAGAGCACAGCAGGGATACTAACAGCTCAGTAACAACACTCAGAGCACAGCAGGGATACTAACAGCTCAGTAACAACACTCAGAGCAGAGCAGGGATACTAACAGCTCAGTAACAACACTCAGAGCACAGCAGGGATACTAACAGCTCAGTGACAACACAGAGCACAGCAGGGATACTAACAGCTCAGTGACAACACAGAGCACAGCAGGGATACTAACAGCTCAGTAACACACTCAGAGCACAGCAGGGATACTATTAGCTCAGTAACAACACAGAGTACAGCAGGGATACTAACAGCTCAGTACAACACAGAGCACAGCAGGGATACTAACAGCTCAGTGACAACACAGAGCACAGCAGGGATACTAACAGCTCAGTGACAACACAGAGCACAGCAGGGATACTAACAGCTCAGTGACAACACTAAGCACAGCAGGGATACTAAACAGCTCAGTAACAACACTCAGAGCACAGCAGGGATACTAACAGCTCAGTGACAACACAGAGCACGCAGGGATACTAACAGCTCAGGGACAACACTGAGCACAGCAGGGATACTAACAGCTCAGTAACAACACTGAGAGCACAGCAGGGATACTAACAGCTCAGTAACAACACTCAGAGCACAGCAGGGATACTAACAGCTCAGTAACAACACAGAGCACAGCAGGGATCTAACAGCTCAGTGACAAACACAGAGCACAGCCGGGATACTAACAGCTCAGTAACAACACAGAGCACAGCAGGGATACTAACAGATCAGTGACAACACAGAGCACAGCAGGGATACTAACAGCTCAGTAACAACACTGAGATCACAGCAGGGATGCTAACAGCTCAGTGACAACACAAAGCACAGCAGGGATACTAACAGCTCAGTGACAACACAAAGGACAGCAGGGATACTAACAGTCTCAGTAACAACACAGAGCACAGCAGGGATACTAACAGCTCAGTAACAACACAGAGCACAGCAGGGATACTAACAGCTCAGTGACAACACTGAGAGCACAGCAGGGATACTAACAGCTCAGTGACAACACAGAGCACAGCAGGGATACTAACAGCTCAGTAACAACACAGAGCACAGCAGGGATACTAACAGCTCAGTAACAACACTCAGAGCACAGCAGGGATACTAACAGCTCAGTGACAACACAGAGCACAGCAGGGATACTAACAGCTCAGTAAACAACACAGAGCACAGCAGGGATACTAACAGCTCAGTAACAACACAGAGCACAGCAGGGATACTAACAGCTCAGTGACAACACTGAGAGCACAGCAGGGATACTAACAGCTCAGTGACAACACAGAGCACAGCAGGGATACTAACAGCTCAGTGACAACACAGGGTACAGCAGGGATACTAACAGCTCAGTGACAACACAGAGTACAGCAGGGATACTAACAGCTCAGTGACAACACAGAGCACAGCAGGGATACTAACAGCTCAGTGGACAACACAGAGCACAGCAGGGATACTAACAGCTCGGTAACAACACAGAGCACAGCAGGGATACTAACAGCTCAGTGACAACACAGAGCACAGCAGGGATACTATCAGCTCAGTGACAACTGAGCACAGCAGGGATACTAACAGCTCAGTGACAACACAGAGCACAGCAGGGATACTAACAGCTCAGTGACACACTGAGCACAGCAGGGATACTAACAGCTCAGTGACACACAGAGCACAGCAGGGTACTAACAGCTCAGCAACAACAGCAGGGATACTAACAGCTCAGTGACAACACAGAGCACAGCAGGGATACTAACAGCTCGGTGACAACACAGAGCACAGCAGGGATACTAACAGCTCAGTGACAACACAGAGCACAGCTAGGATACTAACAGCTCAGTGACAACACTGAGAACAGCAGGGATACTAACAGCTCGTAACAACACTGAGAGCATGCAGGGATACTAACAGCTCAGTAACAACACTCAGAGCACGCAGGGATACTAACAGCTCAGTAACAACACAGAGCACAGCAGGGATACTAACAGCTCAGTGACAACACAGAGCACAGCAGGGATACTAACACCTCAGTAACAACACAGAGCACAGCAGGGTACTAACAGATCAGTGACAACACAGAGCACAGCAGGGATACTAACAGCTCAGAACAACACTGAGATCACAGCAGGGATGCTAACAGCTCAGTGACAACACAAAGCACAGCAGGGATACTAACAGCTCAGTGACAACACAAAGCACAGCAGGGATGCTAACAGCTCAGTGACAACACTCAGAGCACAGCAGGGATACTAACAGCTCAGTAACAACATCAGAGCACAGCAGGGATACTAACAGCTCACTAACAACACAGAGCACAGCAGGGATACTAACAGCTCAGTAACAACACTCAGAGCACAGCAGGGATACTAACAGCTCAGTAACAACACTCAGAGCACAGCAGGGATACTAACAGCTCAGTAACAAACACAGAGCACAGCAGGAATACTAACAGCTCAGTAACAACACTCAGAGCACAGCAGGGATACTAACAGCTCAGCGACAACACTGAGCACAGCAGGGATAATAACAGCTCAGTGACAACACAGAGCACAGCAGGATCTAACAGCTCAGTAACAACACTCAGAGCACAGCAGGGATACTAACAGCTCAGTAAACACACAGAGCACAGCAGGGATCTAATAGCTCAGTAACAACACAGAGCACAGCAGGGATACTAACAGCTCAGTAACAACACTCAGAGCACAGCAGGGATACTAACAGCTCAGTGACAACACTGAGAGCACAGCGGGGTTACTAACAGCTCAGTAACAACATCAGAGCACAGCAGGGATACTAACAGCTCAGTAACAACACTCAGAGCAGAGCAGGGATACTAACAGCTCAGTAACAACACTCAGAGCACAGCAGGGATACTAACAGCTCAGTGACAACACAGAGCACAGCAGGGATACTAACAGCTCAGTGACAACACAGAGCACAGCAGGGATACTAACAGCTCAGTAACAAACACTCAGAGCACAGCAGGGATACTATTAGCTCAGTAACAACACAGAGTACAGCAGGGATACTAACAGCTCAGTAACAAACAGAGCACAGCAGGGATACTAACAGTCAGTGACAACACAGAGCACAGCAGGGATACTAACAGCTCAGTGACAAGACAGAGCACAGCAGGATACTAACAGCTCAGTAACAAACACTGAGAGCACAGCAGGGATACTAACAGCTCAGTAACAACAGCAGGGATACTAACATCTCAGTGACAACACTATGTACCAGTTAAAATGCAAGGACAAAAAAAAAACACACCTCAAAACCAAGTCTTACGCCGAAACAAAAAGAATGGAATCATGCACAAGAAGATATCGCTAACCATGTCAGATTAAATGACAACATTTATTCCCCTTGTCCCATTCGACAGCAGGACCTTTTCTTTATTTCTTTTTTTCTCTGCGTACGCAGGCTGATGCTCCTGCGGACACCCCCTGTATGAACAGACAAGGATTAATCCCATCTATTCAACAAAGGGAGTGGAGTTTTGTGTGTATGACCGTTTTTTTTATCCCGCCATTAAGGCAGCCATACTCAACTTCGGGGAAAGTGCATGCTATGTGTAACGTGTCATCCATACCAACGGCCAAACTGGCCTTCTCTTCTGAAGGTTGATGATGGATTTAACGTGTGTGCAAGATGTTATGCGTGCGTTCACACACGGAACCTCAGTTTATAGTCTCATTCGAAAGACTGTATGAGAAATGGAGTCAGAACCAAATATATATATATATATATATATATATACGCGCGCGCAGGTGAAGTAAAAGCAATACGAAAAACACGGACTGTTAGTTCGCCTTAGTAGACATGACATGTTTCAGAGCCAAACGCCCAGCTAGAGACGATGGGTTACACGCTCCACTAACTTCCTGTCCAGAGGACAGTTTACCGACCACAACAACATCGTCGCCAAAGGGTGCTGCAACATCCGACGCCCGTCTTCTCTGACAAGAACTGAAGTGATGTCATGCATATAAGCTAGTCACAAAAAGTTAAGGGCCAGACAGAAAAACTCTCACCAAAATAAAACGACATAACGCACAGGAAAACAGCTTATACCGTATTTTATTTCATGTCTTTAGCTTTCATGTCAATGCCATTGCAATTGTGTCAATTCAATTTTCTCGGACAAAATCAAGGATCAAACATCATAACCCCTCTTTTTGAAAATCACAAAATTGACAATTCACAAGAAAGTTATGAAAAGCTTCAGTAGTGCGTATGTCCGCCATTTGCACCCACACATTCCACGCATCTAGGCCTCATGGACTGGATCAGAGTCACAAGGGTCTGTTGAGGCATGGCGTTCCACTCCTGCAGCAGAAATTGGAACAGTTGGTGGAGGTCAACAGGAGGAGGGTGGTTGTCGTGGACGCGGCGTTCAAGATGGTCCCAAAAGTTCTCAATAGGGTTCAAATCAGGCGAACGCGATGGCCAGTCCAGTCGTGGAACCTGCTGCTGCCTCAGGTAGTCGTTCACCACACGGGCGCGGTGTGGAG
>CM031599.1:12240686-12248186 GCA_018398815.1 Conus ventricosus | reverse complement strand
GTGAGGAGCTGCGTTCAAAACGTCCACCAATGTGGCGCCCTCCGGAGGGAGAGTTCACTCAGTAGGGGGCTTAGTAGCTGGTGTCCTGCGTATGTTGGATCAGAACAGGCGCCACTGAACACCGCTGAAAGTGACTCGGCGGCAGCGCAGTGACTCCTCCGGCGGGTTGCCTCCTGACGACTTGACATTGACTGCTCATTGTGGATTGCTGGTGCCGGGGGTTGAGGCAGGCCGAGGCGGGCTGTGGCTGTGGACGGAGGGAAGTGGGGGGGGGGAGGGTAGGGGAAGGAATGATATGCATGGGTGCAGTGCCCTGAGGTGGCACGGAAGATGGGACAGCACACACAAAATATAATTTAATGTCCTTTCATGTAAATCATTTCGTACTTTCCTATTAACATGCTATCGCCTTGTCTGCTGTGTGTTCTGTTGTGGCCGTTTAGTGTCTAAACACATAATGAGGTATCCAGACGCTTGGCGATGGCTTTTATTTCCGGTCCCAGGGCCAAAATCCAAGTGCAGCCATGTTGGATGAGGTAGCATAATCTTCTATGTCTCTGCTGACGTCTTTGTCCATCCCATCGTCATCGTTGGCATGGAGAGTTATCAGCGAGAGTCTGTCTGACTGTCAGTGGAATCCTGTCAAACACGGCAGTCTCCTGACATAGCACTGGCAGTGCATGACTACAAATTAGATCATCATGTCTGTTCATCACGTAGAAACGCAGTCATTTTTTTTATTTCCAACTGGAAATCTTTTTTTCTGTCTGAGGGGTGTGTTGACTGCCTGAGAGGAGTGCTTTTTTTTTTCCTTTCGAAAAAAAACCAATGGAAAGGGGTTTTTTTTCGGTGAAAAAAAAACTCTGGGAGGATCCCCTCACCCCACCCCCCCCCCCCCCCCCCCCCCCCCCACCACCCTCCCCGATTATACAACACGGCTGTTGCGGTCTTTTTTTTTTTTCTGTTTGGGGCCGCGAACAGACCCTGCATGAATAAAATGACCCTCCCCCCCCCCCCCCCCATCATCCCCTCCCCCTCCACCTCTACCCCCTCCTCCCAAATCCCTCGACCTTCACCCCCCTGTATTCGCAGCCCCACTGACACTGGTTAAAAAAAAAAAAAAAAAAAGGGGGGGGGGGGGGGGGGGGGGGGGGGGGGGGCTTTTTCTTTTCTTTTCAACCCGATCTCCCAGGAACTGACAATCAATCACAGATGACAAATTGCAAGAAATGTAGGACACACACTGTCCAAGCAGGAAGAGACGGGCGCAAGACTGGACCGTTGAACAATGAGTGTTTCCTCTTCCCCCTGCGGCTGCCAGCTGTCCCCGACACTGCCTGGAAGGTTTTGATCTGTTTTTGTACTCCCTGTGTGTGTGTGTGTGTGTGTGTGTGTGTGTGTTGTGTGTGTGTGTGTGTGTGTGTGTGTGCGTGTGTGTGTGTGTGTGTGTGTGTGCGTGTGTGTGTGTGTGTGTGTGTGTGTGTGTGTGTGTGTGTGTGTGTGTGTGTGTGTGTGTGTGTGTGTGTCCGTCCGTGGTCAAAATGTTTTCCCACTCGCTCCAGACAAAACTACTGGGCCGATCTTTGAAAATGTGTAGGTATGTTCATTAGGGGTCACGGATGATGCCCGATGTCTTAGGTAACCGTTATAGCCGTTACTAACGGCTTTAACGGCCTTTTCTTCTTTATTGAATGTCTGAGAAAGTACTCGGCCGATCTTTGTGAAAATTAGCAGGTATGGTCACTATGGGCTATGGACGATGCCGATGTTTTATTTACCGTTATAGCCGTTACTAACGGCTGTAAGGGCCTGTAACGGTTTTTCTTCTTTATGGAATATCTCAGAAAGTACTTGGCCGATCTTTGTGAAAATTAGCAGGTATGTTCACTGTGAGTTACGAATGATGCCTGATGTTTTAGTTTACTGTTATAGCCGTCACTAAAGGCTATAGCGGTCCATAACGTTTTTCTTCTTTATGGAATCTTTCAGAAAGCACATTATCGATCTTTCTGAAGATTTGTAGGTATGTTCATTATGGGTCACAGATGATGCCCGATGTTTTATTTTACCATTATAGCCATTACTAACGGCTTTAACGGCCCATAATGGGTTTTTTCTTTATGGAAAATCTCAGAAAGTATTTGGCCGATCTTTTTGAAAATTTTTAAGTATGTTCATTATAGGTCACAGATGATGGCTGATGTTTACCAGAATAGCCATTACTAACGGCTACACCAGCCCAAGACGGTTTTTCCTCCTTATGGAATATCTCATGCGTATTCAGGATAAAACTGGGAGTACGTACGTTTATATGCTTTGCATTTTCTTTTTTCTTTTTTTTTCTTTTTTTATAGTGTTTTGACCCTGGTGTGACCAAGTTGTTTATTTTCTCACCGCATGCTTTGCAATGCGCGGTACCTGAGCAAATAAATAAACAAACAAGTAAGTGAATAGATAAATAAGGGAATAAGTTATCAAATAAATAAATAATAAGTAAATAAATGAATAAATGAATGAATGAACGAAAGCTGTTTTGGTATGGCCTGCTCTTTCCGAAAAACTACCCTGCGCCTTAGAAACGAATACTCCCCGAGGGGAAAAAATTCCACAAATTGTTAAACAGTGTGTGTGTGTGTGTGTGTGTGTGTGTGTGTGTGTGTGTGTGTGTGTGTGTGTGTGTGTGTGTGTGTGTGATTCTCGAATTCTGTCAACCGCCTCGCGAGTGAAGAAATCAATGTCTGCTGAACAGCCAGTTCTACAGATTGTTTTCATGCTGTGATATTTCCGCTTAAGTTTCAGACAATATTTTTGACGATCACCGGCCCATCAACAAGGGTGTGATTCAATGGTTTTAAGACGTAATGGCAAGAAATATCACAGATTTTCGGCATAGCGGTTGTCCGACCCAAATGCTACGATATGTATGTCGGAGGGCATCTTGGATGCTGAGGAATCCTGCATTACCCAGGACAGCTGACCGACTGGCAATGGAAGGAGAACAGCAGCCCCAACTGGAGTTTCCTTTGAAGACGCCAAAAACATTGTCAGGGAGAAACAGAGAAGATGGCTTGAGCAGCACCCAGACTTCAACAAGAAGGATGCATACTACCTGCTGCCCGGGCCAGACCAAGTGAGCATTGTGAGACTGAGGACAGGGCACTCCAGACTCTAACACCACATGTTCACAAAATTCCACATTGGCGAGTCTTCAGGATGCCCATGTGGTACAGCCCCCTGTGACTGTGAACACTTCTTGCAGGACTGTCCCACACATCAAAAACTAAGAGCAGAGACCTGGCCTGCAAACGCATCGATGAGGGAGAAGCTCTATGAACTCTGGAGGGCCTCTGGGGTTCCTGTCTGAGTGTATGAAGAAGAAGAAGAAGAAGATAAGATAAGATAAGATAATGTTGCTTATAGCCCAGCCGACCGCAAAGGGCCACATCAGGGCTGTCACCACGTTAAAATCAACTCACCAGTCAAGGAAAAAGAAGAAGAAGAGAAGAAGAAGAAGAAGAAGAAGAAGAAGAAGAAGAAGAAGAAGAAAGAAGAAGAAGAAGAAGAAAAACAAGAACAAGAAGAACAAGAGGAAGAAAAAGAACAAGAAGAAGAACAAGAAGAAGAAGAATAAGAACAACACAACAACAACAATAACAACAACAACAACAACAGCAACAACAACAAGATAACCCAGGATAAACTGAGATCCAAGATTCTCCCAGAAAGGAAATCTAATAATGAACCGCCATAGTTCTTTCCCGAATGCGCCAGAAGTAGTAACGTGTTCTGGTTGGTGCACGAAAGGCTCGATATTCTCACTCTTACAGCTCGCCTCTTCCTGACATTTCGGTGCAGCAGTGATCGTTCCATTGAACATGCTCCTGCTTCCAGGAAAACGCCCACTTTCAGAACTGCATTCAGTCCCTTCTCTTTCTGCTGATGAGTGTGTTTTAGTATATTCATTGTTCACAATGTTCATCTTGCCCTTGAGTGAGTGTTATCACTGCATGAGCCGTTCAGAATGTTGGTTCCTACTGTCAAGTTTGTGCGATCACACATTTTGATTCCATGTTTCTGCAAGTTTTCTTTTTGGAACAGCTCACTGTTCATAGCGTACATGCATTGCTTTCTTTGTTGTCGCCTCTTTGACTCTCTCTCTCTCTGTCTCTCTCTGTCTCTCTGTCTCTCTCTCTCTCTCTCTCTCTCTCTCTCTCTCTCTTTCTCTCTCTCTCTCTCTCTCTCTCTCTCTCTCTCTCTCTCTCTCTCTCTTTGCCCATGTCGGTCATTCCGACTTTCCCATGCACAACCACACCCTGGTTTGTCCTGTCGAGTGCTTGCAGTCCGCCCGGAGCAATCACTGTGAGGTTGTCGTCAAGACACTCGCCATAGGAGACACTGCTATCCGCTGAGTCACTTCAGTCACGGTCTGTTAGCTCTCGCTACGCCCCCCCCCCCCCCCCCACCCCCGCTCACACACACACACACACACCACCACCACCACCACCACCACCACCCTTTTCTCATTCCCACCTTCCCTGTCCTCTGCCCTTCGACCCTTCCACGTGTGTGTGTGTGTGTGTGTGTGGTGTGAAAAAGCACTCACCCAATTACTCTGTGTATGTGTGTGTTCCTGTATGTGAATGTGTGTGTGTGTGTGTGTGTGTGTGTGTGTGTGTGTGTGTGTGTGTGTGTGTGTGTGTGTGTGTGTGTGTGTGTGTGTGTGTGTGTGTGTGCGCGCGTGCTCATGTCGGTGTGTGCGTGTGCGCGCGAGTGTGTGTGTATGTATCTGTCTGTCTGTCCGGGAGAGAGACAATCAGACGGAGAGAGAGAGAGAGAGAGGAAGAGAGAGACACAGAGAGACAGAGAGAGACAGAGAGAGAGACAGAGACAGAGAGAAAGAGAAAGAGAAGAGAGAGAAAGAGAGAGAGAGAGAAAGAGAGAGAGCGAGAGAGAGAGAGAAACAGAGAGAGAGAAAGAGAGAGAGAGTGAGAGAGAGAGAAACACAGAGAGAGGGAGAGCACTAGCAGTGATAGCCAGTGAGGAGAAAGGAAGGGATGAGGGGTGCCGGTGAGGGGTGGGGGTGCCACAGTGTAAATGACATGCACATCATTTTTTTTTTCTCTCTATCAAAATCGAAACTAAAACAATATAGATATTACTTAGTAGATCAAAGAAGGCCTTAGCGGATTTAGTTCGGTCATGAAAGAAATGGTAATAATTAGAAATCAAAGAGAAGAATGATTGCCATAAGTTGTGTGCGCGCGCGCGCGCGCGCGCGTGTGTGTGTGTGTGTGTGTGTGTGTGTGTGTGTGTGTGTGTGTGTGTGTGTGTGTGTGTGGCGCGCGCGCGTGCGCGCGCGTGCGGACGCGCATGCTTGCGTGCATAGATCCTCAGTTTCAATGGCAAAGGCTTACCTACGCTTTCACGAATATAGAATGGAATTGAAAATGCGTTTTGCCGTATTTTGTAATCCCTATCATTTGTCATACTTCATTAATTTTGCCACCGCAAAGCGACGGCTTTCACCAAATGTCAGCCACAGCTGTTGCCAAGGTTGGTCTTCGCTGAGTAAACTCACCACCTATGTCACCAAAGGCCAACCACTCTTGTCACACCGATATAATTATTTTGTGTGTGCGAAAGGTTCAGCCACGCAATGATATAGTGGCAACTGTGATCATCTTCAAGGACATCTCAAGGAAAGTCTTTTTTCTTTCACAATGCACCGATGGAGTGGGAAGAGGGATGAGAGGACGGAAAATCAGTTTAATTTTGCAGGACCTGAATTTAATCGTGAAGATGAAATTGCTGGTGATATAAGTTTTGTTTGAAGAAAAAAAAAGAAAAAGAAACACCCGAAGGTGCTGGGGAGGACCCAGAAAGCACTGTCTTCACCTGCCTTTAGAGCAGTCCTGTACCACCTTGGAGGCCTGCGCTGTGTTGACGATGGGTACAGGCACGCGCAGGACACTCCATTAAGATATCAAGGGACATAACTGCTCCTGAACAGAGGTAAATTAGACTACAGGATGCAGCTCATAACAGCCTTAAAGTAGCATCCCCATGGGTGTACCAGCCCGTATTTCATGACTGCAGAGCCCACCGGCGAAAAACACCACCCTCCAGCTGCCGAGCACACCCCACAGACCCAACCACCCCTGCCCACGGACAGATGAAGACAGTGCCACTCCAGACACAGCCAAGCTTTCGCCATACGGTCTTATGTGCCCTCAAGAGAGAATCCAAAGTTGTAGTCTTTCCCACTGTCAACAGGACTTTCCCTGTGGTCAGTGGGTCTTTCCTCACCGTCACTGGACCTTTCTCCAGGGTCAGCCTAGTTAAGGCAAAGAAGAAAAAGAAACACCCGAAGGTGCTGGGGAGGACCCAGAGAAGCACTGTCTTCACCTGCCTTTAGAGCAGTCCTGTACCACCCTTGGAGGCCTGCGCTGTGTTGACGATGGGTACAGGCACGCGCAGGACACTCCATTAAGATATCAAGGGACATAACTGCTCCTGAACAGAGGTAAATTAGACTACAGGATGCAGCTCATAACAGCCTTAAAGTAGCATCCCCATGGGTGTACCAGCCCGTATTTCATGACTGCAGAGCCCACCGGCGAAAAACAGCACCCTCCAGCTGCCGAGCACACCCACAGACCCAACCACCCCTGCCCACGGACAGATGAAGACAGTGCCACTCCAGACACAGCCAAGCTTTCGCCATACGGTCTTATGTGCCCTCAAGAGAGAATCCAAAGTTGTAGTCTTTCCCACTGTCAACAGGACTTTCCCTGTGGTCAGTGGGTCTTTCCTCACCGTCACTGGACCTTTCTCCAGGGTCAGCCTAGTTAAGGCAAAGATCATCTTCAAGGACATCTCAAGGAAAGTTCTTTTTTCTTTCACAATGCACCCGATGGAGTGGGAAGAGGAAGAGAGGACGGAAAATCAGTTTAATTATGCAGGACCTGAAAATAATCGTGAAGATGAAATTGCTGGTGATATAAGTTTTGTTTTTAATTTGATTGTGTTTGGATCTTGTTTCTTTGATGACGGCGTCTGTTTCCTGTCATCTTCCTCTTTAAGAAATATAAAGGTCATTGCATTTACGGCGCAGTTGAAAGATGATCTCAAACTCCAGCTCAATATCTGTCCTTGTGCATGCCAACAAAAGCGCAACATGTTGAATTCTGTTACAGTTTTGGGTAAACAAAACAGCCAGTCCTGTTAATCATCCCCAAACAGTTTGTTTTTTTTTTTACTTTCAATCAAATCACAAACATACACCCTATAATATGATCATGCATTTCTTGTGTTACCTTGACATCATTCGAATACAACTGAAACACAATCAGCAATAAACAAGTAGGGTAAGTCTTGCTCTTTTTATTGTTTATTGTTCCTGCCTATTTTATTTCAACTTAAAACACAATCATTCACAGTAGCATCAAGTTGCCGTTTAATAGAAATAATACTTTTTCTAAGTCTCTGATTATCTAAATT
>CM031599.1:12229763-12232263 GCA_018398815.1 Conus ventricosus | reverse complement strand
TCCCGGAGGATGGACTGGTCAGCAGTGTCCATATGTGGAGGCGTTGTGAGGGGTCATGACTCATCGTTCTTGTGTTAATAGCACAGGAAGTGTCGATGGTGAATGCGCAGACTGCGTCTGGGTGTGATAGACGGAACAAACCTGCAAGTAAAACGCCGTGAGAAAAATGAAAAGAAATTAAGAAATTAAGAATTCCACAATTCTTCTTCTTCTTCTACTTTGATTCTTCTTCTTCTTCTTCTTCTTCTTCTTCTTCTTCTTCTTCTTCTTCATTCATCGTTGTTGTTGTTGTTTGTTGTTGTTGTTGTTGTTGTTGTTGTTGTTGTTGTTGTTGTTGTTGTTGTCATTACCATCACTGTTATCATTATTATTAAATTTTTATTATCTTTATCCCAATATTATAGCCCATTACTATTTTCATTATCATTAATTATTTTATCATCTTTATTATAACTATCAGTATGTAGTGGTAGTAGTAGTGTAGTGTTGCTGTTGTTATTGTTATTGTTATTATTTATCATTGTTGTTATTATTATCTTTAAGAGTGCTTATACAACGCCTGTCCTCGGTTAGAGACCAAACTCTAAACGCTTTACAATCTACCCCTCCTTTACAGAACGGCTGCCTACCTGGGCAGAACCGACTGAAGAACTCCCTGCTAGCTGCTACGTTCTGTCGTTTCCTGTGTCGTTCAGTTGAACATCAGTCAGTTGGTCTTTTCCTTCATTCTTTCATACGTTTGGTGTCCACAGTGTGCATACGTGCGATCCATACCAACGGCTAAAATTGGCCTTCTCTTCCGAAAGTTGGTGATGGGATTTTACGTGTGTGCAAGATGTCATGCATACGTTTACACACGGAACCTCGGTTGATAGTCTCATTCGAAGGACGTTTTAGGAAGTGGATTCAGAACGAATGTTACCTCCGAGAGAAAAATTCCCATCTACAGAACCAGACCGATGGAGATTTGAACCCACAACTCCAGAATCGCTTAGGATCATGAGTCAGGCTCGCTACCCGTTGAGCTGTTCCGATTTATACATTGACTTAAACGAGAATGGTAATTCATGTTTTCCTTCCTTTCCAGGAACTTTTCCCAGTTAAAATAGGGGCAAAGCTTACTTTTGATCACTAAGAGAGGCCTGGGCGCAGGGTTTATGTTGATCACAGAGAGAGGCCTAGGCGCAGGGTATATTTTTGATCACTAAGAGAGGCCTAGGGGCAGGGTATATGTTGATCACTAAGAGAGGCCTAGGCGCAGGGTATATGTTGATCACTAAGAGAGGCCTAGGGGCAGGGTATATGTTGATCACTAAGTGAGGCCGAGGGGCAGGGTATATGTTGATCATTAAGAGAGGCCTAGGTGCATGGTATATGTTGATCACTAAGAGAGGCCTAGGAGCAGGGTATATGTTGATCACTAAGAGAGGCCTAGGCGCAGGGTATATGTTGATCACTAAGAGAGGCCTAGGAGCAGGGTATATGTTGATAACTAAGAGAGGCCTAGGTGCATGGTATATGTTGATCACTAAGAGAGGCCTAGGGGCAGGGTATATGTTGATCACTAAGAGAGGCCGAGGGGCAGGGTATATGTTGATCACTAAGAGAGGCCTAGGTGCATGGTATATGTTGATCACTAAGAGAGGCCTAGGAGCAGGGTATATGTTGATCACTAAGAGAGGCCTAGGCGCAGGGTATATGTTGATCACTAAGAGAGCCTAGGAGCAGGGTATATGTTGATAAATAAGAGAGGCCTAGGTGCATGGTATATGTTGATCACTAAGAGAGGCCTAGGGGCAGGGTATATGTTGATCACTAAGAGAGGCCTAGGGGCAGGGTATATGTTGATCACAGAGAGAGGCCTAGGAGCAGGGTATATGTTGATCACTAAGAGAGGCCTAGGGGCAGGGTATCTGTTGATCAGAGAGAGGCCTAGGCGCAGGGTATATGTTGATCACTAAGATAGGCCTAGGGGCATGGTATATGTTGATCACTAAGAGAGGTCTAGGAGCAGGGTATATGTTGATCACAGAGAGAGGCCTAGGAGCAGGGTTTATGTTGATCACAGAGAGAGGCCTAGGAGCAGGGTATATGTTGATCACAGAGAGAGGCCTAGGCGCAGGGTATATGTTGATCACAGAGAGAGGCCTAGGAGCAGGGTATATGTTGATCACAGAGAGAGGCCTAGGCGCAGGGTATATGTTGATCACAGAGAGAGGCCTAGGGGCAGGGTATATGTTGATCACAGAGAGAGGCCTAGGGGCATGGTATATGTTGATCACTAAGAGAGGCCTAGGAGCAGGGTATATGTTGATCACAGAGAGAGGCCTAGGCGCAGGGTATATGTTGATCACTAAGAGAGGCCTAGGAGCAGGGTATATGTTGATCACAGAGAGAGGCCTAGGAGCAGGGTATATGTTGATCACAGGGAGAGGCCTAGGGGCAGGGTATATGTTGAGCACTAAGAGAGGTCTAGGAGCAGGGTATATGTTAATCACTA
>CM031599.1:12217263-12219763 GCA_018398815.1 Conus ventricosus | reverse complement strand
CACATTGAACTTATTTTCAAGTCCAAATATGGAAACGGCTTGAAAGTGAGCAGGCTATGCCGCTGTCTGCAGAAGACTGGGGTTGGGGCGTGACAGATGGCATGCTCCTGCCTGTTTATACTGACGCTGCTGTTGCCCCTGAAGACTTGCTGCACGTTGTCACGTGCAGCTGCAAGACAGGCTGTGGAGTAAGTTGTGGGTGTCGACAGCATGGACTGGTCTGTACAGCAGCTTGTGGTCACTGTCGTGGGGAAAGCTGTACTAACAGCGTCATCAGTGACACAGCTGCTGATTCGGATGTCGAAGACTGAGGTCAAAGGGTGAACGGGCTGTTACGGACAACTTGCATCTGAAAGGTTGGTCGGAGTTTCCATGTCATTCCCTTAGTGAGAAACATTGCATTCAGTGCTGTAGTTGGAGTTATCAATCTTTCAATTGTATTGTGGAGAGGTACATGCCAATGAATTACTATTTTCACTTGTGGTTAACACTGGACAGGTTTTAGGTCATCCTGACATATGCATGTTAAACTTTTTATCTTGTGCCGGAGCGAGCAAAATTAAGGGGGTACCATGAGAACGGTGTGTATTTTGATACTTAACTGAGGAATGTCCTCGACTGTGCTGTGTAGTTCAACTCAAAATAGTTCATGTTTAAGTTTGCAAACAATTCCACTTCCAATCTTGGGCTGCATGTCTCTGCTGGTGATGTACAATCCGACATGCATGCCAATTTGTCACGTGGTTTAGGGTCTCGTTTTGATATTATTGAGTATATCAACCAAACTGCTGAAGACTGGTACTTAGGATCTTTATATTTGGCTACTTACATCTTTTGAAGCATAAAAGTAACTTGAGTTTGCCAGTTTGTTATAGTGAATGCTGATTTATGTCACGGAGTGGATTTTGCCCGTTTTCGCTTATCGTGCAAGCCATTATTCCGCTAAAAAAAAAAAATTCCCCCCATTACATTTTTCTCGATTTTGGCTTGTGAGAAGGATCATGTATTTCGAGTTTAAAAAACATAAAACGAGCTTTGAAAGACTTTGTTCAAGGTCAGGGCATATCAGGCCAAAATATTACCAGACTATTTGGTTGTCTGGCACCAGGTTCCAGGACTGGGTCTCCGTGGTCGTCTCTGGGAACACTTCTTCGACGTAGAAGTCTTCTTCTTTTTTCTACCTTCACCCACCTCTGGGTTTTGAACTTTGTCTTCGACATGGAAGTCTTCTTCTTTTTTTCTTTGTCACCCGACTCTGGGTTTTGAACTCCGTCTTTCATTCCCAGCTTGTCTTTGACGCCTTAGCACTGCGTTAATGACCTTCTACTGCTTCTGTCGCCCAGACCACATTTCTTTCGGACCCTAATCTGTCCGGCTCCCTCTTCTCTCTCTCTCGTGTCGTGTTCCCCTTCTCTCGTTCTCCGTTTAGTTTTTATAGGGATTTAAACAAAGAATATCCCTTGGGCCATACTATTGTCCATGTTGCTTCTCTACTACGTTGTTCACATCCACATGGAATTCCCCTCTAGCTGCATTCTTCCACACATCAGCATTTACACACATTCCTTCATAATAGCTTAGCAAACAACTGCTCCTCGCCAAACTGATATCGGAAAGTCCCGACGACTTCGGGGGGCCAGTTTCACTTAGTATTTATCCCATGGAAAGCTACGACAACGTCGTCTACCTGCACTCCAACCAGCCTGACAACCGCATCAACACGGTGTCCTACAGCAATACTGACAGACCAGGCAAAAGACTCCTGTTCTCCAAGGTGGTAGGCTCGGTCTTTTCACTGAACAGCTTCAGCTGACTGAGTCCATAGCGCTTACTTCATGCTCCGTGGTCCCAGTAGAAACATTTTGTCTCCCTTTAGCTGTCAGGAAGGTTCGAACTCGGGAGGGTCCTCACCTCGTCTGCCAGTTGTCTTTCTAGCTCCTCCTTAGGCCACATAGGAATGTCAGCCACACAAGGACTGCTCTTTTACCTGCTGGTTTTATTATCACGTATCCGTGTTTGTTTCTTTTGGGTTTTCTGCGTTTGTTTGGTTGATTGGTTGGTTGGTTGTTGGTTGTACATTTTAATTTTCTTGGCTTTGGGTTCAGCAGCTCTTTCAGCCTGACCTGTTAAATTTCATGTTGACTGTGTTATGGATTGGTCAAATGGGTCAAACTCGCCGGTACGAGGAGTTCAGGTCAGACCTGTCTGTTCTCTCTGTGGATGGGGAGGCATCTTGACAACGGGCTGCCACTCGCTGCCAGAGGCGGAAGAACAGAATTCAGACCTGTCTGTTCTCTCCGTGGATGGGGAAGCACCAGGACAACGGGCTGCCACTCGCTGCCAGAGGCGGAACGACAGAATTCAGACCTGTCTGTTCTCTCCGTGGATGGGGAAGCATCAGGACAACGGGCTGCCACTCGCTGCCAGAGGCGGAACAACAGAATTCAGACCTGTCTGTTCTCTCCGTGGATGGGGAAGCATCAGGACAACGGGCTGCCAC
>CM031599.1:12189763-12202263 GCA_018398815.1 Conus ventricosus | reverse complement strand
TATATCCTACACATAGCATGGCTGAGTTGACGTGTTTTTATTTTATCCGAGATATTATATACCAGTACATAAAGCGCAGCTTAGCATGCTGCAAGAAAGAAACATCACCGAGGCCTTTATTCTTGTAATTTGGCAGCTTGTAAGAGTTGTCTCTCTTCCCTAAAAAAAAAAAAAAAAAGTCTCTGACTAAATTAAGTTCGGGTGTAATTAAGGGACTTATCAACAGTTATCATCGGATCAAATGGCAAACCTTTATTCCTCAACATTGACTTTGGGTATCTGCGATGCCTAAAGTCTTCCGTTCATTTGAATGCTTGGACATCTTGTTAATATGTATGCAAATCTAAAAGAGAGAGGCAGACAGACAGACAGACAGACAGACAGACAGACAGAAACAGAGACAGGAAAACAGAAATAGAGAGAGGCAGACAGACAGCGGAGCTGGATTCAACACTTTTTTTTCTTTATGATCAAAACAACAGGAAACACCAGGGGAGGTGGGGGAGGGAGGGGGGTAGAAGAAGAAAGAGAAAGAGAGAGGGGGGCAGACAGACAGACAGACACACAGGCAGGCAGGCAGGCAGACATCAGAGCTTAGGATCGAAACATCGGGAGAGAGAGAGAGAGACAGACAGACAGACAGAGAGACAGACAGAGACAGACAGACAGACAGACAGACAGACAGACAAAGAGTTAGTAGAGCTAGACTCATGTCTCTTTTTCTTCCGACTCGAAACAACAGGAAACATCAGCGAGTCCAAAACGAGTTCTCTGCCCCTCCTTACGAAACGCGAGATCCAGACGAATGACAAAGAAATCAGACCAGAAAACCCAATAAGCAATAGTAACCGTTTGCGAGCTGAATTCCAACCGACGCAATCGTTGGCGAATCAGGACTAAGGCAGACAGATCATTAAGTCAAGGAAGAAAAACGGAACCGAAAGAAAGAACAATCTGGTCTGGTGTTGTTGATTGAACGATCGCAGATACAGGCTGTACGCCAGAAATGAATGCGCCAAGGCCTTGCGTAAGGAGTCGCGTATTGATAGACCGGCATAATTAGATCGTTTTGAAGACTTTCATTGTGTCTGAAAGTTGATTCTCTTCGTTTTCTTTCATATGGCCATCAAAGTAAAACCAGGTTGTTCCAAGCAGACAGATTAAAATCAAAGAATGGGATTATTTGGGGATTCTAGCCGGCGTTAAGAAAGGGTAACGGGTGTGTGTAAGGGCCTGAAGTGTGACGTCAACTAAGGGGAAGGTCATGTATTTGAAGATGGTGAATGACGTCATCAGTGGTTTGTGAATGGTGCCATCAGTGGAAACTGCTCACAATGGGTGAAATGATTCGTGGGTAGTTGCTCTTTTGATCAATGATTAGTTTTATATGAAATGCTGGCTAAGTAGAAAGAAACTCGTGGAGAGCGTGGCAGCAGAGAGTCCTCAGAAGAGAAGCCCCCTTCAAGCAAGTGTTTCGGCCCTTATCTCCTGACACTCTAGGGGGGTTGGGCCACACCCGGTTCATGACTCCGGATGTCCCTCTGCTGCCCCTTATTCCCATCTTGGGACGATCCATGGCTGGGATTCGAACCCATGACCCTCTGGACATGCTCATTTTCCACTTAATGACTCGCGCACTGACCACTGAGCCACTGGGACACCTGATATTTGTAGGAAAGTTAAGCCTTATGAAGTTCACTTTTGTTCCTCCTTGACCAGATCCAGCTTGAACACCTCTCTGCCGCTTCTGCCATTGCTTTCAGGGCTCTGGTTTTTTCCTTCCCTGCAACTGAGAGCTGTTTCATGAGGCTCTATGCAGACGTTCCTACAAACCCCCTAGCTCCAATTTCTGCAGTGAGGACTTTGACCTGATAGCCTTCTCTCCTCAGGCTGTTTGCCAGATCAGCATACTTTTCAGTCTTGTAGATTTGAGCTGCCTCCATTCTGTTCTCATATGGCACCGTGAGCTCGATCATGATCAGCTGCTTGGCTAAATATATGCTAGGCCTCAAATTGCTTACATGGATTATATTCTCATTTGGAGCAAAATCCTAATTGTGGCGTGTGGCCACATTGCTTACTAGGTGGTGTGTCTGGCTTCCGGAGTTCAAAACGAGGCTCTTGTCTCTACACTGAAAATAAGGCTCTTCCTCCAAGTGACAACAGAAAAATGAGAGTATGTGGAAATGCGTGCATACGCGTGAGTGCAGGTGTGTGTGTGTGTGTGTGTGTGTGTGTGTGTGTGTGTGTGTGTGTGTGTGTGTGTGTGTGTGTGTGTGTGTGTGTGTCTGTCTGTCTGTCTGTCTGTCTGTCTGTCTGTCTATCTGTGTGTCTGTGTGTCTGTGTCTGTCTGTCTGTCTGTCTGTCTATCTGTGTGTGTGTGTGTGTGTGTGTGTGTGTGTGTGTGTGTGTGTGTGTGTGTGTGTGTGTGTGTGTGTGTGTGTGTGTGTGTGTGTGTGTGTGTGAGTTGGAAGGGGTGTGGATATGGGTATGGGGCAAGCGGGGGTGGGGAGGGGGCCGGGGATCAGAGTTGAAAGTGTGATAAAGTGGCATCTCTCGATACTGATTTCCTGAACTCCTTCTGCACAGGTTCTTTACAAAAGAAAAAGTGAGCGGATCAATATCGGGAGATCGATGAAAGCCTCGCACGTACAAAATGGCATATCTTCCGGACAAGGTAAGCAGTTCAAAGAGGCATGATGAGAGAGGAGGGGGGGGGGGGGGGGGGGGGGGGGGGGGGGGGGGCGTTTATTGGAGCCTAGTGCCGACAAACAAATAATTCAGAAAAGACGAACCTTTACAAATTGGGATCTTTTGCAGGGAATGCACAAACATTTAGCTCAGAGTAAGCAACAACAACAAAATAATAACCCGTCCCAAAAGAGACCAGTGTTACACAGAGAAAGTCTTAGTTGGAAGTTCTATTGAAATATAATACAAAGAAAACAGGCCAAAAGGTCCTGGGAAAATAAGGCAAGTTGGTAAAGACAGAATTTTTCTTGGCAGGTCGTCGTGAGGCTGAATGAGTCGCATGAAGTTCCATAAAGAAAAAAGGAAGACAGAGAAAAAATATCTTGCAGTCTTTGTATGACAAAGGCATCTTCAACCAGAACATACTTTTCATGGCATGAATTATAGCTGGTATAAATCTGGACCTGAGATAAAGTCAACCAAGCAAAATGGATTTTGTGTTCTATATCCAGCTTTATACAAAGGGGAGAATCAAGTCTACGTCATCATGTCTGTACCTATTATAACTATTCACTATTTCAGATATACCAAATTTAAAGTTTAGTTAAGCAAACCTCAAGTTTCTATTTACGTCTAACAAAGTGTAAGATTCGACACCAGAAAACAATTTCAAATTTCTACAGAAACCATTTCTATAAACTGAAGTAATCTCTTGAAAATCTGGAACAGACTTAGAGATCAATGTTTCAGAAAAGAGAAGTGTTAATCGAGAGGTAGTATTTGTTCAGAGGTCAGTCTTTAAACCTTATACAAACTGGGTGACAAATACTCCGACAAAAGAACAGTGTTTAAAGGGAGAGAATCATTTCGGAGCTTCCGGAACGTCTGATATAAAGTGAAACATACTCAAGAAAAGACCCATGTTTACAGGGAGGGAGTAGTTTTGGGGAAGGCTATGAAAAAAAGCAACTAGTACAGCGACAAAATGTTCCAGGAAAGACAAACGTTTAGAGAGAGGAAGTAGTTTCTAGGAGGACTATGAAAAACTAACGACAAATGTTTCAAAAAAGAAAAGTGTTTAGACGGAGAAATTAGTTGGGGGGGGGGGGGGGGGGGGGGGGGGGGACTATGAAAACTAGCACCGCGACAAATGTTTTGGCGGTGCGCTAACATTAAAATTTGACTTTGTTTCAGAAAAGACAAGTGTTTAGAGGGAGAGGGTAGTTTATAGGGAGGCCCATGAAAAACTAGCGTAGAAACAAAATATTCCTAAAAGGACAAGTGTTTGGAGAGGAAAAGCCACAGCTTAGAGGTCGTCAGACATTCAGTACCGTATGAACAGACAAATGTTTCAGGCAAGATGAGTGTTTAACGAGTGGAAGTCGTTGTCGGCAAGTTCATGAATATTTAACACAGTCAGATATAGATATTCCTGGAAAAGAAATAGTTGATGATGAGAAGCATCAGTGTGACGGCCTAGAAAAACCTTAAAAACATGTTTCAGAAAAGACGGGGCCCAAAACTGAAGGACGCAATGATAATGTGCGTGTGTGCGCGCGCGTGCGCGCGCCTGCGTGTGTGTGTGTGTGTGTGTGTGTGTGTGTGTGTGTGTGTGTGTGTGTGTGTGTGTGTGTGTGTGTGTGTGTGTGTGTGTGTGTGTGTGTGTGTGTGTTTGGGCATTGGTGCGGGTGAGTTTATGTTTTTATGTATTGTGTTTATAATCTATGTAATGTTTTATGTCTTATGGATTTAAGGTTTATTTCATGTGTGTATGCGCGCGTGCGCGCGCGCGCGTTTGTGTGTGTGTGTGTGTGTGTGTGTGTGTGTGTGTGTGTGTGTGTGTGTGTGTGTGTGTGTGTGTGTGTGTGTGTGTGTGTGTGTGTGTGTGTGTAAGGGGGTGGGGAGGGGGGTGTGAGTGTTGATGTATATACAAATACATGTACTAACACAGGCTTTTATGTAATGATTTATAATGTCTTTTTGTAATGTCTTATGTGCTTGCGAAATGATGTGGAGCAGAAGAAAAATTTCCGATGGACAATAAAGTTGATTCAATTGAACTGAACTGAATTGAATTGATGAATACTCCAGAAAAGACGAGCGTTCAATGGGAGGAAGTTTTCGTCGTGAGATCCATGAACAATGGCTGTTCCAACAAAGAGGCATATTCCCAAGGGGGTGGGGGGGTGGGGATATGTAAAGGAAAGGAATTTTTGCTGAGAGGAGATCAGTGAGCTCATGCCGATAAGGAATATCTCCACATGGCCCCCCTCCAGTGAAAGACTTCGACTTTCGGTTATATCTTTTCCTTTGTCACCTCACTCAAGCGTGTTACATCACTTGGTTGGTTTGTCAGTTGGCAAATGAACCGGAAAACTACCGAATCGATTTTAACAAAACGGACACACACAAAACGTAGTGAAGAAAAAGAAAAACGTGCCGTAAAAGGCGTACACTTATAGTGTTGGCATACATCCGGCTCAACGGACAGGTGTATGATGGGTTCAACAAAATTATGCAAAAACCGCTGAATCAATGTTCACCTAACTCTAAGGATCACGGAATGTGGCGCAGAGACAAAGTCACCAGATTTCAACGTGGATCTATCGTGAAGATCCCCATCAAACGGTAGATCCAGGATCCGTTGGATGTGGGTGGAGGTCTGCGATCTCCTGACGCCCTTCTAGTTTATTCTGGATGATTTCCCAGCTATAAAGGCCCTTTCTCTCAAAACAGTTTTTTAAGTGTTCAACCCTTTGCTGGCTGCTTTAGAGGTACTGTTGGATTTTGTTTGTGAATCCTTGGTGGTGACAATACTACAGAATCACAGACTGTGGTGTCTCTCCATTTGACGCCAAGGAAACACAGACACAATCAGCCGTGCCTCCCTGATGAGTCCCATCCAGCGGACGAAAGGCCTCGGAGCAGGCGATAGGAATGGTTTTGTCTTCAGGATGGATTACAATGGTTCCCATACGCTGCTAGTGAAGGGTTTTATATTTATAATATTTTCCCATGATTTTTCGTTCGCATTTTGTTTCTTCTCTTGTTCCATCCTCCCCGCTCCCCCCCCCCCCCTCCCCCCCCCGACCCTTCCCCCTCCCCCCGCGTTCCGTCTCCCCCAAGTCCCTTTTTTTCAAAATCTTTGCCGAGCCATCAATGTAATGATGGAGGAATTGTTAGCCTGCACTTGTTTCCCTTACTATGAAATTGTTCAATCATTTTTAAGTTATCTGGAAGTCGTCATTTTGTGTAGACAATGACCAAAACCAAAAACAAACCAAAAAAAAACCTGAACTCAAGTGTTTTAAGACAGCTCTTTATTCAATGCTTATAGGGAGATTTCTCTCCACAGCAACAAGAATAATTTCATCCGGGAGTAACCTTTTTAAGGTGGGGGAGGCTCGGCAACGATGATTCCTTTCTCCATCATCTGCCAGTATCGACACTTGGTTGTGTCGACGCGGGTAAAGACTAAAACAGCCAGGTGACCTGGATACAGAGAGAGAGAGCGAGAGAGAGAGAGAGAGGGGGGTGGGAGAAGGAGAGGGCGGGAGAGAGACAGAGAGACAGACAGACAGAGACAGAGAGAAAAAAAGACAGAGAGACAGAGACAGAGAGAGACAGAGAGACAGACAGAGACAGAGAGACAGACACAAAGGGAGAGACAAAGACCGAAAGAGAAACAGACAGAGACAGAGACAAAGACAGAGAGAGAGACAGACAGACAGAGTGAGAGAGAGAGAGAGAAAGTGACAGGTGCAGAAAGAGAGACACAGAGAGAGATTGAGACACACAGAGACAATGACAATGACAATGACAATGACAAGAATTTATTGGCAATAGCTCTTTCGGCTCTAATGCCAAGGAAGCGCAATCATAAATCAAAATGCAAAATTACAACTGGCGATAACCGAAGATAAATGCAAAATCAAACAGCTTTGTAAAAAACATCCATTAGTACTGGGTCGTAATCTTCGACCAACCGACCTATGAATCAACAGTTAGTGACAGCTATTATCTTTTCCTTTCAGCACAACAATAACACACAATAGATAACTAGCAGAGTTACATTTCATGATAAATAATCTGATAACTAACAATCTAATTTTTTCTTCCTAATATTAATTGCTTTCGCAATGAACGCAGCAAGTGATCTAATAATGTCTTCATTTTCTGATGTCAGTATTTTTCTTATGTTATGCCTTTGCGCGTAGTATTTAGTAAACAGACTACTTATGTTTCGTAATTCATTATATTCACAACAATCGAATAAGAAATGCATCTCATCTTCGAAACCATTCGAACATAACGGGCATACCGAACTCATGGTCGAATCTGATGTAAACCACCTTTTGTATGAATATAAACCTAAGGTTCTTGTTCTAAATCTGACAAGTGAGTCCCTATGCCATTTATTAGTTATTACACCAAGATATTTTTCAGGATATAAAGAATCTTTAAAGGAGTAGTACCAGCTGTATTTATCATTTTCAACCACAGTGGAGTGCCAATTTTGCTTAAAACAATCAATTAGTCGCTGCTTAAATTCAAACAAAAGCATTTTCTCACTACCTACCCCTTGTGCAATCCAAACAATGCCAAATCCATTTTCTGTTAAAACCTTTTTAACGTCCGACACCCAATTGTACACTCCTATTTCCATTTGTCTGAAAAGCATTTCGTATGCCTGTCTGCATATACGATTTACTGGAAGTCGAGTTAGTTTTAGCCAGTATCTCACACATTTAATATAATTTCTAATAAATAAAGGATATCGGCCTGACTCGCCGTAACACATTTTATTTGATGAGTGTAAAGGTATGTTTAGAAATCTTTTTAATGGAAATGTGTGAATATTCTCCATTTGTTTATTTTCATTAAGTCCCCAAACTTCAGCACCGTATGATAACATGGGTTCTATTTGTGAATCAAACATTTTCCAGAATAAATTAGAATCAATCGAATTCAATCTTCTCATGGTGCGAAGAATTTCAATAACCCCTTTTCTACCCCTTCTAGCGACTTCTGTCCAGCCAGACATCAAGCTTAATTGAGTTGCAAAAACGATGCCTAAATATCTCCTCATCTCCATACCTCCATATTTCATTTGCAGAGAGATACCCTCCCTTACGGAAAACTATAATATTAGTTTTATCTAGATTTACAACCAATTGCATTCTATCAGCTTCAGATTTAAGTACATTGATTTGATTTTGCAGCCCTATAACAGTGTCTGACAGCAATATCCCATCATCGGCAAATAACAACAGAAACATTTCAATTCCTCCAGAGATTAGCTGAATGCCATGTCTTCCACGTTTTGATAACTCCACAGCAAGTTCGTTGATGAAAAATGAAAATAGTAGGGGGCTTAGCACACAACCTTGCTTGACACATCTTGGACAATTGAAATATTGTGATAATAGGCATTTATCACGTACACAGGCTTGAACGGTATTATAGATTCCTCTCAGCGCATTATATAATTTACCATCCACACCAGATTTCCTCAGGCACTCCCATAATAGGTTTCTGTTAACTGAGTCAAAGGCCTTCCGGAAGTCAACAAAAGCCACGTATAATTTTGAATTTCTGGAGAGATATTTTTGAACTAAACAATACAAAGTGAAAATATGGTCAATGGTGCTATATCCACTTCTAAAACCCGCCTGCTCTCAATAATTTGTTCTTCTCTTTCCGCCCATTTAGTAAGTCTTGAATTCAAAATACTGGTATAGATCTTGCCTAATACACTGGACAGACTTACGCCTCGATAATTATCTGGGTTATTGATGTCACCTTTTTTATGCAATGGTATTATGATGGATTTCGACCACTGAGTTGGAAATGTCCCAGACTCGAAAAGTTTGTTAAAAAGACGCACCAGAAACTCAATAACCAAATTATTTGCGTTTTTTAGCATTTCATTTACAATTCCGTCTGGGCCAGCACTTTTACCGCTTTTTAATCTTTTAATGCTTTCTTCTACTTCGCTTTTTGTGATTGGGTCATTAAACAGGGGTTCTTGCATATTTTCATTATTGGGGTCAGTATGACTATCCTCATCGTAAGTATTATCATGAGAGTTAAAAACACCGTAAAAATGATCATGCCATTGTTTTATTGAAATTTCATTATATACTAGTGACTTTCTGTTAATCGTTCTAAGAGTTGACCAAAACGTTTTCGGGTCTCTAACTGAATCTTTTAATTTTTCTAGTCTGGAACGATCAAAATATTCCCTTTTCTCACTCTTTAGCTTGCTATATTCTTTCCGTGCGTTTACATAAATTTACCTTCGATAATTAACGTCAGTCTTAGAACGCTGATAATTTCTCAGAAGGCCCTTAACTCGTCTTTTCATTACTTCACATTCTCCATCAAACCAGTCATCTTTTTGTTTTTTCTTCTTCCCCACTGTACGCACTATACATGCAGCAGCACCATACATCGCACCGGTAAACACATCTAGACATTCATCAACATCAACATCCAATCCATCGTTCGCTTGCTTCATGCATTCCTTAAACATGTCAGATTCCAATTCATCCCTGTAAGTCTGAGCATTCTCATCATTCCATACAATCTTCTCTTCTCCACCCTCATTCATTTTCCTTTCTTTCTCTTCCGTCATTCCTTTCTTCCATCTCAATTCAACCGGTAGGTGCCAAGAGTGTAGATTATCACTAACACACAAATCAAAATCAAATTGCAATTCTTCAGACACAATAAAATAATCAATTACACTACTACCGTGTGGTGATACATATGTAAAATCGCCGCGTGGATCACCCTCACAAAATCCATTCAATATGACTAAATCAAACATGAAACAGAAATCTAAAAGCGTTTGACCAAAATCATTCACATTTCCATCTTTTGAATGTCTTATATACATCTCTTCATTTTCTCTGTCATCCAGTGGATTTAAATTACTTATCGGGTTTTCAATGGTGGGCTGCTCACATCCTGTTCTGGCGTTCAAATCACCACATAAGATTATGTTAACATTTCCATTCTGGATTAGATGTTGCAATTTTTCTTCTAAAATAAGAATACCATTTTTCGCATCAGTGTAGTTATAAAAAGGACTACCTTCAGGGGAATATAACTTGCAATCAATAATACATCTTTATCCATATCAAATATACTTTTCTCAATTTTCAAAACAACCAAGTTGTCACATGTAAGTTCAATTCGTTTAACCAGGTGAGAATAATAGTTTTTAACAAGTAATAAAACTCCACCCGAGTTTCTACCAAATAATGACAGCTTTTTTGCTGGAGAGCTAAATTTTACATAGTCCTGAAAAATGTAACTGAAGAGACACAGAGAGAGAGAGAGAGAGAGAGAGAGAGAGAGAGAGAGAGAGAGAGAGAGAGAGAGAGAGAGAGACAGACAGACAGACAGACAGACAGACAGAGAAAAAGATACACACACACACACACACACACACACACACACACACACACACACACACACACACACACACACACACACACACACAGAGAGAGAGAGACAGACAGACAGACAGAGACAGACAGAGAGAGAGAGAGAGAGAGAGAGAGAGAGAGAGAGAGAGAGAGAGAGAGAGAGAGAGAGAGAGAGAGAGAGAGGCTAACAGCCTGGCTGTCTATTGATCTGAACACTAAGGACTGATCTTGGGTTCTACTCGTCAAGGGCAGGGGGGAGGAAGGGGGGAGGGGAGCGGAGGGGGCGGGGGGGGGGGGGGGGGGCACCGAGAAATGAGAAAACAATGATGTTCTGGAGACCTCTCAACTGGACACATCTGTCCCAGGAGAGACAACTTGATTAAAAACAAACTCTCCACATCTCGGGCTGGAGTGGTAGCGGCCTGGTAGATTTACACTTTCACCTTGTTGTCCGCTCATCCACGTTTGGAGTTTCTCACGGGGTTGAGGAATTCTCTCTCTCCTCTCTCTCTCTCTTCTCTCTCTCTCTCTCTCTCTCTCTCCTCTCTCTCTTCTCTCTCTCCTCTCTCTCTCTCTCTCTCTCCACACACCCTTCCTGTCTACTACTGTCTGATTTCAGTAGCGGTCTGAGTGCTAGTGTTTCGGACGAGAACGGTGGTGCCGTGCGCGCGTGGAAGAACACAGAGCAGCGAGGGACGAGTTTCTGACAAAGAAGAAGCAGCAGCAGCAGCAGCAGCAGCAACATCAACAACGACGACAACAACAAGAATAACAACAACAAAACCAACAAAAACAATAACAACAACAACCAGTATAGCAACAACAATAACAACAGAAACAACGACGACGACGACGACGACAACAACAACAATAGCAATAACAACATCGACAGCAACAACAATAACAAAAACAACTACACCAACAACAATAACAACAACAACAACAACAACAATGACGACAGCAACAACAACACTAATGTATACGTGTCCTTTCTGGGGTAACAACCTGGATTACGAATAGAAATATCTGTTTTTGATGATAACGTTTTTACAAATGTCACAAACAGCAGTTCAACACAAATATTTCTTATCACTGGAGCATGACATCAGCTCCTGGGCGGAGGCGGGAGGGAGTGGGGAAGGTGGGGGAGGGCGGGAACACTCAGCAATCAGATACTAACACAGATCTATGGTCTGCTGTCGTGTGCAACAAAGTAGAGATGGGGTAATCAGCCCCGTCCTTTTGGTCATCCATCCTGTAGATCTTCACTCTGTATCTGTGGGGTGCCTACCCTGTTCTGTCTTCTGCAGGATGGTCTTGGACATAGAGTCATGACGGGATGCATGTCCACCCTGCACTGTGCCCTGTAAACGTTCTTGGACAGAGAGTCATAGGGAGATACATGTCCACCCTCCACTGTGCCCTGTAGAACGTTCTTGGACAGAGAGTCATAGGGAGATACATGTCCACCCTCCACTGTGCCCTGTAGAACGTTCTTGGACAGGGAGTCATAGGGAGATACATGTCCACCCTCCACTGTGCCCTGTAGAACGTTCTTGGACAGGGAGTCATAGGGAGATACATTTCCACCCTCCACTGTGCCCTGTAGAACGTTCTTGGACAGAGAGTCATAGGGAGATACATGTCCACCCTCCACTGTGCCCTGTAGAACGTTCTTGGGCAGAGAGTCATAGGGAGATACATGTCCACCCTCCATTGTGTCCTGTAGAACGTTCTTGGACAGGGAGTCATAGGGAGATACATGTCCACCCTGCACTGTGCCCTGTAGAACGTTCTTGGACAGGGAGTCATAGGGAGATACATGTCCACCCTGCACTGTGCCCTGTAGAACGTTCTTGGAGAGGGAGTCATAGGGAGATACATGTCCACCCTGCACTGTGCCCTGTAGAACGTTCTTGGACAGAGAGTCATAGGGAGATACATGTCCACCCTCCACTGTACCCTGTGGAATGGTCTGGGACTAGATGTCATGGTTTATGCCAAACCTCCACTGCACCATGCAGAGTGCTCTTGAACAAGGAATCATCGTAAGATATAATCATGTCAATTCTCCGCTGTTCAATGTCGAATTGTCTTGAACAGCAAGCTATGGCAACCAAATGTCCACCGTCCAACACTGTATCCTGTCGAATGGTCTTGAACAGCGAGCAGTGTCGAAAGAAATGTCCATTATTCTTCACAGTGCCCTGTATAATACTCTCTGACGGACATCAAAGTGAGATGCATTTCCACCGCTGTAACCGGCAGAATGGTCTTGAACATAAAGAAGTAGCTAGATAAATGTCCACCTTTCAATGCCCCTCGTAGAATAGTCTTGAACAGAGAGTCATGGTGAAGTACATGTACACCCTC
>CM031599.1:12174763-12179763 GCA_018398815.1 Conus ventricosus | reverse complement strand
TCTAATTCTACAATGATAAGCAAACAATTCATAAAAGTACTAATGAGATGGGGGATGGTGAAACAGAAGGAAACTTACCAACAAACAAACAAACAAACAAAACTACAGAGAGAGAGAGGTCAGAGGAGGGTGGGGAAGAGAGAACGGTAGGTAGGGGGAGGAGAAAAGGGATAGAGAACTATAAAACCTTCATTCTGGGCCACTTTCGCCCTCAACCAGTTTTCGGGCGAAAGTGGCCCAGAATAAAGGTTTTCCTGTTCTCTGACAAGTAAGACTTCAATAACCAAAAAATAACGATTATCTACAAACAAACATACTGTGTAGGGTTATCCGTTTTCAATACTAATTTACTAAACTTTTCAGATTTCAGTTTTTGTTTAATCCTGTGTTTTTCCTGGTCATTTTCAATAACATCATTTTCACGCAAACATTCATCAAATGAGTCTCTGTCTTTCATGTGAAATAGAACTACAGTCTTTAACTGTTCTCTAAAGTCTTTTAAAACTGAGTTATATTTTTGACATAAAATCCACACACTTATTCCAGCATGTCTTCCACTGAAAGCCAGTTTTGACAAAGTATTTCTTTTTTTAACTATGTCTCTTTCTGCTGAACAGTCATCTATAATAAATAGTGTCTGCGTTCCTTCAAACAGTCTATAAAACTGTTCTAAACACTCACTCAGTTTATTGCTAGGATCAACTAAATATATGTCATCATCTGTCCATATAAACCTTCTATTATGATATGTTTTGTTCCATTTAAGTGTTGGACAGAAAACCACAATATGATTAAAATTATAACGATAAACTGTTTGTAACAGGTCGAGGATAAATATTGTTTTTCCACAACCAGTCTGCCCACAAATCAATGAGCAATGAGGAGTTTTTGTCATAAAGTTTAACTGCTCCATAGTTTTATAACAGAGTTTAATCTAATCCAGTTATTATTTTTATCATACTTTCCGTCAAAACTTGTTCAGTATAATAAAACCCTACGAGGCCTAAATGTGTAAGATTAATCCAATTCAGTTCTGTAAGATTGTTTCTATTTAAGTCAACATTGATTTTGTTGCTTGTTGTTATGATCTTAATATCCTCGCCATTGTGAAGAACGACGATGGTAATGTTAAGACGTTTAACGTCTAAGTTTTGCCAGCTAATATTAATTCCTTTTATAAGGTCATCACTAACGCCCACAACCCCATCCCTCTCCACATCTTTAAAGACAGAAATTTCAAATATTATTGTGAACGTGTCTCCTAATTTTCTGCTTGGAAAGAACTGTAATTTTGTAGAAGCTTTTTTTACAACTGTTTCTTTTCTGTGGAGGATGTACTGCTTTTTCCCATACGGCGTTATTTCAATTTCTTTCCGACTATTGTCGTCCGGCATAAGACTTACATGTAAAGGGCCAGAGTTGAATGCTTTTCTGAAACTTTTTTGATGGCTAAAATATGTAAATGGGCTTATGAATTCAAATTTTATTTCCCATTCTAAATATGGTTCTAAGTGCCATTTGAGGTCAGGCTTTCGAACTATTTTATATTCATACTGGCCAACATTATTTGCTTCTAGATTGCGCAGCTGTTCTAGTTTAGGAAACTTTTTGGTGTCGCCAACCTCTTTGCGTTTATAATCACCATCTTTAGTGTACTCAAAACCATACAAAGCGCCTATCTCGCCGTTCTGTTCAAAGTCCGCAACATCTGCAAGGTCTTTTAATTCTAAAGTTATACACCTTACAGGCGCTAATGTAACTCCGGATTCTTCTGGCCCACGCGACATTTTTAGTACAGTTTATTATTTTATTTCCAAAACAATGTGTAGGTTATCGCATTTCACAACTTTCCCTGCTTTGTCTGCAATTTTTATATTAAATGATCCAACCCTCCACAAACTAATCTTTTAAACTGTAAATTAGGGAATTGTATAATTTCATAATCGCAATATGCAGCTTTCCCCGCCGGTAAAGCTCTTAAAACATTTGAGGGCCTTCCATCATATAAGTTTTCATCAGTGCTCAGCTCATCCAAATGAACATAAAGTAATGAATGTAATGCAAGATCGAGCGGATTTTCCCCCTTAAAAGTAGTTTCGTTTGGCGCAACAACAAATCTTTTAGTGGCCTGAGTGTCAACTTTAAAGCCTAACATTTTAGCTAGCTCTTTATCAAATAAGTAATCTGCTTTTTCAGGTTCGAATGTTAATATTGTTTTTAGATTTGCATTGTTAAGTTTGAGAGTAATGCTGAATTTACTCATTGCTTCTTTTAGTGAGCAAAACCCGTAATAACCATCAGGTATTGTTAACTGGTTAGCTTTGAGCCCCACAACTTTTGTAATCTTATTTTTCCCCCTTTGGTTTCGCTTAATTAAACCCTTCGACTTTGTAAAATTTTTTCGGGAAGCGCGACCTTTTTTTGGCCCCCGCAATTTTACAATACATTTCAAAAAAACAAGGAGGCTTATTGTTTTTGTTACAAAATTTTTTGAACGAAAATAAAAATGAGCGCGTTCAAATATACGACAAAATATTCTTTGGGCCGACTACAATTTTAAAAATAAGAAACTGACACCCTCGATTTCTGTGACCCAGCGCCTTTTTTCATAAAAGGTGATACTCCATTAAGCAGATATTTTAACCCCCCATTAAAAACGACACAACCAGAAAGCGGGTTTAGTCACCGTTGCAGTTTTATCAGAACCAGTTAAACTTTCTGGGGTTTTGGCATCAACGGGTGGGTGTCGATGCGATCATTTAAATCATCCGACCTTTGGGGTCTGTACAGATTTCATTTATTTTAACACCTTTAGACGTATTTTTACTAACCAAGCCCATTTCGAATGACAAATCGTTAATCCTTTAGCAACAGAATAGACATGAAGGCTTTTTGAAGGACGAACGAATTTAATATTAACATCAAGCAGACTTTTTGACAAAAGTTGGATCTTAACATGGCTTAGGCACCCCTTTTTCGGGGGACGCACAGAAAGTATAAATATTCTTTAATCCTCCTTTCAAAATTTTGTTCAGCCCGGTCCTAGACAAAGCATAAAACAGCATGGGCAACATTTATTTAGACACTTCTAAGGGCCTAACTAAGCGGGAAAAGAACGAATAAACGACTCTATCGTACTTTTTGGTTGGTTTGCAGGTTCGCAAGCACAGGGGAATCGACATTACTGACCTTCACTGGGTTGACACAAAAACATTTTTTGGGAAAATTTTTAGGAGCCATTAATTCTACATTGATTTACCCTTTAAGTATTCAAAGGTACCAAAAATTTTTTTCAATAACCCAAAACGAAAGTAACTTTGCGTTTTCACTGGGTTTTTACATCGCCTTCTGACCTCAGACCCAAAGGTACAAAATAAACTATAATAATGAAATTCTTAAGCAGCAAGAACAAAAGGTTTGGGAAAACGACAAAATTCTGACCAAATAAATTACAAACAATAAAAAACACCCAAGATTTAAACAACTAATCCCCGAAGCCAACCCCCCCAAAGTCAAAGACTCAGCAAAGCTTGCGACCGTTGCGATGACCCTGATAGAAAAGACAGCGCTTGTCCTGGATTAACCTGGCATGGGATTACTTGGTCTTTATCTTACTAAATAGAAACCCCCAACTATTACAAGAACTAATGTCCATAAGTGCTCGCCATAAAGCCAACTACTTTGCTTGCAGTAGACAAAAGCCAGCTGACAATACCCCCAATATGCCAGGTAAAGAGTCTATAGCTTTACTGCAAATTTTTTTTTAATAAACCCGCAAGATGATCAAGCTGTTTTTTTTACCCATGATTTATCAGGCGGAGGCGATGGCGGTGGGGTACTGAACTTTGGCCACCGCCGCCTGTAATACCAAACCCACCAATGTACTTATTGCAAATCCTAAGGCAGTTATAACGCTTGCTAATGTGACTCCTTGTTTCTCTAAACAGTGTTCGTATTCGTTCTGCTAGCGTTGTGTCTTCATATAAAATTTTTCGGATAGTTTCTCTTATTCTATTCACTTGAGTTCGTAATTGTCCCCCCCCGTTTAGTAGTTAGCACTTCAGTCTTGCTGATCTCTTGTTTAAGACTTTTAGTCTTTGGGTTATTCTTTCTTTTAAAATCATGCCCTAAAGTCGGCGTCATCAGCCTCAACGAGTTTTTCTTTTTCTCTTCTTATATGCCCATCTAGTCACCTATTTTCTAAATTGTTTGTTAATTCGCCTCTGATGGTTCTTAAAGCATGATCAAGGGGCCCCTATTTCCTGCATGGGTAGCGGTGAGTCGTGTATAGTCCCTTTAATGCTGTTTCTTCTGAAAAACTGGTTTCTGCTTCTATTGCATTTATTATTTCATCTGCTGATTGATTTAATTTTTTTAAGTTCCATGTTTTGTATTTGGTTAGCTGTTGGGAGTTCCTGCATGTGTTTTTGAAGTTTAGCAAATGCATCCCTATCTAATTTCGGGCTAACAAGGCCAGGGGGATTTTGGTCTTTCCACACTGAGTCTTTGTATAATTGACTCTTGGCTAAAAACTTTGATGGGTCTGGTTTAGTTGTAACCGAACAAGTTGCCCTTGTTCGTTTTTTAAAAGACAAAAGACATCTTTTAATTCAAAATCATTGGGTCTATAAATTCGGGAGGTTCTTGACCTAAACTTCGTAAAATGATTTAACCTTACTTTTTGTTAATTCATGCCGCATTTAGAGCGTTGAGCGATTTGTAAATTTAAAGGGATCATTTCACTCATGTCGTCTCCAGGATCAAAACATCAAAAATCTCTTCACCTTCAATTCCTGCCATGTTTTTAAATAATTATTTTTTATTTTGCTTTAAAAAATGTCACAACACAGGGTCGATTCTTGACCCGCATTGAAGACTGAAAGAACCCTTTGGCGTGAAGGGAAAAAGCGGACTATTACTGTTCCAAATAATCCATCTATATTGTCATCAATTCTTACGTCAAATTTCCCGACTAGGACAATGACGGGGGACCCTCCCCC
>CM031599.1:12157254-12173763 GCA_018398815.1 Conus ventricosus | reverse complement strand
CGAGTGGCTGTTATGATTGACAGCATGGTCAGACTGTACTGACGGCAGGGTTTCAGTACCCTTCTTCATCCTCCTTCCTCTTCTTTCCCTCCTTTTGGACTCTCCTCCCAGCTACGTCCTCCCCCCTCCCGGGGCTTCACCTGGAGCACGGACTGGATGGTGCCACGTGCTGGTTGAGGCCACGTTCGGCTGAGACTACGGACTGGATGGTGCCACGTGCTGGTTGAGGCCACGTTCTGGCTGAGACTACGGACTGGATGGTGCCACGGCTGGTTGAGGCCACGCCCTGGTTGGGACCGCGGACTGGTAGAGGAGCCCGCCGTCTTGACTGGCCGGCCCTGACCCCCGTCCAGACCTCCAGTAACAGCGCCTCGTTTTCCTTTCCCCCCACCCCGGACGCGCTCTTCACTGCCGGTTTGTGAGTCGAGGTGTCGGCTTTGAGCGACTCTCTGCGAGAACCGACCCGGCTCGGAGCACCTAGTGCGACAGGGTGCTCCCAGCAGACTTGACAGGGGCAGGGGTGTGGACGCACTCCATGGTGTTAGAAAGGATCGATGCTGGAAATATTTCTTTATAATTGTGTATATGTTATATGTGCTGGAATGCTGTAATTGTGATTGTGTACGTCGTATGGTGGAATATTTATTTATAATCGTGCATGTTTGTGGTGTGGGGAGTGCTTGATTGTGATTGTGCGTGTTTGTGTGCGTTGGAGTGCTTGATTGTGTTTGTGCATGTTGTGAATGTTGGAATGCTTATTTTGCTGGTGTGAATAAATGGGGTGTTGTATCGTAATCTTTATTGTGTGGTCTCTTGCGGGCGTGTGGGGTCAGTCACTCCCTTCACTCCCACCTAGACCGATCCTGTCAGGGCAGACCTCCAGGGTCGGTCGTGACAAAGAGATAGAATTGCATCTTTCACTTCAGCAAGAGTAATTGGAGCATTGATGAAATGACTATTATCATTAACTGGATCCATATAATCGTCTTTATTTTCTTCTTCTGTTCTGAAAGTTTGATCTTTAAAGGACAGACCTTCCAAACGCATAGATTCGGAAAACATATCTGCGAATGATTCTGCTTTTTCTGAATTAGAAGGAAATTCTTTGTTCTTCAGCTTGATAGGACAAGATGGCAAGTTTAAACCCCTTTTCAGTTCATGAAATTTTTTCCAAACTTTTTGTAAATCTTTATGATTCGAAATCTCATTAGAGCAGAAAGAGGACCAATATTGCCTTTTAGCTTGAGCTATAACCATGTTACTGTAGTGATTCGCTCTGTTCTTGGCTATTAGATTCTCTGGTGTTTTGTCTTTTAAAATATATTTTAAACAAACATTTTTTGTTATTAACGGCCGAGTCACAAGCAGGTGTCCACCAGATATTCCTGAGTGTTTGTTTGACTTAACTGGGCGAAATTTTGGAATGGCTACATCTGCAGCGCTAAGGATAGCATCAGTAAAATACGAATAAAACTGATCGATGCTATCAATATTAAATATCAACAGTCTTGTATGTAGCTAGTTTGTTTTTGAAAGTTTCCCAGTCAGCTGATTTATAATTATATTTTGGGATTATGTCTTCTTGAAATTCACAAGAATCAGTTGTTTTACTAAAAGTTACAATTATTGGGAGGTGGTCGCTTCCTAGAGTATCGTCAAAGGTAGACCAGCTACATTCAGAGGCTAATGCAGGAGATATCAAGGATAATCATTGCTGATGCCCTGTGAGTTTGGGTTTTCTGGAATTCTGGTTATGCTGCCATCATTAAGCAAATATAAACATGAATCAACAATATTTTCTACAAATCGGTTACTAGTTACTGATGTGCAATCCTTGTCCCAAAACGGCGAATGGCGTTAAAGTCTCCTGCTATTAACCATTTTTCGTTGTCTGGTAGAGTGTGTAACCATTCTGTATTACATTCATTTGGTCCTTTGGAAGATATGTAGAGACTATGTTTATCATAAAATCTTCCTTAATTTAATTCGTGCCGCACCCCGAATGTAAAGCTGGAATACCGTTTGGAGCAGGGACGGGTATACTTTATAATCTGTTCCTTCTTTAATATATATAGCTGTATAGATTTTAGTAACAGCATCTACTTGTTCATGAACTGGTGGGTAATAATAACCTGATAATTTAAGCAATTTGTTTCTTTTCACATTCAAAGATTGTAAAATAAGAGCTTGGTAGGAGTCATTCGCAAGATGTTGAACTAAATAAGGCAAGTTTGTGGAAACAGACCTAACGTTCCACTGTGTGTGTGTGTGTGCGTGCGTGCGTGCGTGCGTGCGTGCGTGCGTGCGTGCGTGCGTGCGTGCGTGCGTGCGTGCGTGCGTGCGTGAGTGTGTGTGTGTGTGTGTGTGTGTGTGTGTGTGTGTGTGTGTGTGTGTGTGTGTGTGTGTGTGTGTGTGTGTGTGTGTGTGTGTGTGTGTGTCAGCGAGCGCGACTTTTTTCGTCCAACAGAGAGACACAAAGAAGAGAGACAGACAGACAGACAGATAGACAAACAGACAGACAGACAAGAGAGAGAGAGAGAGAGAGAGAGAGAGAGAGAGAGAGAGAGAGAGAGAGAGAGAGAGAGAGCGTAATAAGATAGACAATTCTTCGCACATTACTAGAACTAGTCAATGAAAATGTTGAAGTTGCTTCCCTTAGGTTCGACCCTCCCTTCCCCCCCCCCCCCCCCCCCCCCCCCCACACCCCCACCCCATTACTGATGTAACTAACGACAAACAGAGGTTACAGCGCCATCATCATTACTGATGTAACTAACGACAAACATAAGTTACAACACATCATCATTACTGATGTAGTTAACGTTTAACAGAAGTTACAACAGTATCACCATTACTGATGTAACTAACGGCAAACAGAAGTCACAACACCATCATCATTACTGATGTATCTAACTACAAACAGAAGTTACAGCACCGTCATCATTACTGATAGATAACGGCAAACAGAAGTCACAACACCATCATCATTACTGGTGTATCTAACTACAAACAGAAGTTACAACACCATCATCATTACTGATGTATCTAACTACAAACAGAAGTTACAACACCATCATCATTACTGATGTATCTAACTACAAACAGAAGTTACAACACCATCATCATTACTGATGTATCTAACTACAAACAGAAGTTACAGCACCGTCATCATTACTGATGTAGATAACGGCAAACAGAAGTCACAACACCATCATCATTACTGATGTATCTAACTACAAACAGAAGTTACAACACCATCATCATTACTGATGTATCTAACTAAAAACAGAAGTTACAACATCATCATCATTACTGATGTATCTAACTACAAACAGAAGTTACAGCACCGTCATCATTACTGATGTAGATAACGGCAAACAGAAGTCACAACACCATCATCATTACTGATGTAGGTAACGACAAACAGAAGTTACAACACCATCATCATTACTGATGCACCTAATGGTAAACAGAAGTTACAGCACCATCATCATTACTGATGTAACTAACATAAACAGAAGTTACAACACCATCATCATTACTGATGTAACTAACATAAACAGAAGTTACAACACCATCATTATTACTGATGTAACTAACATAAACAGAAGTTACAACACCATCATCATTACTGTTGTTGCTAACGTTTAACAGAAGTCACAACACCATCATCATTACTGTTGTAACTAACGTTAAACAGAAGTTACAACACCATCATCATTACTGTTGTAACTAACGGTAAACAGAAGTTACAACACCATCATCATTACTGTTGTAACTAACGGTAAACGAAGTTACAACACCATCATCATTACTGTTGTAACTAACGGTAAACAGAAGTTACAACACCATCATCATTACTGTTGTAACTAACGACAAACAAAAGTTACAACACCATCATCATTACTGTTGTAACTAACGGCAAACAGAAGTTACAACACCATCATCATTACTGATGTAGCTAACGGCAACCAGAAGCTAGGTACACTAAAGCACTGGGACTAACCAACAGCATGAGGGGAGCAGAATCCATATTTGACTCACGGGGGCGACAAAAATAACATCAGCACTATCCAGGTGGAAAGACCATCACATCTCCATGAAACGCAGGATCAGACTCCTGTGTGGAATAGTACGTTTCGCGCTCATGAATTAACGTGAGACGTGGACCCTAACAGCGAGATCTGGACAGAAGAATGTGAGGCACGGAACTCATCTAATAACCTCACAACACTCCACAATGGATGCCCTGACCATGACCCGAAAGAACAAGTGTTCCAGACCTTGAAGGGGAATATCGGTCTCTATGACCTTGAAGGGGAATATCGGTCTCTATGACCTTGAAGGGGTATATCGGTCTAATTGACCTTGAAGGGTATATCGGTCTATATGACCTTGAAGTAGAAAGAAACTCGTGGAGAGCGTGGCAGCAGAGAGTCCTCAGAAGAGAAGCCCCCTTCAAGCAAGTGTTTCGGCCCTTATCTCCTGACACTCTAGGGGGGTTGGGCCACACCTGGTTCATGACTCCGGATGTCCCTCTGCTGTCCCTTTTTTTTTGTTTCCCATCTTGGACGAGCCATGGCTGGGATTCGAACCCATGACCCTCTGGAGATGCTCATTTTCCACTTAATGACTCGCGCTTTAACCACTGAGCCACAGGGACACTTGATATTTGTAGGGAAATTAAGCCTTATGAAGTTCACTTTTGTTCCTCCTTGACCAGATCCAGCTTGAACACCTCTCTGCCGCTTCTGCCATTGCTTTCAGGCTCTGGTTTTTCCTTCCCTGCAACTGAGAGCTGTTTCATGAGGCTGTATGCAGACGTTCCTACAAATCCCCTAGCTCCAATTTCTGCAGTGAGGACTTTGACCTGATAGCCTTCCTCCCAGGCTGTTTGCCAATCAGCATACTTTTCATCCTGTAGATTTGAGCTGCCTCCATTCGTTCTCATAGGGGCACCGTGAGCTCGATCATGAATCAGCTGCTTGGTTGACTTAGAGGGGACAACAATGTCTGGTCTAAAGCCACTCTTGCTAAAGATCTCGGGTGACTCTTCCATCGGAGTCTGCAGTGCACTCCCGTCATCTGCCCCATCCAGCAGACTCTGCCTGCATGTTTCGAGTGGCACTGTTGTCTTGGCCCAAAGATTTGCGCCTCCTGCCGTGAAGAATGTTGCGGGTGCTTTTTGGAGTCCTGATTCTCCCTTTTGTGGTGTTGGAACTGGGCCCAGACAACTTGAACAATCTCTTTGAGCACTTGTTGTGCCTCCATGGGGTTACCTTTCCTTGAGCCAGGGCTACTTTACATGAGCTTAGAACATGCCCCCACTGTTTGTTTTTCATGGCAGAGGGGCATGCAGGATCGTCTGTTTTCCCCCACTTCACCGGGTTTTGCATTTGAGGGCAGAAGGTCATATGTAGATCTGAGAATGAAGCTGATCCTGAGAGGGGCCATGTGCCAAATGTCATTCCAATGAGACTTCTTTGAGTGCATTCCCCACGTTTGTCCATTGCCCTTGCTGCTCTGTTTGGACTGCTTTTTTGGAGTCTTTTTTGGTCTTCTTCTTTTCTCATCTCCTGAATCATCATGTCTCTTTTGGCTTTTTCCTTTGGCCTTTGACCACCATTCAGTTTTGGGTCACCCCCAGTCCCTTTCTGTTGTCTGTGTTGTCCTGTTAATTTCTCTGATCTTGAGACTTCTTTTGCAGAATCCATCGCCTCTTGAACTTTCCATTTTCTCCTGTTTTCCCAGCTGGGGCTTGATTGCTTCCCCACCTTGTCTCCTGATCTTCCAGCATGCTTTGAAGTCTGATCTTCCCTGCTTTGTATTCCTCCAGGATGGTTTTCATGGTAGTTTCAGCTTTGCTTGGCGACAGTACAGCGCGATGTCCAGTCAACAGGGGGGACACCAAGCCATTTCCTTGGAACTTGTTGATTTTGGCTTCCATTGCCTCAACTGTGCTGGGCAGATGTCGAATAACAAACAAGGCCATAGGAGCTTTGGTATCAGCATGAACTGCAGACACCAGACCTTGTATTTGCCAGGGAGCCCACACTGGTCAAGGTCTCCAAGCCTTCTTCCGCCATCTGCTTGGTTTTTTTGCTCTTTGTGTGTCTTTCAGCGTATCATCATACCATCTTCCAAGGCTCTTGAACTGGTTCTTCTGTGACTGTTGGGAAAGGCCTGGTTGGCAACACTGAAGACCACAGATTCGGCCACTTTTCCTTCCTCAGTGAGAGACCCGTGATTTCTTTGGCTTGAACTGCATTCTGGATGAGGCAAATATGTCGTCCAGCCCTCCAGCACATGACGTGTCTCGTCTTCTCTGATGAAATCACTGTAGTGTCATCCATGAAGGGCCTTTGAGGAGGCATCTTGTATCCATCGCCAAGGTCTTTATGCTCGCGTTGTTTGTTGCTGCTTTCAAGATGAGTTCCATTGCCAGCACGAACAGTATTGGGAAATTGCACAGCCCATTGCGATGGCCCACTCCAAGTTTGATCCCAAACTGTTGTGTATTCCTTGGTAAGAACCGCATTGAAAGCCATTGAAGTACATCTTGAGCATGTCGCGGATGTTCTTTGGCACATGGTACATCTCAAGAGCCAACTGTATCATCTCATGGGGCACAGATCCATATGCGTTTTGCCAGATCAAGCCACACTACAGTCCAGGTCTCTCTTTTCTGTTTTTGCTTTTTGGATTGCGTCCCAGATCATTGTGGCGTGTTCTACACAGCCAGCCACCCTGGGATGCCACCTTTCTGGACTGACACATCCAAGTACTTGTTTTTCCATCAGGTACTTGGTCAGCCTTGCTGCCATGACAGAGAAGAAGATTTCCCTTCGACGTTCAGTAGTGATATTGGCCTGAACTGGCTGATGTCACTTGCGTTTTGCTCTTTGGGGATGTACAACACCATCTGCCGTCATCCACTGGCCGCTGATCTTCTGTTTCTCCAAGCCGATCGCAGCAACCTGTGGAGCCACTCCAGCACCTTGGGACATTCTTGTAAAGCTGGTAAGGTATTCCGTTTGGCCCTGGTGATGATTTGGCTCTGGCTTTGTCGACCACCTTCTTGATTCCGCCAACGTTGGAGGCTTGCCATTGAACTGTTCCTCAGGTTGGTTGGCCACACCAGACCTTGAATGTCGAGTGGTCTTTGCTCTGAGTCAGAGTAATGTTTTTCCTCAGATGCTGCTCAAGAACTCCTTTGTCCACACTTAGGTCCCAGATTTTGGCTGCTCAAACAGTGTTCTGGCAAACTGGAAGGGGTCTCTGAAGAAGCGCTCTGTGTCTTCTTCTTTTTGCTCTTCCTCTTCTCGCAGATTCCGCTTTGCTGAGGGCGCTGTGTTTTTCTTTCAGTCTTCCCACAGTTTTTCCAAGCCTTGTTTTTCAGCTGCAGTGCGGTCTTCATTTGCTTCTTGAGGTTGTTTTTTTGGACTCTGATCTTGTCCATCTTTTCTTGGCGTCTGGATTTCTTTGGAGGTGTTTTTTCTCTTTGGGTAGTTTTACTCCATAGGCGTCTCTACATGTGGCATACACAATGTCCCCATATGTGGCTAGTTTGTGTTCAAGGTGCTTTTCCCTATCAGTGCATCGAGTCTTTGGACGATTTTTGCATCCAGTTTCTCCCAATCTTCAGTTTCGTTTGCTCGTGGCAGGTTGAGTTTTCAGGCGCCTGGCATCGAGGCCTGTGCAAATTCCTCATCCGCACCAACAGCGTGATGTCCTTGGCACTGTGGTTTAAATCCTGGCCTTGGTCTTCCGACGTCTTATCTGCTGATGCAGTGCGCTGCTGCTCATTCAGATGAGTCTTCACACATCCCATCATTGAAGGGTATATCGGTCTATATGACCTTGAAGGGTATATCGGTCTATATGACCTTGAAGGGGTATATCGGTCTATATGACCTTGAAGGGGTATATCGGTCTATATGACCTTGAAGGGTATATCGTCTCTATGACCTTGAAGGGTATATCGGTCTCTATGACCTGAAGGGGTATATCGGTCTATATGACCTTGAAGGGGTATATCGGTCCATATGACCTTGAAGGGTATATCGGTCCATATGACCTTGAAGGGGTATATCGGTCTATAATGACCTTGAAGGGGTATATCGGTCTATATGACCTTGAAGGGGTATATCGGTCTATATGACCTTGAAGGGGTATATCGGTCTATATGACCTTGAAGGGGTATATCGGTCTATATGACCTTGAAGGGGTATATCGGTCTATATGACCTTGAAGGGGTATGTCGGTCTATATGACCTTGAAGCGGTATATCGTCTAATATGACAATCTGCTGACATCTGTTGAGAACAGAAAACTACATTGGTGAGAATTTTAAGAATAATTCTTAGTGAGTCCGCCAAAACAAGAACAAACAAAATTACGAGACAAAAGTCGACGCGTTTCGACCTCTTAGGCTTTCTTCAGGCAAGAGGCAACGTTAACAGGAAAATGAAAACGAAGAACGAGCAATCACTTAGCTTTTCATATTCGGCGCAAGATGGGCATCCATTCATTCATTCAGGTTAAAATGCGTCGCGTTTTGTTTTGAATTTGTTTAAACAAATTTTCAATGTAGTTGATAGCGAACCGTCAAGAAAACGGAGACGAACGAATCACAAGACAAAACACGACGCGTTTCGACCTCTTAGGCCTTCTTCAGGCAAGATACAAAACATTCAGGACAACGAAAATGAACGAGCATGGTGTTGAATCTGTTTTCCGCGGACTCACTAAGAATTATTCTGAAACTTCGATTCAAATGCCGCTTATAGTCGCCTTGCTTTGAAACTCCATTGGTATGGTCTTTAAGGGAAATAACATCCTTACTAGAATACTCCTCATGGGCCGCATGTGTGTGTGTTGTGTGTGTGTGTGTTGTGTGTGTGTGTGTGTGTGTGTGTGTGTGTGTGTGTTACTCTGTGTGTGTGTGTGTGTGTGTGTGTGTGTGTGTGTGTGTGTGTGTGTGTGTGTGTGTGTGTGTGTGTGTGTGTGTGTGTGTGTGTGTGTGTGTGTGTGTGTGTGAGTGTGTGTGTGTGTGTGTGTGTGTGTGTGTGTCTCTGTGTGTGTGTGTGTGTGTGTGTGTGTGTGTTTTGCGTGCGTGTTGTGTGTGTGTTGTGTGTGTGTGTGTTGTGTGTGTGTGTGTGTGTGTGTGTGTGTGTGGTGTGTGTGTGTGTGTGTGTTGTGTGTGTGGACTGACAACATTGGAGAATGGACTGACAACATTGGAGAATGGACTGACAACATTGGAGAATGGGCTGAAAAACATTGCAGAATGGGATGACAACATTGAATGGACTGACAACATTGCAGAATGGGCTGACAACATTGAATGGACTGACAACATTGAATGGACTGACAACATTGCAGAATAGACTGACAACATTGAATGGACTGACAACATTGGAGAATGGACTGACAACATTGCAGAATGGGCTGACAACATTGCAGAATGGACTGACAATATTGCAGAATGGACTGACAACATTGCAGAATCGGCTGACAACATTGCAGAATAGACTGACAACATTGAATGGACTGACAACATTGGAGAATGGACCGACAACATTGGAGAATGGACTGACAACATTGGAGAATGGGCTGACAACATTGGAGAATGGACCGACAACATTGAGAATGGACTGACAACATTGAGAATGGCTAAACAACATTGCAAAATGGGCTCACAACATTGAATGGACTGACAACATTGCAGAATGGGCTGACAACATTGAATGGACTGACAACATTGAATGGACTGACAACATTGCAGAATAGACTGACAACATTGCAGAATGGGCTGACAACATTGCCGAATGGCTGCAGTACCATTTGTGAAAGAGAGAGAGAGAGAGAGAGAGAGAGAGAGAGAGAGAGAGAGAGGAGAGAGAGAGAAGAGAGAGAGAGAGCGTAATAAGATAGACAACTCTACTTCGCACATTACTAAACTAGTGAATGAAAATGTTGAAGTTGCTTCCCTTAGGTTCGACCAACCCTCGCTTCCGCCCCCCCCCCCCCCCTTTTCCCTCCTTCTCCCCTCATAATAATAATAATAATAATTACAATAATGAACATTTGTATGTGCACACTTCTCTGTCGAACAGAGCACGCGGCCCATTACAAACTCCATATAAATAGATTAGGAATAGAGTTTGTTTAGAACTTACCGCCAATGACATTGACAAACAAAGCACAAGACAAGACACGATGCATTTCAACCACTTGGGTCTTCTTCAGGCGAAAAAATAAATCACATTTAACATGTGGGACAGTACAAACAACGAAAAACGAAAAAAGAATGAAAAATGACTTATCCGTTCTTGTCCATGTGTTTGGTGGGCGGAAATGACATGCGGCCAGGGGATTATGGAGAGGAAACGGAGGGGGGGGGGTGGGGGGGGGTTGCGTCAGGGAGGTGTGTGTGTGTGATATGATAGGGTTGTGTGTCCAGTTTATTGGGATGGTGTGATATCTTTGTGATGGTTGTGGTAATGTGGATTTCTAATAATGGTAAGGGGAAAAAAAAAAAAAAGGGGGGGGTGGGGGGGGATTTAAGGGGAAGGATAATACAAAACTAAGATTAAATAGATGGAGGGTTGCTGTAACTACTGTATGAAGTGAGTGAAGGGGATGTGGTGGTGGTGTATGTAAGTGTGTGTGTATGTGTGTGTGTATGTGTGTGTGTTGGTAGGGGATTTTGCCAACTGGTGTGGAAGAGGTGAGTATGTGTGTTTGGTTATTGTTGGATATTGATGCCTTGGGGGTGTAGTGTGCCCAGTTTGGCAATGAGATGGTATACCATCACAAAGATATCACACCATCCCAATAAACTGGACACACAACCCTATCATATCACACACACACACCTCCCCTGACGCAACCCCCCCCCCCCCCCCCCCCCTCCGTTTCCTCTCCCATAATCCCCCTGGCCGCATGTCATTTCCGCCCACCAAACACATGGACAAGAACGGATAAGTCATTTTTCATTCTTTTTTCGTTTTTCGTTGTTTGTACTGTCGCACATGTTAAATGTGATTTATTTTTTCGCCTGAAGAAGACCCAATGGTTGAAATGCATCGTGTCTTGTCTTGTGCTTTGTTTGTCAATGTCATTGGCGGTAAGTTCTAAACAAACTCTATTCCTAATCTTGCTTCGTTCGCCGCCGTCAGTCACTCCATTTTGAAATTTTTCCATATAAATAAACAATTAAGGCAATAATAGACAACACACACACACACACACACACACACACACACACACACACACACACACACACACACACACACTCACACACACACACACACACACACACACACACACACACACACACACACACACACACACACACACACACACACACACACACACACACACACACACACCACACCACACATGTGCCCATAGATTGACAGCGAAATGAACTAATTGTAAACTTTCTGGAAGATGTGGGTTTTCAGAAGTGTTTGAAGGAGTCAAAGTTACTAGTTTCTCTTATTTCTGCAGGGATAGTGTTCCAGATGGAGGGGCAGCATGCGAGAAGCATCTGTCACCCAATGTCTTTTGGCTATTGACAGGACGATCTTGTAAAGCGGTAGCGTCAATAGATGAACGCAATTTGTTGATGATGATGTTGCTTTAAATGGACTAAGTCCTTCAGATAATCTGGAGCACAACCTTGGACACATTTATAACAGATAGATGCCAATTTAAATTCAATCCGAGCAGACACTGGGAGCCAGTGAAGAAAAATCAGATGAGGAGTAATATGGTCCCTTCTAGGCACTCACAAAACCATTCGCACTGCATTATTCTGGACACGCTGCAGACTTTCAAGAAGATAGTCATGGGAACCATAAAGGATAGAATTGCAGTAGTCCAGCCGGGGCAGAACAAATGTAGAGACAAGTGTGGTTGCTGCTTGGGTCGTGAGAAAACGGCGGATGGAACCTATACGGCGGAGCTCATAATTGGCAGCCCGAACATCATTTCTGACATGAACTTTCATTTCCAAATGATGGTCAAGGGTAACTCCTAGATTGACAACAGAGGATGAGATCGGGACAGTGGCATCACCAACTGTCATCGTAGAAGGGCAATTGATTTGTGCGACATTTGGGGAGAGGAGAGAAGCATTACTTCAGTTTTGTCATTGTTCAGCTTTAGTTTATTTGCTGTCATCCAAGATCTGACATCGGCTATACAATCCTGCATTGCCTCTAGTAGTTGGGGAACTTCAGAAGGTGCAGCTGATTTCTGCAACTGTGAATCATCAGCATATGAATGATGAAGGACTGAGTGTTTGTCAATGACATTGGCCACTGGAGAGGTGTAGAGAACAAACGGGACTGGTCCGAGGACCGAGCCCTGTGGGACTCCAAAACATATAGGAACTGCAGAAGAAACTCTGCCGTCAACAATAACAGACTGAGTCCGATGTAACAGATAGGATGAGAACCACTGCAGTGCTGTACAACCTATGCCAAAGTCATGGTGCAAACGACTGAGGAGAATAGAGTGATCAATGGTGTCAAACGCAGCTGACAGGTCTAGCAGAGCCAGAATGGAGACTTTGCGATCATTCAAAGAAAGGAGTAGATCATTTACTATCCTTAAAAGAGCTGTCTCAGTGCTATGTCCTGGTCTGTAGGCAGACTGAAATGGATTGAAGAGGTTATTGGAAACCAGGTATTCGGATAGTTGGATGAGGACGATCTTTTCAATTATTTTAGAGATAAAGGACAAGTTAGATACTGGACGGTAATTCTTAAGTTCATTTTGATCAAGAGTGACCTTTTTGAGAAGAAGTGTCACCAGAGCAGCTTTACAAGCATCCGGAAAGGTGCCAGAGGTGAGAGAAGAGTTGATAAGGGCTGTGAGAGATGGTAATCGACTATCAAGACATTCAATCAGAAGAGGGGTAGGAATAGGATCAAGATTACAAGTTTTGGGAGAGGAATTGATGATGACGTTACGAACAGCATCTGATGTTACAGGTTGAAAGGACGAGAGAGAAGTTTTGGTGAACAGCTCACCTGGCAGAGGAGGGTTGGCTACAACCATTGCATCTAAATCACGTCTGAGAGTGGCTATTTTGTTATGGAAGAAATCTGAGAAGAGACCTGGAAGCTCACATGTTGGATAAATAGTACGCAGCTGACTATTTGTCTTTCTACACAACAGATTGTCAGTAATTTTGTAAAGTTCCTTTGTGCTTGAAGCACACTCAATCTTGTTATTGTAGAATTTTGCTTTTGCTTTTTCAACAAGTCTAGAGACAATATGCTGGCTTTGTTGTACAAATCTTTGAAAATAATTATTGGATTGGATCTCCATCCCCTCTCTTCTCGCCGACGTGCTTGTTTAGCCTCCAACAGCTCCTCACTGACCAGAGAAAACCAAGGGCCGGTGGTCTCTCTCTCTGATCTTATGCACTGATGCAGGTGCATGTTTGTCAAGGATGGAACAGAGAGAGGCAAAGTACTGATCGGTATTATCAGCAGAGGGAGATGGAGATGCAGCAATCACAGAATCCAGGTCATTAACAAATGCAGAACGATCAATGGAATGGATCATCCCCATTTTTCTTTCCTCCGCCCCCCCCCCCCCCCCCCCCCCCCCCCCCACCACTGCCCACCTTCTGGGCCTCCTCCCCTCCTGCTTTTGGTTTATTTTTATGACACTGTTCATGCTTCTGGGGACGATCGAGCACAAAAAGCTACAAGAAAAAAAATACATACATACATACATACATACATACATACATACATACATACATACATACATATATATATGTAGATAGTTTTAAGATTCCTCTTTTAACTTGTTTTAACTAATGTTGCTCCCCAAGGGGTTGAGCACTTAAAAAAATTGTTTTAGGCATTTTAAATATACTGATCTATATATATATAATATATATATAATATATATATATATATATATATATATATATATATATATATGATGTGTGTGTGTGTGTGTGTGTGTGTGTGTGTGTGTGTGTGTGTGTGTGTGTGTGTGTGTGTGTGTGTGTATGCACGCACTCGTGCGCGCAGTAATGAAAAATACTACAAGAATCATTTTCTTTTTAAAAGAGAAATGTGTTGTGGTGTGTGTGTGTGTGTGTGTGTGTGTGTGTGTGTGTGTGCGTGCGTGCGTGCGTGCGTGTGTGCGTGCGTGCGTGCGTGCGTGCGTGCGTGCATGCGTGCGTGCGTGCGTGCGTGCGTGCGTGCGTGCGTGCATACGTGTGTGCGTGTGCGTGCCGCTGTGTGTGTGTGTGTGTGTGTGTGTGGTGTGTGTGTGTGTGTGTGTGTGTGTGTGTTGTGTGTGTATGTGTGTGTGTGTGTGTGTGTGTGTGTGTGTGTGTGTGTGTGTGTGTGTGTCCCGTTTCAAATTATGCTGAAACATGTGTCTTCCCATCTTAATAAGCACCAATCGGGAGAATCTTACCGAATTTAACCAAAGACGCATCCTGATTTATATAGTAACACTTACACAGAGAACTAAAGAGACGAGGAGGAGACAACGACAAAGGTTACAGAACCTAATCTCTACCGTAGATTCTGTGCATTTAGAGCAAAACAAACAAAAAAACGGACAGACGAACAAACCAACTATAGTGTTCAAAACCATATGAGATTTGAACTAGAAGGATTCAGGTCAGCAAAGATCTTTTTAGCTCCATGTTCTTTTTCGCTTGTCTTTTTGAAGCTGGCTAAAATCATGCCAAAAACAGACGATCCTGCATGCCCCCTCTGCCATGAAACACAAACAGTGGAGCATGTCCAAAGCTCATGTAAAGTAGCCCTGGCTCAAGGAAGGTACACATGGAGGCACAACCAAGTGCTCAAAGAGATTGTACAAGTAGTCTGGGCTAGTACCAACACCACTTCAAAAGCAGCCGCAACATTCTTCACGGCAGGAGGCAGAAAATCATGGCCAAGAACAATAGTGCCACTCGAAACATGCAGGCAGAGTCTGCTGGACGGGGCAGATGACTGGGAGTGCACTGCAGACCTCCCAGAATGGAAGAGTCACCCAGAGATCATCAGCAAGAGTGGCATGAGACCAGACATAGTAGTCCACTCTCAGTCAACCAAGCAGCTGATCATGATCGAGCTCACGTGCCATATGAGAACAGAATGGAGGCAGCTCAAATCTACAAGACTGAAAAGTATGCTGATCTGGCAAACAGCCTGAGGAGAGAAGGCTATCAGGTCAAAGTCCTCACTGCAGAAATTGGAGCTAGGGGGTTTGTAGGAACGTCTGCATACAGCCTCATGAAACAGCTCTCAGTTGCAGGGAAGGAAAAAACCAGAGCCCTGAAAGCAATGGTAGAAGCGGCAGAGAGGTGTTCAAGCTGGATCTGGTCAAGGAGGAACAAAAGTGAACTTCATGAGGCTTAACTTTCCTACAAATATCAGGTGTCCCAGTGACTCAGTGGTTAGAGTGCGAGTCATTAAGTGGAAAATGAGCATGTCCAGAGGTTCATGGGTTCGAATCCCAGCCATGGCTCGTCCCAAGATGGGAAAAAAAGGGCAGCAGAGGGACATCCGGAGTCATGAACCGGGTGTGGCCCAACCCCCCTAGAGTGTCAGGAGATAAGGGCCGAAACACTTGCTTGAAGGGGGCTTCTCTTCTGAGGACTCTCTGCTGCCACGCTCTCCACGAGTTTCTTTCTACATAGGTGGAACAACTACAACCATTATCATTGTGCACGAACCAGAAAAGAACCGCCTATACTTGGAATGAAAATAATCGCAGGCTTTTTTCATAACTTTTGTTTTTATCGACAGCATCAAGAATTACAATACCCACCGAAACATACACATGCACCAAAATAAACAAAGAGATGGGTAAATAATGATAGACTACGGATGACGATGATGTTAATGATGATGATGGCGATAATGATGATGATTGATAAGAAAGAAATAAGTAAATAAACAAATAAATAAAAGATGAATAAAAAAAACAATTACATAGATACATGCATAACTTATTAAAACAATAAATAACAACAAAAATAACAGCAACAAAAACAACAGCAACAACAGCAACAACAATAGCAACAAAAATGAGTTACACAATGATAGAAATGAATAAAACTTCTTACAATAATCAATTAGCAGTGAATTTTCTTTTCAAGAGAAGCTGCCATGGTTGTTGTCGTGTGTGTTTCTTGCCTTTTGTTGTTTAACTGAAGGAGTCTAGAGAAGGTAAATATGCGGGTTCACGACCACCCATCTTATTTTGCACGAAAACCCCCCTTTTCACATCTAAATCACGTCCATCTCATATCAGTTTTGACCAATTTTAACACCTGTTTTTAAACAAAATTAACACCTCAAAACCGCCAAATATTGACGTTATTAGCACATTAAAACGGGGCTTACGTGCTAGATAAGATTTGTGATCGGACAACAATTTCTCTCTCCGAGAACATAAGAATCAAGGTTTACGATTAATATTTTAATTGTCGTTTATTTGGGTTAAGAA
>CM031599.1:12146882-12149382 GCA_018398815.1 Conus ventricosus | reverse complement strand
GTCACGTCACACGTTGAATCTGCTGCTGTTGTAGTAATCGCTTTTACCTAATCTTTTTTATCTTGCCTGAAGAAGACATAAGAGGTCGAAACGCGTGGTGTTTTGTCTTGAGATTTGTTTGTCCCTCTTGTTTGGCGGACTTGCAAATAATTCTTTTCAAATTATTTTCACCTAGCACTGACGATGTTTCAATTACGGCTTGAGAATAGGTGCTGAAAAGACAAAGCATGACCAGTTACAACACCATCATAACTACTGATGTAGCTAACAGTAAACAGAAGTTACAACACCATCGTCATTACTGATGTAGCTAACGGTAAACAGAAGTTACAACACCATCATCATTACTGATGTAGCTAATGGTAAACAGAAGTTACAACACCATCATCATTACTGATGTAACAAATGGTAAACAGAAGTCACAATACCATCATCATTACTGATGTAGGTAACGACAAACAGAGTTACAACACCATCATCATTACTGATGTAGCTAACAGTAAACAGAAGTTACAACACCATCGTCATTACTGATGTAGCTAACGGTAAACAGAAGTTACAACACCATCATCATTACTGATGTAGCTAATGGTAAACAGAAGTTACAACACCATCATCATTACTGATGTAGCTAATGGTAAACAGAAGTTACAACACCATCATCATTACTGATGTAACAAATGGTAAACAGAAGTCACAATACCATCATCATTACTGATGTAGGTAACGACAAACAGAAGTTACAACACCATCATCATTACTGATGTAGCTAACGACAAACAGAAGTCACAACACCATCATAATTACTGATGTAGCTAACGACAAACAGAAGTTACAACACCATCATCATTACTGATGTAGGTAACGACAAACAGAAGTTACAACACCATCATCATTACTGATGTAGCTAACGACAAACAGAAGTTACAACCCCATCATCATTACTGTTGTAACTTTCGGTAAACAGAAGTTACAACACCATCATCATTACCAATGCAACCAACGGCAAACAGAAGCTAGGTACACTAAAGCACTGGACTGACCAACAGCAGTGAGGGAGCAGAATCGCTTTGACTCACGGGGGCGACAAAAATAACATCAGCACTATCCAGGTGGAAAGACCATCACATCTCCATGAAACGCAGGATCAGACTCCTGTGTGGAATAGTATGTTTCGCGTTCATGAATTAACGTGAGACGTGGACCCTAACAGCGAGATCTGGACAGAAGAATGTGAGGCACGGAACTCATCTAATGACCTCACAACACTCCACAATGGATGCCTGGCCATGACCCGAAATAACAAGTGCTCCAGACCTGAAGGGGAATATCGGTCTATATGACCTTGAAGGGGTATGTCGGTCTATATGACCTTGAAGCGGTATATCGGTCTATATGACAATCTGCTGACATCTTTTGAGAAAAGAAAACTACATTGGTGTGAATTTTAAGAATAATTCTTAGTGAGCCCGCCAAAAACAAGAACAAACAAAATTACGAGACAAAGGACGACGCGTTTCGACCTCTTGGGTTTTCCTCAGGCAAGAGACACAACGTTAACAGGAAAATGAAAACGAAGAAGGGAAAACATTCAATGGGAAAGGGCAATATTCGGAAAAGGGGTTTTGAAAGCAATTTCTGATTATGGAATCATCAAGAAGTGAGGCCAGCAACCGACGGTTCACCTCTTATCTTTTAAAAAAAATTGACGTGGGTTTTTTTTTTGGGTGGTGGGTGGTTTTTTGTCAAGGAGCCAAAGGCAAAATGCGACAGACGACAGACAGAGATCAGTAGACACAGCGAGGAAACCAGAAACAACGAGACGATGAGAAGGAGAGACGTTAACTATGGAGATTACGAAGGAGGAGAGAGACGAGAGTAAGAAAGAAGAGAACGAGCTATATAGTGACAATCTTCTTTCGAAACAATTACTGGAACTATCAAGAAACGTTGCGTCCTTGTTGACAAACACACCTTTCCCAGTTTAAATTCAAATATAGTAATAACAATGACGTTAGTCGATGTTCTTGTGGTCGTGGGTGTGCTTTGTGTGTTGTTTGAGTGGCTAAAGATTAGGACGTTCAACCATGATGCTGAAACATTGTTCGCCAAGTACAATCGAAGATAACAAAAAAAACGAAGACCAGATATAGATGCGAAACTAACACAGGACTTTCGAGACGAGGAGGAGACGAGAGAAAAGGAAGGAACATACCACGTAGAATTCTGTCCACATTACAGAAAAACAAAAAGGTAAATAACTGAAGACGAACACCAAACTTTAGTTTTCATAACATATGATGATTGAATGAGATTCAGGTCGAAAAGATTTGTCCCAGTTTTGTGGTTTTTGAGTGGTAAATTATACGTTGGAACTGTGCATGAGCCATTGATGATTGTGCAAACTCAAGAGATCGCGTTTGTGTGAATGAAATATCGAGATTTTTGGGCATGTGGACTTCTGTTATTAAATCGACAGCATCTAGAACTACATACCCAC
>CM031599.1:12129382-12141882 GCA_018398815.1 Conus ventricosus | reverse complement strand
AGATAGATAGATAGATGGGGACGATAGTAGTAGATGATAGATAGTAGATACATAGTAGACATGATAGATAGATAGATAGATAATGATAGAAGATAGATAGATAGATAGATAGTAGTGATGATAGACAGATAGATGACAGTAGATGTAGATAGATAGATAGTAGATAGATGATAATAGTGATACTTAGATAGATAGATAGATGGGGAAGATAGTTTTTAAAAGAAATAGATAGAATAGATAGATAGAAGATAGTTAGCAGTAGATAGTAGATGAAGATAGTTAGATAGATGATGATAGATAGTAGAAGTAGATAATGATGATGGGGACAGATAGATGACAGATAGTGATAGATAGATAGTAGATAGATAGATGATAGTGATAGATAGATAGATAGTTGATGATACATACTAATACATACATACTACATACATAATACATACAACATACAAAAAATGCATAATACATAAAAAAAGTGAAAACAAACACTCATAAATTATTGCAAATTTTGAACTAAAGGTCTTCGCCGGGGATTTTAAATGACAAGAAAGAAAAAAAAAAAAAACAAAAAAAAAAAAGAAAATGACGGGGGGGAAAAAAAGGGGGGAGGGGGGAAGGGGAAAGGGGGGGGGGGGGGGGGCGAAGGTTGGAAGAAAATGGGAAGGACATTAAAGGGAAAAGATAACCCTTCCCCAACAAAAGGGGGGGGGGGGGGGGGGGGGGGGGTTGGGCGGGGCAGAAGGCATTTGACGGGGGAAAGGGGCCTTTAGCGCCTCCACCCCCCCCCCCCCCCCCCCCCCCCCCCCCCCCACCTTTCCGACAAAATGGTGTCTCACGAGCTCTCAGATTTGTGCAAAAGTGTCAGGTTTTGGTCGGCTCCGGGTCCAGTTGATGGACCCTGTGGCTCAACTGCAATGTTCAGCCCCACACTGCGGGCTTTCGTGCGTGAAACGTGTACCGGCGGCAATGGGCAACCCCGATTTTTTTTGGGGTTTTGGTTTAAAACGGAAAGTAGAATGCGACTAAAAACACACACGCGCGCGCGCGCGACGCCCGCCAAAACCCCAAAACCCCCAAAAAAACACACACACACCCCCCAAAACCCCATAACAAATACACGAGCACGCACGCACGCACCCAAAACACACAAAACCCCAAACCCCAACCCCAAAAACCACAACACACACAAAATCCCCAAAAAAACACCAGCAGCACGCAGAAATAAACACAAACAAAAAACACAAAACACAAACACAACATAATACCAACATACACGCAGACGCCGCCGACACAACCAACACACACACACACACACACACACACACACACCAACAACAAAAGGGGGGAAAAAAAACCCCGAACAGAAAGCAAAACAAAACACCCCGCTCCCCACTTTCAAATCAGTTGATTGTTCCCTGGAAATGTGAAATATTTGAAGTTTCCCCCCAGTTGTCTGACACCCCCTGTTTTTTTGTTTTTTTTTTTGTTTTTGTAGTAGTTTTTTATTTTTGGTTTTCGAGGTAAGTGTTTTTGCTAAAAATTTAAAAACCTCTGTGTGTTTGTAGAAAATCCCCGCGTAAATAATAAAGAAAAAATTGTGTGTGTGTTGTGTGTGTGTGTGTGTGTGTGTGTGTGTGTGTGTGTGTGTGCGTGCGTGCGTGGTGCGTGCGTGCGTGCGTGCGTGGTGGTGCGGCGTGCGTGTGCGCGCGGCGCCCTAAATGATAGAAGGTATATGTTAGGCTTTTGTTTGTGTAACAGTGGGTAACCGTTCGCGGTCGTAAAATGCAAAAGCCCCATTTAAAAACCCAATTACGCTATTTTTTTTTTTTTTTTTTTTTTCCCATTTTTTTTTCTTTATTGTTGGGGGGGGGGGGGGGGTGCTAGTTTTTTTGTTTTTGTTGATGTTGGGTTGGGGTTTTTTTTTTATTTGTATGGTTTGGGTTTTGGGGGGGGGGGGGGGGGGGGGGTTTTAAAACCGCAAAAACGTGTAGTTTTTCAAAAGTGTTGTTTTGGTTTTTTGAACCCGTCTTAGGTTGTCGCTGTGCGTGGCTGTGCGAGGTTTGATTGAAAGGAGCGAAAAGGGTTCTTTTGGAGCAAATGGGGGGGGGCATCAAAAAAACCCCCCGGGTTCGATAGACCCCCGTTCGTGGTCCCGTCTCGTAGACCCCCGTTCGTGGCCCCCCGTCTCGATGGACCCCCGTCTGATAGATCCCGCTGTTGCCCCCATCTCGAGGATGTTATGTTTTGGTCTCCCGAGAGGGGGTCTATCGAGACGGGGTTATGAGTTGTGATTACGAGACGGTGATTACCGAGACGGAAATTTTTCCAATTAGTGGGGGATTATCGAGGAGGGGACACCGAGAGGGGATCTACGAGACGGGGATCTCCCGAGAGGAAAATTCCCCAATTTGTATGGGGGATTTTCGAGAGGGGAAAATCTACGAGGGGGGTTACGAGAGGGGATTACGAGAGGAAATTTCGTCCACATGTAGTGGGGGATCTATGAGACGGGGATTACCGAATGGGGTTTAAACGAGACGGGGATTTCGAGATTTTCCCGAGAAATGTGGGTTAGTTTTCCCCCTGTTTGCTTCATTTACAATGGGGATCTGTGGGGTTGTGGGGTTTTGTGGGGATTGTGTGGGATTGGGTCTGGTGGATGTGGGATCTGTTGGGATCTTTTGTGGATCGTGGGGGGATCTGTGGGGGATCTGTGTTTTTTTCCCTCGGCGGATCCCCGTTGTTTTTGTTTTTTTTTCCGGTCAGGGGAAAAGCGCAAACTTATAAATTTTGATCTAATGAAAGGGATAAGAGGGGGAATGTGGGCAGGACGAAGGGGTTATTCTTTTTTTCATTTCGGGGCCCTCTTTTGTAGCATACCCCTCATGTCGCTGTTTGGGCCCCCCGTCCCGCCACACCCTCCCCCGTTGCGGCCACAATCGGGCAGGGGCACCCACAGGGAGCAGTCAATTAAGTCGTATGAGGAACCCCAGGAAAAGGGGTTTACTGATGACCCCCAAAAAGATCTTTGATTTTTGAAAGAATTAACATTTTTTTTTAATTGATCTAAGATTTAAGAAAAAGACTTTTAACGAAGTTTGTCATGGTTTTAAAAGGTGTTTTTTTAAAAAGCGTTGTTGAATTTTTGTTTTTTTTTTTTTTTTTTTTTATTTTTTTTTTTTTTTTTTGTCTGATGAGTTGTGATTTGATTACGTGGTGAAGCCTGATACGGCCTTTGCGGTCGGCGGGGCTTAGAAACATCGACTTAACCCCTGATGACGAAAATTTTTTTTTAGTCTTTGGTGCGGGGTTTAGGCTCTTTGTACAAGTAGTGCCCTCTTTTTTCCTCTGTAGTCCCCTTTTCCTTTTCTTTTCCCTTTTGAGATCCCCAGTCCCCCTTGTTTTTTCCCTTTGTAGTGCCAGTCCCCCTTCGTTCTTTTTGTGACCCCAGTCCCCCTTGTTTTTCCTTGTAGATGTAGGTCTTCTGTTTCTTCCTTGTAGATCCCCTGTGTCTCTCTCGTTTTTTCCTCGTAGAGTTAGTGCCCTTTTTCTTTCCCTCTGTAGTTGCTAGTGTTCTTCTTTCTTTTCCCTTGTAGATGTTAGTGTCTTCGTTTCTTCCTTGTAGTGTTAGTCCCTCTCTTTTGGGTTTTCCCTTGTAGATGTGTGTTCTCTTTTTCTTTCCCTTTGTGATCCCGTGTTTGTTTTTTTTCCTCTTAGATCCTGTGTTTTCTTTTGTTTTCCCTTGTGATGTAGTGTCTCTCTCTTTTCTTTCTTGATGTCAGTGCCCCCTTCGTTTTTCCTCTTAGATGCTAGTCCCTCTTCGTTTTTTTCCTCTGAGATGTTAGTGCTCTCTGTTTTTCCCTCTGTAGCCCCCCAGTGCCCTTGTTTTTCCTTTAGATGTCTAGGTTCTTCTTTTTTCCCTCTGTAGTTTTGGGTGCCTCTCTTTGTCTTCCTTGTAGAGCCTAGTGCTCTCCGTTGTCTTCCTTGTAGTGCCTGGGTTTTCGTTCTTTTCCCTTGTAGATGTTAGTCCCCTCCGTTCTTTTCTCTGTAGATGTTTTGTCCCCTTTCATTTTTCTTTAGATGCCTAGTCCTCTTCGTTGTCCCCTCTGTAGATGTCTAGTCCCCCTCTCTTTGTTTCCCTCTGTAGAGTCTAGTGCCTCTCGTTTTTTCCCTTGTAGATGTTGTCCCTTCCATTTCTTCCTTGTAGATGTGGGCCCTTCTCGTTCTCTTCCTTGTAGTGCCTGTCCCTCCCCGTTTTTTCCCTTTGTAGATGCTAGGCCCTCTCTTGTTTCCCTTGTGATCCTAGTCCCTTTCGTTGTTTCCTCTGTAATGTGTCCCTTTTTTCTCTTCTTGAAAAACGTATGATTTTCGAAAATAAAAGAAGATAAATCAATAAATAATAAATAAAAAAAAAAAAAAAGGGTAAACCCAGTTGTAAAATTTTTGCTTAGAGTCATCGTTGTCAAGGTCAGCCTGTCCTTGAAAGTTTTAGGTCGGGCGTTAAACTCACCCTTCACCCTTTATGAAAACTGCGGGGGGGGGTGGGTGGTGGGAAAGGGTGGGGGCCATTTTTCGTTTCGTTTCAGTTTTGTAAAAAGGGACATCGTGCGGACTAGTCCAATGGCTAACCCCATTGTAAATTTCGAAACCCCCAATTGCGCAGATTCATAGGTGATGGATAAAAAATTAAAGACTGAGATAAGAGGGTTGAAAACGACGGACTGTGTGTTTGTGTGGTTGGTGTGTGTGTGTGTGGTGTGTGTGGTGTGGTGTTGTGGCGTGCGTGCGTGCGTGCGGCGTGCGTGCGTGCGTGCGGCGTGCGTGGTGGTGCGTGCGTGCGGCTGCGGTGGGGTGTGTGTGGGGGGGGGGTGTGTGTGGTTTTGTGTGTGTGTGTGTGTGTGTTGTGAGTGTGTGTTGTGTGTTTTTTGTTGTATGTCTTGTCTGTTGGTGTGTGTGTGTGTGTGTGTGTGTGTGTGTTGTGTGTGTGTGTGTGTGCTTGTGTGTTTGGTTTGTGTTTGTGTGTGTTGTGTGTGTGTGTTGTGTTGTGTGTGTGTGTGTGTGGGTGTGTGTGTGTTGTGGGTGTGTGTGGGTGCGTGTGTGTGGTGTGTGTGGTGTGGGGTGTGGTTGTGTGTTGTTTGCGTTGTCTGTTGTCTGTCGCTTCTTCTCGTCTTCGCTCTCTTCTCTTTTTTTCTTCTCTTTCTCTCTCTCTCTCTCTTTCTCTTTCTCAGTTTGGTGATATTGTTTTGCCTTCCCATTGTTTGTTTATTTTTGTCCTATCTTCTGTGATTGGCAATGGTGAGGGCCCAAACGGTGGCCAAAGGGGTTCGAAGTTAAGTGTTTGTTTGAACTTTGCGGTGAAAGAGCCTTGTGTTGTGTGTTTGTATGTTTTTCCTTGACTTCACTTCAAAAAGCGGGAGAGCATTCCCCCCTCTCCCCCCCCCCCCCCCCCCCAAAACCTTGGCCCAAAGGGCTGCTCCACAAACCCCCAGTCACACACACAGCATAATATGACATGCGATGCCGCCCCCGCCCCCCCCCCCGCCCCGCGCTCCCCTTACAACAAAACATACACTACCGTGGTGCATGGGAGAAATGTCCCCTGCCAACCATACACCACACCCCCAAACCACACAACCACCCCCAAAAACCACAAACCCACACCCCACCAACAGAGGTAGACGGAGAGACAGAGACAGACACAAGACACCTGACAGAGACAGACACAAACACACAACAAACACAACACACAACACAAACCCAAAAACAACACAAAAAATTTAAAAAACAAAAACACACCCACACACACAACAACACAAACCCCAACAAAACAAAAGATGCAGAGAAGAGAAGAACACGAAAACTGACAGAACACACAACACACACCAAACAACACACACAAAAAAACACAGAGAGGAGAGAGAGGAGAGAGAGAGGAGAAAAAGAAAAGGGGAGAGAGAGAGGGGAGAAAAAGAGAGGAGAGAGGGGGAGAGGAGAGAGAAAAAAGAAAGGGGAAGAGAGGAGGAAAGAGACTAAGAGGACGAAGGGGAGAAGGGGGAGGGGGGGGGGGGCAGGGTAAGAAATACTGGTTTGTCAACCCAAAAAAGGGTGGGGGGTGAGGGTTGGGGTGGGTGGGTGGGGGTGTGGGGGTTGGGGGGTGTAGGGAAGTAGCCCACGGGATGAGAAGGTAAGGTAAAAGAACACTGTGGGCAGACTATTCAACAAAAAAAGGGACGAGTTTATTTGTGTCTTGTGTTGTTGTGTCGTGTTATTGCACCAGCCATGATGAGGGCGTGATTTTGTGTGGGGGGGGGGGGGGGGGGGGGGGGGGTATGGAGTAAAAGGGGAGAATCCCCCCTTCCTTTTTTTTTTTTTTTTTTTTGTTTTAAACAAAATGCATCTTTAATATTTGTCAACATGTAATTTCAGAAATACGAAACAGTAATACAATACAATCAAAAAATACAAAATGCGCAAAAAAAACACAAAACAACAAACACACCAAACAAAACAAAACAAACAAAAAAAAAAACAACACAGCAACAAACAAAACAAAACAAAAAACCAACACAACACAACACAACACAGACAAACAACAAACCCATACAATACAAAAAGCAAAACGAGATTGTAGGTGGAGGCTTTACAAAATTTTTTCTTTTTTTCTCAATTTTTCCCCCCTTTTTCTTCTTGGGGGAGAGGGGGGGCAAGGGAAGAGGGGGAGGGGGAGGGGGGGGCTTTCCCGTTTCCTTTTCCCTTTTCATCTGCTGTTCCAGTAGCCCGCTCAATAAAGGTAAAAAGGATTTTTTTTTTTTTTAAAGAGTCATCTTTTATTTCAAAACAAAACAGGGTCAAGGTTAAGCAAAAGATAAAGCAACAAAAAAAATAATTCTCATCTCATCATCATGATGTGATATGGAAACAAAGGATTTGTAATCCCCCCGTTACATTTGGAAGGGGTTTTACCCCAAATCAGGGCTTTTATAAAAGAAAGAAAAAAGAAAAAAAAAACCGAAAGGTGTGGGGGAGGACCCGAGAAGCACTGTCTTCACCCGCTTTAGAGGTCTTACCACCTTGGAGGCCTGCGCTGTGTGACGATGGGGTCAGGCAGCGCAGGGAAATCCATTTAAAAAATTTTAAGGGAATTAACGCTCCGAAAAGAGGAAATCAGACCCCAGGATGAACTATAACAGCCTTAAAGGGAGATCCCCCTGGGTGTACTAGCCCGTATTTTGAGCGAGCCACAGGCGAAAAAAAACCCCCCCAGTGCCCAGACACCACGACCCCAACCCCCGCCCCCGGCGATGGCCCCGTGCCACTAGACCCTTTTTGCAAAGGTTATGTGCCCCCCGAGGAATCCAAAATTGTAGTTTTCCCCCTGTCAACGGGATTTCCCTTTTGGTCGTGGGTTTTCTTTCCCTTTTGGACCTTTTCCGGGGAGCTGGTTAAGGCAAAGAAGAAAAAGAAAACCCGAAGGTGCTGGGAGGCCCAGAGAAGCATGCCTCCCGCTTTTGAGAGTCCCGTCATCCTTGGTGTTATAATCTGGAGGCTCTGATTCAACATAAAAATTTTTAAAGATATAGATTTATGTATGTATGAAAGTTAATCCCTTAAACGGGGGGGCAAAAAGTATACGAAAGATCCAGAAAGGAGAACGGAAAAGTGAAACGTTTGGGACTGTGTAGTGAAAATAGCAATGGTCTTCTATGTTTCTGTGTCAGGCCCCTTGGGTCTTTACCTGTCTTTGTGTCACTGGGCCCCTTTAGGTCTTCCAACGTTCTTGCAGGCCTCTTTTGGGCTTCCCACTGTGTTGTGTCACTGGCTCTTAGGTCTTCCTACCCTTTTTTGTGTCATGGCCCCTTTTTGGGTTTCCCACTGTCTTTGTGTCACGGGCCCTTGGGCTTCCCCTGTCTTTGTGTCATGGCCTTTAGGGTTTTCCACTGTCTTCTGTGTCACGGCCCCTTTTGGGCTTTACTGTTTCTGTGTATGGCCTCTTGGGTCTTCCTACTGTCTTCTGTGTCACGGCCTCTTGGGGTTTTCCCAATGTCTTCTTTGTCCCGGCCCCTTGGTCTTCTACTGTCTTCTGTGTCATGGCCTTTTGGTGGCAAGTTGAAATGAACTTTAGGACAGAAGGTTTCAACTAAAGCCACCACACACAACAACACACCCCACGCACCAGCACCACAACACAACAACCACAAAAAAACCCCACACACGCGCGGGCGCGCACGCCGCACGCAGCCACCAAAACCAACACACACACACGCCCAAAGCGGCGCACGCCACACCCACAACACACAAACACAACACACAACAACCCCCGCAACACACACCACCACGCGCGCGCCGCACACACACCCCACAAAACACCAAAACCCACACCCCCAAAACCACACCACCACAACTTCAAGAAAGTTAAAGTAAAGCTCATTTCAAGACCAACTAGGAAACAAAGCACAACTTGGGCCAGTGTGTCTTGTCCAGACGTAGCGCACACAGACATACGCCATGCACAAAGCAATACCCCACAACCACATCACAAGTCAGCATGAAAATGACAATCACCCCTCTTCTCTCTCCCTTCCCCCCCCCCCTCTCTCTCTCTCTCTCTCTCTCTCTCTCTCTCTCTCTCTCTCTCTCTCTCTCTCTCTCATGCGTGTTTGTTTGTTTGTTTTTTAACTATCCTCACTATTTGCTTCTTTCAAAAAGGTCAGTTTCATGCTTAGAATTGTTTTGTGCATGATTCATGTCTGTTTCTAACCACTGAAGAAGACATATTTGTCCAACAATTTACTTACCTGTTTCGCAAAATAAGCGTTACTGAGGCGCGAGGTGTGTGTGGGGTGTGTGTGTGTGTGTGTGTGTGTGTGTGTGTGGTGTGTGTGTGTGTGTGTGTGTGTGTGTGTGGTGTGTGTGTGTGTGCGAGCGCGCGCGCGCGCGGGCGTGTTTGAGTGTGTCTGTGTGTGGTGTGGTGTGCGTGTGTGCGTGCGTGCGTGCGTGCGTGCGTGGTGTGTGTGCGTGAGGAGTGAAAAGGGGGCGGGGGCTTGTTTTCAGTAAAACTGCATGCAGTCTGTGTCAATCAAAACCAGGAAACTGATCTCATGAGGGTTGTGTGGGCTGTCCTCTCTGACTTGAGCCGTTTTGGTGAAAGACGATCATGGCGAAAGACGATCATGGTGACAGACGATCATGGTGACAGACGGTCTCAAGACACAGGGTCCTAACCTGGCCGTAAGACAGGTATCACATTCCCTCATTGACGTCATCTTCCAATGCAGCCGTCTGTAATTTAATAACCCCCCCCCCCCCACCCCCCATGAATGCCACCACTTCAGTCAATTTCCATTCCGTTTCAAGGCCACCGTCACCACCACTTTTAGAAGATGACTTGGCGAAGGGGTGGGGGGGTGGGGGAGGAGGCAGGTTACCTACCCAGAAGAGTGTGGGGGGGGGGGAGTAAGAAACCTATCTATCATTACCCTGTTACCACCAGAACGACACAACGTTGATACGGGCAGTCAAAATGCTCAATTTTTGATCATGTCCTTATGACCTTGTAACTCTCAACGTGTTCAATACGGGTGCTTTACCATTGAACCACTGCCAGTGGTTTCTGTGTTTGTGCACGCTTCAGTAGATACAGTCAGACGCTTGACTCGCCCAGGTGTGACGGCGGAGTTATTTCGAGACTGAAGTAGGGGGGGGGGGGGAGGGTGTGTGCGCAAAGCAGACCAGCCTTGACGAAACCTAAACCAGGGAAAACCCAGCTTGCCTTAATATATAACAAAAGCGGGAACATCGAGCAGACACGTTGCGTCGAGCGTTTTAAAGTGCCGCGATTTCTGAATAAGTTGCATCATGTGAAAAAGGATCGTGGGCTTCCCCCACTCCCCCACCCACCCACCCACCACCACCACCCTCCATACCCTCGATTTAACATCGTGGCGTTCAAAAAGGAAGTGCAGAGTGTGTGCGCTTTGTAGAATGGAGAGCAGAAGATGTGATTGAAATGAACAGTTCCTATGATGAGAAGGGGGGGAAAAAATCTGCGATTATTCTGTAGCTGTAGTGCACAGCTGCATAATCGGTCCAAACCTCTCGTTGAATGAACACTGTGTTGCTTGTTGTTTAGTATGTGGACGAGGGTGTCGGGAAGGAGTGATGTTTTAATCGGACTTCAAACTTGGACTCTTGTCACCAGTGTTTTAAAGCTCGTGAGAAGTTCAGGATTCAGAGCATGCCAGATTGAAATATTCCCCATACAGATGTGAAATGTGATTCAAAGCGAATAGATTAGAATCTATGGACTTTCTTATCAGGACGAGTGATTTTTTTTTTAATAATTATTTTCCTCGAACTTTGACAGTGAAACGTGTGCTGATTTGAATTGATACGTTGGGTGACTTGTCGTCAGGGAACAAGGGGGGTTAACTCTTAACTTCCATGCTTTGAAGGATCTATTGCTGTTGCAGTTTCCCGGGTGGTTTGTGCAGGTTCAAATCTCGGTGAGTCACGTTTCATTTGATCACTTTTTATCTGATCTCGCTTCACCTGTTCCCATTTCACATATCACCTCTTATCACGTTTCACCTCATCAAGTTTCATTTATTCATCTTTAACCTATTACGTTTCTAGTAATCACATTTTGCATGTAATCATCTTTCACCGAATCAATTTTCACGTAATTTTATTTCACATAATAAACCAGCCACCGTGGCGTAGTGGTAAGAGTCGCCGACTCCTGGTTAGGAGGTCGCTGGTTCGATTCCCATCATAGCTCCTACTCCTAAAGGCACAGCCAAAGCAGGCTTAACATACATAACATTGTTGTCTAAACCGTACAATCCAAAATTGTTTACATACGCGCAATATTGACTCTAAAACACAAGCCCGGCCAAGTTAAACACACGTAATGCTACCTTCGATGACACGAACTTGCAAAAGCTAAACGCTCTGAACACTTTTTCCAGCGACACAACCATCTAGAAGCCGCCAGATTTCAGGATAGAATTTCCTGTGGCTCCTGTTAGGGCATGGAGGAAATGGAAGCAGTAACACAACGAGAGTTTAAACGAAATGTTTACGTCAATAAAGCCCAACTAAATACTACCATTCATTTACATGTATGCGAGTCATGCAAGTTTCAATGAATTCACCTCTTCTTAATAACACTTGTTTGTCTGCAGGAAGTAATTTACTAAAAGAGAATACAGACTTCGGACAAAAATATATGCGGGATATGAATCTTTTACGTGTGTCAGAAAACTCCATGATAAAATTAAACACATCAACAACAGTATTCGTGCCACATTGTCTAGAAGCACGATCTGCTCTTACAATTCCATTGACTCGCCCTGTCTTCACTGCTAAACGGTGATGATTACATCTCAGTTGGAATAACGAAACTGTGAACAAGCATTCGACTGACATGCCTATCTCTTTCAAACTCAGTTTATAGTGCTTGCTAGATATACAGGTATTGCTGATTTGAATTACTTCCATCCACAGCCTCTTTTAAAGCAGGAGAAACATTTCCACTTAAATAGTCTCTTTTTTTTTTAATGTCTATGATTTCGTAACACGATCAGATTCTGCATCAACTACAATTTAGTGAATATTACTCATCCTAAACACACGTAGCACTGTTTCTAAAGACATGAACCTATGTAGGTTAAACACACACTCTCTCTCTCTCTCTCTCTCCTCTCTCTCTCTCTCTCTCTCTCTCTCTCTCTCTCTCTCTCTCTCTCTTAACCTGTATAAAGATTCAGTACTCTTTAAAATACATGCACAAGGTTCTTCACTGAGTTGCTGTTCAAGAACTCAGAAATCTACTCGTCCATCTAACTCGTTCATTCAAATTCGTAAACTGTATACAAAGACGTATGTACATGTACACAAATTTCGGAAACTGGAATCTCTCTTTTATAGGCTTAAAGTTAGCGCTCTTCGTACAAAATTCCACAGAAATTTACAATGTGCTTGTGGAGCAGTCGACAGTTTCAATACTCTGCATTTTCTTTTTAACTGTTCCTATTTTAACTCATCTCTCTCCAACTTCCGACAAAAAGATTCCCTGTGCATTTTCCAGAATCTTCACGCCTTTTTTACATTTATAAATTCGTTGATGTTAAGCCCAGTTGGCTCGTTTGTATAGATATGTCCAGTTTTTTTTGTGTGTGTGTGTTTTTGTTTTGTTTTTTTGTTTGTTTGTTTGTTTGCTTTGTCATTTATCTTTTAAGTTGTTACATTTAGAACAATATTTTCTTTTCAATTTTCAAAGTCGCACACGCACACACACACACGCACGCGCGCGCGCGCACACACACGCACGCACGCACGCACGCACGCACGCACGCACGCACGCACGCACGCACACACACACACACACACACACACACACACACACACACACACACATTCGTACGTAGGCCCATACTAGCATTTTGCATACACTATTTCCATTTCTCTCATCCACTCATTTCTGCATTATTTTGTCTAATATC
>CM031599.1:12109382-12121882 GCA_018398815.1 Conus ventricosus | reverse complement strand
TCTGTCTCTGTCTGTTTTTTCTGTCTCTGTCTCTACTGTCTCCCCTCCCTGTCTGCTGTCTGTCCTCTCTTCTGTCTCCGTCTGTCTCTGTCTCTGTCTGTCTGTCTCTCCCGTCTGTCTGTTTCTGTCTGTCTTTTTCCTCTCTGTCTGTCTGTCTCTGTTGTCTGCTGTCTGTCTGTCTGTCTGTCTCCCCCTGTCTGTCTGCTGTCTCTCTCTGTCTGTCTTTTGTCTTTTCCCTGTCTCCTCTGTCTTTCTGTCTGTCTGTCTGTCCTCTCTTTCTCTTCTCTCCTCTGTGCTTTTCTCTGTCTCTGTCTCTCTCTGTCTCTGTCTCTCTCTTTTCTGCTCTCTTTCTGCTTCTGTTCGTTTTTCCTGTTTTCCTCCTGTGTCTCCTGTCTCTCTGTCCCCTTCTCTGTCCCTCTCTGTCTCTCTCTTCTGTCTCTCTCTCGCTCTCTCTCTGTCTCTCTCCGTCTCTGCTCTCTGTCTCTCTTCTCTCCTCTTCTCTGCCCTTGTCTCCCCTCTGTCTCTTGTCTCTCCTCTGTCTCTGTTTCTTCTCTGCCCTTGTCTCTCTCTCTCTCTTCTCGTCTCTCTCTCTGTCTCTCTGTCTCTTCTCTTCGTCTCTTCTCTGTTCTCTCTCTCTCTGTCCTCTCTCTCTTGTCTCTCTCTCTTTCCTCTGTCCTGACTCTATGTTTCTCTCTCTTCTGTCTCTCTTCTCTGTCTCTTTCACTGGTCCTCTCTTCTCGCCCTTCTCTCTCTTTTGTCTCCCTCTGTCTGTCTCTCCCGTTCTGTCTCTGTCTCCTTGTCTCTCTCGTCTCTCATCTCTGTCTTTCGTCTCTGTCTCTCTTTCTCTGCCCTCCTGTCTCTCTTTCTACTGTGTCTTTTGTTCTCTGTTCTCTCTGTCTCTCTCTGTTCTCTGTCTTCTGTCTCTGTCTCTCTGTCTCTGTCTCTCTGTCTCTGTCTCTCTGTCTCTGTCTTCTTTTCTCTTCTTCTCTCTCGTCTTCTTGTCTCTGTCCCCCTCTGTCCTTGTTCTCGGTCTCTCTGTTCTCTGTCTCTCCGTGTCTTCTTGCCTCGTCTCTCTCTGTGTCTCTCTCTGTTCTGTCCCCCCTCGGTCTCTCTCGTCTCGTCTCTCTCTGTCTTCTCTGTGTCGTTCTCTGTGTCGCCCTTCTGTGTTGTCCTCTGTGTCTCTCCTGTCTCTCCTTTTCTCTGTCCTCTCTCTGTCTCTTCTCTTGTCTCTCTCTCTGTCTTCTTTTGGCCCCCGTTCTCTGTTCCTCTTCTTGTCTCTCTCTCTGCTCTGTCTCTCTCTCCCCTTCTCTCTGTCTGGTCTCTCTCTCTGTCTCTTCTCCCTGTCTCTCTCTCTGCCTCTTCGTCTCTGTCCTCTCTCTCTCTCTGTCTGTCCTCTCTCTCTCTGCCTTTAGTCTCTCTCTTTCTGTCTGTCTCTTTTTTCCTCCTTCTCTGTCTGTCTCTGTCTTCCCTCTCTCTGTCTGTCTGTCTCTGTCTCTCTCTCTCTCTGTCTGTCCTCTCTCTTCTCTCTGTTGTCTTGTTCTCTCTCTCGATCCCCCCTTGTCTGCTCTGTCTCTCCTTCTGTCTGTCGTCTCTGTCTCTCTCTCTTTTGTTGTCTTGTCTCTCTCTCTCTGTGTCGTCTGTTTCTGTCTCTCTTTTTCTCTTTGTCTTCTGTCTCTGTCTCTCTTCTCTCTCTCGTCTGTCTGTCTCTGTCTCTCTCTCTCTCTTTCTCTTTCTGTCTTCGTTTTGTCTCTCTCTTTCCTTTGCTGTCTGTCTTGTCCTCCTCTCCTGTCTGTCTGTCTCTTTTCTCTCTCTCTCTCTCTCTGTCTGTCGTCTCTGTCTCTCTCTTGTCTGTCTGCTCTGTCTCTCTCTCTCTGTCTGTCCTTTCTCCCCCCTCTTTTTGTCTGTCTGTCTCTGTCTCCCCTCTCCTTTTTTGTCTGTCTCTGTTCCTCTTCTCTGTCTCTCTCTCTCTGTCTGTCTGTCTCGTCTCTTTTGTTGTCTGTCTGCTCTCTCTCTGCTGTGGGGCTCTGTCTTCTCTCTCGTTGTCTGTCTCTGTCTCTCTCTCTCTCTCTTCTGTCTCTCTCTCTCTGTCTGTTGTCTTGTCTCCTCTCTTTGTCTGCTCTGTCTCTCTCTCCTCTGCTTCTCTGTCTCTGTCTCTCTGTTTTCTCTGTCTCTGTCTCTCTCTCTCTTCTCCTCTGTCCTTCTGTCTCTGTCTCTCTGTCTCTCTGTTTCTCTCGTCTCTGTCTCTCTCTGTTTTGTCTCCTTTTCTCCCTTCTGTCTCGTCTCTTTCCTTCTCTCTCTCTGTCTCTGTCGTCTGTCTCTATCTGCTCCTTCCTCTCTGTTTTGGGCTTTTCTGCTCGTTTTCCTCTTCTGTCTCTGTCTCTGTCTCTCTCTTCTTCTCTGCTTGTCTTTCTTCTCCTCTGTCTCTGTTTCTCTGTTCTGTCTCTCTGTCTCTGTTCTCTCACTGTCTCTGTTCTCTCTCTGCTCTCTCTCTCTGTCTTTGGCTCTCTCTCTTTCTCTCTCTCTCGTCTCTGTCCTCTCTCTTCTCTCTCATTGTCTCTCTCTTGTCTTCTGTCTCTCTCTCTGTCTCCTCTCTCTTCTGCTCTCTCTCTCTGTCTCTCTCTCCTCTCTTTTCTGTCTCTTCTCTCTGTCTCCCCTCTCTGTCTCTCTCTCTCTCTCTCTCTCTCTCGTCTTATTCTCTGTTCCCCCTTTGTCTCTGTCCTCTCTGTCTCTGTCTCTCTTTTCTCTGTCTCTGTCCGGGTCTCCCTGTTTCTCTGTCTCGTCTTCTGTGTCTGTCTCCTGTCTCCTGTTCTGTCTCTCTGGTCTGTCTCCTATGTCTGTCTCTTTTCTCCCCCCTTTTGTCTCTCTGTCTCTTGACTCTGTTCTCTCTGTCTCGTCTCCTCTGTCTCTGTTCTCTCTGTCTCTGTCCTGTTGTCTTGTCTTCTCTCCCTGTCTCTCTCTGTCTCTGTCTCTGCTTCTCTGCCCCTGTCTCTGTCTCTTTTTCTTTCTTTTCCTTTTCTCTCCCCTCTCTGTCTCTTCTGTCTCTGTCTCTGTCCTCTATTCTCTCTAGTCTCTCTCTCTGTCTCTCTTCTCCTGTCTCTTCTTCTCTCTGTTCTGCCCTTGTCTCTCATCTCTGTCTGTCTTGTCTCGCCCCTCCCTCTGTCTGTCGCTGTCTTCTCTGTCTCTGTCTCTCTTCTCTCTCTGTTTCTTTCTCCGTCTCTGTCTCTCTTTTCTCTCTCTTCCTGTCTCTCTGTTTGTCTCCTCTGTTCTGTTCTCCTGTCTCTTTCTCTTCTTCCGTCTCTCTCTGTCCTCTCTGTCTCTGTCTCTCTCTGTCTCTGTCTCTCTTTCTGTCCTCTCTCTGTTTTCCCCTCTCTTCTTGTCTTTCTCTCTGTCTCTTTCTCTCTCTCTCTGCTCTCTCTCTGTCTGTCTCTGTCTCTTCTGTGTCTTGTCTCTGTCTCTCCTCTGTTCTTGTCTCTCTCTCTCTCTCGTGCTCTCTCGTTCTCTCTCTGCTCTCTCTCTGCCCTTTCTCTTGCCCCTTCTCTCTGTTCCCCCTCTCTCTGTCTTTTTCTGTCTCCCCTCTCTGTTCTCTTTCTCTGTCTCTCTCTCTCTGTCTCTCTCTTCTCTTGTCTCTCTCTGTCCTGTCTCTCTCTGTTCGTCTCTGTCTCTCTCTGTCTCTGCTCTCCTGTCTCTGTCTCACTGTTTCTGTCTCTGTCTCTCGTGTCTTCTCTCGTTCGTCTCTCGTGTTTTCTCTGTCTTCTGTCTCTCTGAGTCTGTCTCTCTGTCCTCTGTGTCTGTCTCCTGTCTCTGTGTTCTGTCTCTTTTGTTCTCTGTGTCTGTCTTCTGCCTCTGTCTCTGCTTCTGTCCTGTCTCTCCGTCTCTGTCTCTCTCTGTCTCTCTGCCCTCTCTGTCTCTGTCTCTCGTCTCTGTCTCTCTCTGTTCTGTCTCTCTGTCTCTCTGTGTCTCTCGTGTCTCTCTGTCTCTCTGTGTCCTCTTGCTCTGTCTCACACTGTCTATCTCTGGTCCCCTCTGTGTCTCTCTGTCTCTGTCTCTCTTCTCTGCTCTCTGTCCTGTCTTCTGTCTCTTTTCTCGGTCTCGTTGTCTCTGTCCTCTGTTTTCTTTGTTCTTCTCTTCTGTCTCCTGTCCTCTCGTCTCTCTCTGTGTCTCTCTCTGTGTCTCTCTTGTGTCCTCTGTCTCTTCTCTCTGTTCTGTTTTGTTCTTGTCTCTTCTCTGTCTCCTGTCTCTCTGTTTCTTCTTCTCTGTCTCTCTGGTCTCTGTCTCTCTCTGTCTTTTTTCTCTCTCTGTCTCCTGTGTCTCTGTCTTTTCTCTGTTCTGTTCTTCGTGTCCTTCTGTCTCTGTCTTCTCTGTGTCTCTCTTGTCTCTGTCCTCTTTGTTTCCCCCTCCGTCTCTGTCTCTCTCTATGTTCCTCTGTCTCTTTTCCTCTCTGTCTCTCTGTTCTCTGTCTCTCTTTTGTCTGTCTCTCGTTCTGTTCTTGTGTTTTTCTCTCTGTTTCTGCTCTCGTCTCGCTCTCTGTCTTTCTTTGTCTCTCTCTCTGTCTCTCTGTCCTCTCTCTCTCTGTCTCTCGTCTCTCTCTCTGTCTCTGTCTCTCTCTTGTCTCTGTCCTCTGTCTCTCTCTCCGTTTTTCCCCTCTGTCTCTGCCCTCTCTCTTGTTCTCTGTCTCTCTCTCGTCTCTCTCCTGTCTTTCTCTGTTTGTCTGTCTCTGTCCTCTTTGTTTTGTCTCTGTCTCTCTCTCTCTGTCTGTCTCTGTTTTGGTCTCTCCTCTCTCTGTTCTACACTCTCTCTCTCTCTTCTGTCTCTGTCTCTCTCCCTGCTGTCTTGCTTCTCTTCTGTCTGTCTCGTTCTCTCTCTCTGTTCCTGCTCTCTCTCTCTTTCTGTCTGTCTCTGTCCTCTCTGTCTGTCTGTCTGTTGTCTGTCTCTCTTTCTGTCTGTCTCTGTCTCTCTCTCTTTTCTGTTCTGTCTGTCTTGTCTCTGTCGTCTCTGTGGTCTGTCTCTTTCTGTCTCTGTCTGTCTTGCTCGTTTCTCTGCTTGTCCGTCGTCTCTGTCGTCCTCTGTTCTGTCTGTCCCGTCTCTGCTTCTCGTCTGTTTTGTCTCCGTCTTTTCTCTGCTTTTCGTCTTGCTTGTCTGTCTCTGTCTTGTCTTCTCTCTTGTCTTCTCCTGTTGTCTCTCTCTGTTTTGTCTGTCGTCTGTCTGTCTGTCGTTGTCTCTCTTCTCTTCTCTGTCTGTTGCGTTGTCTCTGTCGTCTCTTTTTCTCTCTGTTGTCTGTCTTCTCTCTCTGTGTCTTCTCTGTCGTTCTCTGTGTCTCTGTCTCTCTGTGTCTCTGCTCTCTCATCTCTCTGTGTCTCTGTCTCTCTCGTTCAGACAACAGAGAAGACAGACAGACAGACAGCAGCAGACAGACAGAGGGGACAGACAGACAGACAGAGAACAGACAAGCGACAGAGGGGCAGAGCCGACAGACAGAAAACGAACGACAGCAAAAGACAGGAGACAAAAAAAAGGGGACAACAGACAGACAGCCAAGAAGACAGAAGGCAGACAGCAGAGGAGAAAACAGAGACGAGACAGAAGAGACAGAGAAGATACAGAAGAGCAGAGGAGACAGAGACAGACAGAGACAGGGACGACGGACGAGACAACAGGACAGCGAAAAAGAGACAGGAAGACAGGGGACAGAGTCAGAGACAGCAGAGCAGAGACAGACAGAGACAGAAAGAGACAGCAAGACAGACAGACAGAGACAGACAGGACAGAGACAGACAGACAGGACAGACAGGAAAAGAGACGAGAAGAGAGAGACCAGGAGAGAAAAGGGACAGAGGAGACACAGAGAGAGACAGAGGCAGAAGAGACACAGTGAAGAAGAGCACAGAAAACAGAGACCGAGGGGACAGGGGGAGACAGAGACAGGGGAAGACAGAGAGGACGAGAGAGCAGAGCAGAGAGAGACGGGAAAACAGAGACAAGAGACAGAGGACACGGGGAGAGACAGAGACAGAGAGACATGAAGAGAGAACAGGGAGCAAGGAGAGAGACAGGGGGACACAGAGAGAAAGAGAGACAGAGAACCGAGGCAGAGGACAAAATTGGGCAGAGAGAACAGAGAGGGGAAAGGACAGAGAGGACAGGAGAACAGAGACAGGAGAGACAGAGATAGGAGACAGAGAGAGCAAGGAAAGAGACGAGACGGAGAGAGACAGCAAGGGAACAGAAGAGAGAGACAGAGAGAGAGAGAGACAGATGAGAGAGGACAGAGAGAGAGAGAGACGAGAGGGGAAGAGAGACAGAGGTCAGGGAAAAGAGGACAGAGGAAAGACAGAGAGAGAGAGAACAAGAGGGGAGAGAGACAGAGGAAAGAGAGAGAACAGAGAGAGAGAGAGAGACAGAGAAAAGAGAGGAGACAGAGACGAGAGAGAGACAGAGACAGAGACGAGACAGAGACAGAGAGAGAGAGAGACAGGGAGGAAGAGACGGGGACAGAGAGGGAGAGAGAGAGACGAGAGACGAACAGAGGAGAGACAGGAGACAGAAGAAGACAGAGGAGAGCAAAAAGGAAGAGACGGAAGAGACGGAGAGAGACAGGAGAGAGAAGGGGGAAGACAGGAACAGGGGGAGACACAGAGAGACCGAGAGACAGAAAGAAACAGACACAGAGAGACAGAGACAGGAGAGACAGGACAGAGAGAGAAGAGGAGAGAGAAAGAAGAGAGAGAGAGGAGAAGAAAAAGAGAGAGAGAGAGAGAGAGACAGCGCAACGACAAAAGACAGGAGAGACAGACAGACAGCAGAAACAGAGACAGACAGACAAAAGGGAGGACAGAAAAACGAGAAACAGACAGACAACAGCAGACAGCAGACAGGGGACAGACAGGACAAACAGACGACAGAAGACGCAGACGACAGAGACAGACAGACAGAGAGGACGAAACAGCAGAGCAGCGAGAGACAGACAGGAGAGACAGCGACAGACAGGCAGGGAGAGCCAGTCAGAGACAGAAGAGACGGAAACAGACAGAGACAGACGAGACGAGGGGCAGAGACAGACAGAGACAGCAGAGACAGAGACAGACAGAGAAGAGACGACAGAGACAGAGACGACAGACGACAGGACAACAGAGACAGACAGAGACAGACAGAACAGACAGAGACAGACAGACCCGGACGAGACAGAAAAGGACGGGACAGACAAGAAAAACGACAGAGACAGAAGAGACAGAGACAGACCCAGGAGGGGAACAGAGACACCAGGCAGACAGAGAGATACAGCAGAGACAGGGGAAGAGACGGGACAAAGAGGGGGAGAGAGAGAGAGAGAAGAGAGAGAGAGGAGAGAGAGACAGAAGAGAGGGACGAGACAGAGAGACAGAACAGAGAGGACAGAGACAAGAGAAAGAAGAGACAAGAGAACAGAGACAGGGAGTAGAGACAGAGACAGAAAAAAGGAAGAGAGAGACAGAGACAGAGAGGGGCAAGAGAGAGATACAGACAGGACAGGAGAGAGAGAGGACAGAGAGAGAGTAAAGAGAAGGGGCGGAGAGACGACAGAGAAGACAGACAAGACGAGAGAGGACAGAGACAGAGAAGGAGCGAGACGAGAGAGGAAAAAGGGAAGACAAGACAGAGAGAGACGGGGACAGAGAAAAAGGGAAGAGAAGAGGAACAGGGACAGAGAGAGACAGAGAGAGACAGAGGAGGAGAGGACAGAGACAGAGAAAAAGGCAGAGAACAGGACGGGAGAGGAAGAGAGAGAGAGAGACGAGACAGACAGACAAGAGGAGAAGAGACAGAGACAGACAGACAGAGGAGAGAGCGAGACAGAGTGAGAAGGACGAACAGAAGACAGAGAGAGAGGAGACAGAGACAGACAGACGAGAGGGGGGAGAGAAGAAAAGACAGCAGAGAGAGAGCCCGAGACAGACAGACAACAGAGAGAGAGAGAGACAGAGACAGACAAGAGAGGAGAGGACAAAACAGACGACAAAGAGAGGGGGAGAGACAGAGACGACAGACGAGAGAGAGGGAGAGACAGAGACAGACGAAGAAGAGAACAGAGACAGACAGCGAGAGAGGACAGAGACAACAGACAGAGAGAGAGAGACAGCAGAGAAGACGACAGAGAGAGAGGAAGGGGAGAGACAGGACAGACAGACAGAGGGGGAAAACCCAGAGACAGCAGAAAAAAGAGAAATAGAGAGACGAGACAGACAGACAGAGAGAGACGCAGAGACAGACAGCGAGGAGGAGGACAGAGACAGACGAGAAGAGAGAGAGACAGGACAGACAGAGGGGGACTCAGAGAGAGAGACAGAGACATCAGAGAGAGGGAGAACGGACAGACAGAAGAGAGAGAGGGGGAACAGAGACGCAGAGAGAGAGAGAGAGACATAGACGGCGGAGAGAGCAGCAGACAGAGGAGGAGAGAGAGACAGAGAAGACAGAGGGCAGAGGGGGAGAGACAGAGAAGACAGGAGACAGAGAGGAGAGAGACAGAACAGAGAGAGGCATGAGAGAGAGCAGGAGACAGGACAAAGGGGAGGAGACAGAGAGAAGAGAGAAGAGAGACGGAACAGAAGGACAGAGGAGAGACAGAGAGAGAGAGACGGGAAGAGAGACAGAGAAAAGAAGACAGAGAGACAGAGAGAGACAGAGAGACACAGAGAGACGACAAAAAGGCGACCCGGAGACAGAACAAGAGAAAAAGGACAGAGAAGACAGAACAGGAGAGACACGGGAGAGACAGGCAGAAGAGACACAGAGAGAGAAGGGGCGGGAAAAGGGCCCCAGTGAGAGCGGAACAGAGAACAGAGACACAGAGAGCGAGGGAGACGGAGACAGAGAGAGACAGAGAGAGACAGGAGAGCAGAGACAGAGAGAGAGACAGAGACAGAGAGACAGAGACAAAGGGACAGAGAGACGAGAGACAGAACAGGGAAAAGAGGAGCACAGAGAAAAACAGAGACACAGAGAGACAAGAGAGACAGGGGACACAAGAGCGAGAGACACAGAAGACGAGAAGGACAGAAGAGGCAGAGACAGGAGGACAGAGAGAGCAGAGCAGGAGAGACAGAGATGGGAAAAAAGAGAGAGACAAGGAGAGAAGACAGAGACGGAGAGAGACAGACGAGGGAGAAGAGAGAGAGAGAAGAGAAAAGATGGGAGAGACGAGAGAGAGAGAGACAGAGGAGAGGAAGACAGGGTAAGGACAGAGAGACGAGAGAGAGAAGAGAGAAAAGAGGGGAGACAGAGAGACAGAGAGACGAGGGAGACGGAGAGAGAAGAGGACAGAGAGAGAGACAGAGACAGAGAAGAGAGAAGAGACGAGACAGAGACGAGAGAGAGACAGGAGACAGAGAGTGAGACGAGACAGAGAGAAGAGGCGAGAGAGAGAAGGAGACAGAGCAGAGGAAAGACAGAGAGACAGAGAGAGAGAGACAGAGCACAGAGAGGAACAGAGAGAGAGACAGAGAGAGAAAAGAGAGAGGACAAGGACAAGAGACACAGGGGCCCAAGAGAGACACGGAGCAGACCAGAGAGACAGACACAGAGAGACGACACAGAGAAGACAGAGACAGGAGAGCAAAAAGAGAGGACAGAGAGAGAGAGAGAGAGAGAGAGAGAGAAGAGAGAGAGGGGGACAGACAGAAAACAGAGAGACGACAGGACAGAAGACAAGAGAGACAGAAGACAGACAGGGGAGACAGACAACAGAAAGAAGACAGACAGACAGACAGACAGACAGACAGACAGAGACAGACAGACAAAAGGAGACAGACAGACAGACAACAGACAGAGCAGACGACAGAGAGACAGACAGACAGGGACAGACAGAGAACAGACAGAGAGAAAGACAGACAAAAGGGCGGGGAGAGACAGCAGAGACAGCAGAGACAGACAGAGACGACGAGAAAAGGACAGACAGAGACAGACGAGACAGACAGAGACAGACAGGACGGGACAACAACAGACAGAGACAGCAGAGCAGACACAGACAGAACAGACAGAGACAGAAGGACAGAGACAGAAGAACAGGACAACAGAGACAGACAGAGACAGAGACACAAGAGACAGCAGAGAGATCAGACAGAACGAGAGGAAAGAGAAGAGAGAGAGAGGACGAGAGAGGAGCCCGAGACAGAGAGAAGAGCGGAGAGACGAAAGAGAGAAAAAAAGGGACGAGAGAGACGAGACGAGAAATAGAGCAGAGACAGAGAAAGAACAGAGGAGACAGAGACAGAGAGACGAGACAGAGAGAGACAGACAGACGAGACAGACAGAACAAACAGACGACAGACAACGACAGAGACGACAGACAGAAAAGGGACGACAGACAGAAAGAGACAGAAGACAGACAGCAGACAGACAGAAGGAGTGACAGACAGAGGAGCAGACAACAGAAGACAAAAGAGAGGACGCCAGACAGAGCCAACAGGGGGGGGGGGGGGGGCAGCGGCGTTTAAAACAGACAGGACAGTCAAGAGAGAGACGACAGAGCAGACAGACACAGACAGGACAGAGACAGCGAGACAGGACAGACAGAGACAAGACAGACAGGGCAGAACGACAAGACGGACAGACAGGACGAGCCCGACGAGAAGAAGGACAGACAGAGACGACAGAAGGACAGCAGAGAAGACAGACAGAGCCAACAGAGACAGACAGAGACGGAGAAGCAGAGACAGAACAGCGGCAAAAAGGGACGGGAAAAGGGGATATCACTTATCCGTTACCCCCCCCCCCCCCCCCCCTCCAACTTCTTGGGGGTAATTGTTCCAAAACTGACAACATTTCAGGGGGGGTAAAAAAAGTTTTTTAAAAATTTTTCCGAAAAATCTGTACTGGTCACTTTTCAGAAAAATACGTATGAGGCTTCAGATTACGATAAAATAAATGGGAACTTTCAGAAAAATCATTTTACGGGTCATTTTTCAGAAAAACACGTATGACACACGCGCGCGCGCGCGCGCGCACACACACACACACACACCACACACACACCAACACAGAGGCGCGCGAGAGAGAAGAAGAGAAGAGAGAGAGGAGAGAGAGAGGAGGAGAGAGAGGGGGAGAGAGAGAGAGAAGGGAGGTGACATGCCCCTTCATTTAATCCATGTTGCTTAGTAAAACCCACACACCACACACACACCACACCACGTGCGCGCGCGCGCGCGCGCCACCCACACACACCACACCCCACACACACGGGGAGAGGAGAGAGAGGAGGTGAATGCGAGAATTTAATTCAAGTTGCTTAGGAACACACCCCCCAAACACACCCACAACCCACACCACCCAACACACCCATACACACACACAAGGGCGCGCGCACACACACACACACACACACACCACACACCACACACACACACAACCTGGAGAGAGAGAGAGGGAGGAGAGACAGAGACAATGTAGATCGACAATACGTCTGCAACTGTTATTGTCGCCAGAGAATGAACTCATGGAGAGAGAGACAGAGAAAATGTAGATCGACAATCGTGCTCTAACAGTTTTTGTCGCCAGAGTAAAAAACTTTCCCAGGGGAGGGGGGTCCAGGGGGGAGGCGGAGGTGAGGTGGGGGTGGGGGGGGGGGGGGGGGGGGGGGGGGGGTGGCGCTTGGATGGGTAGGACTGGCGGTAGGTATGTCTGTGCACGATCACGTCCGGCCGTTAAAAAACGATCTAGGCACAGGGCTTGGCTTATTAAATTTTTGGGGGAGTGGTTCACAGGTTCCGGAGATAAAGATGGGAGGGGGGGGGTGGGTTGGGAGAAGAGGGGGGGGGGGTGGGGGTTTTGTTTTTGCGCGTAGTAAAGGGGGTGGTGAGGGTGTGGTGGTGGTGGAATGGGGGTGAGGTGGTGGTGGTTTTGTTGTGGTTGGGGGGGGGGGGGGGGGGGGGGGGGCGGGGGGGGGAATCACTTTTTTTTTTTAAGTGCCCCCAAAATGGCTTCCTACGAAACTTATCAACGGGGGAAGATACCCTTGGGAAAGGGGGTTATGGACAGAAAAAAAAAAAAAGAAGAAAAAAGAAACGGGAAAATTAGTTTGGAAAAGGCATTTGGGGTGTGTTTCGTATGGTAAGGGTGGGTGAGGGTGGGGTAGTGGTAGTGGGGAGGGGGGGGTATCTGCTTTTGTTTTGTTTGTTTGTTTTTTTTTTAAAGGTTTTAAAAACGGCCCCTCAAGGTGGTGCACCCTAAGAAAACTGGCCCCCGAGAATAGATGAGATTGGGGGAGGGGGGGGGGGTGGGGAAGGGGGAAAGTTTGCCACATCGCCCTTTGAATGAAAACCAAAAAAAGAACAGAGGGGGAGTAGCCAGGGGGCGTTTTTTTTTCTTTTCTTTTTTTTTTTGGGGTTTTTGTTTTAGGTCAACGTTTTTTGGCGTTACTTCTTTACTTTTCTTAAAAAAAAACACATCCTGGTTGATTTTTAAATCCCCTGACCATTGCCCGGTTTGTGGTAATCGGAGGTTGCAGCGACCACACACCACACACAACA
>CM031599.1:12051882-12104382 GCA_018398815.1 Conus ventricosus | reverse complement strand
TATGAGTGCTCAGTAGCACACACACACACACACACACACACACACACAAACACACATGCGCCACACGCTCAGTCACACACACACACACACACACACACACACACACACACACACACACACACACACACACACACACGCATGCACATACACACAAACACACACGCATACACACACACACACACACACACATGCACGCGCGCGCGCACGCACACACACACACACACACACACACACACACACACACACACACCCACAACACACACACACACACACACACACACACACTTGGGGAGAGAGAGAAAGAGAGTAAACAGACGTGCATGTAAACATGTAAATGATAACAGAGCAATGAACGGTTTTAGAGGGCAGGTAGGTCAGGGATAAGAGGTGGGGGTGGGGTGGGGTGGGGCGGGGTGGGGTGGGGGTGGGGTGGGGGGTGGCTACGATGAGTAAGCACATAGTATTTCGTCTCTGCGTCGACTAATCTAGATCAAGTAGCTGAATTTCCAAAGCAGATCGGAATTCACAGTGTTTGGCCGTTGTTCAACGGATGTTTGTGGGAGGGGTTCACATTGTCACACAGAGATAGAGGCTGGGACAGAAGGGAAGTAGTTTGGGGAACGGGGGGGGGGGGGGGGGGGGGGGTTGGGACTGTGTGTTCACGTGCAGTGAAGGGTGGTGAGGGTGATGGTGATGGTGGTGGTGATGGGAGGTAGTGTAATCCCCTTTCTTTTGAAGTGTCTGAACTGCTCCTCAAAGATGGTGCATTGCCTACGAAACTGGTCAACCAGTGAAGATAGACTTGGAAGGGAAAGGGGGGGGGGGGGGGGGGGGGTTAAAAAGGAGTCTTCCCGTGGCAATGTTTGGAAAATCTTGTTAATGGAGAGAAAAACGACACAGGAGAGACATCCAGTGGTACTTCACGTTTCTTTTTAATTATGTTTTTCATGCCAACGCTTTTGTGTTACTTCTTGGCTTCAAGGAAACCGCTTCCTGGTAATTTTTCACATCCCTGTCCATCTGGCCCAGGTTCACGTGTATAAACTGAGTGATGTAGCGACTACAGACACACACGCCCGCGCACATTAGTACCGCGCACGCATGCACGCACACCAACACACACAACACACACACACAACACAACACACACACACAACACACACAACACACACACACAGCAAGAACACAAACACTTGCATAAACACCCACATATGAACACAAACACACACATATATCTATATAAACACACAAGCATACACACACACCATGCACGGACGCACGCACGCACGCACGCACACACACACACACACACACACACACACACACACACACACACTCGCATACATAGACGCGCGTGCGTGCCCACACGCGCGCGCACACACACACACACACAACACACACACACACACACACACACACACACACACACACACACACAAACACGCAAGGACACAAACATACTGAAGCACATTCACACACACACACACACACAACATCACACACACACACACACACACACACACAACAATACACGCGCGCGCACGCACGCACGCACGCACGCACGCACGCACACACACACACACACACACACCACACACACACCACACGCACGCACACACACACGTGCGCACGCAACAACATGTAGCTCCTTTCCCCCACCCCTTACCCTACTGTCAACAGCCACAGCTGAATCAGGGAGCCACCATGGGCGCATACCAACGGAAAAGGTTCTCTCCTGTCTTAGTCGTGATCTGTGTTCCTGTGTCAAGCCTCCTGTAACATCTCCGTGTCGTTCGCGGACAGGCATCTACTGAGAGTGCAGACCCCCAGACCCCGACCATCCCCAAAGACCAATGGCCGCGCATCATTCAGTCCCTGTACCCCCTGGCCCTGTCTGGAACCAACCGTGTGCCCCCGTCACATTTTTCAGGAATCCCTTGAAGAGAGGAATCGTGCCAGGAACCACGCAACCCACCTTCCTCCTCCAGGAGAGCATCACCACCACCACCACCACCACCACCCCGTCTGCCAGCGCCTCTCCGCAGCAGACCCCCAAGGACAGAACCAAGAAGAAGACCAAGACCCGGAAACCGCCCAAGACCGACCCGAAGACGGAGAATCCAACACGTGACTCTGAAAGCGCCACGCGCGGTTCGTTCGGGACGTCCGAGATCAATAATCCCGAAGGCGGGGAAGCCCGGGTAATGGAGAGGAGTCACAGACGCACGGATCTGCCTCTGGAACCGCCCCAGCCTCCCCGGAGCCGGATCAACTCATGTGGAACATGCACCTCGAAAACCCAGAGAAACCAGACGTCAACGTCCTGGAATCCGATCGTCAGGACGACTTCGCCCAGAACCACGTCCTCTTCAACCTCCAGAAGCTGGGAGAGAGACACGGGGAGGTCATGTTCCTCATCTCGCAGTTCAACTTCAGAAACTACCTCAACAAACTCTCCCGCGCGCCACCCAGCGTGGACTCCGCCTTCCGGTCCCTGGCGACATCCAGGACGAGAAGGACAGAAGAGGTGAGTTCGACCTCCTCATCATCCATCGCCGTCGAGGAATCCTCGTCGGGGAGCTGAAGTCGATCGGGTTGAGCTGTGAGGCGGTCAGGCATCTCGGAGTACGTCCCGATGCCCGGCGCTGCCTGGATCTGAGGGAGGATCGAGTCGTGGCCAAGAGAGTGCGAGTGGCGGTGCGGCAGCTGAACAAATGTCAGCGAATGTTGGGGCACCTGCTGCAGGACAAGATGCCGATCAGGAAGGCCATCTTCTTGCCCTACGTCCGGACAGCCCAGCTGCGGAGAATTCTGGACGAAGACAGCGAGCTGAAAGAGGTAATCTTCCTTTTTCCTCACCTTTCCTCTGCCTCTGCCTCTGTCTGTCTCTTTCTCTCTCGCTTTCTCTTTCTGCCTCCCTCTCTCTCTCTCTCTCTTTGTCTCTCTCTCTCCCTCTGTCTCTCTCTGCCTCTCTCTCTCTCTCTCTTCTCTCTCTCTCTCTCTCTCTCTCTCTCTCTCACACACACACACCCTATCTCTCTCTCACTCGCTGTGCTGTCGGTTCTCTCTCTCTCTCTCCTCTTCTCTCACTCTCCTCTCTCTCCTCTTCTCTCTCTCTCTCTCTCTCTCTCCTACTCTCACACACACACACCCATCATCCTACACACACTCTCTCTCATCTCTCTTCAGATGAAAAAAAACCTCTCTTCTTCTGTTTATTCTCATTCTCTCACATCTCTCTCTCTCCTCTCAGTTAGATCCCCCGACAACACATAAAAAACTCTTCTTTCTTTTCTCTCTCTTTCTCTCATTCTCACATACATTTCACATGCACACTCATTTAGCTCCACCGTACAGCACTACACACACTCTCGCTCTTTCTATTCTCAATCTCGTCTTCATAACAAACAAGCACATGCACACACGTACACACATTTTCAAGTTGTAATGTCTATCACAACACACACACACCATCGTCTGCCAATCCTCGATGGTGACTCACACGACATGAGCATGAAAGAACAAGCAACATCACATCACGTAACTCATTCTTTTATGTTGTAGAGTCTATGTCTTGGAACCATGCATCTCTCTCTCTCTCTCTCTCTCTCTCTCTCTCTCTCTCTCTCTTCTCTCTCTCTCCTCTCACACACACACACAACACACACACACTCTCTATCTCTCTCTCTCTTCTCTCTCTCTCTCTCTCTCTCTCTCTCTCTCTCACACACACTCCCCACACTCCACACACACACACACTCTCACTCTCTCTCTCTCTCTCTCTCTCTCTCTCTCTCTTCTCTCTCTCTCTCTCTCCTGCAAATTCATTTACATCTGCTTGCTACAGAATCATACTATTACAGTATACATTGTCTGATTGCTTTATAGTTAGATTCTTCTGTTCCGTTCTATCTTCTTTCCTTCTTTTTAAATTTCATTGAAGATTTTCTACGATTTTTTTTCGCTTACAGTACTAAGCATTTTTCTTTCTCCTGTTGTTCGTCTCAATGTTCACAATGCAGTTATTCCGATGCGTTTATTGTAGTTGGGTGTTGTTTTTTCGTCACGGAGCACACCATCAGCAAGTGCTTCTTGCTGGTTCAGTTTAATAATTCGTTTGTTTACAGATCATTGATAAAAAAAAAAGTGCTGAAAAACAAGTGGGAATGAAGATGTTGAAGATGGTGCTTAGGAGTTCCACGCTGGCTTAGAGAACAGGACAGGAATTCATCGTACGTTTCCTTTCATAATGTACCTCAAAGTGAAATTCATCGTACGTTTCCTTTCATAATGTACCTCAAAGTGAAATTCATCGTACGTTTCCTTTCGTAATGTACCTCAAAGTGAAATTCATCGTACGTTTCCTTTCATAATGTACCTCAAGTGAAATTCATCGTACGTTTCCCTTCATAATGTACCTCAAAGTGAAATTCATCGTACGTTTCCCTTCATAAATGTACCTCAAAGTGAAATTCATCGTACGTTCCTTCATAATGTACCTCAAAGTGAAATTCATCGTACGTTTCCCTTCATAATGTACCTCAAAGTGAAATTCACCGTACGTTTCCTTTCATAATGTACCTCAAAGTGAAATTCATCGTACGTTTCCCTTCATAATGTACCTCAAAGTGAAATTCATCGTACGTTTCCTTTCATAATGTAAATCAAAGTGAAATTCATCGTACGTTTCCCTTCATAATGTACCTCAAAGTAAAATTCATCGTACGTTTCCTTTCATAATGTACCTCAAAGTGAAATTCATCGTACGTTTCCCTTCATAATGTACCTCAAAGTGAAATTCATCGTACGTTTCCTTTCATAATGTACCTCAAAGTGAAATTCATCGTACGTTTCCCTTCATAATGTACCTCAAAGTGAAATTCATCGTACGTTTCCTTTCATAATGTGAATCAAAGTGAAATTCATCGTACGTTTCCCTTCATAATGTACCTCAAAGTGAAATTCATCGTACGTTTCCTTTCATAATGTACCTCAAAGTGAAATTCATCGTACGTTTCCTTTCATAATGTAAATCAAAGTGAAATTCATCGTACGTTTCCCTTCATAATGTAAATCAAAGTGAAATTCATCGTACGATTCCTTTCATAATGTACCTTAAAGTGAAATTCATTGTACGTTTCCTTTCGTAATGTAAATCAAAGTGAAATTCATCGTACGTTTCCCTTCATAATGTAAATCAAAGTGAAATGCATCGTACGTTTCCCTTCATAATGTACCTCAAAGTCAATCAAGCTCGGGAGACACAAACACCTGCAGTGGTGCTTAGGAAACTGGCCCAAACAAAGCCAGATGCACACCTGCTAAGTTAAAAAAAAAAAAAAAAAACATGGCGTGTGTGGCTTCAGTTTGGGCATTTGAGCCCTTAGCATTAGTATCATTAGATTGTTGACAGTACTCATAGAGATCGTTAACAGTACTCATAGAGATTGTTGACAGTTCTCATAGAGATTGTTGACAGTACTCATACAGCATCAGCCCTCTGTTACAGACCGAATTCTAAGCGTTGTATAAGTCACACTCTTGCTTGAGGGACAAGTGCGGGCAAAGCTTTCGTTCCTCATTATGCCAAAGACTAGAAAGAGCTATGTAGTTGGGGGTTTTTTTAAGCGAGGGGGGGGGGGGGGTTATTGACGTGAAAGACAGCGTTCAAGAATAGCTATCAAATTTTATACTAGCGACATATAGGGGTGACTTATAGTTCTGTCCTGCGACGAACGGAACCAATGGTTCCGCATATTTAGTGTCAGATTCCGTGTCCTGTGCGCGGTTCAACATTAGAAGTCGCCCTGGTTGCTCTAGTACAGCCACAGTTTCTAACAGAAATACACCACCTCTGATGTTGTTGTATCCTCACCCGTACGTGGACATGAATGACTGAAAAAACAATCTCCCTTTGGGACAAAGCCGCATTCACCAGAGGGTATTAACACACACACACACACCCACACACACACCACACACACACCACACACACACACAGAGACGACCTTTAAACCCCACCACTCCCCCGGGGAAAAAACATGAAATGGGTCCCAAGAAAAAGGGCATGAAACGTTCTTTTTTATAACGGTCAGTGGGAGGGGAGGTGACTTCTTTATAAGGGTCAGGGGGGATGGGGAGGGTGACTTTTTTTATAACGGTCAGTGGGATGGGACTTCTTTAAACCATGGGGATGGAATGGTTTAAAGGGTCAGGGGGGGAGGGAATTTTTTAACGGCAGTGGGGGTGGAAGGTTTAACGGTCATGGGGATGGGGAAGGTTAAAGGGTCGGGGGGAGGGGAAGGGGAAGATGTAACGGTCATGGGAGGGAAGGAAGATGGTAACGGCAGTGGATAAAAAAAAAGGGTTTTATAACGGTCATGGGAGGGGAAGGGGAAGATGAAAGGGTCAGGGGGGATGGGAAAGGGGTTTAAAAAGGGTCATGGGGAGGGGAAGGGTTTTAAACGGTCAGGGGAGGGAAAAGGTTTATAAGGGTCAGGGGGGATGGAATGGGAAGGGGGAACGGTCAGGGGATGGGAAGGTTAAAACGGTCATGTAAAAGGGAAGGTTTTAACGTCAGGGAGGGGAATGGTTTTAACGTCGGGGGGGAGGAATGGTGAAGAGGGTAAGGGTCAGGGGGGAAGGAATGGTTTTTAACGGTCATGGGGGGGGGAAGGTTTATAACGGTCATGGGGAAGGGAATGGTTTATAACGGCCATGGGAGGGGAAGGAAGATGGAAACGGTCATGGGATGGAAGGGTAAAGAGGAACGGCAGTGGGGATGGGAAGGGAGAGGGTTAAGGGCAGTGGGAAGGGAATTTTTTAAACGGTCGTGGGGATTAAATGAAACTTTTCGGGGGGATGGGAAAGGTGAAGAGGAACCCAGGGGGGATGGGAATGGTAAGTGGAAAGGGTCAGGGGGATGGAAGGGTTTTAAAAAAGGGCAGGGGGATGGGAAGGTTTATAACGTCCAGGGGGATCGAAGGGTTTTAAAAACGGCAGGGGGCATGGGAAAGTTTATAAGGGTCAGTGGGGGGAAGGTTTAAACGGTCATGGGGAGGGGAAGGTTTTATAACGGTCAGGGGGGGGGGAATGGTTTATAAGGGTCTGGGATGGAAAGTTATAAGGGCAGTGGGATGGGAATGGTTTTATAAGGGTCAGTGGGGGGGGGAAATGTTTATAACGGCAGGGGGGAAAGGGAATTTTTTTAAAACGGCCAGGGGAGGGAAAAGGTAAGAGGTAAGGGTCTTTGGGGATAAAGGGTTTATAACGTCATGGGAGGGGAAGGTTTAAAACGTTCATGGGGGGGGAAGGGTTTTTAAAAACGGCATGGGAGGGAAGGGTGAAAAAGGAACGGTCGGGGGAGGGAAAGGTGAAGATGGAACGGTCAGGGGAGGGGAAGGTTAAAAAAACGTCAGTGGGGATGGAAGGGAAGAGGAACGGCAGGGGATGGAAGGGGGAAGAGTAACGGCAGTGGGGAGGGGAATGGTGAAGAGGGGAAACTCAGGGGTGGAATGGTGAAGAGGGAAACGGACGGGGGGATGGGAAGGTTATAAGGGTCCAGGGGCCCGAGGGAATGGTGAAGATGGAACGGTCAGGGGGAGGGGAAAAGGTTATAAACGTCAGTGGGGAGGGGAATGGGAAGAGGGAAACGGTAGTGGGATGGGAATGGTGAAATGGTAAGGGTCATGGAGGGGAATGGTTATAAAGCTGGATGGAAGGTGAAGAGGGTAACGGCAGGGGGAGGAATGGTTTATAACGGCATGGGAGGGGAATGGTTTATAACGCCAGTGAGAGGAAGGGTTTTAAAGGGCCTGGGGATGGAAGGTTTATAACGTCAGGGGGGATGGAAGGGTTTATAACGGCATGGGGACGGGAAAGGGTTTTAAAAAGGGCGGGGGGATGGAATAGTTTAAAACGGTCATGGGGAGGGGGAATGGTTTATAAGGGTCAGGGGGGAAAGGGAATTTTTTTAAAAAGGGGTCAGGGGGGAGGGAATGGTAAAAATTGGAACATCATTGGGGAGGGGAAGTGAAGAGGAAACGGCGTGGATGGAAAGGTTTTTATAACGGCCCAGGGGGGATGGAAATATTTTATAACGGTCAGTGGGATGGGAATGGTTATAAGGGTCAGGGGGTAGGGAAGGTTTAAAAAAGGGTCGTGGGATGGGAATGGTGAAGAGGTAACGGTCGTGGGATGGAAGGTTTATAACGGCATGGGGGGGAAATTTAAAACGGCAGTGGGATGGGAATGGTATAACGGTCAGGGGGTAGGAATGGTTATAGGGGCATGGGGTGGGAAAAGGTGAAGAGGTAACGGTCGGGATGGAAGGGGAAATGGTAACGGTCAGGGGGGATGGGAAGGTTATAAGGTCGGGGGGATGGAAGGGGAAAGAGGAAGGTCAGTGGGGGGGAATGGGAAAAAAGGAAGGGCAGGTGGAGGGAAGGTTGAAGATGGAAAACGGTCAGGGGGAGGGAAGGCTATAAGGGTCAGGGGGGACAGGAAGGTTTAAAAAGTTAGGGGGGAGGGAATATTTTAAAACGGTCGGGGGGAGGGAAGGGTTTATAAGGGTCAGGGAGGGTAGGGGGAAAAAATACCGGCAGGGGGATGGAATGGAAGATGGAAAGGGGGCATGGGGAGGGAATGGTTTATAAGGGCAGGGATGGGAATGGGGAGGTTTAAACGGTCGGGGGAAAGGAAAAGGGTAAGGGGTAAAGGCATGGGGAAAGGAATGGTGAAAGGGGAACGGCAAGGATGGAATGTTTTATACGTCGGGGGGACAGAAGGTTTATAACGGTCATGGGGAGGGAAAATTTTATAACGGTCAGGGGGTGGGAATGGTTTAAAACGGCAGGGGGGAAATGGTTTATAACGGTCAGTGGATGGAATGGTGAAGATGGTAACGGCATGGGATGGAATGGTGAAGATGGTAAGGGTCAGTGGGGATGGGAATGGTTTATAACGGTCAGTGGGGATGGAATGGTTTATAAACGGTCAGTGGGGATGGGAATGGTTTATAACGGTCAGTGGGGATGGAAGGGTTTTTATAACGGTCAGTGGGGATTGGAATGGTTTATAACGGTCAGTGGGGATGGGAATGGTGAAGATGGTAACGGTCAGGGGGGATGGGAATGGTGAAGATGGTAACGGTCAGTGGGGATGGAATGGTTTATAAGGGTCAGTGTGGATGGTAATGGTGAAGATGGTAACGGTCAGTGGGATGGAATGGTGAGATGGTAACGTCAGTGGGATGGGAATGGGAAGATGGTAACTGTCAGTGGGGATGGGAATGGTGAAGATGGTAACGGTCAGGGGGAAGGGAATGGTTTATAACGGTCCAGTGGGGATGGAATGGTTTATAACGGTCAGTGGGATGGGAATGGTTTCTAACGGTCAGTGGGGACAGGAATGGTTTATAACGGTCAGTGGGGATGGGAATGGTTTATAACGGTCAGTGGGGATGGGAATGGTTTATAACGGTCAGTGGGGATGGGAATGTGAAGATGGTAACGGTCAGTGGGGATGGAATGGTTTATGACGGTCAGTGGGGATGGGAAGGGTTTTTATAACGGTCAGTGGGGATGGGAATGGTTTATAACGGTCAGTGGGGATGGGAATGGTGAAGATGGTAACGTCAGTGGGGATGGAATGGTTTTATAACGGTCAGGGGGGACAGGAATGGTTTATAACGGTCAGTGGGGATGGAATGGTTATAAACGGTCATGGGGATGGGAATGGCTTATAACGTCAGTGGGCATGGGACTGGTTTATAACGGTCAGTGGGGATGGGAATGGTGAAGATGGTAACGGTCAGTGGGGATGGGAATGGTTTATAACGTCAGTGGGATGGGAATGGTGAAGATGGTAACGGTCAGTGGGATGGGAATGGTGAAGATGGTAACGGTCAGTGGGGATGGGAATGGTGAAGATGGTAACGGTCAGTGGGGATGGGAATGGTTTATAACGGTCAGTGGGGATGGAATGGTGAAGATGGTAACGGTCAGTGGGGATGGGAATGGTTTATAACGGTCAGTGGGGATGGGAATGGTGAAGATGGTAACGGTCAGTGGGGATGGGAATGGTTTATAAACGGTCAGTGGGGATGGGAATGGTGAAGATGGTAACGGTCAGTGGGGATGGGAATGGTGAAGATGGTAACGGTCAGTGGGGATGGGAATGGTGAATATGGTAACGGTCAGTGGGGATGGGAATGGTTTATAACGGTCAGTGGGGATGGGAATGGTTTATAACGGTCAGTGGGGATGGAATGGTTTATAACGGTCCAGTGGGGACAGGAATGGTTTATAACGGTCAGTGGGGATGGGAATAGTTTATAACGGTCAGTGGGATGGGAAATAGTTTATAACGGTCAGTGGGGATGGGAATGGTTAATAACGGTCAATGGGGATGGGAATGGTGAAAATGGTAACGGTCAGTGGGGATGGGAATGGTGAAGATGGTAACGGTCAGTGCGCATGGGAATGGTTTATAACGGTCAGTGGGGATGGGAAATGGTTTATAACGGTCAGTGGGATGGCAATGGTTTATAACGGTCGTGGGGATGGGAATGGTGAAGATGGTAACGGTCAGTGGGGATGGGAATGGTGAAGATGGTAACGGTCAGTGGGGATGGAATGTTATAACGGTCAGTGGGGATGGGAATGGTTTATAACGGTCAGTGGGGATGGGAATGGTGAAGATGGTAACGGCCCAGTGGGGATGGAATGGTGAAGATGGTAACGGTCAGTGGGGATGGGAATGGTTTATAACGGTCAGTGGGGATGGGAATGGTTATAACGGTCAGTGGGGATGGGAATGGTGAAGATGGTAACGGTCAGTGGGGATGGGAATGGTGAAGATGGTAACGGTCAGTGGGATGGGAATGGTGAAGATGGTAACGGTCAGTGGGGATGGGAATGGTGAAGATGGTAACGGTCAGTGGGGATGGGAATGGTTTATAACGGTCAGTGGGGATGGGAATGGTTTATAACGGTCAGTGGGAATGGGAATGGTTTATAACGGTCAGTGGGGATGGGAATGGTTTATAACGGTCCATGGGATGGGAATGGTTTATAACGGTCAGTGGGGATGGAATGGTTTATAACGGTCAGTGGGATGGAATGGTTTATAAACGGTCAGTGGGGAGGGGAATGGTGAAGATGGGGGCTACGGAGTTTCATTCTGGTTTTGGAGTACAGGGCAGAAGTTTCTCTTCTGTTTCCTTTCACAATATACCCCAAAGTTGACCAGGCCCGAGAGATACAGACCACCTGCAGTGGTTGTCCAGGTGCTGGCCAGCTGCCTCGGCGCCCTCCGGAGCTTCGGACCTGACGAGGCTGTGCTGCTGCCACGAACAGCTGAGCGACCCCGGGGCCCATGAAGATGTGGACGGCACCCTGGGCGACCTGAAGACCTGGTGGGACCTGGCCCTGCCCCCCAGGTAGGAACCGTTCTTTCCTGATGACGACTCTTACCTGGAAGTGGTGGGAAGGTAGGCGCGCGCGCGCGCGCGTGCGCGTGTGTGTGTGTGCGTGCGTGCGTGCGTGCGTGCGTGCGTGCAGTGGTGGGGTGTGGTGCTAAAACGTGTTGCGCGATGGTGGTGGTGATGACGATGGTGGTGGTGGTGATTGTTGTGGTGGTGGTCATGGTCATGACGATGATGATGGTGGTGGTGGTGGTGGTGGTGGTGGTGATTGTTGTGTGGTGGTCATGGTCATGACGATGATGATGGTGGTGTGGTGGTGGTGGTGGTGATTGTTGTGGTGGTGGTCATGGTCATGACGATGATGATGGTGGTGGTGGTGGTGGTGGTGATTGTTGTGGTGGTGGTCATGACATGAGATGGTGTGTGGTGTGGTGGGTGTGTGGTGGTGGTCGATTGGTGATGTGGTGGTGGGGTTATGGTCATGATGAGATGGTGGGTGGTGATGAGCGCGGTGGTGGTCATAGTGATGGTGATGATGGTGACGGAAATGGTATCATTATCATTATCATCATGAACACTCATATAGCGCGTATCCTCGGCTACAGACAAGCTCTAAGCGCTCTACAATCCACACTCGTTTACACAACGGGCTGCCTACCTGGGTAGTGCCGACTGAAGAGCTCCCAGCTGGCGCTTCATTCAGTCGTTCCCCGTGTCATCCAGTCAAGATCGTTCAATATTGTTCATTCAATTTCCTCATTTCCTTCTTTTCACGTAGGGTGCATGCTATGTGTAACGTATCATCCATACCAACGGCCAAACTGGCTTCTCTTCCGAAAGTTGGGATGGGATTTTGCGCGTGTGCAAGATGTTATGCGTGCGTTCACACACAGAACCTCGGTTTATAAGCCTCATTCGAAGGACTATGGGAAAAGGAGTCGAACCAATGTTAACTCCGTGGAAAAATCCCCCTGTACCAAAACGGCCTGGCGGAGATTCGAACCCGCAACCTCGGGATCACCAAGATTACGAGTCCGGCGCTCTACCACTCCGCTATTCTGGCCGCGATTGTGTGGTGGTGATGATGGATGTGTGGTGGTGGTTATGGTGATGGTGATTATGGTGAAGGTGGTGGTGACGGTGGTGGTTGCGATGGTGGTGGTCATGGTGGTGGTGGTGGTGATGATGATGTGGTGAAGGTGGTGGTGACAGTGCTGGTGGTGGTCATGGTGGGCATGATGGTGGTGGTGGTGGTGATGTTGATGGTGAAGGTGGTGGCTGTGGTGGTGGAGTTGGTTTGGGTGACGGCCGCCATGGTATTGGTGGTGGTGGTGGTGTACCTTTTTTTAACCATTGTTTTGGCTACATAACCGAGTTTTAGGTCAAGGGCTACGTTAACATGACATGCTACTCGTTGTTGACAGTCTACTTAAAATTTTGCCAACAACACATCTACTTTACGGTGATATGCTACCCGATGTTGACAGTCCACTTTAAATGTTGCCAACAATGATGACACGGTACCCGATGTGGACTAACTTACTTTAACATCCAGCACCACGGTTCGTTAAATCCATTTGGAATTTCTGTAACCACAGAGCGTTATGTATGAAACCACTTATAAAATCAGTTTGATGTAACTTGTCTGTCCCCTGTGCTTTTCCAAAGAAACCTGATTTCCTTTCAGAGACTCTTTTTACACACTGTTTGTCAATCGTCTCAGCATCGTCGGTGTATGACAGTGAGCAGCATGATTGGATGGGAAACACAGTTTGAGGGAATGGTCATCAATGACAGTTTGAGGAATGGTCATCAATGACAGTTTTGAGGGAATGGTCAAACAATGACACGTTTGAGGGAATGGTCATCAATGACAGTTTGAGGGAATGGTCATCAATGACAGTTTGAGGGAATGGTCATCAATGACAGTTTGAGGGAAATGGTCATCAATGACAGGCTAAAACTACAGGAATGATGGCCTGGACAGAGTTATAGATGATGATGTGTCTTAAAGATGGTGGCAAGCCGTTTCAAATGTTAGCTGCTCAAAAGTGTATGTTTGCTCATAAATATGCGGTGGCAAAACCACTTAACGTTCCTTCTGAATTGACTTTTAAAAGCATTTGATTATAATCTATGAAATGATATTGTATTTCAGTAAATATTAGCAACACGTTCATGTGGGGGGTCTGCCCAACAGTCTTTCAAAAATCAGTGTTTATTCTTCGGTAACTTTCAAAGCCGATTTTTCAAATGCATTTTGGTCCAGTTACATTAATTGGAACAACAAATGACTCACGAGTTATATTTTTCCTTTGTACCCCTCTCGCCAGATCTTGGCTAAGATTTCTTACAACATGAAAGTATCCAGGCGAATGTGTCACGAGTGGTGTGGTGTGTGTTGTGTGTGTGTGTGTGTGTGTGTGTGGTGTGTGTGTGCGTGTGTGTGTGTTTCGTGCGTGTGTGCGTCCTGGTCTCTTCTCTCTCTGTGTGTGTGTGTGGTGTGTGTGTGTGTGTGTGTGTGTTTTGTGTGTGGGGTGTTGTGGTGTGTGTGGTGGTGCGCGTGCGTGCGTGGCGTTCCCGTCCTCTCTGCCCTGTGTGCTGTGTGTTAGTGAGTGTGGTCTTTTATACCGTACACGTACGGCGCGCGCTGCGCCGCATGTGCTTTTTTCCCACGAGGAGACAAAGGTATTATCACAACCCCTGCGAACAAAGAACATGTAATGACCGGACAAAAGAAAGAAAAAGACCCCACAAAAGAAAGAACCCGACTGTCTGTTGTTGGCACAACTCAAAGTCAGCCAGTGAAAGCAAGCATTCTCTTTATCAAAGGTAGAAACGTTCGTCATGTTTCTCATGCAGACAGACAACAAGAACAGCATGTGCAGACCAAACTCAGCCTGGCTTCCAGTCAATCCCCCTCACCAACAAGAGTTACTTCCCTTCTGTCTATGGGCACCCCTTCCTCATCCAACCACCTCCCCACTGTCTTGCCCGATTCATCCTCAATCAAGGTCCACCGCTGCTTTGACCTCAAAACAAGGTCTCCGAGTTGCTTGGCATAAAAAATTATTCAGTGTGCAAACCCCATGGTCATAGTTTTTTGTGTTTTTTTAATCAAGTATCTTTGGACATTTCCATTGTCAAAATATACATTCAGAAATCATCGAGTGCGTGAAAGTACGTTTTCATGCTGCCCACTTTTGCATACGGGTCATAACAGAATATCACAGACACATACAAACCCCATTAGAAATCCTCTCTCTCTCCGCCAACCTTCCCCCCAGACCCAACGCCACGACAATGTCCTTTTGCCAGATCGCAAACATCGCGACTAAATTTGGCACTCCATGTGCCCTAACCTCAACTGGGTTAATCAAGAATTTAAAAAACAGCACACCACTACGTGGGTATCGGGTATGAAAATTTTTAAAGATCACGAAGCAAGAATAAAAGGAATGAAAAACTGTTATTTACATCCGATGTCACGCTCTTCATCCGCGCCCCCGTCACGCCCCGCCCTGCATCCATGACCCTCTGTCCCAACACTCCACCTGTGTCACGCCCTTCAACCACAACCCGTACCTATGGCATACCTGCATCCACGTCTCCCCACACATCGTACTGTTCAATTGCTCTTTTCACACACACACCCTCCCACGTACATCCATCCCAAAACACGCCCTGCGTCCACTCCTTTTCCGCCCCACCCCACCCCACCCCTCCCCGCGTTTAGCCATCCATGTCAGGGCCCAGCTTGCAACCTCCTCCTCCCCTTTAACGGCAACCCATGCGCATCAATGCCCCTACCTCCTCCCGCATATAATTTCTCATACCCCAGTATGCCCCCCAGGGTTCACGCCCTCATTCCGCATCCAGTCAACCCCAATACGCCCACCACGTCACACGCCCTTCATTCCGCCATCCATCAACCCCAATACGCCCACCACGTCACGACGCCCCTTCAATCGCATCCAGTTCAACCCCAATAAACGCCCACCACGTCACGCCCTTCATCCGCATCCAGTCAACCCCAATACGTCCACCACGTCACGCCCCTTCATCCGCACCCATCAACCCCTAAAAACGCCCACCACGTCACCCCCTTCATCCGCATCCAGTCAACCCCAATACGCCCACCATGTCACTCCTTCATCCGCACTCCCTCTGCCCAGAAGACAAGCCACGTAAAGACCTTCGGCGCTCGCTCTTCCCCGAAACGCCATCCTCAATGCCTTCACCCCGCCACCCCTGCCCCAATAATCCCCCACCCCAACCTTCCCCTCGCCACCTCTGCCCAAATGACCACTAGGTCACGCCCTCAACCGCCCCTCCCCCCCCCCCCCCCCCCCCCCTTCCACATCGACCCACACACGTCACGCCCTCACCACCCCCCCTGCCCCAATAACGCCCATCCACGTCATGCCCTTCACCCCGACCCAGTACCCATAGCAACCCTGGATCCATGTCTCACGTACCTCTACACGTCATACCTTTCACCTGTCTTTTGCTCCTCTCCATCTCCTCCGATGTACACCATCCATGTCATGTCTTGCGTCCCTGCCTTTTTTCATCCCCCCCCCCCCCCCCCCCCATCCCTCGCGCCGTTTGGGTCTGCTTACCCCGCTCCCCCCTACCCATTTCACCCATCCATGTGCATCATCCCCCCCCCCTCCATCCCCCATCCCATCCATTTCTCATGCTGCATCTGCTCACCCCCTCCGGTTCTCACACCCACGTCACGCACGCCCTGCGTCCATGCCCCCTCTTTCCCAATACACCCACCACGTCACGCCCTTCATCTGCGCCTCCCCTCTTCCCAATACACCCACCACGTCACGCCCTTCATCTGCGCCCTCTTCTCCAATACACTAACCACGTCACGCCCTTCATCTGCGCCCTCTTCTCCAATACACCCACCACGTCACGCCCTTCATCTGCGCGCCCTCCTTTCCCAATACACCCACCACGTCCACGCCCTCCATCTGTGCCCCCTCTTCTCCAATACACCCACCACGTCACGGCCCTCCATCTGCGCCCCCTCTGGCCCAATACACCCACCACGTCCCCGCCCTCCAAACTGCCGGAATCACCATTTATGTCATACCTTTCATCCGCCTCCCCTCCCCCCACCCCACCCCCACCCCGTCCGAATCTACCCACCAACGTCACGCCTTCTCTTTCCCCAATTTGGCCCATCATATTACGTCCTTTAGCGCGCCCCTCTGCCTAAACGCCCTCCTTGTCACGCCCTCATCCGCGCCCCATTTTGCAACAATACACCCTCCTTGTCACGCCCTCATCCGCGCCCCATTTTTGCACAATACGCCCTCCTTGTCATGCCCTTCATCCGCGCCCCATTTTGCACAAATACGCCCTCCTTGTCACGCCCTTCATCCGCGCCCCATTTTGCCCAATACACTCCCTTGTCACGCCCTTCAACCGCGCCCCATTTCGCCCAATACGGGCCCCCCTTGTCACGCCCTTTATGCGCCCCCATTCGCCCATACGCCCTCCTTGTCCCCCCCTCATCCGCGCCCCATTTTGCCCAATACGCCCTCCTTGTCACGCCCTTCATCCGCGCCCCATTTTGCCCAATACGCCCTCCTTTTCATTCCCTTCAGCCACTCCCCATCTGCTCCAATGTGTTCACCCACGTCACGCCCTTCATCCAATACTCCACCCACGTCACGCCCTTCATCCAATACGTCCACCCACGTCACGCCCTTCATTCAATACGTCCACCCACGTCATGCCCTTCATTCAATACGTCCACCCACGTCACGCCCTTCATCCAATACGTCCACCCACTCACGCCCTTCATCCAATACGTCCACCCACGTCACGCCCTTCATTCAATACGTCCACCCATACGTCCACCCACGTCACGCCCTTCATTCAATACGTCCACCCACGTCACGCCCTTCATTCAATACGTCCACCCACGTCACGCCCTTCACCCAATACGTCCACCCACGTCACGCCCTTCATCCAATACGTCCATCCACGTCACGGCCCTTCATTCAATACGTCCACCCACGTCACGCCCTTCATTCAATACGTCCACCCACGTCACGCCCTTCACCCAATACGTCCACCCACTCACGCCCTTCATCCAATACGTCCATCCATGTCACGCCCTTCATTCAATACGTCCACCCACGTCACGCCCTTCATTCAATACGTCCACCCACGTCACGCCCTTCAACGACCCCCCTCACCCCATCCATGTCACAACCGGCATCCACGACCCCCTCACCCCCATCCATGTCACCCCCTGCATCCACGACCCCCTCACCCCCATCCATGTCACAACCTGCATCCACGACCCCCTCACACCCCATCCATGTCACAACCTGCATCCACGACCCCCTCACCCCCATCCATGTCACAACCTGCATCCACGACCCCCTCACACCCCATCCATGTCACAACCCCCATCCACGACCCCCTCACCCCATCCATGTCACGACCTGCATCCACGACCCCCTCGCCCCATCCATGTCACAACCTACACCCACGACCCCCTCACCCCATCCATGTCACGACCTGCATCCACGACCCCCTCACCCCCATCCATGTCACAACATGCATCCACGACCCCCTCACCCCCATCCATGTCACAAACCTGCATCACGACCCCCTCACCCCCATCCATGTCACAACCCCCATCCACGACCCCCCTTACCCCCCATCCATGTCACGACCTGCATCCACGACCCCCCTCACCCCCCATCCATGTCACAACCCCCATCCACGACCCCCTCACCCTCATACATGTCGCCCCCTGCATCCACGACCCCCTCACCCCCCCATCCATGTCACAACCTGCACCCACGATCCCCTTACCCCATCCATGTCACAACCTGCACCCACGACCCCCTCACCCCCATCCATGTCACAACCTGCACCCACGATCCCCTTACCCCATCCATGTCACAACCTGCACCCACGACCCCCTCACCACCCATCCATGTCACAACCTGCACCCACGCTACTGCTGTACACATGGTATTCCCTGTATACCCCCTCATCCCCATCCATGTCACAACCTGTATACACGACCCCTCACCCCATCCATGTCACAACCTGCACCCACACTACTGCTGTAACCCATGGTATTCCCTGCACCCACGCTCCCCTCCTCCCCAGTGTTCCCACTGATGTGGATCCACGCTCCTCCCCCCCCCCCCCCCCCTCCCCCACCCCTGAACACCGCCTTCCTACTTACACCCATCCATTTCAAGGCGCTGCATCCATTCCCTTCTTCCTCCAGTCATATCACGCCCTGCAAACCCCCGCCCATCCTCCTCGCGCATTCATGTCAAACCCTGCATCTGCGCCCCCTCTGCCCCAACCACGTCCACCTATGTAACACCTTGCATCTGCCCCCCTCTACTCCGATGAAACACCCACCCGTTACGCCCTGAAATCTTACCTCCGTTCCCCCACTCGTGTCACGCCCTGAAATCCGCGCTTCCTACATCTTAACTCGTGTCACGCCCTGAAATCCGCGCTTCCTACATCTTAACTCGTGTCACGCCCTGAAATCCACGCCCCCATACCTCAACCCATGTCACGGCCGTGAAATCCGCGCCCCCTATACCTTAACTCATGTCACACCCTGAAATCCGCGCCCCCTATACCTTACCCCATTTCACGCCCTGAAATCCGCGCCCCTATACCTTAACTCATGTCACGCCCTGAAATCCGCGCCCCATATACTTTATCCCATGTCACAACGCCCTTAATTCCGCGCCCCCTATATCTAACTCATGTCACGCCCTGTAATCCGCGCCCCATATACTTTAACCCATGTCACGCCCTGTAATCCACGCCCCCTATATCTTAACTCATAGTCACGCCCCTGTAATCCGCGCCCCCTATACCTCAACCCATGTCACGCCCTGAAAATCGCGCCCCCCTATACCTCAACCCCTGTCACGACCCTGAAATCCGCGTCCCCTATATCTTAACCCATGTCACGCCCCCGAAATCCGCGCCCCCTATACCTCAACCCATGTCACGCCCTGAAATCCGCGCCCCCTTTACCTCAACCCATGTCACGCCCTGAAATCCGCCCCCCCTTTACCTCAACCAATGTCACGCCCCGAAATCCGCGCCCTCTTTAACCTCAACCCATGTCACGCCCTGTAAATCCCCCCCCCCCCCCCCCCCCCCTACCTCAACCCCTGTCGGACCCTGAAATCCGCGCCCCCCTTACCTCAACCCATGTCACGCCCTGAAATCCCGCCCCCCCAATTTCCTCAACCAATGTCACGCCCTGAAATCCGCGCCCCCTCTTTACTCAACCATGTCACGCCCTGTAATCCGCCCCCCTCCCCCCCCCATACCCCAACCCCTTGACCCCTGAATATCCGCGCCCCCTTACTCAACCCATGTCACGCCTGAAATCCGCGCCCCCAATACCTTTTTAACCCATGTCACGCCTGAAATCCGCGCCCCCTTATACTTCAACCCATGTCACGCCCTGAAATCCGCGCCCCCTATACCCTTAACCCATGTCACGCTCTGAAATCCGCGCCCCCTACCTTAACCATGTCCCCGCCTTGAAATCCGCGCCCCCACCCATACTCATGTCCGCCCTGAAATCCGCGCCCCCTTACACTAACTCATGTCACGCCCTGAAATCCGCTCCCCCACACTTTTACATGTCACGCCCTGAAATCCGCGCCCCCTATCCTTAACCATGTCACCCCCGAAATCCGCGCCCCCTACACTTAACCCATGTCACGCCCTGAAACCGCACCCCCTAACTTAACTTATGTCACGCCCTGAAATCCGCGCCCCCTACACCTTAACTCATGTCACGCCCTGAAATCCGCACCCCTACACCTTAACTCATGTCACGCCCTGAAATCCGCACCCCCTACACCTTAACTCAGTCACGCCCTGAAATCCACGCCCCCTACACCTTAACTCATGTCACGCCCTGAAATCCGCATCCCCCTACACCTTAACTCATGTCACGCCCTGAAATCCACGCCCCTACACCTTAACTTATGTCACGCCCTGAAATCCGCACCCCCCACATCTTAACTCATGTCACGCCCTGAAATCCGCACCCCCTACACCTTAACTCATGTCCCCGCCCTGAAATCCGCACCCCCTACACCTTAACTCATGTCACGCCCTCAAATCCACGCCCCCTACACCTTAATTCATGTCACGCCCTGAAATCCGCGCCTCCTACACCTTAACTCATGTCACGCCCTGAAATCCACGACCCCTACACCTTAATTCATGTCACGCCCTGAAATCCACGCCCCCTACACCTTAACTCATGTCACGCCCTGAAATCCACGCCCCCTACACCTTAACTCATGTCACGCCCTGAAATCCACGCCCCCAAACACCTTAACTCATGTCACGCCCTGAAATCCACGCCCCCTACACCTTAACTCATGTCACGCCCTGAAATCCACGCCCCCTACACCTTACTCATGTCACGCCCTGAAATCCGCGCCCCCTAAAACGTTAACTCATGTCACGCCCTGAAATCCGCGCCCCCTACACCTTAACTCATGTCATGCCCTGAAATCCGCGCCCCCTATACGTTAACCCATGTCACGCCCTGAAATCCGCACCACGTACACCTTAACTCATGTCACGCCCTGAAATCCGCACCACGTTCACCTTAACTCATGTCACGCCCTAAAATCCGCACCACGTTCACCTTAACTCATGTCACGCCCTGAAATCCGCACCACGTTCACCTTAACTCATGTCGGGCCTTCAAACCTGTGCACCCTGTGCGCTCACCCTATCACGCCCTCAAAACCCTTCCTCCACCTAATCATGCTTTAAAATTCGCACACACACACACACACACACACACCTGTCCTTTACCCCACTTGGGTCAGGCGCGGAAATGCACACACCCCATATTCCCACGCATGTCACACCCCGAACCGAATTCTACGCATCCCGCCCGTCCCCCCCCCCCCCCCCCCCTCCCCCAACCTTTGTCATGATCTGAAATCTGCGTCCCATACCACCACCCATGTCTAGAATCTGCTCTCCTTGTACTCCCATCCGTGCAACACCCTGCATTTGCACCCTCTGTACCCCAACCCACGTTCTACCTTAACACCCCCCCCCCCCCCCCCCCCCACTCCACCCCATATCAAGCCCTGAAATCCACGCTCCCTGGACCCCCAGGTATGTCCCCGCCCTGCATCTGCACCTCCTCCCCGTCACCCAACCCCTATGTCACGCCCAGCAACCGCCACCGCCGTACCCCCCCCCCCCCCCCCCCCCCCCCCCCCCCCATGTAATACGCCGTCTCCTCGTCCTTTATACCCGCAGCCATGCTGTACGCTGCATCCTCGACCCCGTACCCATGGCATACCCTGATTTCGCGTCCCGCGTAACTCCCCACACGTCACACCCTGTGTTGCCTTCTCCCCACCCCACCCCACCCCACCCCACGCCACCCCCTCCCTTCCACCACGTAGGCCTATCCTTGTCACGACCAGCATCTGCTTTCCATCTACCCCCACCCATGTCACGCCCTGCATCTGTGTCTCACCGTACGTCCGCCGACTGAAGGGATGAATGACTGAATGACCGATTAACCGACTTAACGAATGAATGACTGAAAAACCGACTGATTGTAGAGATAACAGGATGACAAACTGACTGGACGAATTGATAGCTGAAAGACCCACTCACCGACTGAACGAATGAATGACTGAACGACCGACTGGACGAATGAATGTCTGAACGACCGATTAACCGACTGAACGAATGAATGACTGAACGACCGACTGGACGAATGAATGTCTGAACGACCGATTGAACGAATGAATGTCTGAACGACCGATTGACCGACTGAACGAAACAATGGAGGAACGACCGACTGACCGACTGAACGAAAGAATGACGGAACGACCGATTGACCGACTGAACGAAAGAATGTCTGAACGACCGATGAACGAATGAATTCTGAACGACCGATTGACCGACTGAACGAAACAATGGAGGAACGACCGATTGACCGACTGAACGAAACAATGGAGGAACGACCGACTGACCGACTGAACGAAAGAATGACGGAACGACCGATTGACCGACTGAACGAAAGAATGTCTGAACGACCGATTGAACGAATGAATGTCTGAACACCGATTGACCGACTGAACGAAATAATGGAGGAACGACCGACTGACCGACTGAACGAAAGAATGACGGAACGACCGATTGACCGACTGAACGAAAGAATGACTAAATGACTGATTGACCGACTGAACAAAAGAATGTCTGAATGACCGATTGACCGACTGACGAAACATGAGGAACGACCGATGATCGACGAACGAAAGAATGACGGAACGACCGATTGACCGACTGAACGAAAGAATGACTAAATGACTGATGACCGACGAACAAAAGAATGTCTGAATGACCGATTGACCGACTGAAGAAACAATGAGGAACGACCGATGATCGACTGAACGAAAGAATGACCGATTGACCGACTGAACGAAAGAATGACCGATTGACCGACTGAACAAAAGAATGACGAACAACCGATTGACCGACTGAACGAAAGAATGACTGAACGACCGACTGAACGAAAGAATGTCTGAACGACCGATTGACCGACTGAACGAACGAATGACGGAACGACCGATTGACCGACTGAACGAACGAATGACGGAACGACCGATTGACCGACTGAACGAACGAATGACGGAACGACCAATTGACCGACTGAACAAAAGAATGTCTGAACGACCGATTGACCGACTGAACGAAAGAATGACGGAACGACCAATTGACCGACTGAACGAAAGAATGACGGAACGGCCGATTGACCGACTGAACGAATGACGGAACGACCGATTGACCGACTGAACAAAAGAATGACGGAACGACCGATTGACCGACTGAACGAACGAATGACGGAACGACCGATTGACCGACTGAACAAACGAATGACGGACGATTGAAAGAATGAATGACTTAACGACCGATTGACCGACTGAACGAAAGAATGACTTAACGACCGATTGACCGACTGAACGAAAGAATGACGGAACGACCGATTGACCGACTGAACGAAAGAATGACGGAACGACCGATTGACCGACTGAACGAAAGAATGACGGAACGAGCGACCGAACGAAATGCACAAAAATCAAAACAAAGAACGAATGAACAAACGATTCCACGGGGAAAAAAGGAATGAAGGAAGAAAGAAAAACAAACGAAAAAAGTCACAAATACGGTACCAAAGAAGGTAAAGAACATAAACGATTGTAAAACAAACCCGTCTAAAAAAATAATTAATTAAAAAAAAATATAAAAAAAACAAAGCGGGGAATGGGGGGGGGGGGGGGGGAGAGAAACGAAAAAACACCCAGACCTGCAACTCTGTCGTCTTTTTTTTTTTCCAAAATGTGCCATTTTCAATAAACACAGTTTTTTCTTATTGAATATAAAACCCCTCTCCTCTACTCTTCCCTTCTCAAAACACCACAACCACCCCACCCCAACACACCCACAACCACCCCACACAAAACCCACTCACCATCAATCACCACAACACACAACACACAAAAAACACAACACCACCCCAGAAACGCACGCACGCACGCACGCACACGCACCCCACCCGCACACGCGAAAAAAAACCCGGGTTTAACTTTTTGTTTTAAAGATAGAAAAAAGTCTTATTTCTTTTGGATTTGAATGTTTTAGTTGTATCAAAGGTGGGATGCAAGGCAGCGCTCATTCTGATTTTTTAAAAAACGAGGTGTGTGTGTGGTGTGTTTGTGTGTGTGTGTGTGTGTTTGTGTGTTGTGTGTGTGTGTTTTCGTATGTGGTCCCAAGGTTTTGGGCGGTATTCCCTTTCCTCCGCGCCCCGTGTAACAAAAAAAAAGGTCAATAAAAAACGTGAGGAATCGTATTAAATTTTTGATTGAAAAATGCTTTTCAAAATTTAAATTGTTAATAAATTTTTAAAGTTTAACTTAAAAGAGAGAGAGGGGAGAGGAGAGAAAAGGAGAAAAGAGGAGAGAGAGAGAGAGAGAGGAAAATGGGAAAAGTTTCAAATTTTTTTGGAAAAATATTCGCTAAACTTGCCCGGTTTTGTCCCGCCCCCCCCCCTTTGGAGGTTTTCCCTGACGGGAAATGGGGTTAGGGGGAGTAAAGGGGGAGTGACTGACCCCACCCCCCGAAAGAGCCCAAGGGAAAAAGGATTCAAATACAACACCCTTTTTATTCACCCCCAAACAAAAAGTCATTAAATAATTTTTTCCAACGCAAAAAAAGAAACCAATTTCAAAATAAACCCCCTTTAAACCCCAACACAACTTTGCAAAATTTTAAAAAATAAACATTCCCATACGACGTACACAATCACAATTACGCATTCCGCAATTTAAACATATACACAATTTTTAAAAAAACTTTTAAGCACCCCCTCCCTTCCCACAACCCTGGAGTGCCCCACCCCCCTGCCCCCCGTAAAAGTCTACGGGGAACCCCCCTTTTGTCGCACAAGGTGCTCCAAACCCGGGTTGGTTGTTGAAGGGGTCCCCCAAAAAGGACACCCCCCGACACGCAAGCAGGAGTGAAGAGCGCGCCCCGGAGAGGGGGGGGGGGGGGGGAAAAAACTGGCGTTGTTACTGGAGGCCGGGGACGGGGATCAGGGTCGGCCAGTAAAGGGCCGGGGGGTTTTTTTTCCACCCGCGGCCCCAAGCCAGGCGGGGGCCTAAACCAGCACGTGGAAACCATCCAGTCGGGCCCTCAGAGGCGTGGCCCCCCCCTCACTTTGGCCCCCTTTCCGTCCCGGCGGTTCCCCAGAGCGGGGCCCTCAACCAGCACGTGGCCCCCACCCAGTCCGGGTCCCAGCCGGCGGGGCCCCTAAACCACCAGTGGCACCCACCACCAGACTCCCGGTGAACCCCCCCGGGGGGGGGGGGGGGGGGGGGAAAAAACTAGTTTGGTAGGAGAGAGGGAAAGGGGGGGAAGGGAAGAAGGAAGAAAAAGGGAAGGGTACGGGAACCCCCGCCCTTTCATTACGTCTAAACCCTGCTGCAAAATTCTTAACAGCCCCCCGCATGAGGGGGCCGGGGGGAAGTCTAAAAAAGAAACCAAAAACCCCCGTAAACCACAGCCCTGAGCAAAACAGTAAACCGATAAAAATCGTTAAAGCCTTTCTCAATGAAAGGTAAGGGACGAAATTAAATCAAAAAAGGTTATAAAAAAAAAATTGAATTATTTAAACCCTTCTCTCCCCTCACGTTTAAAAATTTCCTTTTTTGGGGAAAAAAACCCAAACAGGGGGGACCATCGCTTAATAACGCCCCCAATTTGCAAAAAAAAAATTTAAAAAGGCCCAAAATTGTCACATTTTATCCCCACATTTCAAAAAACACAAATCTCCAACCCGAATCCAAAAACCCCAAATCATGCGTACGCCATCGCAAAACATAAAATTTTCCTTGCACCCCAAAAACGGACGGTGGCCGAAAAATTAAGGGGTCGGGAATGTTGACAGGGGCGGACACGCGGGGAACCAAGCAATTTCCCAAACCCTGAATCACCGGGTTCTCTCCCATCCCTACCGACCCCGCATCACCGGGTCCCTAAACGGGGGGAGAAAGAATTTGGATAAAATTTTTAGAAGGGCCGGGTTTTAAAGTTTTAAATTTAAAACCAGAAAAAAAGGTCTCAAACAATATTTCTTTTCCCAATTTTTTGAAAACAAAAAAAAATTGCGCAAAAGAAAAGAAAAAAGCCGGGTAACAACAAAAAACCCCAAAACAAACAAACCCGAAACTGATGCTTACCCGTACCCCTGGGGGAAACCCGAAAGGGGGTCAAAGCCTCTCTCCCTCTGGCCAGCGAGAGGACCCGAAGCGGGAGAGCAGAAAGAAGAAATGATGTCCCCCTCCTACAGGCCGGCGTAGGAATTGAAGTAACCCCACTGTACCCCCGGGTGATACGGAAAACCCAAAAACCGGAGCAGGGCCCAGAGACCTCTTCCGCCCCGAGTGAAGAGAAACCTTTCCCCCAGCGAAGGCGGCCAAATGCCGTGCTCACAGATTTAGCTTTCTTCAAAAAAAGAAAAGAAGCACGTGCGACAGGTAAAAAGAAGGGTCGAAAAGGGCCCCTAGAAGCAAGTTGGGAGAAAAAGGGACCAGCCACCCATGAACCTGCAAAGGGTGAAAAAGCACGGGGAGAGGAATTGAGAGAGGAGAGAAAAGGGAAACCGAAATTTTTCTTAACTCAAACCCAAAGGGGCAACCGCACCCCAAGCCCCACAAAGGGGGGTACCCGAAACAGCCAAAGACAATAAAAATTTAAAAGAAATTTTCCCCACCGCTGGGTCAAAGTCGTTTAAACCCCGTGACAAAATCGGACCCAAACCCCTTTTAAAAGCATCTGTTTTCTCTGAAAACACTTTCTCCCTTTTAAAAATTGAAGAAAAGGCAAATTTTACAAAATGGGACCGAAACCCCAAAACCCCGTGCTCGAAGGTAAGAATCCCAAAACAAAATTCTACGATAGAAACCCCCGAGAAAAAACATTAAACTACAAATTTTTTCAAAAAAACTAAGCGAACCTTCCCAAACCTTGGGAAAGAAAAAAAACCGAAAACCCCTGGTGATTTTCTTTCCCTTTTAAAATTACTGGGAATTTAAAACTGGCACTACACCCAAAACAGAAAACCCCCAAAGGGGGTATTTAACCCGGGTTTTTGGGGGAAATTTTTCCCCTGACCGATTTTCCAATCGCTACTACGGAGGCTCGGTAAGGGTGTCAGCACCGTATTACAGGAAAATTGATTTGAAGGGGGAAAATGAAAAAGCATTATCTGGAGTTTCCAATTTCCAAAACCCTGAGTTGAGAAAGATGGCCGGATCCGGTTCCCAAAACGGAAGGGTGATGATCGCTTTTCCCGTACAAAAATTCCGGGGCCCTACTTCTTCTTTTGGGCCCCCCCATGGCGTGTTTAAAACTGTGAGAGATTCAGAAAAGTAGGGGCATCGTAAATCCTAAGCGGGAAAAGCCCCGGGTTATCGATCGCAGATTCTACCACTACCGAAAATGTGCGGTGGGCCCCGATAAAATGGTGGATTAAAGGGTTTTTTCCAGGTCCCAAACCGGGCCCGCTGAAAAGGTTCCCCAACCCCCTTTGGGATGGGCCCCCGGGGAAAAACGGGCCTCCGCCCCTTAGGGTTGTCCCTTGGCAGGTACGAAAAAAAGGGGAGTTCTGCCTTTAAAATTTTAGCAACCCCCGGCCCCAAAAAAAGTTTGTTTTTCTCGCTCGAGAGTCCGCTTGGAGCCCATATGACCTTCCAGGGGGAATCGGGGCCTGCCGGAGAACAGACTCTTCAAATTTGGGGAACAACGAGGGTTCTTGGCCACACGTTGCCTGGGGTGAAAACCCTAAAAAAAGGAAACCCCCCTGGGGCTTGAAAACTACCTTGGCGTGTCGGGGGAGGGCGAAACACCCAACCAAAAAGTTTGAGGGGTTGGGAAATTTAAGCCCTGGCCTAAAAAAAGGAAAAAGAAGGGAGGTTTGGCCCCTTGCCAAAAAAACCTCGTCAGGGGATTTTGGGTTTAAGAAGGGAGCAATTCCCGTTTCTGCTTCCCTTTGGGTTTGGGCTTTTGGTGATCCCCCACCCCCCTTTAAAGGGGGAAAAACCCTTTGACACGGGCCCGACTGCGTCCGTCTGCGAAGGTTTATAGAAATTTCCCCATGATAAGGGAATTTCAGAGGCGCTCCACCGCGATGGCCCCCACTTTGCCACAGAAGTAGGGGGTGGGATAGAAACGGTTTCTGAAGGACGGGGGGAAAAGGGAAAACCCCCTCCAACCCGCACACCCCGTAAATGGGGCCCCCCGCCGGGTCTTTTGGGGAAACTAAATTTCCTTTTCCCAAAGAGTGTTGATGCCCCGGAAACCTGATGGTTTCGACCCAAAGGGTGAACCCAAAAAAAGAAAGGAAAACGGACCCTCTGTAAACACCAGAAAAGGGGGGGTAACCCAATTTGGCCCAGGCAGGGGGATGCTTTGGGGGAAAAGGGCAGCCCCTGGGTTCCCGGGGTCTAGGGCAATCTTTCCTGTGTGGCCAGGAAAAGAACAAAAAACCACATCGGGGGCTGAAATCCCCCCTTTAACGGGCCCGCCTTGTTCACCCGTAGCTTGGTCTGCCGGGCCTTTTTTGCCCCTAATCCTGTGGAGGGCTTTTTTCCGTTTCTGGGCCCAAACCCCTAAGGGCCCCGCGGCTTCAGCAAACCCCCTCAGCGGTGTGAATGGCCGCGGAAAAACCTGAGGTGCTGTCCGCCTTTTCCGGGTTTCCTTTAACTCTGGGGGACAAAAAGTTTGGTGGGGCTGTTCAATGAGGTTCAGAAACCCCCGCTCCAACTAGCCAAAAAGACGCCCCGTCCCCTAGCGTTTTGCGGGAGCTATACCAAAACTGCCCCGAAGTCTCCCTCGTTATTTTTTCCTGGATTTAACTTTTTCCCCCTGTACGTCTGGGGGGAAGGTGGAAACGCTTACCAGAGCCAAATGCATTTTCTGAATTTAAAACCCCACCCTTCCCTTTAAAAAGTAAAAAAAAACCCCCCCCGCAGCACCCAAAAAACCCGGGAAAAAAAGGGGTTCTTGCCTTTTGTTCCCCACAAATTGGAAAGAACTAGCAACCCTTGGGCCCAAAATTTCTCAGGAACTTTTCAATGTCCTCACCTATTCGGAAACCCGGAAGCTTTTAAAATTTGGGCCTCTAACCCCCTTTTATGTGGTTTATTAAACCCCCCGACTTACAGATGCGGGGGGACCGCGAAAAAAAGGGGTTTTTTCCATCTCCTTTCCCCAGCAGAGCCTCCATCCTGTCCTTTGGTTTTTCCCCACGGAGGGCCCCTTTGCCCGGCAGCCTCCGCCCCACGCTGAAACAGCCTCTTCCCCACCCCTGGGTTTCCCCCCGGGCGGCAGCCTTTCCCTTTCGAAGGGCCCCCTGTCGGGCAGCCCCTTCTCTGCGCAGGGGAAAGCCCTTTCCCCATGCAGAAAACCCCCTTCCCGTCCTTCCTCTCTGCGCAAGCCTCCATCCTATCCAACTCTTCCCTTTCCGAGCCCGCTTCCTTCCCCCCACGCTGCCGCCCAAAACAAACAGACGGAGGTGATGGGCCTGGGGGGGGTTTACCCCCTTCCCGAAAAAAAAAAAAGGGGGGAAAGACCCCTCTGACCCGTTCCCCCGGGGGTTTGACCTTCCAGGAAGGGAAAATCCCCCCGGGGAAAACCCCTTTCGAGGGGAAGAGGAGAAAGGGGGCTTTGGATTTTGCGGGTCAACAGAAGCCCCCCTTTTTTGATTAAAAGTCGGGCCCCGGAAATAAAAAAAATTTAAAAAACCGGTCCCCGATAAAAATTGAATTTTACGGGGAAGTGCCAAAATTGGGGTTTACCAGGAAAACCCCCTTCGACGAAAAAGGAAAACCGGGGTACCCGGACAGCCCTGGGAAAAATAAGTCCTTAGTAATCAATAAAGGGGGAAATTCCCCTTTAAAATAAACCTTTTTTAGGGTGGTGTAAACCCCGGAGTTTTTTGGTTAAATTTTCGGGCAAATTTCCAAAAAAGGGGAAAAAAACCCCTTACAAAAAAATTTTGGGGGGTTTTTGGTTAACGGAAAAAATTTCAAAAAAAAAGTTCGGCTGGGCCCCCCCTTGGCAAAAACCCCGCTTACAACACGAGAACTGTGGGGGCGGCCCAAAAAACCGACAAACCCAAAAAAAAAAAAAAACAAGTCCCCTCCCCCCTTCTCAAAACCCGGGTCCCAAAAAAGCAAAACAAAACGGTTTTGGGGCTGGGCCCGGAAAAAAACAACCAACGGCCCGGAATCGGGGGGAAGGTAAAAAAAAAACTACCGGGCCCATCCCCCCTTTTCAAAGAACCCGGGGGGGGTTTGTAGGGGAAAAAAGAGGGAAAAAAAAAACCCAAAACGGGTAAAAAAACCCAAAAAGGAAATCAAAGGATGGGGGAAAAAAGAAAGGCCCAAAACCCCTTTAAGGCAGTTTACCCGCCCCCAGGTACCGGGGAAGGAAAGGGGGGAGGGGGGGACAACCCCCCAAAAGGTCCCGGAAAGGCCCACCGGGTGTTAAGGAACCCAAACTCCCCCTAATTTACCCCCAAAAACAACCGACAAATGAAAAAAAATTAACCCCAAAACAGACAAATTAAAATCAACCGCCAAACACAACACCAAAAACCTTTTCCCCATCCCCAAAGAACCCACAAATTTACAGCCTTCTCCTTTACAAACCTTTTTAAAAAAAATTTAGTATGCCCCCCCACACCCGGGCCCCCAAACCCTGAGAAAGTTCGTTAAACACCCTTTAATTCCCAACTCCGGGGGTTTTGGTTTAAACGCCCAAAGCCACAACCCTCAACACTCCAAAAACAAAACCCTTTCCCACTTTTTAAATAAACCTTTTCACCTGGGCGTAACAACCCCTAACCCCAGGGATTTTCCATTGGGTTACCAATTTGAAACCCCCAGGCCCCCATTTCCTTCCCCCACCGGGTGCCTACAACCCCGCCGTTCCCCCCTACCTGGGACCAACCTGGGCCCAAAAGGTGGCCCCATCCGGGGGTTTAAAGGGAGGTTTTAACCCCAAAGGGAACCGCCCAAACCCCCGGGGAAAGCCCCCCGGGGGGGGGGGGGGGGGGGGGGAAAGAAAATGGGGGAAGGAAAAAGGGAAAAAGGGGAAGGGTCGGCCCCGGGCCCGGCAGGCTTTTACCCCCGTCCGCTTTTCCCCGCCCCCGATCGTTGGGGTCAACCCCAAAAGGGGCCCCCCAGCCCCGGTCTCAACCAGAAATGGCCTAACCACGTGGCAATTATTCTCCCGCCCGAAAAAGGGGGCGCCTAAACCCCATGGGCAAAAAAAAATTTAAAAATTTCCCCCTTTTTCCCCGCCAAAACTTTCCCTTAAAAAACCCCCACTTTGGGGACCACGTTAATTAATGCCCCCAAAGGGGGGGGAAAAAAATTCGGGAAAAGGAAATGGGAAAAAAAAAAAAAAAGGGGAACCGCCCCAAAATAACGTTGACCCTTGCGGCTAAAATTTCGCACACCAAAGGGGGGGGGGGAAGAAAAAAGGCCCCCAGAGTTACACCGGGGCGAGCAAAACCAACAAATTAAACCCCAAACCCCAATTCTTCCCCCCACCATGCCCAACCCGGTAAAAAGGGGTTTTTAAAAATTTAAAACCCGGCTTTAATTTAAAAAAAACCCAAAGAAAAATTTCCCCTTTTTTAAATTTTTAAAACCTTTCAGGAAAAAAAAAAAGCCTGTTTAAAACCAAAACCAAAAAAACAAACCCCAAAATTTTTTGGGTTTAAGTATTTTATGACCAAAAATCAAAATCTCCCCCGCCCTTTGAAGACAAAATGGCGCAAATCGGAAAAAAAATGATTTCTTTTAAAACCGGAAAATGGGAAGGGAAAAAAGATCCCCCGGGGCTGTGCGGGCCCCAGAAAGGGGAAAAACCAAGGAAAACCCAAACAGGGGCCCCAAACCTTGTAAAGTTCCCTCCCTCCCAAGGCTAAAAGCCCTCCCAAAAATGCAAATTAAACAAAAGAAAAATTTTTGGAATAAAAAGAAGGGGGAAAGGTTTAAAGCTTGAATTAACCCCCCCGGAAATTCCAAAAACACCAAGGAAAAAAAGAAATTTGGGGGAAAAAAGAAATAAGCCGGTTACCAAAAACAAAAACAAACCCACCAAAAAAACCACCTTTGGACCGGGGGGGGCCGAAACCGGGGGAACGACAAAAAAAAATTTTTGCCCCCTTTGGGCAAATTAGGGAGGGCAAAGGCAAATGCAACCGTTTTAATTTTTGTCCTTTACCAAACACGAAATTAAAAAAACCGCTTCCCGTGCCCGGGGAGACAAGGGAAAGGCGTCCCCCAGAACTTTTTGAAATAAAGGCTAATCCCTCAGCGATCCCCCAAAAAAAAAAAAATTTTTTGGGCAAAAAATTTCAAAAAAATTTTTAAAATAAAAAAAAACCAAAAAGTTGCACGAAGGGTAGAACCGCCGCAACAGTTGACCCTGCTGCTAAATTTACAGCACTCCATGATGGCAGGGGAAGTTATCAACGCCCAACAGCCCCACTCACCGACTGAGCAAACACGTAACGATCAATATCTTCCACATGAAGCAGGTAAGGCTGCATAATAACAGGCTATAAAACAAAAATAATTACTCATCATCTTTAACAATTTCCTTCTAGGAATAAACCAACACAGCGACTCGTAATAATGCCACCACATTGCAAATAATTTAATGGATAATTGTCACATTTTATAGCCACATTTCAAATAACACAAATCTCCAACCCGCATCCGAACGACAAATCATGCGTAACGCACACTCGCGAACATAAAACTCGTTCTCCTTGCACACACAACGGACGGTGGCCGAAGAATAAAGTCCCGGAATGTGACAGGGGCGGACGAGCGAGACCAAGCAGTTCCAACCCTGAATCACCAGTTCTCCTCCCATCCCACCGACTACCGCATCACCAGATGCATAAACAGGAGAAAGAATTTGGATAAATTTAGAATGGCCAGGTTAAAGCATTGAATTAACCAGAGAAAAGGTCTCAAACAATATTTCTCTTACAATTTTGAAAACAAAAGAAAATTGCGCAAAAGAGAAGAATAAGCCGCTAACAACAACAAACCAAACAAACAAACCACGAAACTGATGCTTACCAGCTACCCGTGGGTGACCCAGAAGAGGCGGGTCAAACGACCTCTCTCTGCCCTCTGTCCAGTCGAGAGGACAGAAGCGCAGATGCGGAGAAAGAAGAAGTGATGTCCCTCTCTTACAGGCCGACTGTAGGAATTGAAGATACCGACTGTACCCTCGATGATACGGTGAAGAACCAAGACCGGAGCAGGCGCTCCCAAGACATCTTCCGCTCGAGTGAAGAGCTAACCTCCCTCAGCGATGGCGGCCAACATGCCATGCTGCGTCATAGAGTGAGCATACTTCAAACTAAAAGAAATGAAGCACGTGCGACAGGTAAAAAGACAGGCGAGAGGCCGATAGACAGCAGTTCGAGAGAAAGGTACCGGCCACCCGTGAACCTGCAGGATGAATAGCACGGGCAGTGGAATTAGAAGAGAGGAGAGAGAAAGCAAACCGAAGTTGAGCTGAACTACACCAAGGTGCAACCGCACCACAAGCCACACTAAGGGACGGATACACGACAACAGCAACGACAATAAATAAATGAGTAATTCCGCCACCCTAAGATGGGTCAAACGTCGTAGGCCTCGTGACAAACTCGTGACAAAACCGTTCGAAGTGTGGTCCAGATAATAATTCCAACACGCATACATACATACATACGTGCGTGCGTGCGTGCCGTGTATGTACATGTATGTGTGTGCATATGCGTGCATCCATGTACTTATTTGAAGTAAATGGCTGATCAGTCATGACTGATTACAACCCCCAAAAAAAAAAACCTTTGAATGAAATTTGTACAAAAAATGCAAAAATAATTGAAATAAAAAGAAAACAGAATCAGTTGAATGAAAAGAAATAATAACAATACGTTGAAATTAACATAGAAATGATTTGTAAATATACATTGAAAATATATTCCATCTTATTTTTTCATTCTTCCCCCCCCCCCCACCCCCCCCCCCCCACTTTATCTCTATTTTTTTCTCTTAGCCTTCTGTCTTTGTCCTTTGGTTCGTCTCTCTCTCTCTCTCTCTCTCTCTCTCTCTCTCTCTCTCTCTTTTTCTCTGTCTGTCTGTCTCTCTCTCTAAATGACAGACTATTTCGTGTAATTTGCAAAACTGGCATTCTGCAAGAGAAAACCTTGCAAATATAAACGTATTATTCTTCTTCTTTTTTAAAACACAAAAAAAAAGACAAAAACATTTTCAAGCCAGAAAGATACTTGTCTTTAATTACAAATAAATGCCACAGAGACAACCTTATCAGATTTGGACTTAGGGCTAGTGGGCCTACTAACTGCAAGCGATGGCCTCCTGCTGAAAGACAGGCCGATGGTACATGTCCGTCGTGTGGAAAAGAAACTGAAAACGAAGTTTACTTCTCGTTCTGCTGCACAGCTTGCAAAGATGCCCGAAAGCAATGCACTGTCCTGTGATTGACTCATCTTTTATATGACTGACCAGAATCGTCTGGCAAAGGTTCTGTCGAGCGACAATGAAAACGTGATAGTAGATCGACCAAAATTCATATCACAAGCTACGAACATCAGAAAAAAAAGACGATTGAAAGAAACAACTAGTGATATGTTTAATCATTGAAATGTTTGTCAAGATGATCCGCTGTTGTGTGCCTGTATGTGCTTAGGTGTTTGTCTGAGGAAGGGGTGGAGGGGAGGGGGATTGGAGGGAGGGTGGGAGGGAGCGAGGGAGGGAGGAAGCTGTCCGAATGATTGTGTGGCGAGGGGTGGCGGGAGGGAGAAGGGAGGGGTGAGATGAGCGATTGATTTTACCGAGTTGTGTTCAAACATGCCCCCTCGTCTAAAAGGCTTATGTGCTGAATGGACAATCAAATATTTGTCACTTTCATTGTCATCGCCATTGTCGCTCTCATATTCTCTCAGAATCTCTCTCTCTCTCTCCTCTCTCTCTCTCTTCTCTCTCTCTCTCTCTCTCTTTCCCTCTCTCTCTCAGAGAGTAAGCAAAAGAGAGATAGATAATGAAGAGGAGGAGGAGGAACGAGACTGAGAGGAAGACACCTCCAGAAGGATGAATGAAAGACATAAGGGCATGAGCGAAACGTGAGAAGGATGAATAGACATAAGGGCATGAGCGAAACGTGAGAAGGATGAATAGACATAAGGGCATGAGCGAAACGTGAGAAGGATGAATAGACATAAGGGCATGAGCGAAACGTGAGAAGGATGATTGATAGACATAAGGGCATGAGCGAAACGTGAGAAGGATGAATAGACATAAGGGCATGAGCGAAACGTGAGAAGGATGAATAGACATAAGGGCATGAGCGAAACGTGAGAAGGATGATTGATAGACATAAGGGCATGAGCGAAACGTGAGAAGGATGAATAGACATAAGGGCATGAGCGAAACGTGAGAAGGATGAATAGACATAAGGGCATGAGCGAAACGTGAGAAGGATGAATAGACATAAGGGCATGAGCGAAACGTGAGAAGGATGAATAGACATAAGGGCATGAGCGAAACGTGAGAAGGATGAATAGACATAAGGGCATGAGCGAAACGTCAGAATGATGAATGATAAACAAGATCGCATGAGCAAAACATGAGAAGGATGAATGATAGACAAGATGGCATGAGCAAAACGTGAGAAGAGTGAATGATAAGCAAGATGGCATGAGCAAAATGTGAGAATGATGAATGATAAGCAAGATGGCATGAGCAAAACATAAGAAGGATGAATGATAAGCAAGATGGCATGAGCAAAACATGAGAATGATGAATGATAAGCAAGATGGCATGAGCAAAACATGAGAATGATGAATGATAAGCAAGATGGCATGAGCAAAACATAAGAAGGATGAATAATAGACAGGAACGGATGTGCAAAACGTATAATTGATGAACGGTAGACTGGAGAAAAAGAGAAGAACGCGCTAATGAATAATAACGCTCGAGAGATGACGACGACAGCAAGTGGAGAAGAATCAATGATGGGACTGGTGGGGGAAAAGGAACGCCAGAACGCTAAATGAATGAAGGGCCTGAGACAAAAAGAAAAGATCGTGAGACCGAGGACTGGCTGAGCGAACTCGAAAGTGATGAATGATCAACGACAGAACTTTCAGCATGACAAATGACGGACGGAATGAGACCAGGAGAACGTGGTGATCGTGAATGGCAGACGGAATGTAAAAGGAGAACGTGGTGATCGTGAATGGCAGACGGATGTAAAAGGAGAACGTGGTGATCGTGAATGGCAGACGGGATGGAAAAGGAGAACGCAGATGTGATGAAAATGAATGCGAACGGATGAGGGCCAAAAGTGATGCAAATGAATGAGGACGGAATGAGCCAAAATGTGATGCAAGAGAAGCGGCTAAATGAAAAATGAACGCATGAGAGATGACGGACGACAGCAAAGTGAGCAAATCGATATGGACTGGTGGGAAAGGACGCCAGAACGTCAAATGAATGAAGGCCGAAGACAAAAGAAAAGATACGTGAGACGAGGACATGCTGAGCGAACTCGAAGTGACGACGAATAGACCAAAACTTCAGCAGAAAATGACGGACGGAATGAAACCAAAAAGTGTGAATGTGAATGGCAGACGGAATGAGGACCAGGAGAACTGGTGATCGTGAATGGCAACGGAATGAAAGGAGAACTGTGATGCAAATGCAGACGGAGGAAAGGAGACCAGAATGTGATGCAAATGAATGCGGACGGAATGAGGAGCCAAAATGTGATGCAAATGAATGCCGGACGGAATGAGGAGAGAAGACCATATGACGGTGAATGTCAGACGGGATGAAAATGAGAGGGTGACAACTTTGAGAAACTTCTGGTTAACAAAGACACAAAAATGCCTGTGAAAAACTGACCAACGCAAATTAAAGTCAGCACCACTCAGGACAAAGACATTACCTGTCTCATGTGAAAGAGCACATCATAAGAAGATAGAGCAAGTTTGCTTTGAACTCTGCAACAAACAGAGCAAACGATATCCAAGTACGCTAACAGTTCTGGATTCATCAAATGGAGACGAATTTCCAACACTCTGTCGAAGAATCCGTACTAGCAGCGAAGCCGTTGAAACATGACAAGGCTGCAATCAATGACACCATCCCAGCAGAACACTTAAATATGCGGGAAAGGCAGTAACTGATATATTAACTGCCATCTGCAACAACATCTGGCACACTAGCGAGTGGCTAACGCCAAAGAGACTCGATCACTCATCGTCCCACTTCCCAAGAGAGGAAATCCTCAACACTGCCAGAACGACCACAAGATCGGTTAAGTCAGTAATTTAAGCAACATAATGTTCGAAATCATTCTGAATAGATTCAGTTTGAGACAGAACTGCTGTATATGAAAGGCTGAAGTATCATCGAACAGATCTTTAACCCTTCTCCAAAAACGCTGCAACACCAGATGGAGTTCTGTCATATCTTCAGAGACTTCAAAGAGGCGTTTGACAGAGTCTGTCCAGAGGCGCTACAGGCTGCTATGAAGAAATCTGATTTCGGCACGAAGTTAAAAACATCCAGCAAGTATACACCCTAGTGACAGCGCAGTGCTCACAAAGGGCGCGACTGGGAAGTGGTCCACATATTAGCTAGGTTTGGTCAGGGCCCTTTACTCTCCAATACTTTTCAACACAGTCCTGGAATGCATCATGAATGATCTACTTGAAGATCATGTCAACACAATCAGCACTGCAAGAAGAACTATCACGAACCTTCACTTTGCAGATAACTTCGATGGTGCGGTGGGCACAGATCAAGAACTCACTAAGCTTGTTAAAACACCGCATGGAACATCTACGAGACACAGCACGGACTCAACAATCGAGAAAACCAAGCTAATGGCCAGCCACAACACACGTCCAGTTATGTTATGAGCATGAATAGAAGCTCGGGACTGTTAAACCGTTCATATATCTGGGACTTATTTCAGCAAGGAACTGCTAAACAGTCAGTGTATCTAGGATTTATTTCAGCAAGGAACTGCTAAACAGTCAATGTATCTAGGATTTATTTCAGCAAGGAACTGCTAAACAGTTCATGTATCTGGGATTTATTTCAGCTAAGAAATGTTAAACAGTCAATGTGTCTGGGATTTATTTCAGCTAAGAAATGTTAAACAGTCAATGTGTCTGGGATTTATTTCAGCTAAGAAATGTTAAACAGTTCATGTATCTGGGATTTATTTCAGCTAAGAAATGTTAAACAGTTCATGTATCTGGGATTTATTTCAGCTAAGAAATGTTAAACAGTTCATGTATCTGGGATTTATTTCAGCAAAGAAATGTTAAACAGTTCATGTATCTGGGATTTATTTCAGCTAGGAACTGTTAAAACAGTTCATATATCTGGGATTCATTTTCAGCTATGGTAAATTTACATCAGATATCCTCTCAAGAGCAGCAAAGACATCAGTTCTGTCCAGACTGAACCCTGTATAGAAAGACAGCAACATCTCGGTGAAACACATCTGGCTCCTGCATGCACGGTGCATTTCATTTTTCTATATACAGACGCGACATGGACCTGGAAGAAAGAACCCAACCATAGAAATGAGGTGTCATTGCAAGAGATACGTCAGATATACTCATCATATCATTATTGAATAAGTGCGCCAGACCATCAAAAAGCACACCAGGCCACACGAAGATCTGCTGACACCGGCAAAGCAAAGACACTACGCTGGCACTGTCATGAAGATCCAACGGCCCCGCTAAAACAATCATCCAGGAAAGTGTTGAAGGAGCGAGACCAAGGGGGAGACAGAATTTTAAAAAAAAGGACTGACAACATTGCAGAATGGACAGGAAAACTGTCTGTAGAGACCAAGGCCTCGGAACACAACCCACAGAACTGGAGGAATCTGGTGAACAGTTCTTCAGTGTGATGCCCCAGTGACTTCGCACGGACCTGGAGAAAAGAAGCTGGATATTAATGACACAGACAATTTTTTTTTTTTGATGATTTTTTTTAATGCAGAACGTGTGCGTGATTCTAGGACTGAGCCATCTGTTAACATTTCTTTAACAGTTTGAATACACGGTTTCAATATGGTCTTGAGTCTCAGCAACTATAAAATGTTTACGTGACATCTTTCTCAGATGATAAAATGTTACGTTAAAACCTGTCTCCACTATAATGTAAACACTGTCAAATTTGACCTGTCGGTTCTCTTAATGAGCATGGCGGGCACTGTTGGAGCTGATGAAACATACCAAAGAACAGAACTGCATTTTGGTATCATTCATTGTTTTCTAACTGGCTGGAGAGAGACAACGTATGTCTAGCTCTTTGCAGGTACCCTTTACCAGAGTCTGTGAATACTTTCTTTGTTTCTGAATTCAAGTTTTATAAAAAGACTTTGAATAAAAACGATTACCTTTTGACAAATTACCTTATTCTGAAAAAATTAAAAAAAATAGTAAGCCACCTTCATGGTATGAATTCAATATATTTGTATGTACCGGATTGCCAAGAGCTAATTTATCAGCTCTGCTGTCTGAGATTGTATTCTACTCAACAAGATGTGCAGAGTTGAAATATAAACTTAGTTATAAATCAGTTTCGATCGGACTAGGCTGGTGACTGTGGTAACGGTGGTTCATTGTTGTTTGTTTCCTGATCCCACGGATATTGCTGTCACCTCTTTTGACATTATCCTTGTTGTCATTTCCAAATTATCAGTAAAAAAAAATTGCCAATGTAATAACTAGTCAAGTGAGTATCCGAAACCTTCATCCTGTGAATGTTGTACAGTTTTGTCATGTAATACTTGACGCTGTAGCACCGACACATATACAACTATGCCAGCGCAAACGCACTAATATAATTACATACACAATAATGCGCGCCCGCACGCAAAACACACATCTCACACACGCACGCACGCACGCACGCACACACACACACACACACACACACACACACACACAACGGGTACGTACACACACGCGCGTGCGCCACACACACACACACACACACACACACACACACACACACACACACACAACACAACGGGTGCGTACACACACGCTTGTGCGCGCGCGCGCTCACACACACACACACACACACACACACACACACACACACACGTATACATATACAACCATGCGCGCACGCACGCACAGATATACATATTCAACCATGTGCGCGCACTCAAGACATACGTATCACACACGCATGCATGCATGCACGTACGCACGCACTCACACACGCACGTACGTGTCATCTCTGAAAGCCAGCACAGAGTGTTAAAGAGCTCACTGGCACATCACCACTTACTACAGCATCAAGTATTCCATGACAAAACTTGACGACATTCACAGGATGGAAGTTTTCGGATTCTCACTTCACTAGTTATTACATTGAGCAATGATGTCGGATTCCCCCGTCCAAAAAATCATAATTCGTGTTTTCTCTCCTGAATGTTACAAACCCGTTTGAACCCATGTACATGTTGAATGTATTTCTACCCAGTTGATAGATATTTTGTGCATGGTTTATTACCTTCATCTTCTTAGGTCTGCATTTGTCTACATGGAACTGTCGTCCGAATATCATACCGTGAGTTCGTCTTTTGATGGTATCTTAAGTAGGTCATGAGTAGGCGTAGCACACACAGCGGAAGCGATAATGACACACTGTATATTCTAAAAAGATGCAAAACATATATTTCATTCGACACCTCTCCATACCCATCTTTTCCCCTGTCCTCTTGCTCCTCCACAAACACATCAATTTACATGGTTGCCCGAAAATGCCAACTCGACTCATGCGTCCACCCCCCACCCTCACCCCACCCCCTCCTGCACACAAACACGAGCGCGCGCGCACACACACACGCAACGCGCACAACATACACACACGCGTGCGCGCACGCACGCACGCACACACACACACACACACACACACACACACCAAAAGGCGTGCGGGCAAAAAAAACAAACCCAAACACACGCACGCACACATGTGTACATAAGCTCAAGCGCGCACAAGCGCAACCATGCGAGCGCGAACGCACTAATATATACATTAACAACCATGCACGCCCGCACCACACACAACACACACACACACACACACACACACACACAACCACAACGCGCGCGCGCGCGCGCGCGCGCGTGCGCATGCACACACAAACACACACACACACACACACACACACACCACAACGCGCGCGCGTGCGTGCACACACATACACCACACACACACACGCACGCACGCACGCACGCACGCACGCACGCGCGCGCGCGCGCAGCACCACACACACACACACACACACACCACACACACGCGCGCGCGTGCACGCACACATACACACACATCAACGCGCGCGCGATTCCGCGCACATATACATATACACGCGCGCACGCACACATCTACATATTCAACCACGCGCGCGCGCACGCAAGACGTTCGTATCGCACACGCACGCGCGCACGCTTGTGTCCTGAGTGCCAGTGCAGCGTGTTAGCAGCTCACCGACACTTCACCGCGTGTCTTGGCTGTGTCTTGCTACATAATTGTGAATCGACTGGACTTCATGGAGTACAAAATACTTCTAACCTATTGTTTTTCTTCAAGCTTGTCATCTTCTGGGCATTTTGTTTTGTGCGCGCCTGATGTACTATGACAATATTTTGCTTTGGTTTGGGTTTTTATTCCAGAGGTTTTTTAAAACGATCTTCGGCATTTTTTTTTTTACAACAAATAAAATTCCAGTGAGTCTTTTACGCCAAAAGGAAAGACGTCAACTGTTCATTACATTCCTTGTATGTAAAAGAAGAATTTCGTCTTTGATGAACAGATGTAGTCTCATCTTTCTCTCTTCAACTCTTGGTATCAGAAGTGAGGCTTGACGATAAATTGTTCTCCGAGAATGCCTTATGAAGGCCTGTGCTTTGTCAAAAGATCTCATGCTAGCAATGCTTCCCAGTTTCATAGAATGCAACGGCATTATTTTTTGTCCACGCCTTGTGTATATTTTTGGATTCAGATATTTCACAATGACGAAAACTGAAAACAATACAATTCCGGTTTTGCAACAACTCTGTTGCTATGATTTAACGTGTAACTGACGAATGACAAAAAAGGATTAGAACATGGAAATGATGAATAACTGTCGGGAGATGAGCGTGAAAATAAAGAATGGTTGATGATAGAAGAACGTGAAAATGATGACTGACGGAAGAAGAATGAGGAATATGAATGATTGACTGGAGCAGAACGTGAAAAGGATCAATGAATGAATGTAGTAGTGTTAAAATGATAAGTGACTAACTGGAGATGAACATGAAAATGATGACTGACTGACTGACAAGAACTTTGAAGCGATGAATGACTGACTGAGAACTTTGAAGCGATGAATGATTGACAGAGAAGAACTTTGAAGCGATGAATGACTGACAGGAGAAACACGTCAAAGCGATAAATGACTGACAGGAGAAACACGTGAAAGCGATGAATGACTGACAGGAGAAACACGTGAAAGCGATGAATGACCGACAGGAGAAACACGTGAAAGCGATGAATGACTGACAGGAGAAACACGTGAAAGCGATGAATGACTGACAGGAGAAACACGTGAAAGCGATGAATGACTGACAGGAGAAACACGTGAAACGATGAATGACTGACAGGAGAACACGTGAAAGCGATGAATGACTGACAGGAGAAACACGTGAAAGCGATGAATGACCGATGTTGGAGGAACGTGAACACAATGACTGACTGCCTGGAGGACAATGTGAACACAATGAACGACTGACGGGACCAGGGCGTGAGAATGATGACTGACAGGACCAGAGCGTGAGAATGATGACTGACAGGACCAGGGCGTGAGAATGATGACTGACAGGACCAGAGCGTGAGAATGATGACTGACAGGACCAGGGCGTGAGAATGACTGACAGGACCAGGGCGTGAGAATGACTGACAGGACCAGGGCGTGAGAATGATGACTGACAGGACCAGGGCGTGAGAATGATGACTGACAGGACCAGGGCGTGAGAATGATGACTGACAGGACCAGGGCGTGAGAATGATGACTGACAGGACCAGGGCGTGAGAATGATGACTGATGAACGGGACGTGAAGACTATGTGAGAATGACAGGAAAAGGGAAAATGACGGATACATGACAGTAAAAGAAGAGGAAGAGGAAAGTGGGATGAATGGAAGAAGAACGAGAACATGATGAAAAATTGTTCAGTCGAGAGAATAAGAACGTGAGAAGAACGTATCAAGGACGGGATAACACCGAACATAAGAACAGTGAAGGGAATATGAAAGGCGTGAACGTGAATGATGAATAATAGACAATTACAAATGGCAGGTGGGATGAGATGGCGTCATATCCTTGAAAGAGAAGCGAAGGGCGAGAGCAGCATGAGAATGTCAGGTGACATGAAAATAGAACATGGAGAGAACGATCCAGTGATTGACACACTGGGGGAAAATGACACGAGAGAACAATGCATTTTTCACCAGGTGAAAAAGATGAACAGGAGACAAGACAAGAAGACAGGAAGAGAGAAAAAAAGCGTTAGGACGATGGACTACATAAAAGTAAGATACTGTCAAAATAATTCAATAAATGAAGAAATAGATGAAGTGATGATGAGAATGATGAATGATGGATGCAGTGACAAGATAAAAACGCCAAACGGACGAGAAGAATAGAGAAGAACATGCAAATAATGAATAATGGACGGGGAAGAACGTGTGAAACTTCAATGATGGATAGGACCAGACGTAGCGAACGACAAACAGGATAAGAAGAACGAGACATTAATGGAAGGAATGATTGATGAAGGACAAGAACAGGAGACCGTGAATATGAGGAAGGAAGGAAAGCAGGAAGGAACATGAATCACTAACACAATGAGAGCAAGAAACCGTGAAGGTTATGACTGACCGACAAGAACGATAATATGGTGAATGATCGACGGGACTGGAACGCTTGAAGTATGAACGGACTGAGAAGTAACGAGCGTGAGAATGACGAGAGAGGGACAACTGGAGAAGGAGAAGGAAAGGGAGAATAACGGACGGAAGGAAAACTGAAGAATGGTGAAAGAGAGGAGAAAAGGAGATCGTGAGAACGATGAAAGAGAGATGGGAGAAGAACGTAAAAATGGTGAAAAGGTAATGGGCGACTAACGCGAAAGTGATGACGGGCAGTTCGGATGAGAAGGCAAGACACTGAGGATGACGCATATGGCCCCGACTGGAAGAAAACAGGCAACGCGGAAATGATAAAAGAATGGACGAAAGCAGAACACGAGATGAATAATGATCGAGATGATTCAAGCGTCCGAATCATAAATGAGGGGTGGGATGAAAAGGGAAAGTGATACCTATGAAGGGGAGGTGAAAAGAAGAATGTGAGAATGATAAATGATGTATCAAAGGTGACGGTCAGAACCGTGGATGGGAAAATAACGTGAAAACGATGAAGGACGGGATAAGAAGGAAAAGAGGAGTGTGGGGCCGATGGATTAAAGAGCATTGGACAGAGCTGGCACGGTGCAGTGATGGCCAGAATAAAACAAGGGAAACAAGGCAATAATGACTGTCTGCAAACAGAGAAAAGAAGGTGAGAAGGTGGATTGAGGAAAACGTTAGAATGACGAAAACTGGACTGCACGAAAAGATGAGAAGGATGAATGATGGAGTACACGTGCGAATGATAAATGTTGGACGTGCGTGCGTGCGTGCGTGCGTGCGTGCGTGCGTGCGTGTGCGTGTGCGTGCGTGTGCGTGTGTGTGTGTGTATGTGTGTGTGTGTGTGTGTGTGTGTGTGTGTGTGTGTGTGTGTGTGTGTGTGTATGTGCTCGAAGGGGGAAAGACGGGAGTTGAAAATAATGACCATTGGAATGGGGGCGGAGGGGAACGTGAGAATGACCAATGTTGGACGGGGGGGGGGAGGGGGGGGGGGGAGAAGGACGCAGGAAAGATGAATAACTGATAGAAGGGTGATGCGACGATAATGAACGAAGGACGGATGGGAGAAGCGAAGGAAAAAGAAGCGAGTGAGAACGATGGCCGTAATGAGAACAGGACAGTGACAGAGTAGAGTAATAGTGGGCACACTCAGCTAATAGTGGGCACACTCAGCTAATAGTGGGCACCACTCAGCTAATAGTGGGCACACTCAGCTAATAGTGGGCACACTCAGCTAATAGTGAGCACACTCAGCTAATAGTGGGCACACTCAGCAAAGTATGAGACATAATGAGAAGATGGAAACGCGTTAATATTGAATGGTTGACACACTGAGACGAAGAGAACATGAAAATGCTGAGTGTGAAACGGGGGCAGACCATGACAACAGTAACTGAAGAACAAGATGAGAGGAGGAGAACACGAGAACGATGACAGAGAGACGGAACGGTAACTGGGGAACGTGAAAAGGATGAATGACAGACGAGTGAAGAAAAGAAGAATGAATATCAACGGATGCGATGAGAGGATAACGTGAAACTGACGACTGATGCTCTGGAGGAGGAAAGTGCTTCAGAGAATGAATGGTGGATGGAGGAAGAACATAACAGAGATAGATGACGGGCGGGACAGGAAGGGGAGAACTGGATGGAGTTGAATATGGCAAGTCCATGCTAGTGTTCATGTATCGACGAAAGAGAAGTAAAGGGAAAGTGATGGAAGTGACTATCTTAAGTTCGTAGCAATGTGTAAAAGGAACTGTTTGTGGCAGAGAAGAATGAAACGGGGGATGGCGGGGGGGAAGAGAGTCTGCTGGACTTCAAAGGTTGGAGGAGTGGTTGAAAAAGACCAGATATGACATACGAGAATGGAGAATATGGATACATGAGTAATATACAACAACGGGTATAGGCGATAATGGAAAGAATAAAGAATGAAAGGGGGGAGGGGGGGCTGAAGGGCGTCAGGTTCAAATCCATGAAATATTGAAAGAAGACAACTGCAGTGGAAATGCCAGAAACTGCCACTGGACGAAGATGGAAAGTGGGGGTGGTGTGTCCAATCCTTTCAGCATGTTCACCACATGGTTACACGATAACGTGAACGGTCTCTGGAGATCATCAAGGAGTGACCTTGAAAAGTAGGGAGTTGAGAGAAAACTAAACTGAAAAGTACAATATCCTTGTGAAAAGTGCAATATCCTTGTGAAAAGTGTAATATCCAGGTGAAAAGTGCAATATCCTTGTGAAAAGTGTAATATCCAGGTGAAAAGTGCAATATCCTTGTGAAAAGTGTAATATTCTGGTGAAAAGTGTAATATCCTGGTGAAAAGTGTAATATCCTGGTGAAAAATGCAATATCCTGGTGAAAAGTGCAATATCCTGGTGAAAAGTGTAATATCCTGATGAAAAGTGTAATATCCTGGTGAACAGTGTAATATCCTGGCGTGAACGAATGCAAGTCAGAAGCAAAGGAAAGAAAGTAACAAAGAAACATTATGATGAGCATCAGAAAATCGTATGTGAATAGGAATTGGGGAAAAGTGGCGTATTCATAAAGAGTCATAAGCGACATGTCTGAACGGTCATAAGCGACATCTGTCTGAACGGTATATTTGGGGCGGATCAGACGTAAACCATATCGGGGCCATAAACATTCATAAAACACCACCACTTAATATCGAGTCGCCAGACCGAGATTCAAAACACGCTTGGATCAACATTTTGAAAAAAGGCCAAGGTGTCTTCAATCAACGTGATTCAACATAAGTTGCTTCAGGAACCTCTCCCCCACCATTTCCCATCAGTGCCCACGCCCATAGTACGCTCACGCTGAAGTAAGACGAGTTCATGTACGCCTGGTCCTTCATGTATTGATGTTCTGATGGCATCTGAGTAGTCATGCATGGACCCTCTACCATCCCGCTCTTCCTCACAATCCCCAACCCCCTCCGACCAGCCTTCCTATTGCGGTTATCCCGTCTGCAGTGCCGACGCTAAACCTGAATATGACCCCATAAAGAAACCTGACTCTCGTGTCACTTGTCTGCACAGGGTCTACACTGACTCAGCTTTAATACTGGTTTAACGGATGCGCAAGAAATCTCAGCAACGAACCATTGTTGGACACTACCGGCCGTGTTTGAAAAGAAATCGGAGCAGTGATGAACTGTTAAATGCTGTGAGCGATATCCCATGCAAAGTGTTTCACGGAACGGCAACGTTGAGCTGCACCTTGGTGACACTTAGGAGGAGTGAACAGCATAAAGCCCGGAGAACTCAGAAACAAAGGCTAACTCGACCAGATACCTGGAAACTTGGTCTCTGTAAAAGAAAAGAGAAGTGTTCGGTGTTGACTACCTCCAGACAGGAAACGGTGAATCAGGGGGCACTTACATTGGAGCCTGTTTGTTGATCTTTGGCACAGGGAGTTAAACGGTGAATCAGGGGGCACTTATATTGGAGCCGTTTGTTGATGCACAGAGAGTTAAACGGTGAATCAGGGGCACTTACATTGGAGCCTGTTTGTTGATCTATGGCACAGCGAGTTAAACGGTGAATCAGGGGGCACTTATATTGGAGCCTGTTTGTTGATCTATGGCACAGCGAGTTAAACGGTGAATCAGGGGGCACTTACATTGGAGCCTGTTTGTTGATGCACAGCGAGTTAAACGGTGAATCAGGGCACTTATATTGGAACCTGTTTGTTGATCTATGGCACAGGGAGTTAAACGGTGAATCAGGGGGCACTTACACTGGAGCCCGTTTGTTGATCTATGGCACAGCGAGTTAAACGGTGAATCAGGGGGCACTTATACGGAGCCTGTTTGTTGATCTATGGCACAGCGAGTTAAACGGTGAATCAGGGGGCACTTATATTGGAGCCTGTTTGTTGATCTATGGCACAGCGAGTTAAACGGTGAATCAGGGGGCACTTACATTGGAGCCTGTTTGTTGATGCACAGCGAGTTAAACGGTGAATCAGGGGCACTTACATTGGAGCCTGTTTGTTGATCTATGGCACAGCGAGTTAAACGGTGAATCAGGGGGCACTTATATTGGAACCTGTTTGTTGATCTATGGCACAGCGAGTTAAACGGTGAATCAGGGGGCACTTACATTGGAGCCTGTTTGTTGATCTATGGCACAGCGAGTTAAACGGTGAATCAGGGGGCACTTATATTGGAGCCTGTTTGTTGATCTATGGCACAGCGAGTTAAACGGTGAATCAGGGGGCACTTACATTGGAGCCTGTTTGTTGATCTATGGCACAGCGAGTTAAACGGTGAATCAGGGGGCACTTACACTGGAGCCTGTTTGTTGATGCACAGCGAGTTAAACGGTGAATCAGGGGCACTTACATTGGAGCCTGTTTGTTGATGCACAGCGAGTTAAACGGTGAATCAGGGGGCACTTACATTGGAGCTGTTTGTTGATGCACAGCGAGTTAAACGGTGAATCAGGGGGCACTTACATTGGAGCCTGTTTGTTGATCTATGGCACAGCGAGTTAAACGGTGAATCAGGGGGCACTTATATTGGAGCCTGTTTGTTGATCTATGGCACGGGAGTTAAACGGTGAATCAGGGGCACTTATATTGGAGCCTGTTTGTTGATGCACAGGGAGTTAAACGGAAGCTAACCCTCACGCAGAGATATCCCGCAAGAAGTGGACATGGCAAGAAGAATGTAGAACGGAGAAAACAGTCAGGACACTGCGCGCGCGCGCGTTTGTGTGTGTGTGTGTGTGTGTGTGCGTGTGTGTGTGTGTGTGTGTGGCGCGCGTGCGTGCTTGCGCGCACGCGCACGCGTGTGTATAATGAGTTTCAGTTTAAGAGGAAAGCGTCTTTTACAAACGGTAAACACCAGCACCTGACATCATCGGACTGTGGATGGCTGGACACAAACGAAGCCCGAGCTCGTCCGGATATGTAAAAAAAAAAAAAAAATCTTGGTATACCGGCTCCACAATCATCAAGAGAAGAATGTTGGTGTTTTGAGGAAAATAACTTACTCAAAGCTGAAAGCCTTATCAGAAACAAAACCGATATGGCATTATCAGAGAAGGGCACGGACAATGGCACTATCAGAGAAGGGCACGGACAATGGCATTATCAGAGAAGGGCACGGACAATGGCATTATTAGAGAAGGGCACGGACAATGGCATTATCAGAGAAGGGCACGGACAATGGCATTATCAGAGAAGGGCACGGACAATGGCATTATCAGAGAAGGGCACGGACAATGGCATTATTAGAGAAGGGCACGGACAATGTCTGTTTCAGTACAGCTTGAGCAGACCACAGAGAGCATGTCCACGGCTGTCTGACAAACAACAAAGCTGAAAAGTCACTCCCGTCAAGGGATCTCTCAGATCTACATACGGTTTACGGGTACACTCACTTCTTTTCTTTTCAAGCTTTTTCTATTGATCAGTGATGTGTACACAAACAAATTATTCAACTGAAGCAGCAACAAGCAACGGCTGACGGTGTACAGTTACACTTCATAACATTTCCACGCAGCAGTCCTTCAGTCGGATAAAACAAACCGTGTTAAGTGCGCCAACCACTCTGATCATTTCGCTCAGAGTTTTCTCTAAAAACCGATTGAAAAATCTTTCGAGATAATTCACGTGCAACAAAGATACCTCAGAATGCCTAATTAATGAACAGCACCGCAAAATGGACAGCAAGTGCCTGCTCCAGTGGTTAGATTCTCACTATCTGCTCACCAGATTACAAAAAAGAACTTGCGTCTTATAAAGTTTATCAAGAAATAAAACGAAAATGCTTTCCAGACCACAGGAAGATGAACAGGCCACAAATACAGTAAAGTGGCTGATAACAGTACAGAAAAAAAATATTCCCAAACTGAAAAAGAAAGCAAAGCCAAAGAGAGTGTCACAAAAGACGAAATTACAAGCGCCTGATTTCTACAGGTGGGGCACATTTACACTGAAAGATTCTTACTCCCCCACTCTCCCCTGCATTTCTATGGGGCGAATTAAAAAGTCTGCAGTGTGTTCAAAACACAGATCAAAGAACGGGCGCTGAGGCAGAAAAAAAAGAGAGTAAAGAAACGGAGAAAAAAGTTGTTGTTTTTTAAAGCGAAAGAAAAAAAAAGGAAATTACGATTACAATATCGCCAGAAGACTGGAACACAGATAATACGAAAAGAGCCCTACCCCCACCCACCTATCCCCTCTTTCAGCATGGGGTTTCCACCGTACAAGGTGAGTTTCAGGTGAGAGGTGTGCCGCAGATCGGCTCACAGGATGGCCAAGATGATCGAGGTGTAAACCAAACACATTAAAAGGACGGCCAAGCAGGTTTAGAAAAGCATCACACAGAAAATCCTGACAGACGAACTGTGTTCACATGTTGGCAACATCGGAAAGTTGTTTCAGGACACTCAGAGAATGTAAGCTACTGCAGGAACGAGGCTTTTCTTTGTGTAGTGGGACCTCTAATGTCCTTTCCTCCAGGATGCTGTGAACGTCGTGGGACCTCTGATGTCCTTTCCTCCAGGATGTTGTGAACGTCGTGGGACCTCTGAATGTCCTTTCCTCCAGGATGCTGTGAACGTCGCGGGACCTCTAATGTCCTTTCCTCCAGGATGCTGTGAACGTCGTGGGACCTCTAATGTCCTTTCCTCCAGGATGCTGTGAACGTCGTGGGACCTCTAATGTCCTTTCCTCCAGGATGCTGTGAACTTTGGTTTCACTCGCAGAGAGAAAGGAAGCGGGGGAGCATCATGAATGAGGAACCATGAAGGCACTGAGGGGAAGGGAGGAGGGAACAGACGTTCGGAGGGGATTAAGGGGGAGGGGGTGGTGGTGGTAGATAATGAGATAAACTCTAGTAGCACCAGTTAAACGATAGAGAGGACAAAAAGAAAGACCAAAGACGTTCGACATGACAGAGCAAAGTGATCAGGAAGAAATGTCATAACATTCAGATTACGTACTTGTTGACGTCTAAGACTTGAAAAAGACATCCGAACAAATCCTGACACTCTAGTAATTTGCTCACAGCACAGTCGATTGCAGATTTGATACTGACCGCCATTGCCGCGTGTGTTGTCAAACAGCAGGAGTGCCCGCGCGTCTGTGGTGTGTTGTTGTGTGGTGTGTGTGCTGTGTGTGTGTGTGTGTGTGCGTGTGTGAGTGTGGATGAGGGTGGAGATGATGCGATGCAGCACAAAAGGGGAAGAAAGCCACGTGACATCTCTAATTTCTAAAAGGGCAAGGCGGGTGGAAGGGGAAGAGGGCGGGTGGAAAGTTAAGGAAGTAGCAGCAAGGGGTGGAGAGGTGTTGGCAGATGTCACCAATGAAATTCAATCAGGTATCACGTGGCTCTTTATACACCGGCTACTGGAGCTACGGACTCAAGTTTACTCTTTTATCATCATCATCATCATTATAATGACCACTATTGATATTATGGTGATCAACTGTAGCAGTAGTAAGAGTAGTAGCAGTCGTAGTGTCTTAGAGTTCATTTTTGCTATGTGTCTATGACCCCTCTGACGCCATCCTCGCCCCATTCTCTTTATCCTCCATCCATTGTGCAGCATTCTAAAGCTGAGGAAGAAGGCTTTTTTTTTTAAAGAAAATACGAACCCGATGGTTCAATCAGTTGCAGGACAGATGGTTGTGAATCGCATTGACGTGGCTTTCGGAGTCTGAAGGAAATCATTCACAACGATCAAGAAGTTTTCACCGTTCAACCTGCACTCTACACACCTTTACACCTTAAAAGAAACGTTCGAATCAATTTATCTCCCATCCCACCCAACGCAGCACCACCCCACTCCCAGCTCACCCCTTCCATTCTCGGTGAACGTGAAAAAAAATGGTTTTTTTTCCAATACCGACCTTTCTCAATGAGGGACAAGGACTTCAACTGGGAAAAAAAAAAAACGCGGTGCTTGGACCACTCGTGTTAAGAGTTTAAGGTGTTCAAACTTAAAAGAACATCTGACGCAGCGGACGAGGGGAAGGGGGGGGGGGTGGCTGGTGAATAGGGCTGTGAAGAGGAAGCTGCTTCATAGCTGAATGTATCAGTAATATACAGACTAACAAGACGTTGAACGAGGGAGGGGAAGAAGCAGCGGAGAAAGAAGAAGACTGGTTCAAGACAACTGTTGGAGTGAGGCAAGGCTGTTTACTCTCACCCACTCTGTTCAACATCTACCTGGTGAGAACTATGACCGACGCACTGCGGGAACATCGAGGCTCAGTCAGCACTGGTGGCAGGATAGCAACAAACCCACGCTTTGCTGATGACAGCGACGAGCTAGCAGGAGAAGAGCAGGAACTAAGCAACCTAGCAGAGCGCCTTGACAAATGTTCTGCTGCATTCGGCACTGAGATCGGCGCCGAAAAGAC